>CM077651.1:37572518-38772518 GCA_039707465.1 Rhabdophis nuchalis | reverse complement strand
GATAGTTTAAGGTAATAAAGTAATTATATCTAGAAGAGGAAGAAGGATTTGCCATAAATGTGCCACTTCCGTTGTAAAGGAATTTAAAACATTAACTTTAGCATATTCTACTTCTGTGATGTTAACATAATCTAAGTTGATGTAATTTTAATGTGAATGAAGGCATTCATATGTTAATATTATTCAGGTTTATTGGTAATAATAGATATAGATAATGTTCTTACAGTAGTTGTAATTTGGCTCTTATTTAGTATGAGTGAATTTTTAGAGGTTAACTTTAAGAAAAGTTTATATGTAATAATTAGGTGACCACCAATTTTAAATGATTTGAAGAGTTACTAATTACATCAGTTTAAAAGCAAATGCAATTGTCTGGTTTAGAATTGCCGTGATAGATAATATCCCATGTTGAAATCAAATTTCCCATTACAACGTTTGCAACGAAGTGATTGTAGATGGTAATCTTATCTGAAAACATTTGTGTTGATTTTATTTCATTAATTGTATAGTTATCTGTCTTGGAATAAACAGTTGATAATAACTACATATTTTTGTATATAGGTTGTCAATTCTATGTGAAAATATTGATATAGCAAAGAAGAAGTTGCCTGTTCATACACTAGATGGCTTAATACTGAGTTACAAGGTAATACTTGCTTTTATTGAAATGGCAGGCTTAACATTAAACCAAAAAAGAATAGCAATTTTTGTTTTGTTTTCCTATATAGGTCCCTTGGCCAGTGGATATAGTTATAAGTGTTGAGTGTCAAAAAATCTATAATCAAGTTTTCCTTCTGTTGTTACAAATAAAGTGGGCCAAATACAGTCTGGATGTGTTGAGGTTTCATGGTAAGAGGATTAATTTTCTATAATGTAAATTCTAAAACCTACACTATCTTCAGCTTCTGCAGAAGTATAATGCAAAGAGAGGAGAGGAGGAGGAGGAAGGGTGGGAGAGAGAAAGAGAGAGAGACAGACAGATGTATGAAAAGGAAAAGATAAAATAGAACCTTATTTTTCTGAATCACCATTCAGTGAACTTCAAATCCAGTTTGCAATATTTTACCTGAAGCAATGGACATTTAATGGATTTGTGGGAATGATGCAACCTACCCATGTGATGTTAGCATTGATTGCTTAATTATTTACATAACATAAATTATGTCAGATATATACAGTAAGCTTGGGTTTAATAGACATTTTTTTAAAGATATAGTCCTGTTGTCTAAATAGTTTGTTAAAGTTTTACTGCAGTGTAAAAAGATTTTAAATTCTGAGATCAGTTGAACGTAAGGACAAAAGCAATGTTGCAATTCAGTCATCATTCTAGTTACCTTTCCTTTTATCACGATATTGTATTTTAATCCCACTTTCCTTCTTCATACACCTAAACTCTCAGTCTTCATCAAGCAAGGATGCATATCTACCATTGCATTCTTTTTGGGAAGATTTCAAAAATTATTTAATGTTTATTTATTTTAGTAATTAGCAATATTTTTGTACTGTCCCAATCAAATTACTCTGGGGAATATGAAGAGTTATCACAGAATAATTAATATCTTTCTGTGGTTCACAGATTACCTTGATTGGGTTGCAAAAGACTGTATTCTCAACATACAAGTTTGCCAAAGCATAATAGATGTAATTAGTTTGAATTTGCCAATAAAGAAGTAATCTGCAACTAAAAGAATCGGTAACTGTGCATGATATTGTGCTTAGGTACTGCTTATGAACTTGTTGAATATGTAGAAAGAAAGTTGGGGTATGTGAATTCTTGGTTAGGTCTTTCCTGGCTCTTGCTGAATTTTAATTACTGTATCTTGGGTTTTTTGCCAACTTGACATCATGTCATTACTCTGTTCTTTGAATAGGTATTTTAGAGCAGTATATTCAGAAAGTGGAACTTTTCACCTAAAAAAATGTGTGAGTGGTGGTGTAATTTATATTGTTTTGCTTTTCCCCCCTATTATTATCTTTTATTGCACTTTTCTTCTTAAGAACTGGTCACAGCAGCAGAAAAACTCCAGAATAATAGAGGGATGATACTTGATCAAGAAGCTGTTCTTCAATTTGGATTTCAATCGGAGCCCATTAAACAACAAACTCACCGCATGTTCCTTTTAAGAATGAAACTCATGCACTTTGTTAACAGCCTACACAACTATATTATGACTAGGGTATGTGATATACAATGCATTTCAATAAGATTAAAATAACATTGTGTAGACAATCAGAAGTGCTACAGTTTCTTAGTATAGCAAAAAGACTGCACATTTTTACCTGATACATGATTGTCATTCCCAGCTTAACAGCTCTTGGGATTTTAAATAGCAAATAAAATGCTTTCAAATACATGAAAACTTCTTTTTATTTTTGCTAATGCCAAATACTGCAAAATAAATTTATTAGTCTTGAGAATTCAACTTTGGTTTGCATTCTAAACTATTCCAGATGTATTGTTGTATCTGTTTAAAGGAATATAGAGGGAAAACCAGTATTTATTCTCCAGTGTAATAATAACCTGTATCCTTCTGAAATAATAGTTACGATTTGAAAAAAGACATTCAGATTGCTACTTAGTTATACTTACTGACAAATATTCAAGTTTACGTAATATTTCAGTCTCTGCCTGAATTTTAGGGATTCTTTCTTAGATGTGGTTCCCAATTATATCATTTTTAAAAAGGGGTTACATTCTTTTCTGAAACTGTTTTAATCTAAGGAGTACATATATTACTTTAATTATTTAAGTGCCATTCATTGTGATTAGAAATGTCTTGTATTCTGTAAATTGAACTTTCTGAAGATTACAGTAGAAAGATTTAGAGAAATATAGAGCAAAGAAATTTAAATTTGGTTCATTATACATTTTGCCTCCTTTTATAAGATTCTTCATAGTACAGGCTTGGAGTTCCAGCATCAAGTGGAAGAAGCAAAAGATTTAGATCAGTTAATCAAAATACATTATAGATATCTTTCTACAATCCATGACCGTTGCCTCCTGAGAGAAAAGGTACATCAAATATTACTTGTATGGAATCTTTATAATATTTGCAAGGGGTTGGAACTATTAACATCTAACAGTGAAACTATAATGCATGTAAATTGATATTTGGAATGTTAATCTTTAGATGGTCCAATTGATTACACTGAATAATACTTTTAGTCTGCCCAATACAATAAAAAAGAAGTTCATTGGTGAAGACTGAATACATATAAATTCAGGATTGTAAATCAGATACAGCATATTTTTTTCCAGCAAACTCTTTAGTTTCGTCTCATGCATGATAATACATCTTGTGCATGATAATCATGAACTTGAAAATTCAAAATTTTCAAAAATATTTTCAGTGTTATTTCCTCCAAAATTTAATAAGCTGATAACAAAATGTTATAATTAAGACAGGCCAATGTAAAAGAGATCCACAGCTCCAGTCCATTATATTTCCAACATACTGAAGTTGATAATCAACCCTTGCTAAATATACTTATGTTGAATAAATGTTGTTTTAAGATCATAAGATTTTTTTTTTAAAACTACTTGGTTTGTAAAAACAGGGACTAATTTTTCCTGCAATACAGCAAATGTTTTGAAGGTTGAATTAACAATAAGAAGTATATTTGTTGTTCTAAAACAGATTTACCTGCAGTCTTCAAGCAGATTATTATCTCTGTCAGATTGTCATGGAAAGAGGAATGAAGCTTAATCTTTTTTCTAAATAGCATCCAAATATGTCTTGCAGCCTTTAATGCTGGAAAAATAGTTTACTATTGTCTTTAGTAGTCACAGAGAATCAACAGGATCCAATATTAACTTTCTTGTTGCACCTGTGATAGATTTGCTTAAGATCCAGCAAGAAACAGAGATCAAATGACAGGCCTTAAAACTGACTAAGTTCATTACCTCATTTTCAAATGGTTTTCCATCCTCCAAATTTTACATGTAGATGTCTCTTCCTTGGAGGAAAACCCTCTACTTTTCAGGATTTTTTGCTCCTTTGGGTTAGTAGCATGGCATGTTTAGTATGTATTTTGGTATAGGTCTCTGATTAATTTCCCCCCCTATAAATGTATTTGCAATATGGGTATTTCCTATAGCTGTGATGGTGAACCTATGGCATGGGTGCCACAAGTGGCACGCGGAACCATTTCTTAGGGCACGCGAGGCATTGCCCTGTCATCTCCAGCGTGCTTGTGTGTGCTGGCCAGCTGATTTAGGCCTTCTTTTGAGGCAGTTTTTTGCTCTCTGGAGGCTTCAGGGAAGCTCCTGAAGCCTCTGGAGGTGGGGAGGGGAGAGGCTGTTTTCACCTTCCCCAGGCTCCTAGAAAGCTTCTGGAGCCTGGGGAGGGCAAAAAAGGTGTGCCAAAAGCAGGGGAGCGCGTACATAGTATTATGGGTGTGGCACGCCCACGCACAACCACCCTGCGTTCCCCCCGCTTTTGGAACGCGAGCCAAAAAACATTAGCCATCACTGTCCTATAGCGTGATTATCTGCCTTATTTTACTGTATGCTACCCATTTCTAAAGACTCTGGAAGCTAACAATCTTTTTTGTGCTGTAAATATTTACAAAAATATATTTCCTAATGAAAAGTAACCAACACACAAGATATAATTATCCAATATTAAATTAATACATTACCAATATATCAACTTTAACAAATAAATGAAGAATGGATTATGTAAATCTACTTTGAATCTACATACATTTTTGATGTTGCCTGTTACATTTGATTTCCAGGTTAGTTTTGTGAAAGAAGCAATAATGAAAGTTCTGAACCTAGTGTTGATGTTCGCAGACCGTTGGCAAGCTGGTTTGGGAGCCTGGAAGTAAGTACCTATTCAATTTATGTGTCACAATTGGTTGACAGAATTGGGACTTGTTTTACTGACATTTGTTCTTTGAGTGAATTCTTATGAATAAGATAAAGTATAGTGTTGACAGATTAATTGTGTAGACCACAATGGAATACATTTACATTGGATCTTATCACTTCTGGACACATGTTAGCTTCACAATCAGTGCGTCTTTTTAAGTATACTTTTCTAAATTGTATATTCAGAAAATAAATTAGACATAATCAGCAATAAAATGAATTGCATTGTTGGAGCCCTGTTCCGTATAGTACCAGGTATCTATGTGTTCCAAATGCTCTGATAGTGAGAAATCTTGGATATCCTGAAATATCATTTGGAGTATTTTCAGCTGGTCAAAATTACAGTTTATCAACTGTTATTTAATATAGTCCTGTAAAGATGCACAGCAGGGGTGGGTTCTAGCCGGCTTTACTGTCGGTTCGCTTGTGCACACACTTTGTGCGCGTTGCACGTGGAGTTTAATTACAATTGTTCTGCACATGTGCAGAACTAAAAAACAAGATGGCAGCGACCAGGGACCTGGATCTGAGGCATGACAGGCCTGGGTTGCTGCCGGTTCAGCCAAACCCATAGAAAATAGTTAACAAACTGATTACAACTTTGTAATAAAAATATTTTCTGTTCAAAGCTTTTTACTACAAATACCTTGTTTTTACTCAGAAAGAATAACAGTATATTCCCCAAAACTTGATTCTTCTTTGTACTGTCTGTCTAAATTATCTTTTATTACTTTTAGGATGGAATCCATAACAAAGATGGAATCAGATTTTAAAAACTGTCATATGTTTCTTGTGACAGTTCTAAACAAAGCAGTCTGTAGAGGCTCTTTTCCACATTGTGAGTATTTAAGGAAAAAAGTATTTTTAATGTTAACAATTTGTTGTTAAACATTTAGAATAATGTATGCAATATTACTTTAATACTCGTAGCCCTAAATACTTTTAATCATAACTAATATACTATCAGCTATATCCTATATAATTGGAGGTCTATATTCATTAGAATTGTTAGAAATCTGTGTTACTTGACACTAAGAAGTATATCATAGTTTTATCCACCTCTGATGTGTTTTATTCAAAAGACAGTTTATTTTGATCCTAAATACTTTACTCGTTTTTGATTCACAGTGGAATCTTTAGCTTTGTCACTCATGGCTGGAATGCAGCAAATCTAACATGACATCCAAGGATGAAATTATACTCAAGCAACAACTTCTTTGAAACAATATGATGTTGGCTAAAATGTCCTGAGATTTATGTGGGAGGCATTTTGTTTTAATAAGTTACAGTACTTCAGTTCTAGGTTTCTCATATGTACAATTGTATAGTTATTATACTTGAAACTGTACAAATGTAAATACTGAAACTATCATTAATTTTATATGTAAAAAGTTTGTCTGACCAAACCATATTTTTATTTTCCTCTGTGAGGCACAAACATCAAAACAAATGTTGTAAAACAAACCTTAAATATTTCCATTAAGATTACTAGTGCATAAGTTATCAGTTATACTTAAATGTAATACTGTTGTCGTTGGATTGAGCTTTCTTGTCCCCTCTTCAGTCTATAACTATTTCTAATGAAATTAAATTCACAACTGTAGTTGATGTAATAAATATCAGATTTCAATAAAATTGGCATTGGAAAAGTACTTTATGATTATCAATTTTTATACTGCATACAGTTCATTTTTTGGCATTGTTTATAAATATTACTGAGCTTTTAAATTTTGCAATGACAGGGTGCCTTAGTTTAACATCCATTCATTCAGTGACCATTTGAAGTTACAACAATGCTGAGCAAAGAAACGTATGCTACAATGCTGAAGTAGGAAATTTAACAAATATTCCCCAAATTTTGGCTTTTGCAGCAATATGCTGTCAGTTGATCACCACTTGTGGCTTTAACTGGCAGCTTCTGATAATCAAAATAAATGGAGAGCATGACATTGAAGGGGTTATAAACAGGAATCACATGACATTGTGCCTAATGATCATGCGAGAAAACAACCACAACTATAATTGCCATTGTAAATTGACATAGTCCCACGATACTGTTGTAGGATCGAATCTGGATCAGTCACTGGGACCAGATTGTGCTAGACTGCTGGAGAGAAGTTCCCTGCAACATTATCCTGGGACATGTACATTTGCCTTTATTCTTGACATGATACTGAGTTTTATGACCACACAGCTTGATGATAGAGTTCCTGCTCCCAATTACCATTGTTAACTGAGGACTACCTATATGATTGCTGATGTCATTTCATAAATAATGTGAATATAACATTTTCCTTACAGTATAAATATACAATTCCTCCAATGATTATGTCATAAGGATTGAAAATGAAAAAAAAGCTTCAGTTAGAGCTGGCCCCAAATTGGTCATTCTGCAAAAAAACAACTCTGGAATGAATCACTTTTAATGATCTGCTGAAAAATGTAGTTGAATGGAATGTCCATAAGACCACAGTGCAATATTGCTTATACATTGGTAATCTGAATGTAGAGTTGTCAGAAAGAAACACAAAGGTAATCTTCTAAGATACACACACTAGCTGAAACAGCTTGGAACAAAATATTTCAAACTGGTAAAGCAAACACTAATATTCTGTCACAAGCAGGCAAGAAAAAAGGGGGTAACATCCAGCAGCACAGCATATATTTTGCAGATGGAAAGAGAGAGTTGTTCAATTAAATATAAGTATATCCTAAAAGGTAATATCCCACTATCATTTAAGAAATTAAAGCTAAAAAGAGGGTAGATATTTCATCAGGCTGCAATCTGAAACACTGTCAAATCCACCATGAATATTTTCAAGAAAAAAAAAAGTTTTGGAACATCACATTCCCCAGAATTGATTATTGAGAATCTGAGGAAATACCTCAAACACACGAGGAGACTCAAAAATATTTGTGAACTAGAGCAACTCTGCCAGGAAAAGAGGGAAAGGTTCTAAAAGCAAGAAAACAAAAGCTATATAGGAATGTTGCTATTTCTGGCAAAATGTTTTTCAAAGACCAAAATTCTGCACTTGCCACATTCACTTGTTTATAATTTACACAACTGCACATGAACAGTAAATATGTGCAACTGGACCAGGTTGCCAAAACTTGTATGCAAATATATGTTAATTGTATACATCCCTTCGGCCGATTCGCTCCCACAGAGGGACTTCTCCGGGTGCCGTCCACTAGGCAATGCCAGCGGGCGACGCCCAGGGGAAGGGCCTTCTCTGTGGAGGGCCCAACTCTCTGGAACGACTTACTCCCCGAAGTGAGAACGACCACGGATCTCTGCTCCTTCCGCCAGAACCTTAAAACTTATTTTTTCCAACAGGCCGGCCTGGCCTAACTTACATCACCTAGCCCACAGTCTGTAGTTAAATTGTTTTAAATTGGTTTTAGGGATATTGTTTTAATGTATTTAAATTTTTAGCACAGGGATATTAATTTAATTCGGTTTTACATTTTGTATATTGTTGTTTATATATGTTTTTTAAATTGCCTGTGCACCGCCCCGAGTCCCTTTTGGGAAAGGGTGCGGTATACAAATCAAATAAACTATAAACTATAATTAGTTTTGTATTCAAAACTAATTAACATTCTGTTAATTCTTTTGTTTCATTTTGTTTCATTCTGTCTCATTCTGGAAAAATTGTAGGGGAAATACAAAAGTTGCGCAATTCTGAGCACATACCATGAACCTTTATGGCCATAACTTCATGACCGAAAAAAGACTATTAAGTTTTGTTCCTGTTTTGGTATTAGAGCTGAACATGTGAGTTAGAAAGTTTTCTGGGGATAGATTTCTCTTGGACAGATTCTACTTTGGGGGAGTATATCAGTTACAAAGCTGTTTGTTGGTGATTATAAACAATTGAGCAGGAGTGATTTCATGGGCCTCCTCTTATAACTAATAATTATTTCAAATGCCTGCCCAGATTATGAATATTAAGGTAGGACCGGAAGATATGAAAATGAAGATATGATTTCATATAATTCTTTACTGAGACAATGGCATTTCAATTAAAGACTCTTTGATGGTGCAGTTTATTTTCTTGAAATTGATTCTGTACATTCTGGCAATTGCAGTAATCACCATGGTTAACTCGTGTTACATATTTTCCTTTTGAGCATAAGGTAGTGTACTACTACTGAGGAAAAATTATTAGAATGTACTACTGTATTGAGAAACATACTAGAAACAAAAAGAGCAAGATCATCATAAGAATAAACCAAGAATGGACAGTGTTGAAATCATGAGATTTACCTTTCTTTAAGAACAAAGAATACTAGTGATTTTTCAGAAAGGACTGTTAATGCCAGTGGCCTGCTATGATAGTGGTTCTTATTGTAAAGTAATTTATTGGAGCCATTCTCCTTTTCAGTATAAGGTGACATTTGCCAAAGAATGAAGTCTCCCCACAATATTAAAAAAGAGAGGAGATCAGACCATTTCAGGCTTTCTGCCTTCGATTATCTCATTTAAAAAAAATCCTTTCAGAAAAGAATGAACAATCTAATATGGAGCTTTAGGGAAAAAAATGGACCTCTATAGAGCAAAGTTGCTTTGCCTGTAATGCACAACTTTTTCAATATGCTTGCTGATACAGGATTAAATTGTAAATTCTATACAGAAAAAAGACTCGTTAAAATTACTCATAATTTCAGATATTTTTTAAAAAATCTATTCTTGAGCACTGCTTGGACAAGTCCCTGCAGTTTTCTTGGCAAAGTTTTTCAGAAGTTGTTTCTCATTTTGCCTCCTAGGATTGAAAGTGACTAGTCCCCAGTCACTACAGTTCATGGTCTTCAAGTTTCTAGCCTGATGCCTTAACCACTCAATTGGCCCTCCTAGATACAAATTAATCCTAAATACAAAGTTTAAGGCTTATAGAGCTCATGAATGATACGGTCTATTCTATGATTCACACTATTAAGATAAAATGTGATTTGTTTTTTGTTTAGCATGATATGCAACCTTGCCCCATCTGCAAATCGCAGTTCACACAGTTAATGTAGTTACAAGTCCATCAATACAACCACAATATATTACAGTTTTGGCAAGAATCATTCTGTAGCCTGGATACACCTCACAAAGAGACGCCTTCTGGATTCATAATCTAACAGGTAGTCTTACAACCACAATTGATCCAAAAATATCTGTTGATAAATAGTTTTAAATTGAGTTTTGGCCCATTTTACAACCTCTTGCCACAGTGAAGTGAATCATTTAAGTTAATAATATGGTGGTTGAGTGAATCTGACTTCCCCATTGACTTTGCTTGTTAGAAGGCTGCAAAAGATGATCACACGATCCCCAGGACACTGCAACCATCATGAATACATGCCAGTTGCCAAGCATCCAAATTTTGATCATGTAACCACAGGGAAGCTGCAGTGTAGTGTGAAAAACGGTCGTAAGCCACTTTTTTCCTGTGCCATTGTAACTTCGAACAGTCCCAAACTTGGCAACTTTAAGACTTGTGGACTTCAACTCCCAGAATTCTCCAGCCAGCTATGCTGGCTGGAGAATTCTGGGAGTTGAAGTCCACAAGTCTTAAAGTTGCCAAGTTTGGGAACCCCTGCACTAAACGAATGGTTGTTAAGTCGAAGACTACCTCACACTATAGTCAAATTTTGCAACCTCAGTTTACGGTTAAACACGACACCCTAACTTGGCCTACTTGGCTCGGGTTTTCTCTCAATAAAAACTCAGGGGTGGCAATTCATCCATCTCATGAGATCACAGGTGACAATATTTGCACGTACGTAGAATAACTTTCCCCCCCGCTTTGTGAGGAGAAGCCTTGGGATCTCTGCTCTCTTCCGCTAGAAACCGGGCGCGAAGATCAGAAAAGGGATTCCCTCACTCGAAGGAGGAGCCGCGGATAGCTCCCTGGGCGGACTGACTGCTTCCGAAAAGAGATGGCCGAGGGTTTCGGTCGGGACGGGGGGGAGGAGCCGGAGCCGGAGTGGGAGGAAGGGTGTTTCCTTGCACTATTTCCCGGTTTGGCTCGGCCAGGAAACTTCGAGCGTCCGGCGGCCCTGGGAAGGGAGCGCGAGGAGAATCCAGAGGGACGAGACCTGAAGGCAGCGCCGGGGGACAAAGCCTTAAAGGGGGAGCGAGGCCGTCCCTCGGAACGGCTGGCGTCTCTGGGCGTGAGGAGAAACCCACAGGGCCTCCTCGGCACGAAGCTGGGTGAGGAAAACTTCCATCGATTTGTATATATTTTTTCCCCTTCCGCTTTCCGTCCGAGAAGAAGAGGGAACCAGGCGGCTCTTCTTTTCGTTGATGTAGCGCTGTGGAAGGCGCCTCGCGTGCAGGTGGCCGCGCAACCCTCGAAATGCCTTTATTTCCACGGCGCGGCCTAACCGGGGCGGCCCGCTTCCCGTGGATTTGGGGCGGGTCTCCCTCAAAAACCGCAAATTCCGTGGAAGTTCAAGCTTCCGGGACATAAAATTGCCAATTTCTTCCCGCGGCGCCTCATAAGTTTGTGCTTGGGAGCTGCGCGGAGGAATCCCGAAGAGGCGGCTGCTGCTGCGTTGAAAGAGTCCAGCCTCGGTGCAGAGGTGCGGCCTTGGAAGCATCGGGGTTGAAGTGGGATAAGCCCCGGTGTCGGAAACAGCCTTTGGGGAAGATAAGAAAGGAGGGAGAAAGACGAGGAATTGTGAGGGAAAGGGAACAACTGAAGGGGTTCTTCTGAACTCTGCATCTTCATTGAAGTTGTGATCCATTTGAAACAATTCAGGCGCGGGCGCCTTTTCTTCAAGTTTGCTGTAGATTGCAGTGTAATCGCGTTTTTCCCGAAATTTGAAAGAAATCTCAGCTAATCTCTCTTAAAATTTAATAATAAATTCAGAATTCTTAACCAACCCATCCACAGGTTTTATTAATTAAGTTTGACGGCCGAGTGCCTTTTTATTAAGAATAAGAGTTCATTAAAAGCTGGGAAATGAACTTTCCTATTATAATATGCATATACATCGTGCACATAATTTATTCTTTTTATTACAATTCATTGAAGGAGTCTGCTAATGTTTACAGTGTGGGAGGAAGTAGATCAGGGCTGTAGTCCAGTGGGTATTTACTTTGAAAGTTGCAAATATATTTCAGGATTATGCTTGCAAATCATGTCTATATTAGTTAATTGCTTGATTAATTTTCTGTATTTCTATAATATATTGAACCTAAAGCTAACATGTTTCAATTTGCACTAAAGGATATCATAGTTGGTTTGGTTGACTAGCCTCTAGGGTCATATATAGTAGATTGGAAACACAACATGTGATGAAATGTAGATTATATACCTTCAACATTTGCTGGGTTTCCTCCTTTTATTTCTTACTTTAACTGACAATTTTGGAAACTTCAAAAGGCTGCATATTACTTTGCCTTCAGTAAGTTGACTTAACATTTGCTTTTATCATGGATTTTACATTTCAATTACAACATATATATGTATGTTAGTTAGCATTGCACTGTTAATTGATAAATATAGATATAAGAAGCTACTATAAATTCTCATGTACTTGTAATAAGACAGCAGATTTGTGGTAAATATGGTGAAGGGAATAGTTACTTTCAGCCCTTAAACTAATATAGAAACTAATTTTTAGAGTAGCTTTAACCACAGTGTTCATGCAATAGACGTGCATTGTTAGTTGCTATGTAGATTTTCTTCCACAGCTGGTTTCAGTCCTGATGGTTCCTATCAGATTCTGATAGGAAAACTAGTTGAAAGAAGCAGTTGATTGAACCTCTTATGGTCTTTATTTTGCAGTCAATGTTTTTATTTACTGTGAATATTCATTTGCAATAAGTGTTTTATTTTCCTCAGTTTTTGTTTCTAAGTATTTATATGCCATTTCCCTCTAGAGCAGTGTTTCTCAACCTTGGCAACTTGAAGATATCCGGACTTCAACTCCCAAAATTCCCCAGCCAGCATTTGCTGGCTGGGGAATTCTGGAAGTTGAAGTCCAGACATCTTCAAGTTGCCAAGGTTGAGAAACACTGCTCTAGACGCGCATGCCATTGTACATAGTGTACTTCTCCATCCTCCCTCCCAATAGCTTTGTAATGTTTGTTGGGTTGAGAGAGAAGGATTGATCCTAGCTCTCCAGCAGACAGCTCCTTAACTGGTTTTAGATGACATGTCCCATGTCCTCATAATGCAGCTTTCATCTCATTCCTAGCTCACATTTTTCTTTAGCCGCTTTAAATTACAATTTGTGTTGTTCCTATTCTCCCAACCAGTCTTGCTACATGAACAATAAATGTCTCCTGATGATGTCTGGCTGGGATCCACCAAACTCCTACTGGACACTTTTAGTTGTTGCTGGAACACTCCCTGTCCTCTGTTCCTGGTTACTTTCCGTGGATATTTTGATTTAGGCTGCAGGAGAAATTAGGTTCCTAACTTCCACAAATGGAAATGCCCGCTGAGGCATTTCACAATGCTCTATGCATTGTTTCTTGTGTACGTAGGCCTAGCATTCTTTTGGAAGAGTGTTAGAAGACCATTTTTAAATACATGTTTTCTTCTTTTGAAAAAGCAGGAGACCTGTATTTGTGTGTGTGTGTGTGTGTGCGTGTGCAAATGAATGGCTCAAAGTTTCTTGCAGTTCATCCACTGAATCTGTTGACCTGTCACTTGAACTGTTTTTGAATATGGGCCTCCTGGTGGACCAATAATTCTGTCTGCAAAATAGCTTGACTGACAAGTGAGGCAGAGGACAGTCTTGATCTGCATTAAGAAGAAACTCCCTTGAGACTTCCTCCAGCTTCAGCCTGCATACTTGCTCTGCTTCCCCAACTGTTGCGCATCTATGAACAAGCTTTGAATTGATATAGGTGTCATCTTTAAGGGGACAGTTTTTGTTACCCGATTCCAATGTAATTTATAATAATAAAAAGGCTACTCATTTAAAACAATTTAAAATAACCAACACTGAGTTATGTGTTACTACACTACCTTCTTTTGAATTAAAGCATTTGTGCTTTTGGAGGGGTGTGTGTCAGATACTGGCTGTTCTTGCTTCCTTACACCAAAAATAGGGAACTTACAGCAAATGCTGAGCTCTTAAAGAAAACTCTCAAATGTTCCTTTTTATATAAAATTCATGTGGCTAAAGGTAACAGACAATTAATAGCAGTTTTGCAGAACAACGTGGACATGAAATAGTTGCAATTTTATTATTCATACGAAGAAACTATCTGTGTGACTTGCATGAGTTTACTCACCACTTTGGTTCTCTTGATAGCAGTAAGCTTAAGCTAGCATAGCACTGTGTGTAACTGTTTGTTTTACTTTTACATATTGGATTTTGTTTTATAAAACATTCAATTGAAATGTATGAAACTTCTATTTTGAGTTTGATGTGCACTCTTTGCCACATTTTGGAGGCATTTTGCCTCCACATCCCGCATGCCTACTCACAACAGCTCCGAAACAAAATGTGAAATCTTCCAAAATGTGCACTACGTCCAGTTTTACATTTACAACATTGCTTTATATTATTTTTCACTTTAAATATTTCAGAATGAAAAGTTTTGCATATTCTTAGATTCAGTACTGGAGAACCCAGAAAACAAGTGCTCAGATTGTAGGGAACTACTATACTTATGTTGACTTATGTCAATTAGTGCATTTGCTTTCTGTTTATTAATTTGTCATTTTCTTTAACAAAACTTTATAGTAATTTGCTTGAAAAACCTTTTGGCTAGGGTTTGTGCTCAATCCTAAGAAGGGAGTGGGGTATAAACAAAGTCAGGAGAAGAAATAATATGCTAAAGTAGCTCTGATTTATAGATGGGACCATTTCATGTGCCAAGGATTTAGTAAGTAAATCTACAGTAAACCTTGGGTAAAATCAAATTAAATGATCCACTTTAATCACAGTTGAGTCAAGGTTTAGATTGAAACACAAATTAGCTTGACATATATTGAGGTTTACATGTTCTCTGAATGTTGCTTACATTAGTCTTCATTGATGTTATAGCTGTTATAGCTTCTTTTATATCTTGAAGAATAGCAGAGGTTTGAACTAGTGTTAGAACTTGAAAGATAGCATTTATTCTCAAGGTACTTATTAATATTCATATTCACTTTGGTTTCTCAGTTCTCAAGGGAATATATTAATTGTTGTTTTACATTTTTGCATTTTTCAACTACAGGAAATACAGGTAGATCTCGTTTAGCAATAGCCTCATTTAGAACTGGTTGGCAGTTACAACAGTGGTGAAAAAATAACTTATATTGCACAGGCAATCCTCACATTCATGACCTTCACAGGTCTGTAAAGCAAAGAAAAGCTGAACTAAGATCATAAGTATGGTTGCAGTTTTACTTAGTTGCTTCATTTAATAACTAGGTTGCTGGTCTCAATTGTGATCTCTAATCACAATTTTTATTTATATAATTTTACTTGTATCAAAAGTTTAAGGACAATTGTATTTTGAACACATTTGCAATGTTTATTTCTGAAGACTACAAAGAATGTTAAAGCAACTAAAAGCATCAGGTTGTTTTCCCAATTAAATAGAATCTTATTGGTCCTCCCAAGGTGATTCTTTTTCTCCTGCTGATGAACAGCGGATTTCACCACCAAAGCTGGTTATTTGGTGGATCTGCTTCAAATTTTTTGAAGAAACAAGTAGGAAAAATTCAAGACAACCTTTGGACAATTGTGCATCGATAGAGAAGAGAGGGGATCTTGATGGCCGTGATTCTCGGTCAGAAGGTCACCTTTTCCCTTCAGCTGCTTTTTTTCCTTCTTAAGCATGCCACATACTTAAGCACGCCCTGGGTCCGTTTGGAGAAGGGTGGGGTATAAATTTAATTAATAAATAAATACGACATAAAAGCTTCCTAGCTAGAAGCTGAACTATCTCGCTTGGAAATGAAGTGGAGTCTTTTAAAGAACACTCTGTTCCCAAATCTCACTTTCTGAGACTGAGCCGGGGTGGCGCAATGGTTAGAGTGCAGTACTGCAGGCTACTTCTGCTGACTGTGCAATTTGGCAGTTCAAATCCCACCAGGCTCAAGGTTGACTCAGCCTTCCATCCTTCCGAGGTGGGAAAAATGAGGACCCAAATTGCTGGGGGCAATATGCTGACTCTGTAAACCACTTAGAGAGGGCTGTAAAGCACTATAAAGTGGTATATAAGTCTAAGTGATATTGCTATTGCTTGCCAAAATGTCCAGTCCATCCTTCATCAATTCCATTGTCTCAGAATTTCTTATATTCATATTCTTTCAATCTTTTCTGGCAGATCTATATTTTTCAAACCATATTTTTCTTCACATCTGACAGCAACAAATCAGGTTCTAATTCACCTAGGATCATCAAATATTGTCTTGTCAAGAAGAATTATTCAGCAATGGATATGGCAGAGATATTTACAACACAGACTTACGAACTTTAGAAAAGGGATGTAATTTTTGGGAAACTTCCCAATTAAAAATCTAAGGAAGGGTTTCATTATTAAGAATCAACCAAGGGTGTTTCACCAGATAAAACTGTTTAGGATGATTTGTAAATAAGAAATTGTGTAGTTTATAAGTAAATTGTAAAAACAGACTGTTAAAAGAGTGCTTTGAACTTAAATTTGTCTGTTTAATGTTAATTTTTTCCTTTAATATATGTAATGTATGGCAAGTCAATTGGGTTGCAAAATTTTGGAGCTGTTTTGAAAGGGGAGAAGCTATTGTAGTTGCAATTGATTTGTCAGTATTCAGCTAGAGCAGATGTTCCCAAACATGGCAACTTTAAAACCTGTGGACTTCAACTCCCAGAAATCTCCAGCCAGCAGAACTCTGCTGGCTGGAGATTTCTGGGA
Source organism: Rhabdophis nuchalis (assembly GCA_039707465.1). Taxonomy (NCBI): domain Eukaryota; kingdom Metazoa; phylum Chordata; class Lepidosauria; order Squamata; family Natricidae; genus Rhabdophis; species Rhabdophis nuchalis. Next base: position 38,755,797 of record CM077651.1, on the reverse strand, counting down.
GTTGAAGTCCAAAAGACTTAAAGTTGCCAAGTTTGGGAACCTCTGAGCTAGAGGATAACGTATGTTTTTGTCTTAGTTCATCTTTTTAAATATTTTGTCTAATTTTGTTTTCTCTCTGTTAAATTCTTTCTTTTGTAGTTTGTATTTTAAACTTTTGAATAAAATAAAAAATAGAACCATATCTTATTGATTTATTAGGTGACTTGCATTTTTTTTACGTTTGAATTATAGAAGTAGCCCAAGGATTAGATTGTTTATTGGCATGTTAGTTGAGGAAATGATGTAATCATTCTACTGCCTAAATTTGTACTTATCCTACGCAGTTATATAATGTAGTTCATAAATTGCATTAATATACAGTATAATGTGGTTTGGTTGCTTTTTGCCTACTGAATTTGTAACAGTTTAACCACATTGTGTTTATGTGAGAAATGGTACATTTATTTATTACAGCTTTAGAAATTTATATTAAGTCACTTTAAGTTGGACAGTATCCATTATGATTTTTCCCCCTCAATGTGATAGTCATGACTGTTGACTGTCACTGTTAATTAGTGAATACTTGTATTAAATACTTCCTACAAGTGATGAAACTATTTTCAAAAAGTGAATGGGGGTGAAGGCAGGTTGAGTTTTCTCTGTTAAAAGAGAGTCTATTTTTTAGATTGCCAGTTTCCATATTCATGACAATCTGTTATGATTTTTAAAATATCTGCCTTCTTTTTTATAGAATCAGAATGGCTGCTCAAGTTACTCTGGAGGATGCTTTGTCCAATGTAGATCTCCTGGAAGAATTGCCACTACCGGATCAACAACCATGCATTGAGTCCCCACCGTCATCATTGCTTTATCAGGTATGATTTTTGTTAAAATAAATATTCGCTGAAAAATGTAATATTTAGAAACATTCTAGATTAATACAGCTGAATCATTTCTTTCATGGTTATTGATTATTTTGGATTACTTTTCATTCCACACAGCCAAATTTCAACACCAATTTCGAAGACAGGAACGCATTTGTCACAGGCATTGCAAGATATATTGAACAAGCAACTGTTCATTCTAGTATGGTAAATATATTTTTCTATTAGATTTTAATGTCTTTACAGCAGCAACAGTAGACATAATGAATTTCTTTCTAGTACAGCTTGATTATGCAGTGTTTTCCCAAAAATAAGACAAGGTCTTATTTTCTTTTGACCCCCGAACTAAGCGCCTGGCGTTATTTTCAGGGAGATCTTATTATTTTTGAGATGCAGGAGGCTGCAAGTGTGGTCACTTCAAGACTTGCTGTGTTGCAATATTTTCGAGGAGGGCTTATTTTCAGGGGGAGGGCTTATTTTAGCACAAGCTCAAAGGCTGATTGGGCTTATTATCTGGGGAGGTCTTATTTTCGGAGAAGCAGGGTAGTAGAAAGAAATAAGGAATTCAGTTTGTCCATTTGCTTCATCTAGAAATATTTCATGTATTTTGGAATTATTTTTAACTAGCTGAGAATAATAAGATTAGAGCAGGGGTGTCAAACTGATGGCTCACAGGCTGGAGGCACTTCTGAAAAGTAGCTTCTTATGTAGGATCTAGACAAGTCTGTGAGTTTATTTTAAAGTAATAATTTTGCTTTAAAGTAATAATTTTGCTTTAAAGTAATAATTCTGCCTCATGCACATACCAGTTAGCATCCTGACAAACCTCCCCTTTTCATTTTTTAACTGAATGCTCAATATTATTTGCAACAGTAATAATTATCTTAATAGATATGGTTTTTAATGAGATTTGTGGAAGAATTGGGGCTTCTAACTTAATTAAGAAGCACATTTCATTGTTGATGTGCTTAGAATTTAGAGAAATAATGAAAAATATTTTCATTTTTTTCATATCTGTTAGCTTGATCATTTCTGTATATTTTAGACCTTACATATTAGCTTTGGTTTTATTACAGAATGAAATGTTGGAAGAAGGTCAAGAATATGCTGTTATGCTGTACACATGGAGAAGCTGTTCAAGAGCTATCCCGCAGGTAAAATAATTTAGGATTATTATTATAATGACCCAGAGAGATTTATAGGCAAATAGTATTTTGGAGATGTATAAGAGTAAGAGATCTTCTATAAATGGGTCAGTCTCTGACCTTTTTGCTTATTGTTTGTATTATTGTATAGCTTTACGAACATAAATGCTTTTAGTGACCTATTAATCATTTCAGGCTTTTTAGACATAATTACTAAAACCACTACGTTTAGATGGAAGAACAGGACTAGAAATACATTGGACAAACATAAAAGAAGATTCCCCATACCCCTCCCCTTCTCAGTTGCACAGATGTTGGGAATACCAACCAACTAGACAACTCTTTGTTTATGAAGCAGATCTAAAGTGTCCTTTATTGCCTTCAGGGCCAAAAATTTATTACCGTATTTTTGGAGTATAAGACGCTAAAAAGAGGCTGAAAATTTGGGTGTGTCTTATATACTGAATACAGCATTTTTTGCCTCCTGAAGCCCCGCCCCTTCATCAAAATAGCCGTGCATAGCCTTATGGAGGCTTTCAGACAGCTCTTGGGGACTGGGGAGGGAAGAAATGAGCAAACGGGCCGGTTTTTGCCCCCCAGCCGTACTCTATACCTTACTACTCTCTCTCTCCCTCTACCCATCTACTGTATTTCTCTCTCTCTCTCTCTCTCTCTCTCTCTCTCTCTCTCTCTCTCTCTCCCTCTACCTACCTACCTATCTACACTCACTCTCTCCCTACCTACCTACCTACTGTCTCTCTCGCTTTCTCTCTCTCTCTCTCTCTCTACCTGCCTACTCTCTCTCTCTCTCTCTCTCTCCCTACCTACCTACTGTATTTCTCTCTCTCTATCCCTCTACCTACCTACCTATCTACACTCTCTCTCTCTCTACCTACCTACCTGCCTACTCTCTCTCTCTCTCTCTCCCTACCTACCTACTGTATTTCTCTCTCTTTCTATCCCTCTCTATCCCTCTATCTACCTACCTACTTTTTTAAAAAAATTGCCTCTTCAAAGCCTGGGTGTGTCTTATACTCCAGTGCATCTTATATGCCGAAAAATATGGTATTCATGTTTCTAAGAGGTAACATGCAGGACCCTTTCCAATATGCTTCTCTAATCCCAGAAAATATGTGGAATAATCGTGGATTCAAGGATAAATAAAAACTGTCTTGCAGTCTTTTGGAATGACATCCTTGTTGACATTTAATCTCTCTGACTATTTGTAAAACCATTCTGGAGAGAGAAAAATCATGTTTTATGATCTCTTTTCTTTTGCTACTTTTCCCAATCATATATTCACACTCTTAAATTTGAAGAATTGTAATAATATCAAATGGGATTCCCTCCTCAGATTTCTCCATTTCCAGTCTCCTCATGAAGTGTCCTCATGACTTCAAGGTCACAACAGTATGGAAGTTGTTTGCTATTGCCGCTTTTAGATTTTTTCAAAAAGTTGGAAATTGCCTATTTGCCTTCTATCAAGTAATAAACCAGTAGTAATCCAGTTCTTTCCTGCTTAGGTTTTCAAAGTCAGCCAGGATCAGATCGTTGCTAACATCTGGTGGAGCTCTTCTTACTCCCCTATATATTGTTTCTATTCACAGGCTTTTAGCCAAGAAATAGAATTAACACTGGAGTAGCAGCAGTATACACAAGCTTCTTTTAAAATGTAGTATTTCCCCCTATTTTTTAATCTTCTGTTGACAATTCTTTTTCACAGTTTATAGAATCTTTGATATGTGGGGAAGAAATAGTTTGGGAAACTGTGCTTCTAAGCATATGTTCTTGATCATTCAGTCTTCCCTTTTCAGTCACAGTGAGCAAAAGACCATTTATTGCCTTCAGTTTGCCAATCAAACAGACTAAATACTTAGGTCTATTTGCAGCCCGTCTGCTGCTACAATTTTGTTGCAGTTCAAAAATTGCAAATATATTTGTTTCTTCATCACCTGGGGATAACTTTTCTTTTAAAGCATATCCTGGCATAGGAGGGAGATATTGCAGAACATCTCTAGACCTGCTCTACTCCTAGACAGTTCATTTGAGGACTCTTTTATTATGGAAATGGACAACCTTTGTGAATTTCTCTTTTAATACAATACAGTACAATACAATACAATACAATACAATACAATACAATACAATACAATAGCAGAGTTGGAAGGGACCTTGTAGGTCTTCTAGTCCAACCCCCTGCGTGGGCAGGAACCTTATACCATTTCAGACAAATGGCTATCTAACATCTTTTTAAAGACTTCCAGGGTTGGGGCATTCACAACTTCTGGAGGCAAGCTGTTCCAGAGGTTAATTGTTCTAACTGTCAGGAAATTTCTCCTTAGTTCTAAGTTGCTTCTCTCCTTGATTAGTTTCCACCCATTGCTTCTTGTCCTGCCCCCAGGTGCCTTGGAGAATAGTTTGACTCCCTCTTCTTTGTGGCACCCTCTGAGATATCGGAACACTGCTATCATGTCTCCCCTGGTCCTTCTCTTCATCAAACTAGACATACCCAGCTCCTGCAACCGTTCTTCATATGTTTTAGTCTCCAGTCCCCTAATCATCTTGGTTGCTCTTCTCTGCACTCTTTCCAGAGTCTCCACGTCTTTTCTACATCGTGGCGACCAAAACTGTATGCAGTATTCCAAGTGTGGCCTTACCAAGGCACTATACAGTGGCATTAACACTTCACGTGATCTAGATTCTATCCCTCTGTTTATGCAGTCTAAAACTGTGTTGGCTTTTTTGGCAGCTGCTGCACACTGCTGGCTCATATTTAAATGGTTGTCCACTAGGATTCCAAGATCCCTCTCACAGTTGCTACTATTGAGCAAGGTACCACCTATACTGTACCTGTGCATTTTGTTTTTCTTGCCTAAATGTAGAACCTTACTTTTTTCACAATTGAATTTCATTTTATTAGATAGTGCCCAATGTTCAAGTTTGTCAAGATCCTTCTGTATCTTAAGCCTATCTTCTGGAGTGTTGGCTATTCCTGCCAGCTTGGTGTCGTCTGCAAATTTGATGAGTTCCCCATTTATCCCCTCGTCCAAATCATTGATGAAGATGTTGAAGAATACTGGGCCTAAAACAGAGCCTTGGGGGACTCCACTGCATACTTCCTTCCATGTAGATGCAGTTTTCCTCCAACTAGTTTTATATTATTATAACCTAGTAATGAGAAGAAAAAAGATACAGCCTAACATCTTGACAATGGCATTTTCTGTTTGTTAGAAGAATCATAAAAGACCAACTGTGTGCTCCTATAGTTGCTCATACATTGTGACTAAAACATTTTCTGAAAAACTCTTGAACTTCCATTAAAAAATAAAGCATAAATTGGACATTGTTGAATTTGATGAAATGTGTTCTACTTGGCTGATAGTTCCAAAAGTTACAGAAAAGTATCATTCTTGAGAAAAGAAATAAATTCATTGAAATCAGTATTGCTTTCTCTTATTTCCAACAAAGTAATTAGTCAGAAAATAAGCCGCCTGGGAAAGTAAGCCACCTGGGAAAGCCAAGGAAAATCATCAAAACCATAAAAAAGCAAAAGCTAGAATATTTTGGGCATGTGATGCGACACCTGGAAAAATATGGCATATTTCACTTAGTCCTCCAAGGAAACATTGAAGGCAAATGGGGCCCAGGCAGAAGACGAACATCATGGCTTCAAAATCTAAGGGAGTGGTTTGGACAAAGCTCAACAGTACTTTTTTTTGTGGCTGTTGTTAAAAATAGGATTGCCAACATGTGATGACGGATATGGCACAAGAAGAAGAAGAAGAAGAAAGAATTAGTCAGTCCCTAAGTGTTTATAAGATCCTTGGGACTATATGCTCCGATTCCAGGGAAAGAATATGCCCAATAAGGTTTTTATTCATATAATTCATCAATCTTAAAAACCATCACTCAGGTAAAATATTTATGAAATAAAATATTTGTGAAAACTTACTACTAATAAAAAAGAGTATAAAAGGTGTGTTTAAAAATGAAGCCACGTTATATGGCAGAACATGATTTAAAATTAGAAATGTTTTTTCTTTTTTTCCCCTTTTCAGGTAAAATGTAACGAGCAGCCTAACAGAGTGGAAATTTATGAAAAAACTGTGGAAGTACTTGAACCAGAGGTCACCAAGCTGATGAATTTTATGTATTTCCAGGTAAATAGTTATTAATAACTAGCATCTCTCTGTCCAAACCCCACCCCCACCCCTTTTGATGCTCCTACTTTCGTATTGTCCCTGCCATATCTTATCTGTTGAATGGAAGATAGATGCTTTATATTGTTCTAAATAAAGAAGTCTCATAAAGAGTGTTTGAATGCGTCTGGAAAAATCTGATTAATGCAATTTGTGTATATAGTCTGGTTCTATTGGCATCATATTGTACTTGCAATTAAGAGGGAAATAGCTTGCCCTTTGTGCTTTTTTTAAAACATGGATTTATTTTTATGCACAGAGAAATGCCATTGAAAGATTCTGTGGAGAAGTGAAACGTTTGTGTCATGCGGAAAGGAGGAAGGACTTTGTATCTGAAGCTTATTTGATCACTCTTGGAAAATTTATCAACATGTTTGCTGTTTTAGATGAGCTGAAAAATATGAAATGCAGCGTGAAGAATGACCATTCAGCCTACAAGCGGTGAGAGTTTTTTAAAAAATGTAACAAGTACAATAATGAATATAATTCATTATAAATTTATAAAAAACATAAATAAACAGCAGCTCAGCAAACAACCTACAATTAACTTCTCAGTTAATACAGCCTAGAAACAGGCTCACCCATATAATCAGGACTCCAGGTTCAATAACAAAACAGGCCTTTAAGGCTTTGCAAAACACAAGTAGGGTGAACCTGATTGTCATGTTTTCTATACCAGTTCATACATTTTGATATTTCTAATGCTCTTCTGTGTTTTACAGTGTCTACTTTGCTAATATTGGTAGAATGAATATATGTTGGAAATCTAAATATGTTTTCTAAATAGCACATCAATAAGTAGAATTTCCATAAGGCATCAATCCAGGCTAATGGATATGCCACCCAGAATCATCTTATAGTGGAGATGGGTGGCATAAAAATTTAAATGAATGAATGAATGAATGAATGAATGAATGAATGAATGAATAGTTCATTTGACTAAAACATATGATTAAAATCTGCTTCAGATGCTTGCTCTCTCTAATAATAACACAATTCATTGCAGTATATTTAATTTAATTTAAAAGGAGCCAGATATCACCGAACCACAGTATATATTTAAAATGGACTCACTCTGCAGGATTTTCCCTTCAGGGGAAAAACACTATTTAGGATAAAAGTAGACTGGGACAGTTGGACCACAAGATGGCAGTAGTTTGCTTTAGTTATATGCCATTAATCATGTTGAAAAGATATACATAGAACTTTGATACGATTGTTTCATTTTATATACTTCACCTGTGCAAAATAACTTCATAATTAGGTTCAAGTTGAAATATTAATAAAGCTAAATGTTTGTTAAAGACATGGCTCTAACAGTTTTAATGAATTGTTACCTCTGGATGGTGTAGATAAATGTTCTGCTTTCCATTTTCCCTTCACTTAGACTAAATATGAAAACTGTAAATCTGTCATCATGGCAGAAAGCTGTCACTTATGATTTGTGGGAAGGTTTGTGCCACAATACTGTACCCTTCAGCAAAACCACCCATTCAGTTCATCGTGTTTTCAGTTCACTAAAGATGTGGGGGGGGTTTTCTGCCCACACAGGAAGGGTATGTATGATATGTGCAAGGTCTCATCTTTTGCTGTAGTAAAATGCATGATATTCATTGCATACATTAGGACTAACTTCTGAGTTTTTACAAGCTGCACAAAACCATCTCTTCTGAGATTACAGCAGAAATGAGCCAGGTGGTTGATTATGATGTTAATTATAATTATTAATTAATGGGCTCATTAACTCCTTCCTTTCATCCGTCCGTCCTCTGTCAGTCTTGTCTTGTCTTGTCTTCAACAAATACATTATATGCAGGATTTCCTCGTAGGAATCCTAGTGTCGCCTAGTATCTGGTATTTGCTCTTGCAATCAATCTGCTGTTACCTTTGTAGGTTGGAAAATGAAGAATACCTGATACTTTTTTAAAATAAGCTTTCAGCTGGCCACTGAGAATGACAAACTTCTGTTTTCACTTCATTATCTAATATTTTTATTACATATTAGATAATTTATTACATATTACTTATTTATTACATATTAGATGGGAGTTTCAAGTTCCATTCCTTTAAGTGTTATGGTAGTGTCATTGAAGCCTTAAATATATCAGGCTTATCTCATAGGAGTTTTTAATCTGTTGTTGAAATTTTCTTCTGTACTTGTGCAACTTCGGTATATAGGTAGTCCTCGACTTACGACCACAATTGAGCTCAACATTTCTGTTACTAAGCGAGATAGTTGTTAAATTAATTTTATCCCATTTTACGACCTTTGTTGCCACAGATGTTAAATGACTTGCTGCCATTGTTAATTTAGTAACACCGTTGTTAAGTGAATCTGGCTTCCGTCAAAAGATCACAAAAGGTGACCACACGATCCTGGGACACTGCAACAGTCATAAATATGAGTCAGTTGCCAAGCATCTAAATTTTGATCGTGTGGCCATAGTTGTAAGTGTGAAAAACGGTCATTAGTCACTTTTTTCAGTGCTTTTGTAACTTCAAATGGTCACAAAATGAACATACGTGAAGGACTACCTGTAATAAAACAGTTCACAGAATTTAAGAGTGATATCATGCATTTCAGTCTATTTTGGTTACATGCTTTTAAATCCACTTTTATTCTTACCAAAGATGGCTTAATAACATGAAATATTTAAATAGGGACTTATAAGAAGAATAAGCAACAGAGAAAGGAAGACTATTGATTTCAGGCAATGTGGCTATTCTTTATTTAACTAGTCAGCAGGAGAGAGATCCAAAATTAGAACATTTTCTTTTTTAAAATAACATAGCCATGATTGTTAAGGACTAATTTACTTATTCCAGTGACTCTCTTAGGTGAAGTATTTTCAGTGTCTACTTCTCAGCATTAGCAATGTTCAACCTTTTCAGTGAATAGAAAAGCATTTCTGCTTACATACGCATATCATGTGTAAAAAGGTTTGGTTGCTGAATTGAATACTACATGTTTATTGTGATTAAAACTATAATATTTTATAATGTAACAAACTATAGTAATACCATGGCTTTACTTTCACATTGGGATTAGCTTTTTTTTCTTACTACTCATTCGAACCTGAGCAGATGTTGGTTGGTTTAAAAAGTGTTGCATGTAGCAGGGCATAGAATTTAGATGGAAACCCTTGAACATCTCACGATTGTAGGCTAGGAAGATGACAATGCATAGTCACAGGTATTGTAACTGCTATGTATCTTTCCTTTTTACTGATTTATTAAAGATATAGCCTCTGTTTCTTAATTTATATAACTGATTGTGAAATAACATAAACAATTTGCTGAAGAATCCGGGAAATCATAAAATGATATAGTTAGAATTATTTTTGTAGATTTAACTAATTTTCTCTTTTTTCCTTGAAAGGGCGGCCCAATTTTTGCGTAAAATGGCTGATCCTCAATCTATCCAAGAATCCCAGAATCTTTCCATGTTTCTTGCCAATCACAACAAGATTACACAAGTATGTTTTACATTTAACACTAACATTATATAAATTAACCATTAATCTATTCTGTGAATTTACATTATTCAAATTTACATTACATTTACAAAATTCAACGTTTTGCTGTGTAATAAATAAAAGTATAGGCACTTCTAACCTGGTGTTATTTTAATCATAGTGGATGGTATTCATTGATTCTTTTTTCATTGTTTTAGTATAATTTAAGATAATGTTAAATCACATGTTTTGATTTATTCTAGTCTTTACAGCAACAACTGGAAGTAATTCCTGGTTACGAAGAACTACTGGCTGATATTGTGAATCTATGTGTAGATTATTATGAAAACAAAATGTACCTAACACCCAATGAGAAGCATATGCTTCTAAAAGTAAGTTATATTGCTGGAAACAATATAAAAAAAGGGTGAGATGGTGTGGGGTGAGGTGCTGGCAAAGAGTTCACTTGAAATGCTAATACATCAGAATAATTATTCTACTTAAATATTTACATCTTCTTATTGTCTCTTCTGTAAAAAAGGACAAATCTATCTTCCTTTCCTTTTCCTTTCCTCCTTTCCTTTCCTTCCCTCCCCTCCCTTCCCTCAGATGAAATGACCAGAATTTAAATGAATACATCAAAGCAATTTGGTCATGGGTAGTAAAAGAATTGTAGAAGTAAATGTTTTGGATTCAGTGATTAGTGGAACAAATTTATTCAGCATTTATTAATAGCACTGACTTTTAGCAAAATGAACATAATACTTTTTGAAAATACTAGTGCATTTAATTCTCAGTGGTGGTAGTCGCCTTTAAAATTGAACAAGCAGAGACTATACAAAGAAGCTAACACAGAAGTTTCTAAAGCTTATATCACCCAGTATTTAATTGCATATTATAGAAGGCTTAAAATTGGTTAGCATGTTTTATTGACTCCAGTGCATGTTGTGCCCATTTACCAGAGAACAATATCTCTGGTTTTTATCATTTTTGTCAAATATGAAAGAAATTCAGCTGCCTACTTTTATTGTTTCTGGTGTAATCATTTTTTTCTCTTTTTTCTGATCTACTTTATGCCATGTCTCTTGGATTGTAAACTCCCATGTAACAACTGTCCTGTTATTAATTCTAGTAAACTCTTCTTAGAGCTTCTTTGGGCTGAACAGAAAGGTAAAATGTTTCAGATAAATAGACTTTTATTCTTATCTGCAAGCAATATTCCTATGTTCTTTTTTTTTGTAGGTGATGGGTTTTGGTTTATACCTGATGGATGGCAGCGTCAGTAACATCTATAAAGTAGATGCCAAAAAGAGGATAAATCTCACAAAGATTGACAAGTTTTTTAAGGTTCGTGAAGAATTGTTAATATTTATGAACATCTTCGTTTCTTATGCAACAGGTTGAATCCTTGGCAACAAAATAACAGGTTTATAAGAGTCAATTTTGTAATGTACAGGAAAAAAATGCCATAAACAGCACAATATTTTTAAGATACTGGAGTGGTTACACATTGAAAGTTTTCCAAACTCTGATTATATACTCACCTGTTATGCTTGAAAGGTATAATATTTCAGGCATAGAACCTGTTCAGGAAGTATTTTGCCCTGTGGATGTTTTTGCCTGAGTTTTTAATTAGAATGGTTGAGTGGTGTTGATATACTCGGTATCATTTACTAGCATCAATCTATTTATGAGGTTTTGGAAAAGACTATTATAGTAAAATTACATTGTATTGAATTTTGTGCACATTGTTTTAAATGACATTCTTTGATCCATGCTTTTATTATTGCTTTGTTATAATTGCCTACATTTCAATGGTATATAAGCAGCTTATTTGAAAAATATGGGAGCATGAAATATGTGTAAGATTTGCATTTTACTTTCTTATATAGCAACTGCAAGTAGTTCCACTGTTTGGTGACATGCAGATTGAACTGGCAAGATACATTAAGACTAGTGCTCATTACGAGGAGAATAAATCTAGGTAAGAGTGAAAAATATCCAGCTATCTTTGTAGAGCATTCTACAGAATTGCTTTATATTTATAAAGAATTGCTTTATATTTATATTGGGCACTATGTAATAAAATGAAATTCAATTGTGAAAAAAGTAAGGTCCTACATATAGGCAAGAAAAACCAAATGCACAAGTACAGTATAGGTGGTACCTTGCTCAATAGTAGCAACTGTGAGAGGGATCTAGGAATCCTAGTGGACAACCATTTGAATATGAGCCAGCAGTGTGCAGCAGCTGCCAAAAAAGCCAACACAGTTCTAGGCTGCATAAACAGAGGGATAGAATCTAGATCACGTGAAGTGTTAATGCCACTGTATAGTGCCTTGGTAAGGCCACACTTGGAATACTGCATACAGTTCTGGTCGCCACGATGTAGAAAAGACGTGGAGACTCTGGAAAGAGTGCAGAGAAGAGCAACCAAGATAATTACGGAACTGGAGACTAAAACATATGAAGAACGGCTGCAGGAGCTGGGTATGTCTAGTTTGATGAAGAGAAGGACCAGGGGAGACATGATAGCAGTGTTCCGATATCTCAGAGGGTGCCACAAAGAAGAGGGAGCCAAACTATTCTCCAAGGCACCTGGGGGTAGGACAAGAAACAATGGGTGGAAACTAATCAAGGAGAGAAGCAACTTAGAACTAAGGAGAAATTTCCTGACAGTTAGAACAATTAACCTCTGGAACAGCTTGCCTCCAGAAGTTGTGAATGCCCCAACCCTGGAAGCCTTTAAAAAGATGTTAGATAGCCATTTGTCTGAAATGGTATAAGGTTCCTGCCCACGCAGGGGGTTGGACTAGAAGACCTACAAGGTCCCTTCCAACTCTGCTATTGTATTGTATTGTATTGTATTATTATTATCATTATATTACATTATATTATTTATATATTATATTGTTATCTTGATAGCAACAGCTAAAGATGTTTGATCAGGGGTGTCAAACTCAATTTCTTGAGGGTCGCATCAGGACTGTGGTTGACTTGGAAGGGATGGCTGACTGGGTGGGCATGGCCAGCTTGATGCCACTCCCCAAACTGCTGACATGTTTTCTCTTCGTATTGGGTAGACCAGGCCGAAGCTACGTTGGCCTGTTCTTTCCTCTTCGCCCATGTATTTAATTTCTTCTAAATATTAAGCAAACTTTGGAAAGTATAACATTCACTGTGCCAATTTATTCTTTTTTCACTATTTCCTTTTTACACTAATTTCTGATCTCATTTCGGAGTTTTGGTTTTAATCTGTAAAGATTGAAATGTGTCCAAGGGAGTAGATGTGCTTGAACATGAAATTCTTCAGGAGCGATCTGTTTTAAGTTTCTCCTATTTACAGGAGCTTCTTTTTCTTACCCATTTCTAAAACATTGAGTCCGATTAAGTTGCAACTTCTTAATATAGCTTTTAAAATTGTATTACCGGTAATTGTTAGGATTGGCTTAGGATTATTTTTAAATGGGGGATACTTGTACATGATTTAGTTCCTGCAGAAGTATTTTCAAAATGTTTTGAAATAATTATTAATTGGAAGTTTCCTCCTTATCGTTAGCGTGATCATTTCACATTTTGGTTTTCTCTTGCAGATGGACATGTACTTCTTCTGGCAGTAGTCCCCAATACAACATCTGTGAGCAAATGATACAGATAAGAGATGATCACATGCGTTTTATTTCAGAACTGGCTCGTTACAGCAATAATGAGGTATGTGGATTAGTGGGGAGCACATTTTAAGCAGAGGTAATTTTACATTATGATCAATTATTTTGCATGCTTCACTCAAGAAACTTGAAAAACTCTAGTATGCAGCTTCCTTATACAGACCATTTAAACTTATTCCTATTCTATGTCACTAGAAGGTTTACTTTGGGTATGAAGTAGAATTCTGCTTATGCATTCAGTTTTCTGAATTCCTGTTTTATAACAAATGCTTCTTTTTGAAGATGGATTTTTCTTAAAATCTAGGCAGAGATTTGTTAATTGCATAAACAACATGATGTCAATTGATAAGAGTTTTGAGGATTGTTGGATTCCGTTCCCAAATGTTTTTGGATACTTCTCTTGGGTGCTGAGATGTAACTGAAATTACCAGCAAAAGATTTTTGAACCTGGTTTTCTAATTATACTTGCTATTCTACTCCACCTTTTCACTAAGCCATAAAGATATTAGATCAAAATAACCTTGTTTGAAGAAGTAATGATATAAATGCATTCTATTTATAAATGAATATATTATCCTGCATCATGTTGACATTCGTGCTCTTTACATGAAGAAACCTTGTAAGAATATAGACTGCTATGAAACAGGTTCACTTAATTTCCAAATTGCTTATCTAACTAGACCAGTTAGATCAGGGGTTCCCAAACTTGGCAACTTTAAGACTTGTGGACTTCAACTCCCAGAATTCTCCAGCCAGCTATGCTGGCTGGAGAATTCTGGGAGTTGAAGTCCACAAGTCTTAAAGTTGCCAAGTTTGGGAACCCCTGAGTTAGATAGTGGATATTACTTTTGTAAAGCCACATATTTTGAGGGTATCAAATGAATAGAGATAATATTGGACCACAAATTCTCACAATTTTTGAATAAAAACGATTCTTTGTATATGTTGGTTCTTTGCATTTAAACCTGGCTTTCATTTTATATAAAATCATTTAACAGTCATGCATCCCTTGTAGGTGGTGACTGGATCAGGACGTCAAGAAGCTCAGAAAACAGATGCTGAGTATCGGAAACTTTTTGATCTTTCTCTTCAGGGTCTCCAACTTCTATCACAATGGAGTGCACATGTTATGGAAGTGGTATGTGGAAAAATAGATAGGAAGTTTTAAAGGAGAAATTAAGAAAAAAAATATATAATTGTAATCTTAGGTTGCATTTTAGTAATAAAATCTTATTGGTTATTTCCAGACCAACATAAGTGAATTAAGAATCACAACATGGATAGTCATATCTTCAGCAGATCTAAAGTTATCATGGCTATTGTGGCCAAATGCCACATTTGTTGAATTGTGAAGCAATTTTTTCACCAGTTAACTCAATATGGTTTGAGTGACCTAAGTTTCTCTTTATCACAATCACATGAGAACATAGCACCAGTAGTAGTTGTGTTGTGCCCATCCACAACACAACTGATGACAAATATGGGCCTGACCTGGACATCTGCAAGATTATTATGTTGCTAGAAGGAATAATTGTTAGTTATTCCTTCTAGTAGAGGGCCCATACAATAGAACAATCTTGTAAATTGCCAGGCGAAGCCCAGCCCACATATTTGACCAATCACCTTCATTGTTATTGTAGACCTTTGAATACACATAGTATTCAAAGTTTTGTATTATGATACGGTCCCATCTCAAAGGCAGTATTTCAGAGGCACACCTGTGTCAGCATAGGACACCTGCAGGATACCAAAAAAGTCAGTCTCCTTTGGCAGCCCAAGATCAAGTTCTACCAATTCAGTGGCAAAATAGTGGGTTTCTTTGTAGGATAATAGCTTTTTCAGTGTTTAATTTCTTGTACAATGTAAAATAGATGTGTTAGGCTTCTGATAACTATTTTGTGTAAAATAACACTTTCCCATTCATAATAATTTAGATACACACAACAAATGTTATGTTAGGGACTCACTTTGACACCAGTCATGCCTTTGGAGCGCCTCCCCCCCCCCCCCCCCCCCCAATATTTTTTTTAAAACTGAAACTATAGCACCTCTCCAAACGTCGTCCACCATATGTGTGATATGGGCACTTCATTTAATGTATAGCCGGTTATTTTTAACATAGGATATTTTTATAAATTTCTGGAGGACATCCAGAATTTTGCTTATAATATATCTATTAACAGAAGTTACTCTAATAGTCTTGTAACGTTGGGATTTCTCAAACAGAACAAGAGGTAAAGACAAAGGTTCATATAGAACTTCATGTCTTAACTCTGGAAAAGTGTATTAAACTGTAATATCCAACAGTATACTTCACTTCTAATTCACAACAAATCATAGGAGCTTTTTTTCTTAATGATAGGAGTTATTTTGAGTGATTTTATAGCATTGGTACTTAATATATAAGCAAATTAATGATTGTCTTTTGAAATGCACCATGACAGAAATATTAATATTATTTTGCTGTATTATATCTGATTCTGATATGCTATGTAATGATGCTACATTTTAAAGTATCAGTTTGGATTTAAATACTTGCAACTAGTCTTATGCTGCAATTAGTTGCCTAGATTGAGATGGATACTTCTTCTAGACTGAAAGAATACGTATATCAAGCCAGTTCAGTGGAGCCTGGATAAATGTAGTAGTGCATATATAGAAGGGTTATTCTTTTAAATAGAATATTCATGTGCAATGCAGTCCCGCATCAGCTGCTAATTAAGAGGAACAAGTCTCTTTATGTTCAATAGTGAATGGAAAGTTTTGTTTTATTTGGCTCAGTTCTGTGTCATTCTCATTTTCTTTGTTGATTTCAGTATTCGTGGAAGTTAGTACACCCAACTGACAAATATTCTAACAAAGATTGCCATGACAATGCTGAGGAGTATGAAAGAGCAACTCGCTATAATTATACAAGTGAAGAAAAGTTTGCTCTTGTAGAGGTAAGAGAATGCAGATAAGTTCTGCAAAATCTGCAGCTTGCCCTTTTATAAATTTGCCTCATTAGACAAAACTAACATTTCCCCCTCTCCCCCATGCAGGTCATTGCAATGATTAAAGGATTACAGGTGTTGATGGGGAGGATGGAAAGTGTCTTCAATCATGCCATTCGTCATACAATCTATGCTGCTCTCCAAGACTTTGCCCAAATTACACTTAGAGAACCATTAAGGCAAGCCGTTAAAAAGAAGAAGAACGTCATCCAAAGGTAATGACTGACACTTATCTCATGCCATTATATTTTTTCTGTCAAGCATTTATCTATGTGAATATTCAGGAACATTATTATTATTATCTACACATAGTTTAGCTACACATAGAAATCATAGCTTCTAATTCTTCAGCTGCTGTTGGCTTTCATCCACATTGAGATCTTTCCAAAAACCTAGATTGTTGTAATGTATTTCTGTAGTATGTATGGATTTATGTATGGATCTAAGCAGTGTGCAATGGACAGGACCAGTGCAATGGACAGGACCAGTGTAGTCCTTGACTTATGACCACAATCAGCCCAAAATTTCTGTTGTTAAGTGAGACATTTGGTAAGTGGATTTTGCCCCATTTTACAACCTTTATTGCCACAATTGTAAATGAATCACTTCACTTGATAAGTTAGTAACCCAGTTGTTAAGTGAATCTGGCTTCCCCATTGACTATGCTTGTCAGAAGATCACAAAATGTGCTTGCATGACCTTGGGACACAGCAACGGTCATAAATATGAACCAGTTGCCAAGCATCTGAATTTTGATCACATGATCATGAGGATGCTGCAAAATGATCATAAATCACATTTTTCAATGCTGTTGTAACTTTGAACAGTCACTAAATGAACTGTTGTAAGTCAAGGACTACCTGTAATTCAAAATAGGCCTGGTATTTATCAAAAATTGAAAAAAGAAGAAATCAGAAGTTACGTTTACATAACACTAGCCTTTGGTAAAATACATCCTTGGAAAGAATACTGTAAATAAATTTATCCCACTTGCCTCAAATTGTTAAGATTTCTTGAGAGTAGGTAATAGGTCTTTGAAAATTGATCAAAGTTACAGTCCCACAGATAATGTCAGCCTAAACATCATAAAATTATGATCCAGGCCCACAACCAAACAATTTGGTCTATGCCTAGATAGCAGAACTGCCTATTATGTGGTCAGATGTTTTGCCCAGCCCTAATGTATATAAATAGACTTCTTACTTCAGCTAGAAATCTCATTTCATATACTTTCATACTATGTGGAATCAACATAATTTGAAGATCTTTTTTTTTTGGCGTGGTTATGGCCGGATGAGGTGAGGACGTTTTCTCCACCTCGTAGGGTTTTTTTTTACCAACAAATGTGGATTAAAGTGATTAAATCGCGCCGCTGAGAGCTGGAAATGTTTATAGATGTTTTGGAAGGTCGGTGTGACTTGTAAATTGCTTTTCAAAGTGATCGGACAACTCGAACTGCTTGAATTTCAAAGTTTTGTTTCTCCGTGGAGCAGAGAGTTGGGCGAGCGGCCGAGGTAAGGGGGGCTACCCTTTGTCTCTGGCAAAGATCATTTGCATGCCTTTTGTCTCGCTACAAGGCTGTAAATACAAGCTGAAGTTTAAGAAAGAAGGAAGTTGGTGATGGCATGTGGATTATAACTCCTTTGAACTTTAAATTCTTTTAAAGTGGATTGTGTGAGCTGAATGTAGCGGACAAGCTTTTTCGATTACACTTAAAATGGAGGCTTAAAAGTTAAATAAACTGGGGAAGCTCTCCTAGGCTTTTTCTCTTTTTGGCTCTCTTGGTGCATTTTAAGCCGGCTTAGCCTTATCTGATTTGGAACACTGTTTGCCCTTTATTCTTATAAGAGACCCTCTTGGCAAAGAAGTATAAATATAAAGTTTGTTTTTGAACTGAAATGTCGACTCAACAGCCTTCAGAGCTGGAAAGGATCTTCGGAGCTTTGAATACAATTGGCGAAAAGTTAACCGGGTTAACGGATCATGTGGCTAATTTAACATTGGAAGTTCAAAAAGCTAAAGAACAGATAAGTGAATTAAATGTTAGTTTTGTAAAGCAAAACGCGGAGGTGAAATTTATTAAAGATGAAATTGAACAAATTCATGCACACGACGCACAAATTGATCGTAAGATGGAAGGAATTTTTTATAAAAACCAGCAGCAAGATAAGAGAATTAGTCTTTTGGAGGAAGAAGCTAGAAAATTCAATATTGTTATACGTAATATTCCAGAAAATAGATCGGATGATTTGAAGCAGAGGGTGCTAAAATGGTTGAATGATTTTGGATTTGAATATACAGCAGCAAATTTAGTAAGTGTTTTTAGAATCGGTTATAAGAGGCAAGGTGGAGCGGTTAGAAATGTTTTAGTAAGATTTGCAAACCTTGGAGATAAATTGGAGGTTATGGCAAAAATAAGAGAACTGGAAGGTGTTCCTAAGTTTGAGGAGAAAGAGATTCAAGTTTTTCCGGATATTTCCAGGGAAGACAGAGCTTGGAGATATCATTTGAAACCAGTTACAAAGCTCTTGAGAGACAATGATATTAAGTACAATTGGAGGCCACTACAGCAACTTAAGTTTTTTTATAAAGGAAGGATGCATACTATTACTTCAGAAACAGATGTATTAAGATTAATTCGGGGGCTTGGGCTGATTGAGAAAGAGGAAGATTTGGAAGAAATTAAAGATTATATGCTTAAGACGGGTGGAGTACAAGAGGAATCCCCAATTTTGGAAGAAAGAGGTGCAACTGGCGGCCAGGATCCCAAGAGTTTAAAGAGAAAAGAAATTTCCCCGGCAGTCTCTGAGTATAAGAAAATTCGTGAAGATACTGAACGAACGCCAGACAAGATGGAGGATCTTAGTAAAAAGCAGGAAGCTGAGTCCGGGGTGAAGCCAGCTTTGTCTTCTTTTTTTGAAAGTGGA
Organism: Rhabdophis nuchalis; assembly: GCA_039707465.1. Classification (NCBI taxonomy): domain Eukaryota; kingdom Metazoa; phylum Chordata; class Lepidosauria; order Squamata; family Natricidae; genus Rhabdophis; species Rhabdophis nuchalis. The sequence goes on along the minus strand of CM077651.1, from coordinate 38,736,547 downwards.
ATTTAAAGAACAGCCCGAAGAGGTGATCCGACCATCGGCACGTCCCACTCCCCCACACTCTTTATATAGAGGCGATATCTGATTGAGGATGTGGGGGATGAAGATTGCTTGTTATTTGTTGTGGTTGCTGCGTTTGATATTTGAGTTTTTTGTCTATGTTGTTTGTTATATATTGTTTGTGGAGTTTTATGTTTTTGTATGTCTTTTTTGTTTGGTGTTTGGTGTGCACATAAAGGAAGAGGAGGGGTCAGGCTTAAAAAAGTTACCGCTTAAATGCGGTTTATAAAAATAATGACATGGAACGTGAAAGGTACAGGCAATCATATAAAAAGGAAAAGATTGGAACTTAAATTTAAAAGGGATTCTCCAGATATATTATTTTTGCAGGAAACTCATCAAAAATCTGAGGATTTTAATAGAATGAATATTAAAGGTATGCAAATTTATGAAAAATCTTTTGGGACTTCCAAAGCTAGAGGAGTTGCAATATTGATATCAAATAGGGTACACTTTGAGAAAAAACAAGTAATTAGAGATGAGGAAGGCAGATATTTAATAATTACAGGGAATATTAACGAGCAAAAAGTGACATTGGTTAATTTATATTTACCGAATGAAAAACAAAAGGGATTTTTGGATAAAATTACTAAGATTTTGGAAACAGAAAGTGAAGGGAAAGTAATTGTGGCGGGAGATTTCAACCTAATTAGGGATAAAATTGATAGTAATAATCCTACCCGCTTTAGACAAACAAATAAAGGGGAAATTTTAAATAAATGGATGTTTCAAAACAGTGTGGCAGATGTTTGGAGAGAGTTGAAAGGCCCTGAAAGGGTGTATACATTTTGTTCTAAGGTACATAATACTTATTCAAGGATTGATTATATTTTTGTTTCTAAAGATTTGCTGAATAAAGTAGATAGAATAGATGTGGGAATTTTTAAGGATTCTGACCATGCAGAAGTCATGATGGAAATAGATTTTAATTTTGAGAAAAAGGAAAGAAGTTGGAGATATGATGAAAAATTGTATAAAAGGGAGGAGGATAAAATATGGATATTCAAAAAATGGAAGGAAAGTTGGGAATTGAATGATAATGAAGAGGTTAAATTTGAAATTGTTTGGGATACCATGAAAGCCATATTTAGAGGAGAAAGTATTAAATTGTCAAGCAGGAAATATAGAGAATACAAAGCAAAAATTGATCAAGATACAAGACAAATTAAGATATTGGAGAACCAATTCTCACTTACGAAAGATAAAAAATGTTTGGAGGAATTGACCTTATTAAAAACTAAATTGATAGAAGAAGATATTGAATTGGTTAAAAAAAATTTAAGATATTTGAATAGGGATTTTTTTGAATTTAGTAATAAAAATTCTAGGTTATTGGCAAAGACGGCGAAAAATAAAATTCAAAAGAGAGAAATTGGTTCTCTGATAGATGATAAAGGTATAAGGTGTCATAAGAGATTGGAGAAATGTGAAGTAGCTAGGAATTTTTTTCAAAAATTATACTTAAAGAAATCAATTGATTTAGAAAAATTGAAGAATCATCTTGGAAAATATGGTATGAAGATAGAGCAATCATACAAAGACTTGATGGAAAGAGATATTACACAGGAGGAAATTAATGAAATAATACAAGAGTTAAAATTAGGGAAGACCCCAGGAGAAGATGGATTACCTGCTGAATTTTATAAAGATTTCAAGGAACTAATAGTACCAAAACTACAAAAATTATTCAATGGAATTTTACATGGTGGAGAAGTCCCGATGTCATGGAATAAGACAGTAATATCTATAATTCCTAAACCGGATAAAGATCTTGAGAGGATCGAGTCCTATCGACCCATTTCTTTAATCAACCAAGATGCTAAAATATTTACAGCTATTATAAGTAATAGATTAAATAGTTTTATAGATAAATATATAAGTTATAACCAAGTAGGGTTTGTTAAAGGTAGATATATGAGTGATATAATTAGAAGAGTATTGAATATTATAGATGTAGCAGAGAATAATGGAGATGGATTAGGTATAATATCGTTAGATATTTTTAAAGCTTTTGATTCTGTACAATGGGATACTATAAAAGTAATTATCGAGGCATTAGGCTTTGGTAATAAATTTATACATGTTATTTCAAAACTGTATCAAAAAAGCAGTGCAAAGATAAAGGTGAATGGAATAATGACGGAAGAGATTAAATTGGAAGCAGGTACGAGACAAGGATGTCCCTTGTCCCCAACATTATTTTTGTTAGTTATGGAAATTTTGATTAAATTGATAGAAGCAGATGAAGAGTTGGAAGGTTATAAGGGATATAAGATAAATTTGTATGCGGATGACACTTTGATTATTTTGAAAGATATAGAGAGAGATTTAAAGAGGATAAACAAACATTTGATAGAATTTGAAGAAATGACAGGTTTAAAGGTAAATTGGTCAAAATCTGAATTACTAATGAATAAAGATGGTAAGGAGTGGGAGAGTATGCAAGAACAATTTGGGATAAGAGCTAAGAATACATTGAAATACTTGGGGATAACACTTTCACTTAAAGTTAGAGATTTAAAAAAAATTAATTATGAGGTGATGCTGAAGGAAGTAGAGAAAAAGATAGATAAATATAAAGAGATAAAGTTGTCTTGGTTTGGTAGAATTGCAATGTGTAAAATGATGTTATTACCAAAGTTTAACTTTTTATTTGAGATGCTACCATTAAATTTGACAGAGAAAGATATAGAAGAATATCAGAAGAAATTAGATAAATTTTGTAATGGTGGGAAAAGACCAAGATTAATGAAGAAATTGTGGTATCAAAATCAAAAAGAGGGTGGATTGGGAATTCCCAATCTACTTAATTATTATCGGGCATATAATATTAGAACTGTGATAAAAATACTTAAAGGTGGAGATGGTCATTGGGGAGATCTGGAGTTAAAAGATATTAAGAGATTTGGGTCTATATGGTTTTTAGATAAAGCAAAAATAAAAAAGACAATTAATAGTTATTGGTTAAAAGGGTTGAGTAAAACTTGGAATAAATTTGTTAAGAAATTGATTCCGGATATAACGTTTTTGGGAAAGACAACTGAAAGTTGGCCGATTAAAACCAATATAAGTCGGAACAAAGTAATTGAAGATGAAAATATAGGAAATATAGTAGATTGGTTAAGAGCCTTAGGAACTGAAAGTAGGAAGAAAAAAGTAATTCAAAAATTGGAGTTAAATTGGTTTGAAAAAATACAGGTAGAAAAATGGAATATGAAAGTAAGGGGAATATGTAATATAGATAGAAGTAAAACTAAGTTTGAAAGTTTAGTATCTCAAATTATTAAAGATGAAACCGGGTTAAAAGGACTCGTCAGTAAGATATATAGGATTATAAACTTTGATAGAAATCCACAAATGGTAATGAAAAAGAATTGGGAGGAAGATCTAAAGATTAAAATATTGGATTTGGATTGGAATGAGAATTGGAAGAGTCGGATTATGAGGACTTTATCTATAAGGATTAAAGAACATAATTTTAAGGTTGTTTGGAAATGGTACTGGACCCCACTAAGATTATCACTGATAGATAAAAAAATGAATGATAAATGTTGGAGATGTAATACGGAATTGGGAACTTATGAGCATATGTGGTATAAATGTGTGAAAATTAAAAAGTTTTGGCAGCAATTAGAAGGAACAATGTGTGAAATGATGAAAAGAATAATAATATTGAGACCAGAAACTATATTGTTATTGATAATTAATGAACCAGAGTTGACAAAACATGAGAAAGAACTGATTAGAATTATGATTATAATGGGTAGAATTGTAATAGCAAGATATTGGAAAATAGAGGTAAATATTAAAATAGACGAATGGTATTGTGAAATGTGGAAATTAGCCTTAAATGATAAAATGACGTGTGATATTAAATTTAGAGAGGGGGTTTATAAAAATGATATTTTTTGGAAGACTTGGAAGCCATTTGTGGACTATGCACTTGGAACTTTGGACGTCTCGACGCCTGTACCGAGGGAACGTGGATTTTGGAGATCCTAAAGATAATAGACGACACTTGAAACCAACTCTTCCTTTTGTTTTGTACAGCACTGGGTGATATATTGTAATAAAATCTTTAAAAAAAAAAAAAAAAAAAAAAAATAAAATAATTTGAAGATCTAAATGTATTGTTAGTTGCAGATATCAGGGATTGGCCCTCACCTACCAACATCACATATATTACATGTGAGGGAGGTTTTAGTTGTGTTTGTGTTTATTGTGTCAAGAATTGTTTTTCTCACGGTTTAAAATTCGTGTGCTTCCAGATTATGATTTATAAAATGATGGCATTATGAGTTGCTAATATATTTTAATATCACATTTAATATCTAGTTCCTTATGGTTCTTAAGGACTAGTTGATGTTCACAAACCCTCTTGAATTATGGTTAGTATCCTACAGGCTATCAGAAAGACTGTGTGTGACTGGGAAGGTGGGCACGAACCGTTTAATGACCCTGCACTAAGGGGAGAGAAAGACCCCAAAAGTGGCTTTGATGTTAAAGTTCCAAGGCGTGCTGTTGGTCCCTCCAGTACCCAGGTAACTCCCTCTACTAAGTCTTGCATGGGTATCACTGACCAACAACAGAAATTACTGTGAAATAAATCTATTTACAATGTCATCAGGATTAGGCAATTTTATCGGGGATCCTATTTTGTAATTTTCTATGCTGATTATGTTTTTTCTGCTGCTTTTTTATTCAATGCAAGTAATTCTTTTTTTTTAATACAAAGTTTGTCCTAGCTCCAAAGATGACTACAAATTTGGGGATTTAGATTTTTGATATGCTCAAGATTTTGCTCCTGAAAAACATCATGGGCTATTTTCCACTTAATTTTTAACTGTTTGGTGGGTTTTTCAGTTGGCTGCTATATTGAGGTGAAGGAGAGGAATATGTTTTTCTCCACTTATAACTCTGAATATATCCTGTAAACTTAAACCCTTAAAGCTCTAGCTTATCTGGCTTAGAACACAAGGGGAAAAAAGTACCAATTAATTATAGTCTTTTGATTAATATGCATTAAGCTCATGTCAAACTCATACAAGGCTATGCTAAATTCCATAGCCATTGTGTATGGACTAAAAATGTTCTTACTTGGGAACTTGCTCTTGAATATGCTACATGTCCAGTTTCACCGATGTTTGTGGTACCCTCAATAGAATTTACCAGGACAGGTTACCTGTCATCAGATTTCTATTCTTGAACTTTCTTTAGTGTCTTTTACTTTTCTTTCACAGTTCTCTACCTAACTATCTATTTATTTATTTAGACAAATAAAAATGATTCCAATCAATCTGTGAAATAATATTGCTTGCAGTTTGCGTGTTAGTTGCAGCATCCTCAGTTCTTTGCCATTAATACATTGCTGTGTTGGAACGAGAAATCTTTGTAATAGGAAAATAAATTATCTTTGAATTTGATTGGCCCGAGCTTCCTTAACATACTTTTTTATGTGCTATAACGAAATGAGCAGGCTGAATAAATAAAACTTCTTACTTCTTGTTGGTCAAAGGGTTCTGTATTCTTCATTGTCTTGCTATTCATGTTTTAACAAACTAATACACTGTACATTCGTCTGATTTTGTGCTTTCTACCTTTTCTCTATTTACCCATGTGTATTTATTAACGGAGTCTCTCTTCTCCTCTTTTGCCTTTTCCTTTTCTGTTAGCTCTTCCTGGTTCGTTCTATGACAGAGTCCTTAAACTATGCAGAGCTGTTGAAGCAGCTCAGATCTCTGGGAATGGAAAAGTTATTGCATGTGATAAACAAGTTTCTGAGGCAGTCCTACATCTATCCCACTCTTTTAAACTTTGGTGGTAAGGCATTACTTATTATTTCTAAATAATGTCATGCCATGAACTGTTCCACTGCAAATTGTGGTGCTTTCCCCTCCTTTCCGTTTCCTTCGGGTTAATTATTTTTTACTTTCCTTATCAGGTTGCAAATTGAAGTAATCTTCCTTTTGGCAGATAAGTAAAGCTCAACTAATGTGCCATGTATGTTTTTCCTCCGTCATGAATGTTCTGTTTAATAATGCAGCTTTACATGGTGAGAACCATGTTAGAGTCCCTCATTGCTGACAAAAGTGGTTCCAAGAAAACCTTGCGAAGTAGCCTTGAGGGGCCCACCATATTGGACATTGAAAAATTCCATCGAGAGTCTTTCTTCTACACTCACTTGATAAATTTCAGTGGTAAGATACTCAGATGATCAGTGTTCAGCTTCAGCATGTCCTAATACTTCTAACACATCCTGGGAAAATGTTTCTGATTTATTTAACTTTACTCTTATTTAAAATATTCTATCAAAGCTTAGCAGCTTGGCATCTTTTTTCCTGCTGTTGAGAAAAACAGGATGCTGGATTATTTATTTATTTATTTTCAATCCTGCCTTTATTATTTTTAGAAATAACTTAAGGTGGCAAACAAACATAACCTAATACTATGTGGCCCCTCTGATCCAAAAAGACTTTTGTTAAGTCTTTCACATTTGAGAATACAGGTACTCCGCGACTTACAACCACAATGGAGCCGCAAATTTCTGTTGCTAAATGAGACATTTGTTAAGTGAGTTTTGCTCCATTTTATGACCTTTCTTGCCACAGTTGTTAAGTGAATCACTACACTTGATAAGTTAGGGACCCAGTTGTTAAAGTGAAGCTGGCTTCCCCATTGACTTTGCTTGTCATGAGGTCATACAAAGGTGATCACATGACCTTGGGCCATAGCAATGGTCATAAATATGAACCAGTTGCCAAACATCTGGATTTTGATCACATGACAATGGGATGCTGCAAAGGTCCTAACTGGGAAAAACATCATAAATCACATTTTTCAATGCTATTGTAACTTTGAATGGTCACGAACTGTTGTAAATCAATGACTACCTGTATCACATACAACCCTAGGCTTAAACAGATATACTTGATAGATTTTTCTAGTTGGAACGATTTTGCTGTTCATAAATAGTTGCCAAATAAGAGCCCCTATGTTGATCCTGTGAAAATAGCAAAAATGTTTGCCTAGTTTGTTTGTTTTCCCTTCTTTTTCTAAGGAGAGAAGTTAAGTATCTTGCCTTGTTTGGCTACCATTTTCAATATTATTGGCTTTAATCGGAAGCATATTGTTCAAGTGGATTTACCTACTGACTTGTGTCAAGGTGTATCATACTGCATTGTCTTTTCAATCCACAATGTGGTTGGATATTTTCGCTTTGAATGGGGGGAGAGTTTGCATTTCAATGCCCTTCAGAAACAATGCTGGTTGATAGCATACTGATTCCCAAACACTGAATTAAGATTCTGTGGAGTTTTTGGAGAGAGTCTGCCAGTAGCGTTATTTGTTTGGGCTGGATGTTGCTATAAGAGACAAGATTATCTCTGCTTAGCCAGATGTAAGAAATGTTTTAGCAAATCAAGATGTATGTGTGTACTACAGAAGCTTTCTATAAATCACTATGAGGTGATAGATGCACATATTTGGGCTCTTATATTTTTTTAACTTACCTTATTATGTACTTTTAAAATTCTACTCTATATACCATTTATATTAGAGACCAGGAAATACTCTTAAGGGTCTCTTAATAAAATGTTTGGGAATCAGTGTTCTTACTGAACTTACTGAAAACGCTTCTATTATGGCAGTCCAGAAGGAATCTTTGGCCACTCTGATTGTGTTTTGAAAACAATTTACTTGTTCTTAACCTATCCACAAATATTTTTCATTAAGTATCCATCTGATCAGTGCATATTGTAGCAGAAAAATAAATGCGCTAACGTAAATAATCCTAATAGGGTAAAATCAATAATAATGATGGCTGTTGCAAGAAATTTCCATTTTCTTTTGCAAGAGCTGAAAATATGACGTTCTCACTATTTAGGACAAATTGGGAGAACGATTTAGAACATCTGTACTACAAAACTGATGATACTTCCTCTGCCAAAGTTTTCAGTAAGAAACCCATTTGTATTTTTGGTGTCTATTTGTCGCAGCAGCAGCAGCAGCAGCAGCAGCTTACAGTAACGCTTTAGGCGCTCCATCCGAATGCTGGTTTCAGTTTCTTCACATGCTATTGCAGTGTCTCTTCCGCAGTTGTGCTTCTATAACATTGCACTATTAAAGCAGCTGTTCTCCCTGGTTTCAATCAAAATTAATTCAGTATCATTTCCTTTTCAATAAGAAACCCTCCAGCAGTGCTGTGATTTATCCCAGCTATGGTTCAGGGAATTCTTTCTGGAGCTCACAATGGGTAAAAGAATCCAATTCCCCATTGACATGTCTATGCCTTGGATTCTAACCGACCACATATTGGAGACCAAGGAAGCATCAATGATGGAGTAAGGCTAATAAAGTTATATCTCTTCTTGTTTTATAATTGACTTGTAATCACTAAATTTTAGTGGAAATGAGATAAGAGTATTTAAAATTATTGGAATTATGAAATAGAGCCCCCCTTTTGAGGAATAGAGTCCCCCTTTTAAAATAAGGAAGAGAGGAAAGAGGTTTGGGGCCTTTGAGTTTGCTTCACTTTTCCATTTGCAAACTGTTTTGAATTGGTGTCTGGATCCTTCCTTTCATGCTTTTCATTCTTTTTCTGAAATCAACCATTTTATTGCTGGATGGGTAATAGGAATAAGGTCAGTGTTGCTGTCTAATTTTCTTCTTTGCTCTTCTCTTTTCCATTTTCCACCCATAGCCTAAGTTTGTGCCAGGAATCTATAAGGGTTCCATTTGGGGAAAAGAATGTAAGCACATTCTTAGGTATATACAGTCAAATTTTTGATCCAGAGAAAGTTTTTGTAAAATGTGTTCTATTGATTAGCCATCCTTTTCCCAATAGCATAGGGAGCTCTCTTAAAAAAGATAGGCAGCAGAGAAAACTAATAAATAAAACTAAGTGCAGGGCAATATGTACAAAATGATGTATCAACAGCTTTCTATGACTGTTTGCATACAAAGTATTGGGCAGGTAAATGCTGTACTTTTCTCAATACAGTTTTAACAGTTTTGTTCTTCAACAGCAGCTTGGTATATTAAGACGAACCGTAGAAATATTTCACCCATCACTGACTCTGTGTTTTCATCTCTTGTTTAGATATGTTCTGTATTCTTTGGACCTGTATAATGACAGTGCTCATTATGCACTCACCAAATTCAAGAAACAATTTCTCTATGATGAAATTGAGGCAGAGGTAAGTCACAAGACAACAAATAATTAATACAGAGGATAAATACTTAAACAGTTAAAAGAAATTGTATGAATGATGTTGAAAAGTATATTGCTTGCAAGGATAGGATCTTCCAATCTGCAGCTCAAATTAATAGAGGAACAGCCCAGAAAAATATTTCATTTTTACTGAAGAATAATGGACCAAAGTAATAAGTAGCTTCAAAAAAATGATCAGTAGGTACACAATCATACAGAGTGTCTGTTTGCATATCTTGCTAGGGCATGTTTTGTTTAATCATGATATATTGAATAAGTCACAATTAGGTATAGTATGTCCTCAAAATATGATACGGCAAAACCAGGCAATCTCTTTGCAGCCTAACAAGGTATGTAAACTGAGCCACTAAGCCTGATCAGTGATTAATACATTGGCAGAGGGAAAATAAATTTGTTCAAAATGTAGAGATTAGTAGGAAAAATAATTCAGTTAGAACAGAAATGTAAGTTAATTGATTCTGTCGTCTTGGCTGAAAAATATTTTAAGTACAATGAAATGAAGGGGAATAAATATGGACAGATAAATTAGTACTGAATTTAGAATATCCAGGTGCATATATTTATAGTTTAATAAGCCACATGCAGAAAACAAACTGAATATCATAGATATTTTCTTAATAATTATGTATATGGAACAAAATTTCCTGCAGTTGGAAGATAGATTATACAAGTTTAATTGCTGGGGAAGGTACCTTTTCATCCTCTATTTTAAAATGCTCAAAAGAAAATGCATTTGAGTAAGGTGTCTAATCTTTGATATTTTCTTTAGGTCAACTTATGTTTTGATCAGTTTGTCTACAAGCTGGCAGATCAAATATTTGCATATTACAAGGTTATGGCAGGAAGGTATGTGACTCCATTAAAGTTTGGGACTAGCCGGGGCCTTTCAGTTACTGCCTTCCCAGTGTCTGACTCAGCATGACAAATGGTAAACGATGTTGAAAGTTGTAGTTCAACAATATCTTGGGTGGCAAATATATTTACATTGCCATACATTGGATGTATGCCATGCATTGAAAGATTTCCCAGTGGACAATCATTTAAATATGAGCCACCAATGCGTTGCAGTTGTTAAAAAACCAGTGCATTTCTAGACTTCATTAGCAGAGGGATAGAATCAAGATCATGTGAAGTGTTAGTACCACTTTATAATGCCTTGATAAGACCACACTTAGAATATTGCATCCAGTTTTGGTTGCCACAATGTAAAAGAAATGTTAAGATTCTAGAAAGAGTACAGGGAAGAGCAACAAAGATGATCCGGAGACCAAAGGCATCTAAAATACAGGAAGAACAATTGCAGCAATTGGGTATGTTTAATAAAAAGAAGGACTAAGGGTAACATGATAACAGCTTTCCAATATCTCAGGGGCTGCCACAAAGAAGAGGGGGTCAACCTATTTTCCAAAGCACCTGAAGGCAGAATAAGAAGCAAATGGATTGAAATTTATGAAAGGGAGAACCAACCTAAAAATAAGGAGAAGTTTCCTGATAGTTAGAACAATTAATCAGTGGAACTGCTTGCCTTCAGAACCTGGATGCTATATCACTGGAGATTTTTAAAAAGAGATTGTTTGAAATAGGTAAGGTCCCCTGCTTGAGCAGTAGAGCGGACCTTCGTAGTTCCTACCAACTCTATTATTCTGTTACTGTGTTATTTTAAAATGCTAACATAATGATATTAAAAGATAACCTCTATTATAGAGTGTTATTTAATATTCTCACTTTTGTGCAGCCTACTTCTGGATAAACGATTAAGATCAGAATGTAAGAATCAGGGTGCAACAATTCCATTGTTAACATCTAATCGATATGAAACATTACTAAAACAGAGACATGTCCAGGTTGGTATACTATACTTTCATTGCATCTTTTGATTACAACTCTCATCATGTCCAAGAAACCTCACTAATGCTTGTCTGAAATTTCCTTTCTTGTTTTATTTCAAAAAGATTCACATTTTTAAAAATGTTTAGTACCCCAGTCTCCTTAATCCTGTGTAAGAAGTGGAAATTGGCTCTTGTATCTTAAGAGGCTGAAAGCATGTCTGAGAACAGCAGTCCTATTTGCATCTCTTTGTCCAAAGATGATTAGGTGAAGTCAACCTTTGACTAAAACCTCTTCCAGTTTAGGCTCAGCTAAATTGTGGTTAAGAAAGGTAAACCTGGTCATAGTATGAAAGTGAACCAGATTTGGACATCAGTGTGGGCCTATGCATGTCACTATTTAGTTAATAATGTTAAAATTAGTTTTTCTATAATTTAGTATATCCTGTAAATAGCATAATTTGGGTATGTCGTACTGGCAAGTTATTTGCCACATTTCACCTATCAAAGATTATTGGGTAGGTGCCTATTTTTAATATGTGGTTGCTGGTACAAATAAAAAGTTTTAATGTAGTTGAGCATGTAGAATTAATTCATTTAAGTAACATTTCCATCTTCAGGGATGTACTGTGATCTGGAAAAATTTATTTGGCTTGTTGCATAACATTTCTGCAAACCAAACTTACCTTAACGTATGTGGGTCTCAGGACATTTGTTCTTACAGATACGGAATCATTACATTAAAACTTCATTTAATATTTTTGTCTGTTTCCTTCAGCTTCTTGGTCGGTCAGTTGATCTGAATCGCTTGATCACGCAGAGAATTTCAGCAGCGTTGCTCAAATCAATGGAACTGGCAATTGGGCGTTTTGAAAGTGAAGATTTAACCTCCATTGTAGTAAGTGCTGAAATGCATTAGGATTTAATGTCTCATTGGGTCTGGAGTTAACAGAAAACGTCATATTTGACAAGGTTCCTTCAGTTAGTTGTTATTAATAACAAAGTTAATGCAGGAGTGTAATGTGATCTGTGCAAAGAAATATAGGTATTCCTTGACTTACAATCATTCATTCAGTGACTAAGGTTATAATAACACTGAATAAGTGACGTGACAATTTTTCATAAAACTGTTGCAGCATCCCCAAGGTCACCCGATCAAAACTTGGACATTTTTGGCAACTGGCATGTATTTGTGATGGTTGCAGTGTCCCAGGTGATATATGATCACCTTTTGCTCTGAAAGGCAGAGTCAGTGGGGAAGCCAGTAACACTTAACAACTGTGTTACTAATTTAACAACTGTAGTGATTCATTTAACAATTGTGGCAAGAAAGAATAGAATAGAATAGAATAGAATATTTATTTCTATAACCGCGTCCTCTCCCCGAGGGGACTCGGAGCGGTGCACAGGGAGAAATTAAAACAACATAAAATATATACATACATAAATACAATAAAAACAAATTAAATCTAACTATCCCTGCACTAAAATTCCCATTTTAAAATTAACATTTCCTAACCCCTGAGGTAGAGACTAACCTAGGCCGGCCAAGCAGAAAAAGTGAGTTTTTAATTTCTGACGGTCATAAAGTGGGACAAAACTCACTTAAATACTGTTTTGTTTAACAACAGAAATGTTAACTGGACTCAGTTGTGGTCATAAATCAAGGACTAATTCATTTCTGCTATTCTGTACCATCTGATTTCTGGATTTTCCTTGATTAGAAACATTTGGCTCAGAAGGAATAAAAAAACTTTCCCTGTCCATGAATCTGACTGATCACCAGCAAAATGACAATAGGGGAAAAAAATGAGGAGTGACCAGCTAGGGTGACTTGTACTCATCCATGAATTATTGTTCTTTTTGGATAGGGCTTATCTGTACTTTCCTCTCTTACTACTTTGATTCTCTTACTATTTTGTGAGGGTAAGAATAGGAACATTATCCTCAGCCCACCCCAGATTGCCAAAAAGGTGATCTCCATCTCCTGTATGTATTGTTCTCCCCCTTGACCAGCATAAGCAGGATAGTGTCCACCTGCTGTGCACAATGCCATCTTCCGTAAATGCCTCTGTTGCAATTAGGTGCCATATGCTATGATATGCGCACACATCTTCCAATCACTGGTCTGTGCCTTCAATAACCATTTCATGCTGGCCTGGTGAGCTGAGGGTCCATTTAAAATGAACCATTGCAAGAAAGCCATGAAAGCTGCCTCAACCAAGAAACAGCCATATGGCCATTTTGCCAGTGGGAATGGCGAAAGCTGAAAGTTATATGATGGCCCAGTGTTTCATCATTGCCTCTTTACCCTTTTAAAAATGGCTAGCATTGAAATGATAACATTTCTTTATTGTACTAAAGTAATACCGCAATAATAAATAATAACCATAATAAGTAATACGGTCTGGTGGCAATCCTTTGGGTTGGATGAGCTGTTTGCTCTCTCCCTGGCACCTAGAGCTACACCCTTTTTCCATAAATGGAAATATTGGGTTTAATTGAGGTAGGCCAGAAATGCTGCCACATGTATAATTATAAGGTAATCTATTAATCAGTCACACCTTTATTAGGGTTAAAGGCCAGCATGAGGGTGGTAGGTAATATATAATTAGATATTACTTAGATATTAATTAGGAATTTAACTCATTAATACAGAGGACAGGTGTCAGGCCTGCAGTCATATTCCTTTTAGAATCTTTGGCCTGCCACACTTTCTCTCTCTCTCTCTTTCTTTACTATGCTGTTTCATTAGTGGGGAATTGGGAGGGGAGAATAGTAAGGAGTAGAATGTTGTTGTCAAAATAAAACATCCCTTTCTAGAAGCCCAGAGTCATCTTTTGTCTTTGCACCTCTGCACCTGACTGGAAGTGGATGGGTGGCAATTGCCAGCGTGGCAGTGGAAGATAGGACCATGTGATGAACTTGTGGGTGTGGGGACAAGATCATGAACTTTCCACTGGGTGGAAACCCAGGAAGCTTTCAAATTCGGGTTTCCACAGTTTGTACCAACATGTCTCTCTTATTAAATTGAAATTTTGATGAAAGCTATGCCTTAAACTCTGATTTAATTCTGGACGATATTTGGAATGCTGACAGCAGGTTGATAAAACAGGGTGAACATAGAGTAATTCTGGGTATAGGAACCAAAAGAGCGATTAGCATTTGCTGTAGTAAAATGACACAAGCCCATTTCTCGCCAAAGTGAAGAATGTGGTTGAATGTGGTTCGGCCCTGAGTCCTGAAAGGGAGAAGGGCGGTATAGAAATCAAATAAAAGTAAAAAGTAAAGTAAATCTAGAAAGGGGCTCATTTCCAGATACGTTCAATATCAATGTCAAGCAGAGATAAAGATGCACTGCAAATTGTCTTTTATCTCTATAACAGTAGTTTGTGACTACTTCCAATTGCAGTGATTTCTTTCAGATATCTATGTTGGGATTGCAGTTGGTGGCCTGTTAATTTTAGGATTCTTTGAACTGTATGTATTCTGGTTTAAATTATGGAGTCTAAGAAGTCGTCGTCGTCCCCTAATTAATCTGTATAAATAAAATAGAGAGATCTCCTGTATTCTCCTTGTGTAATGCTGTTGGAAATACTGTATGTTTGTGTGAAGTGACTGGAAATTACTTCATGGACTTTTTGCAGGACAAAAGAAAAAACGAACTTATGATTTATGATTTTGATGATTAGAAAAGATAGACTGTAGAAAGGGAATTACATCTGACCATCTCTGCAAGAACCTAAATAGTTCATGAAAAAAATCTTTAAATATCTTCCAGTGCGACTGAGGGAAAGGCATTGAAATGTGTTATCCTATAGGCCAGGGGTCCCCAACCTTTTTTGCACCAGGGACCGGTTTCATTTTAAAGAAAATTCTGCGGACCGGCTGGCCTAGAGGAGGAGGGGGGGAGGGGGAACAGGCGGCGCATGCGCAGGGGGGGGGGGGGAGTCGGCTCACTTGGCCCTCTAGGGCAGTGGTGGGCAAACGTATTAGTCAATAGAGCCAAATATCAACAGTACCACTACTGAAATTTCTTTTGAGAGCCAAAAGGTGTGGCCTGTTTTGTGGGAGTGGCTCAGTGGTCATGTGACCCGGTGGGCGTGGCCAACTTGGAAAATGTGGTGAAACTCATTTACGGTCTTGCTTAGCAACCAAAATTTTGGGCTCAATTGTGGTCATAAGTTTCTTTCTTTCTTTCTTTCTTTCTTTCTTTCTTTCTTTCTTTCTTTCTTTCTTTCTTTCTTTCTTTCTTTCTTTCTTTCTTTCTTTCTTTCTTTCTTTCTTTCCATTTCATTTCATTTCATTTCTGGCTGGTCTTTGGTCTTCTGAAGATGGTAAAAATGGATTTACGGGCACTCATTATATATAAAGGCAGCCCATGACTCTTTGGGATGCTGGTTTGAATCCAAGAAATGACTCAGAGGATGTGATTTCTTTGAAATGACCACTGGGAGAAAAATAGATCTTTAACCTGGTTAAGCAAACAGGTAGCTTGAGGTGGAAGGAAATAGGAAAATAAATTTCTTCCTTTCCTTTCCTTCCTTCCATTGCCTCCCTCCCCCTTCCTCCCTTCTTTCCTTCCCTCCCTCCTACCTTCCATCTCTCTTTCTTTTTCTTTTTTTCTTTCTTTCCTTCCTTTCCTTCGTTCTTTCACCCCTCCCTTCCTCCTCCCTCTCCCTTCTTTCCTTCACTCCCTCCCTCCCACCCTCCGTTCATCTTTCTTTTTCTATTTTTCTTTCTTTCTCATTCTCTGTTTTCTCTCTCTCTCTCTCTCTCTCTCTCTCTCTCTCTCTCTCTCTCTCTCTCTCTCTCTCTCTCTGTCTCTCTGTATCTGTCTCTCTCTCCTCCCTCCATCCATCTGTGTGTGTGTGTGTGTGTCTGATTCCCTCTCTCCCTCCCTCTCTCTATTTCTGTCTCTCTAAGTCTGTCTCTCTGTGTGTCTGTCATTATCTCCCCCCCCCTCGGGAAGCAGCAGAGGAGCCGCTTCCCGGAGGGGCCAGCATGTCAGCTGAGGAGGTAACGGCGAGCGAGCGGGCGGAGGACTTGAGCCTGCGGCTACCTTAAGCACTGCTGAAACCGTCCGGGCGCCACACGGGGCGGGAAGGGAGGTGGGCGTGTGGCGCCCAGATGGCCTCGGCGGTTCTTAAGGTAGCCGCAGGCTCGGGTCCGGGAAGCCCCGGAAAGTGCGCCGCAGTGGCCGTCGGAAGGAGCTGGTGGAGGAGCGCTCGGCTATCCTCTGCCCAGGGGGCTGCTCCCTCCCCCTCCTCTCCAGCCCTGCGGCCCGGTTCCTATCAGGCCGCGGACCGGCACCGGTCCGCGGACCGGGGGTTGGGGACCCCTGCTATAGGCTATTCAGTATTTAGGAACTTCCAGTTAGATAGGAAGCCGATGTATCATATATTTAAAACTGTTGCTACAAAAATGACTTGAGTCTCTGGCTCTTTGTCCATTATATATATTTGAAATAATTCCAACATAAATCAACGTTTTTCTAATGTGCATGGTCACTAAAAAAGATCTAATGCTTTAGATCAGGGGTCCCCATCCCCGGGCCGCAGACCGTGCCGGCCCGTGGCTGGGTAGGAGCCGGGCCGCAGGGCCGGAGAGAAGGAGGAGGGAGGAGGGGCAGCTCCCTGGGTAGAGCGCGTGGGAGAGCGCAGGCGGGGCTGTTCGCGCGTTTGGAGTGCGCCTCTTCCTCCACCTTTGTCGACGGTGGGACTCCTGCGCGCCGCAGCAACAGCCCTCCCTACCGCCCGCGGATTCCCTTCCTCCCTGCCCCCCCAGAGCTTCCCCAACCGGCATGCGACCCATTCGTCTTCTTTCAGGGGCTGCGGAGGTTCCTTCCCCCCACCCCATGGAGCCTTCTCAGCTCCTGGAAGGAGCCTGACCAGTGCATGAGTGACCAAGCGCGGCAGCGGCCGCCCGGGTGGGGCAGGCTAAGGCGAGTGAGCGAGTCGAGCCGGGCTGAGGAGACTCCGCGGTGGGGGGGGGGGACGGGACGAGACGACGACAGACCGACAGAGAGAGGCATAGACACAGAGAGAGACAGGGAGGGAGGGAATCAGAGAGAGTGACACACACACACACACACACACACACACAGAGGGAGGGAGAGAAAGATAGACAGAGGCACAGAATGAGTGATTAAGTGCCTGAATGCGAGACAGACACACACACACACACACACAGTGACAGAGATGGGCGGACGAAGGAGAGAGAGACAGAAAGAAAAAGAGAGAAAGAGAAAGAAAGAAAAAGAAAGTGGGAGAGAGAGAAAGTAATAGAGAGAGAAATAAAGACAGACAGAGAAAAAGAGGAAGAAAGAAAGACAAAGGAAAGAAAGAGAGAAAGAGAGGGAAAGAAAGAAAAAGAGACAGAAAGAGAAAGAGAGAGAAAGAGAGGGAGAGAGAAAGTGGGAAAGAAAGAAAGAGAAAGAAATAGAGAGAAAGCGAAAGAAAGAAAAAAAGAGAGAAAGAGGGAAAGAAAGAGAAAGAGAGAAAGAGAAAGAAAGAGAAAAAGAGAAAGAAATAAAGAGAGAGAAAGAGAAAGAAAGAGGGAAGGAAAGAAAGAGAGACAGAGAAAGAGAGAAAGAAAGACAGAAGGAAAGAAAGAAAAAGAAAGAGAGAGAGAGAGAGAGAGAGAGAGAGAACTTATGACCACAATTGAGCCCAAAAGTTTGGTTGCTAACCAAGACCATTGTTAAGTGAGTTTCACATTTTCCAAATTGGCCACGCCCACCCAGTCACATGACTGCTGAGCCACTCAGCCGGTCCGCAGAGTTTTCTTTAAAATGAAACCGGTCCCTGGTGCAAAAAAGGTTGGGGACCCCTGCTTTAGATCTTTCAGAAGATTCTGATTTTTTTTATTTCTTTCTCTCCTTCTGACTTTTATCTATCCATGAAAAAATATCAGGAATTGGATGGATTAGTAGAAATAAGCAAGATGACCCACAAGCTCCTGAGCAGATATATGACTTTGGACAGCTTTGATGCCATGTTCAGAGAAGCCAATCATAATGTATCTGCTCCCTATGGAAGAATCACCCTTCACGTCTTTTGGGAACTGAACTATGATTTTCTTCCTAATTATTGCTACAATGGGTCAACCAACAGGTTAGTGCAAAAATGTTTAAATATTTTTTTTTGAATACTGTATTTAATTTCAGGATCCTGGTATAAAAGTTTGCTCTGATAGCTACATGTAGCCAACTTGACTCTAAGGTTTTAAGCACGTGATTCTTGATATCGGCGCTTTCTGTGGACTGGGACTTCTATTTTTTATTTTTTTTTAAATTGAAATAATCCTTTTCAAGAAAGAGGTTTAGCAGTTGGCTTGAGGCATAAATATTGGAAAATGACCTATAAAATACTAGCAGCTTCCTAGTTTTTTGCAGCTTCTTTCCCAGTAGTTACTAGATGTTTCCGTGTGTTCTCTTGTGTGCATTTTTATATATGTGCTTGTGCTGTTAAAATTGTTTGTACTATGTGGAGCATGGTATTCGATTCTAGCCTACAGGTTTTATACAATAGCTTCACTATTCATGAATGCAGAGGGAGCAAATATGAATGGAGCTTTTGATCTCATTTAACTAGAACAAACTATGTAAAAGAAAGGCTTTAGAACAATTGGGTAGATTCAAAGAATTAAGGTCGAAAAAGAAATAAAGGGCAGCAGTTCTGCCAGTGCTTGCATGTAATGTGCAGCGATAATATTTTATATATGTAAGGGTTATGTTGTCATTTTTGTGTCCAGTAGAATAAGGACTTGTACAAATGGAAGAACTGTTTGTGTTGGATTGTATTCCAGTTTTGGCATGTACCACTCCAGTTTTATGCTGGTGATATTCATTTGTACATAACTACTTCAGACTGTACAGGACCAGTTGTCAATATCCTGACTCAGTGTCTGAGTTATTGAGAGTCTGAATGACAAAAGAGACTGAATATTTAGCTTCTTAAGAACCATTTCAATTTCACAAAACTGAAGAGAACTTAAGGTTCCAGCTCTTGAATTTCACTCAGGAAAAGTGTCAGAAAAAGGGACTGTAGAATCTAAATTTTGATTTAGCCATCTATAAAGCATACTAATCCAACTTTGATGAATATATGAGTAATATTTTGATGTATCATGTATACACTGGGTAGTCTCAGAAAACAAAGCAAAACCAAAAATTGATAGTATTATAATTGTGTCAATATCAAAGATTTTTATTCTGAAAGGCATCTCAGCTAAAACAAATAATGTTTTTTCTAGTTTGTGAAGTCACATACATTCCACATATTTTAGTGTTTAATTTTTTTGTAGTGATGCTTTTCTATTGCATGACACATTAACTCCACAGTTATATTTCTCATAATTCACATAATAATACAGAATTGATGTTTTTTTTAAAAAGGAATAGGATCTGGTGGGGTGTAGTGGTGAAAATGTTGGACTGGCACAGGATCTGGTATAGTGTTTAAGGGGTTAGACTACCACAAGGAGACCCACGTGTCAGTCTATTCCCAGCCACAGAAGCTCATAGGACTAGTCTCTGCTTCTCTTTCAAATCAACATACCTCACTATATTGTTGTCTCGAAAAATTGAAGAATGTTAAGAGTGACACCTTGAGCTGACAATTTAAAATAAAGCAGGATATAAATCTTAACATGCTTTCCATGACTAAGGTGGGACTTACACAATTATAAATTGCATTGTTGTGATGGAATATAGTCTGGATTGCCAGCAGGGAGGGAGGTGCAATCTAGATCAGGGGTCTCCAACCTTTGCAACTTTAAATCTGAAGGACTTCAGCTCCCAGACTTCTCCAGCCAGCTTTGCTTTCTGGGAACTGAAGTCCTTCAGACTTAAAGTTGCAAAGGTTGGAGACCCTTGATCTAGATGATCAAGAGACAGCTCAGATAGCTTATGTGGGGAAAAAGAGGGTGAAGACAACCCTCCCTAATAGTTTCCAGTGTATATTTCTATGGGGTTAGTAGCATGTTTTTTAGTTTGGCATTAGTGAGAAAAATAAAAGAAAACTACTTGAAAGAATCACCTGTCTCTTTTGGTTTTTGGAGCCTGACAGTTTCCTTGTTTGATTTACATAGGTTTGTTCGAACAGTGCTACCATTTTCCCAGGAATTCCAGAGAGAGAAGCAGACCAATGCACAGCCTCAATATCTACATGGATCGAAGGTGAATGTTTTTCCTTATTTGTTGTTCATGTAGCAGCTGTTTCACAATTTTCATTCTGCAGCACTGTGTACCATGTTTCCCCAAAATAAGCACTTGGCCTTATTTTCGGGGAGGTCTTTTTATTTTTGAGGCGCAGGAGGCGGCGAGCGTGGTCACCTCATGGTTGATGCAATATTTTCAAGAAGGGCTTATTTGGGGGGGAGGGCTTATCTTAGCACATGTCTTAAGACGTATTTATTCCAACAAGCCGGCCTAGGATAGCCCCCATTTCTGACTTTTTAAGAAAATAATTTATAATTGGCAAGGGTTTTAATATTGGGTTTTAGCACGGGTTTATTAATTTAATACATTTTAATAGATATTTATTGTATTTTGTGTTCTTAAATAATGCCTGTGCGCCGCCCTGGGTCCTAACAAGGAGAAGGGCGGGGTATAAATTTAATAAAATAAATAAATAAAATGTACTCAAAATCCCAATTGGGTTTATTATCTAGGGAGGTCTTATTTTTGGGGAAACAGGGTATTCTGTTTAATTTTGCAGTCTTTACTTTTTCCAGTGGGGTCCACTTTAAGAAGAGTTGCACTCTTATCACTTGTGGGGTGTAATTATTTATTTGTTTCTGAAAGTCAGATGTACAGGCAGTTGTCGACCACTCAAAGTTGATTATGAGTTTAGTTAGTTTAGTTTAGTTCATTGGTTTTTTATACCGCCCTACTTCCGAAGGACTCAGGGCGGTGTACAGCCAAAATAAAAACAAATATATAAAAGTTAAAAGAAAGCTTTTAAGAGACATCAGATTATCAGACCACTCCATTGACAGATAAAATGATCAACTTTTGTCCTAGCAGTTTTGTTTGTACATAAAGAAGCTTGAGAATGCTATGTTCCAAAGCAAAGTTCATCCTTACTTCTAGAAAATGAGATCATAATCGACGTATCTTATTTGGTCTAAGGCAGGGGTCTGCAAAGTCGGCTCTTTTAAGACTGGTGGACTTCAACTCCCAGAATTCCCCAGCCAGCTATGCTGGCTGGGGAACTCTGGGAGTTGAAGTCCACCAGTCTTAAAAGAGCCGACTTTGCAGACCCCTGGTCTAAGGTTTTGCCAATGAAGCAAAGGGGTTATCCAAACTGTTAAACATATTTTATTATATCACCCATTTTATGTTGGCACCAGCTCCTTGACTGAATTAAAAGTACTGATTGCTGAATGATACAGTACTGTAGACATATTACATTTGTTTATAATCTACAAGTAAGTGGGACTTACATAATGCTGTAGTGAGGAAAACAGCACAATGAAGGTTTAATATATTACAAGGAGCATAATTTATGGAATTTGACTTCTTAAAATTCTCTGAAGTTTATAATTTCTGTGTCTTTAATACAGATTTTTTCGCTTTGCTCCAAATTGAAATGCAATAAAATCAGAATCCTTTACTGTATACGGTATAATTAAATCACCTATTTAATCTGAATATTCAAGAAAGCAATGCAGATGTACAAATATATAAATGTATTTTTCACAGGATTTCCCCCTTAAATTATTAATATTGGCAAATGCTTATAAATAGTCAAATTCCATAAATTATGCTCAGAGTAAAAATCGTGAGATTATCATGAAATATTCAAATAAAAATGATAGTTTGCAAACGAGCAAGTACATTTCTTCACGATTCATAGTGGCTGCTACATGCTTTTTGCACAATACGTTTCCCATTCTTTGACCTTTTGTTTACAGGGGTTTCTTGTGATGAGGGTTATGTTATCTTCCACTTACATCCGTTCAGGAACAGCTTGTTCTGCTCCCTAAGGAAACTTTCCTTTCTTCTCACTTGTTAGTGCAAAGGCATTCTGAAGCCCTCTTGCCAGGCTCTCTGCTTGCCTCATTCGGGATTCAAATGAATAATTCTCAATTCTTTAGTGACACCAGTACTGAACCATTGGACTGAAGGGGAGGGAAATGTCACGTTAAAAAGAACATTTGGGCTTTATTATTCTTAAATTTGAAACAATTAATAATCTGTATCTTGTTATATTTTTTGTTCCAAAACAGCCTTTGTAATATTTGGCTGATATTAACACGTAAAGATACATTACTGAGTGTATTAGATGCATTAAATAACAAATTCACATTCGAACTTGTTTTATCTCTAAAATCTTATAATGTAAAGTAGTAGAAATCATGTGCCAAGTTTTTGCCTGGAGCAATAGGTAATTCAATGTAATAATTGCAAGTTTTGGGGGTTTAAAAAAAAAAAAAAGAATGGTAGTGGATTACTGTAATGTGCTCTACTTGGGGTTGCTCTTGAAGACCACCTGAAAGTTACAATTGGCCCAGAATAGCGTGGTACACATAGTTCAGAGTACCTTGGAGTTTGCCCATATCACATTGCTGTTGTGTAAGCTCCATTGGCTTTCAGTTTCTTTCTGAGTACAATTTAGGATCTAGTTACCACCTTTAAACCCTGTATGGCATTGGTTCAGATTATCTGCAGGACTAATTGCGTTTAATTAATTATAAAATTCATTCTGTTTGTTCCTTTAATCGAAAGTATCATATATTTAAAACATCATTTTACTTTTTTAAATTAAATGTAACTTTAGTCCCTGAAAGGATTCTTTCATATATTTTGTAATGAAAGGAGAAATACTTTCTAACTTGATTTGAATGGCTTGCGTTGTTCTCCTCTCTAGGCTTTGAATCTGGCATACTCCAGCATTTATAGCAACTATAGGAACTTTGTAGGCCCCCCTCATTTCAAAGTGATCTGCAGACTACTGGGATATCAAGGGATTGCAGTGGTGATGGAAGAATTACTGAAAGTTGTCAAGAGTCTGGTATGTGGATTATTTTTATTTCAGTAAAATAGAAAAAGCTACTCTTTCTTCAAGTTCATTTAATCATGCAGGTTTGGAATTTTATGTTCTTCACATATTTTGGATCACAATTCACACTGCTCCAGCCATTAAAGCAGTATCTCTGGGAATGCCTGTGACGATAAATGACTGAGATGGTATGAAAATAAGAATTATAATTGTGTGTGAAAATGATTCTTAATTATATGATTCTTAGAACCATAACATTATTCTAGGGCTGTTTCCCTTGAAATATTAAAATTTCATAGTATAGATGAAAGAAGCAAGTCACAGGAAATTTTAGTTTATTAATTAAAAACATTAAACATCTTTCTACCATTTCATTTTGGGAATTCAGCTTGTCCCACTGTTTTCCAGGGGATATTATCAATGTATGCTTAGTCACATCTTGCTAATTTGCCTAAATTTTCTGTCTGGCCGGCCTAGGATGAGTCTCTCTGCCTCTGGGGTTTTATGGGGAATTAGTATTATTTAGTTTTAATGGGAATTTTAGCGCAGGTTATATTTAATTTGTTTTTAGAATTGTTGTATGTATTTGGTTTTTATTTTACCTGTGCACCGCCGCGAGTCCCTGTGGGGAGAGGGTGCGGTTTTATAAATTAAAATTATTATTATTATTATTATTATTAAATTTACATCTTGTATTAGCAGTAAACAAAACAATTCATGTTTTCACTCAATCGTTACTCTTTTTTAAATACATAAATGTACCTATATAGAGATGAAATGTGTTTTTTGGACAACTATTGCACTTGTGTTATCCTAAATGTGTTCATTTTGAAGCAGTGTTCACATGGCAGCCTTCACATTTTTATACAAATGAACCCTGCTTGAGATGGTAGTACAATTAAAACATTGCTTGTGTCTTATGAACCCCCAGTTCAATGTATGCTCATTTAGCAATATTATTTATATTTGCTTTCTCAGTTACAAGGCACAATTCTTCAGTATGTAAAGACCTTAATGGAAGTAATGCCCAAAATCTGTAGGTTGCCTAGACATGAGTATGGCTCCCCAGGTAAGTTCAATTTTAATGAATGTTTGTTTCTTCTTTTTATTGTATTATTTAATAAACAATTAGGTAGTGTTTAAAAAGACTAAGATATTTTAGTTTTCAGTTTGTGATAGATTGGAGTAATATATTTTCAGGCTTCCTCCAATATATTTTGTATGTATCAGGGGTTCCATAATTTACATTTATTGATTATTGATACGATGATAATCTCAAGATTTAGAGAAGGAGTGTCCAACATTGGCAATTTTAAAAATTCCCCAGCCAGCCATGATATTTTTACCTATATTTTATTTTATTTTTTTATTTATTTTATTGAATTTATACCCCGCCCTTCTCCAAACGGACGTGAAAAAACAACAGTTCAATCCTGCTGTCCTGGTGTATTCTAAGTGAAAAGAGATTGTCTTGATAGAATTTAGACCTATGGGATATAATATCACTATGGCTTCATTATCTGTATATCATCTAAGGCCGAGGTATCAAATCTGCGGCGTTGTGGCAGCATCACATGAAGTATTGGGATTCCCCCGCCCCTTCACTAAACTGGGCAGGGACAGAGACAGCACATCCAGCCTGTGGGCCACGAGTTTGACAACTATTTTTACCTATATTTTATTTTTTTATTTATTTTATTGAATTTATACCCCGCCCTTCTCCAAACGGACGTGAAAAAACAACAGTTCAATCCTGCTGTCCTGGTGAATTCTAAGTGAAAAGAGATTGTCTTGATAGAATTTAGACCTATGGGATATAATATCACTATGGCTTCATTATCTGGATACAGGTAGTCCTTGACTTATGACCACAACTGAGCCCAAAATCTAGATTGCTAAGCATGACTGTTGTTAAGTAGATTTTGCCCCATTTTATTATCTTTCTTGCCATAGTTGTTAAGTGAATTTGGCTTCCCGGTTGACTTTGCTTGTCAGAAGATCACAAAAAGTTATCACATGTCCCTGGGACATTGCAACCATCATAAATATGAGCAGTTGCCGAGCATCCAAATTTTTATCATGTGACCATAGAGATGCTGCAATGGTTGTGTGAAAAACAGTCATAAGTTTTTTTTTCCAGTACTGTTGTAACTTCGAGCAGTTACTAACTGAATCATTTAAGTCGAGGACTATCTGTAATGAATATAGGGGGAATACTAATTTTCATACCATAGTGCTGACTTATGTGACCTTTTATTTGTTCACTCTGTCTCTCTCTGTTCTATATCTGTCTCTACCACATTCTCCAGGAATTCTGGAATTCTTTCATCATCAGCTCAAGGATATTATTGAGTATGCTGAACTGAAAACTGTATGTTTCCAAAATCTGAGAGAAGTGGGAAATGCTATTCTCTTCTGTCTCCTCATTGAGCAAAGCCTGGTAGGTGTGGAAAAGCAGGGTCAACAACAGATTACAGTACAATGAACCCAAAAGAGCATACAGTATGTACTGTTATGCCATCATGCAAAGGCATCAATTACATATTTGTGCCCCAACCACATAAGACTGTTTGCATATTGACATTGTCATACATGTTTCAGCATTTGCCCCCTGCTGCAGAAGCCAACCAGTGCTATTGTTTCCCTGAGTGCTTCATACATTAAAGATTGTTGCTTATGGCATAAAATCAACCATAAATTAAGAGCCTTAATGTTCAAATACTTTTTAATTATTTATGAAAATAACATTGTGAAGAGGAAATTCTAGCATTTTTCATAAGAATTCAGATTCAAAAAGTTGCACAAATTACTTTTGGGTTTTTTTCTCTTCAAAGGAGAAGTCCTATTTCTTTTATGCCCTCTGGTTTAGAAAAAGGACTTTGAAAAATAAAAATCTGTCTTTAGAAAAATTACAGAGAAGCTCTGAAACACCATCAGTGTTGAAGATACATGAGTAATGAAAAATCAGAATGGTTCTTCTTGCACCTAAGTGCTCGTAAAATTTTTTCCAATTTTAAAAATATTATATATACTTGAGCTACTCCATAGAGAAGCAGTCCTTCGATAGTAATTTTTCCTAGCATTTCAGCAATTCTGTATATCATCTAAGGCCGAGGTATCAAATCTGCGGCGTTGTGGCAGCATCACATGAAGTATTGGGATTCCCCCGCCCCTTCACTAAACTGGGCAGGGACAGAGACAGCACATCCAGCCTGTGGGCCACGAGTTTGACAACTCTGACCTAAGATGTCAGCATGGGTGGCTAATGGCAGTAGTGATTATGTTATTGACAGTTTGCCCCTTTTTTATTTGCATTGACACATACATGTATAAAAAGATGGGGCTTTGCATGTTGGTGACTATATAGTCTTACTTGAAAGTTCTGCCAAGCTAGCTGGAATAATCATTGGGAAGAAAAACCTGTGCTATAAATTCCCACAGCGTAATCTGTATATTTCCTTCGTTCATTCCGCATATTGAAAGTATATTCTGAAAACAACCCTGTTTGTTCCCTTATGAAGGTAGCCTTCCTGAATTTTGGTGCTGTTGGAATATAAAACAGCCTCCTGGCAGAGATGGTTTCATCAATGTTAAGCGTCTAAATCAGGGGTCTCCAACCTTTGCAACTTTAAGTCTGAAGGAGTTCAGGTCTCAGAATTCTCCAGCTAGCTTTGCTGGCTGGAGAATTCTGGGACCTGAACTCCTTCAGACTTAAAGTTGCAAAGGTTGGAGACCCCTGGTCTAAATGAAGAGTTATTAAATTCAGTACATTTTGAAGATACCTTTTTAAAAAAATGAGAGCCCCGTCATTACTTTCCTGGATTTGGGGTTCTATTATGAAAACTATCCTAGGGGAG
Source organism: Rhabdophis nuchalis (assembly GCA_039707465.1). Lineage (NCBI taxonomy): Eukaryota > Metazoa > Chordata > Lepidosauria > Squamata > Natricidae > Rhabdophis > Rhabdophis nuchalis. Next base: position 38,709,570 of record CM077651.1, on the reverse strand, counting down.
ATAGTGAATTTTAGAATAACACTGAAAGCAAAAGCTTAATTCAATGTCCAGTTGACATCTTTCCATCTGCTGCTTGAACAATGGAAATTAATAATTTGCGTTATGCTTTTTGATAAACTATTCTATGTGGCTTAATTGTTTTACTTATAAAATAAGATTTTATTCTGCGTATGAAACTACTTTGCTATTCTGATAGGCAAATCTACCAAAAGATCATTATATCTTGCAAGTTTAAAAAATGTAATACTTGCTACCCTGGTGTTGATCAATACATTCCTGCTGGTTGTTTGAGTGGGATTAGCCATGTTCCTCAGCAGTATTTCTCTTTTCATTTTCCTCATTTATGAAACTGTTCCTATACATGGGGACACAGGCCAGTTTCCATCAGGAAATGATGGAAAAAATGTTCTCTTTTTTGGATATTGCTACTTCAGTGCAAAATCAGCCAAAAACCTCGGTGTTGCAGTCAGAGATTCCCAATCACAGCTCTTTAGTGTTATATCTTTATTCTCTTTGTTGCAGTCATTGGAGGAAGTTTGTGATCTATTGCATGCAGCGCCATTCCAGAATATTTTACCAAGAATTCATGTCAAGGGTATGCTTTTTCCTATGGCTTTCCAACTGGAATACTCATGCCAAATTATGCTGTCATTGTGGGACTGACAAGACAAGAAGCTAATGGAGCACAGCGCATATTTGTATCAGAATTAAATAAGGCTTTGTTATTAGTGGTGCATATCTATTGTGCAGAGAATAGATTAAGCAGCTTAAGTGGCTGGAGAAACTTCATGTGATTAATGAAGTGAAGGCACTTTCTGCACTTTATTTTTTTTTCTCATTTAAGTTTTGTTTTAAGCACTTTCTCCTCCCCCCCCCCTTTTTTTTTTTTCCTTGTATCGTTTACACCAGGGGTCTCCAACCTTTGCAACTTTAAGTCTGAAGGACTTCAGCTCCCAGAATTCTCCAGCCACCTTTGCTGGCTGAAGAAGTCTGGGAGCTGAAGTCCTTCAGACTTAAAGTTGCAAAGGTTGGAGACCCCTGGTTTACACATCCTGCTAGTTTACAAAATGAAATTTCATAGGTCTTTCTCCTTGCTTAGTAGATGGTGAAGAAAATGTGTCATCTTTGCCACAGAATGTTCCCTTTCACAAGATGTATAAGCCATGCACATTTTAAAAATTAGGATGTTTTTCTGCGTATACAAAGAAAGTATGTGGCAGAAAATATATGTTTCAACTTCACAGCTCCATTTTAGGAGTGAAATAAAAAGTTCTGATGTTAGTATTTATTTTGCATTCTCGAATATACAAAATGTGGTGGTGGAATAAATCAAACAAAACATTAAGTTGAATCAGGCTTTATTAGCCTCCTTCAGACTCCGAATGTAGAAAGTTGGGGTAAAAGAACAGTACAGTGAATAAATGAAAAATAAGTCACATTATTCTCTCTTTGTCTGTTTCCAGAGGGGGAAAGACTTGATGCTAAAATGAAGAGACTAGAATCAAAATATGCTCCACTCCACCTTGTTCCATTGATTGAAAGACTGGGAACACCTCAGGTTCGTCTTTACATTTTTTTTACAGAACTACCATGCTACCTACTTGCTTACCACTATGTAGAGGATAGAGCTTTTTGGCATCCTATGTCTGTTGAATTAGTAATTTATTTCTAAACAATGTGATTTTATTTTATTGTGTTCATAATTCAAATTTTAGTGAGTTTTGTGCCATACAACACTACCAGATAGCCAGATTATGTGATTTAGAGCAGGGGTCCCCAACCTTTTTTGCACCAGGGACCGGTTTCATTTTCAAGAAAGTTTTGTGGACTGGCTGAGTGGCTCAGCAGTCATGTGACTGGGTGGGCGTGGCCAACTTGGAAAATGTGACACTCACTTAACAATGGTCTTGGTTAACAACGAAACTTTTGGGCTCAATTGTGGTCATAAGTTCTTTCTTTCTTTCTTTTTTTCTTTTTCTCTCTTTCTTTCTCTGTCTCTTTCTCTCCCTCTTTTTCTTTCTTTCTTTCTCTATTTCTTTCTTTCCCTCCTTCTCTCTCTTTCCCTTTCTCTCTTTCTTTCCCTCTTTCTCTCTTTCTTTCTCTCTCTTTATATCTATTTCTCTCTCTCCTCCCTCCTCCTCCTCTCTGGCCCTGCGGCCCGGTTCCTACCAAGCCACGGACCGGCACCGGTCCGCGGCCCGGGGGTTGGGGACCCCTGATTTAGAGCACTAAATAAGGTTGGCCACAATTAATATTTGGATGGAGAAACTATTTGGCAGAACAGGGCTGTAAAAGTAAACTTGGAAACTGAAACAAAAGGGAGTGGAAACTATTTTCATACTATACCAAGAAACTGCACAAATATGCCTGAGTTACTGAAAATCAAAGATGATTCCCAGCCACCCCCCTTTTTTTACTTACATATATTTAAGTTTTACAAAAACATTATTTTCCTCTTATTGGGAGAAAACAAAACCCTTAAATATTCAATTTTCATATGTTCCAAAAGAAAATAACATTCTCATTTGTTAATTCCAAGATTTGCTTAAGATGGCTGAAGGAATTTTTTGAAAATATTTTGTGCTATTTTGTTTGAGATCTACAGATATATTTGGAATGTTGACAGCAAATTTAGTTTAGTGATTAAGGCACAAGGCTCAAAACCGGTCATGAGTTCTAGTCCTGCCTTAGGCTCGAAAGCTCACTAGGCTAGTCACTCTCAGCCCACAACATCAGGCTAGGGCAGACCTGGGCATTTTACAGCCTGCAAGCCACATTTGGTCTAGGGTTGTCCCTGTCCAGCCTGCATCTGTGTCAGTGGAGGAGGGGGTGCCAGCTGGGGGCAGGGCATCACTAAACGGGGGAGATAGTATTGGCAGGGACCTGAGTGGTGGGCAGGGTGTTGGAGACAGGGCGGTGGCCATCTGCATCGGTCCCAGTTTCTTGTATGTCTCACTTCTGGGCTAAGCAACAATCCAGTTGATCAGTTCCTGTTGCAACTAATGGATAAACATTTGGTTGATTTGAAAAAAAAATATAGAAAAAATATGAGGAAGGGGGAAAAAATCAAATGCTAGCAGACTCTTTTTGGATTCCATACTACAGTGATCCCTCGTTTTTCGCGGCTTCATGTTTCGCGGCTTCAGTGCTTCGCGGGGTTTTCAAAAATACAGAAAAAAAATGCATCGGTAGGAGGCAAGCGCCCCCTATTGCTTGCTTTAAACGATGTCCACCAACTCAAGCTTCTGGTGCGAATCCTACTTCGCGGTTTTTCAGTTTTCGCGGAAGGTTCCGGTCCCCATTAACCGCAAAAAACGAGGGATCACTGTACATCTATTAATACAACACTGGGGAAATCATAAAAGCTAATGATGTAAACATGATGTGGAATTTTACTCTAAAATTTGATGCTTTATGTCGAATTCTAGATTTAATGAGCTTGGGATTCAGTGAAGAGAAACACCCTCTGCAGGTGAAAAGAAAAAAAACACATTGTCAAAGAATGGATTTGAATCTTTGTTGATTTTTGAAGTCTTTTAATTATAGAAATTGAAGATGGATCAGTTTATTTCTCTTATCATGTACATTTAATGTGTTAAACGAGTGAGCTGGTTATATGTTAATACTGTACATTTTATTTTCAAATTTTAGATACACATGCGTTAGTTTGTATGACTTTCACCTAAATTAAACAATTTAAAATAGGATGGGAAAGTATCATTTTCCATCCTATTTGAAATTCAGTAGCTCATTTTCATGTTAATAAGTTCTTTATAGACTGATACTGTATTGTTGGTTGCAATTATAGCAAATTGCCATTGCAAGAGAAGGAGATTTGCTAACTAAGGAGCGTCTCTGCTGTGGACTTTCTATGTTTGAAGTCATCTTAACAAGGATTCGAATATTCCTGGATGATCCCATATGGCGTGGCCCTCTCCCTAGCAATGGTGTGATGCACGTAGATGAGTGTGTGGAATTTCACCGCCTTTGGAGTGCAATGCAGTTTGTGTACTGTATTCCAGTGGGAACCCATGAATTTACTGTCGAGTATGTATCCAAATACTGTCAATGGCATTGCTATTTAATAGTGCTTTATTTTTAATTCTGAAATTAGATATGACTATGATATAACAAAGGAATTAAGAATTTACTGTATTACTAAACTCTTAATTCCTTTGCAAATATCAGTAAACCGTATATCGTTGGTACAGCTGCTTTACTCAAATGCATTTGGATGGTCAGTCTTAAGACTTTAATAACTGCTTACGTTAGACTAACGTTAAAATGCTATTTTAAATGTAGTTTGATAAATGCAAAAATGATAATCTAATGATTCACAGTTGACTGATTACAATGATCCTTTGTTTTTCAGCATCTAAACTTTAGAGATATCAAATCAGTTTTATAATTTTTGGGGTGGTTCTGTTTTATGTAATTATTTCTTTAGAACGGTATGAAGATAAAGATCGTATACTGAATCAAAAATAATGTATAGTAGTATTAGGCAGGGATGCAGAAATGGCTACGTTTTTTTGATCCCCCCAAAAGCCAACACAAAGTAGACAAAATTCAAAAAAGCCTTCTTTGCATTTTTAATGGTTAAAGAGACAGATGTTTAAGGAATCCATTTCACACCTAAATCTAAAATCCTATCCTGAATGGATCCTGCCCTACCCATTTCTGAAATATCTTTGACTGCATACTTATTAACAGTACCATACAATAAAAAGATATTGCAAAATTCTGCAAAACATTCAGTCAGCATTGTTAATTGCAGTGACAGATTTGGGATTGGGAATCCAGAATCCTGATTTACCCACTCAATATAATGTAGTGCTTTCTCTGCACTTTTATTTTGTAGACAATGTTTCGGTGATGGGCTGCATTGGGCTGGCTGTATGATTATTGTGCTCTTGGGACAGCAGCGTCGATTTGATGTGCTTGATTTCTGTTATCACTTACTGAAAGTACAGAAGCATGATGGCAAAGATGAAGTCATCAAGAATGTGGTAGGTTTGACCAAGGTTTATTTCTCACTTTGTGTTTCATTTTGGTATCTTTCCCTTTTACGGATTATAATTTTTGTTTTGTAGCCATTAAAAAAAATGGTTGAGAGAATTCGCAAGTTCCAGATCCTGAATGATGAAATTATTGCCACACTGGACAAGTATATGAAATCTGGTGATGGAGAAAGCACACCGGTGGAACATGTCCGCTGTTTCCAACCTCCCATTCATCAGTCTTTGGCCAGCAACTAGAAAAGACCTGTGATCTTTTGAAAACAATGGTTAATTGCAGTACATTTTGAAACTAGATCTGTTGCTCAAGGCAGACTGCCCTGATCTTCATTGTTTTCCAGGATCAACTAAAACGTTTGAATGGTTGCTTTCAAACTCAATGACTGTACACAAATTTCAGATTTTAGACTACTTTTTAAATACTTTTGATAAAACACTTTGCAATGCAACTATTTTAGCCGTAAATCTTTGCGTTTCTCCAGTTTTTATAATTGTTTTAAAGGCTTAATATAAGGGATCTTTATTTACTTTGGCTAACAAAAGTGAATTTTATTATAGGAGCATGCTTGAAATGTTTTTGTATAAGGAAAGTAAAGCTGCTCAGCTTATCTTTTAAAGACACTCCGTTTGCTATTTTTTAATCACTAGAAGGTTCTCTTTAGAAAACTATTTTACCCCATAATGTAATCAGCTTTGGAAATAAAAGATTTTAATGAGATTTTAAAAGTATGATTGTAAGATAGAAATAATTAATGCTTCGTGTTTATTCAGATTTAGGGAATCTGTTAAATACCCTTAGAATAAAGGACTTCTGATTTTTTAGTTTCTCATATACATTGATGAATCTGAATCCTGTTTTTATCTCATTGGAAACAAGTAAAGTTGAAGGTGGAATTATAGAATAGTATGTAGGGAACACAGCTTACATTTACCAGATTAGAATTATACCTGTTTCAAGGGTTATTTAGATTTAGAAAAATTGCCTTCAGATTTTAAACTGTTCAAGAATTATACTTTGATGAGTCATGATTCAATAGTTTTCTAAGGGTTCTCTTTGTTAGTTCTCTCAAAATTCTGAATTAAATGTTACTGTAATTTTAAAGTATTGTTTGGCTTTTCTGGTCTAAGAATCACTGTTTCAATTATGTATAAAGTCAAGATATGTTTGCAAGAGAGATTATCTCTGTATCCAGTTTTCTAGGTAGCCTAATTGTATTTATAACGCAGGCAGTAATATTAAAGTTTCTAACACAGTGCAAACTATTCTAAGATTGTAGATTATCATACCTGAGAACAGAGATGATCAACCGATAGCCATATGTGTTTCTATCTAATTTGAAGTAGAAAACACCTAGGCTAAATTCACAAAATATTTAGCTTCATTAAATGTGATAAATTTTGAACTATTCAATCCCACTGTAATGTTATGAAACTGTCATAAATTTCTTTTTTAAATGTTAAAATAGGCTAACGTTGGGATAACCTCCAGAAATAAAGAAAAATGGGGAGTCATTATCCTATTCATTTTCACACTATACCTCTGCACACTGCAGCGCTTCCAGTTAAAAGCTAGCCTATCCCTGCTTTAAAAGATGATATTCTGGTTTAGTGTTCACTTATTTGGCAACCTTCCCTAGTTATGGTGCTGAACAAGGAGAACCTACCAGGTTATCATGATTGTGGCCTTTACAGTATCCTGCAGTCACGTGTTCACAGCCTTCACTGTTTACTTTTAACAAGCAAAGTCCGTGGAGAAGCCAGCAGGAGATGGTGAGCCCTGCAAATGACTTTTATGTGACTATGGGGCATTGTGACTGGGTGGAACGTGCATAATGATGGCAACTGGAACTGCCACAACTGCCATCACATCCAATTACTTTGTCACTTACCAACAGAGTTCTTGATTGGTATGATTAGCTATATTGCAGAACACTTAAAAACTGCTACAATAATCCACACTATTCCCCACAATAGATGCCATTAACTGAAACATCTAATTTCATTGCATTTTTCTTACAAATATTTGAGACTTCTTTACTAACTCTGAATGCAATCAACTGCCAAACTGATGAAGGTAGATTAAACAATTGGCATTTGATGCTCTCCTCCTATTACATTTTATCAGTATGTTATTTAATTTATTCTCTTTTAAGCTTTTCCCAGCTCAGTCTATTTCCACCTTCCCAATTTTGAAGGTCAACTTTCTCAATTTTTCTTCCACAGAGAGAGGCTGAAACATAATCTACAGGCATTCGTCCATTTTGCAAATACACCTAAGACTGCTTTCTGCCTGTTGATTTGTCTCTGCTTTAGATAGAGTAGAAAGGTACATGTATTTTTTATTGCATTTGGTGTTCCAGAAGAACAGTTGAGTCAAACCATGCAGGTAATAGTGGTTACATTAGAAAGACTGGAAAGGGGAAAAAAGGCAAGTTAATTTTATTCTTTCATCCCACTTTCAATAATGGAATGAATACGTTTGCCAATTGTTATGCATTATCCAGCAGTAATCTCAACATGAAGCACTTTGAACCCTTGAAACCAGTAAGTACTTGTGTGTATTTTGGGTATGTGCTACAAACATGGTTTACACCTAGGTACTTTCTTAAAATAGCATTTTTCTACGTAATGACCTTTGTGAGCTAATATCACTTAAGTCTTGTTCCTCAGAAATGTCTACTTCATTGATTAAATAAAAACACATTGGTTGCAACTGCAAATCTCCTAGACCTAGTCATTTGGGTGCAGCTGATCATAAATTGTCCAAACGATTGTTTATGGATGAGTAGCAGTGTCTTATAATAAGAACAAGTCACTGCATAATTCACCAAATTACCATAAAAGATTTGTAGGTGTGCAAGACCAATAGACTTCATCAGAAATAAAGCATTTTATTTGTTAAAATTGTCATTAGTGCAAGAAGTCTTAAACCAAAACAGAATATTTACATATTCATACTAAGTTAAGCAAGTAACAGAGTGAGGTTCTTTAGTATTTTTAAATTAAGAGTAAGGTAAATAAAAATCCACCACTGCTCTTTGACCAAGTTAGCCAAACCTAAAAAAATGATTGTCTACAGTACTATTTAAATATATCTGTTTGAAAAATGCTGTAAAAGTGGCTTTTCACAATGAAACAAAAGTTATAGAATTGTTTTCTTTAGGAGGCTGCCAGATTTCCATTTCTCCTGGAAGATATTCCATCAGGGGAGTGGAGGTCACTTTTGCGAGTTGCACTTTCTTCATCGTGATTAAACAGTTCATATGTGCTTGGCACGCAGCCATTTATTCCTTTGTTATCCTTATGCAATGTCACAGGCAAATTTGATAGGGAAAAATTGACATCCTTAAAGGCATGCAATAAAAATATCCCCACGATTATGGTGATAAAGCCACTAAATGTGCCAATAATGTCATGAGCTGCCATGTGTTGCCATTCCTTGAAGAGGATCGCAGAACAGGTTAAAACAGATGTTGTGAAGAACACATAATAGATTGGGGTCACTATAGAAGTGTTGAATATGTCCAGGGCCCGATTTAAATAGTTAATCTGTGTGCTTACACAAGCAATAAGACTTAGCAGCAGAATCCAGGCCAAAGGATGTTTCAGCACAGCTTTTCCTGCAAAAAGTTCCTTTATAGCAATGCCCAAGCCTTTTACACAGGATACAGATAAAGCTCCAATGACTGAGCAAATTGTTATGTACACGAGAATGTTGGTCTGCCCATGTCGGGGTCCCACTACAAAGATCATGATCAAGGATACAATGACAATAAACGTTGCAAAGACCACAAAACCTGAAATATATATAAAAAAAACAAACTCATGGCATGCTGCAATTGCACATACTAAGTAGTAACTCATTTTGAAAACATACAAACATTTGGAGACTGTCAAAGGTTATATGATTGGCTAAAGCAGGGGTTTCCAACCTTTGCAACTTGAAGTCTGAAGGACTTCAGCTCTGAGATTCTGGGAGCTGAAGTCCTTCAGACTTCAAGTTGCAAAGGTTGGAGACTCCTAAGCTAAAGGACAGGAACTCAATATGACCAAAAGTTCTATTTTGTAGAGCGGTGATATTTTCTTTTGTTGTGGGTGGGATAGGGGAGGAAGCTGAGGGCAGTAGATGAGTATAGGTTTAATATGTATATTTTAAGTATAGGGACTGTCACATCTCCAAATGTATGAATTTTGCCAAATTTGATGAAATAATGGGGGGAGGGGTGTCATGTACAAATTTCAGCTGGCCAACCCTTTAGTTAAAGATAGGAATCCATAGAAAAATACCCTTGCCCTATCTGACCTTTACTAATGATGCAGTTTTAATATTTGCATCATTCAGAATACATATTTCATGAAGAATAGCTAAGACTTTCTTAATTCTAGCTGTTAACTAAACCTATGTTGATTCCCAGTAAAAATTGGAGGAATGCTTCTCTGTTGGATACATTGTTCTTAAGTAGCAAAGTCATTCTCATAGCTCAGAGGCACCAGAAAAAAAGGAAATATTACAGTAAACCGGCATAGTTACTGTCTGTCTAATTTATTTATTGCTACAACTTTAAACTTTGCAAGATTAAATCATTGAATAGTCTTCTGTTAGTGTTCAGAGAAGGGAAGAGTACGGGGTTGAAGATGTACTTCAACCTCATTCTCAATATTCACAAGGCCTCTTCAGATTATTGTGTGTTGAGTGAAGTGTATACAGGAGCACTGTAAGTACATTCAACTAAAAACATTTGAAAGCCTCATTGGTAATCCTGACTTACTAGGATCTCCAGTTGTGGAGATACATGCAACTAAACAAGGGTCCTAACAAGGAGAAGGGCGGGGTATAAATTTAATAAAAAAATAAAAATAAATAAATACATTCCAAACCCCACGCAGAACTCCAGTGGAATATGACACTCACAGCAGGGCTAGATCCTGGCCTGCCATATATAATTGAGTACAGAAGTATCTCCTTGAATCTCTCACCTGGATCACCTAACTTGTGGGAGATTTCAGTCAACGTTTCAACTTCCTCTTCTTGAGGTGCATGAATGACCATCACAGTGGAACCAAGTATGCTTAATAAACACCCAATTTTTCCATGTAAATTAAGTTTTTCGTTTAAGAAGTATGATGAAAGAATGGCACTAAAACACACAAATATAAATTAGACATCAAGCACTGTTTTTAAATAATAATCTATAGTAACAATTATGTGTTTGTATTGTTAAAGAGTAGAATTTCGGGGGTGGGGGGGTGGGAATTGCATATTTTTAAAATGTTGAAAGCTATCAACATTTTGAAGGCCTGTCAGGTTTACTGTAGATGGCAGAACGCATGTATTCCAACTAAATCGTTATGAAGTAGCCTTATTTAAAATAAATTGAAATGCTTATTCTTTGGACAGACGAAGAGGCTATCTTACACTTTGAAATCCAATTTCAGAAGGTCTCTAAATCAGGGATCTCCAACCTTTGCAACTTTAAGTCTGAAGGACTTCAGCTCCCAGAATTCTCCAGCCAGCAAAGCTTTGCTGGCTGGAGAATTCTGGGAGCTGAAGTCCTTCAGACTTAAAGTTGCAAAGGTTGGAGACTTCTGCTCTAAATCCTTCGGAGATTTTGAGGCACTCACAGAGTTTAAGAGAAAAAGAGCAAGGACTTTCTGGTTGTGACACTTTAAACATAAATTCATTCTTTTAGATATTTTTAAAATAAAAACAATCATGATTACTCCAAGGAGAAAATTCTACGCTGTTGGTCTTTGAGTAATGACTATAATGAAATCTGCCCATAATGATTGTTAAGTGAACCACCTGTCTTAATAACCCTCATTCCTGCTCTTCCCCAATGCATTTTATAAAACAAATGCACCAGCCGTTGTGGAACATAGGGTGCCTCGGGTAGGGAGGCCCAGGGGCCCCAGTGCAGACATAAGTCCATCTGATGTAGACCCCCCAAGGCCTCCCCCCATCCCAAGATATCCCATGCTCCGCTTGCAACCCTTTGGGGTCCTCACAGCCCTTTGGGCCGTGTCACCATCCCTATCCCCACAAGATCAAAGATCTCCAGAGCTCAAGGTGGGGTAGAGAAGGACAGGCCCCTACATTGCTGTTCCATGAAGAATAACCCCCCAAGTGTCTGTCTTTTTCTGAGTGAAAAATAACACTTGCAAAATTCTCTGTTTTCCTTTCCTCACAAGATGCTAGCCTTAGTTCCCCTAGTGTGAGCTGCGCTAGTTTTATACTAACAGTTCATACTGAGGGAACTGAGGCTAGCACTAGCAAGGAGAAGAAATCCTGCTGATCGGGAGCTAAGACCAGTGCTAGTGAGAAGAAATGTCCCCACTCTGAAGAAACAAAGGCTAGCGTCTAGTGAGAAAAGAAAACCCCAGGGTGAGTTGCAGTCTTAGTGCCTGTGGAGACTGGGTGGGGAGGATAGCATGGGGGAAAAGGGGGGCGCGCGTATTGCAGCATCTCTGGTTGGTTGCAAGGGCAAATAACCTCAGAGGTGTCAGAGCAGACGTAATCTCGGGTCTGGGTCCCGAAACTTCAGGTTTTGGGGGTGTCTATTGTAACTTTGAAGGGTTGATCGTAAGTCAAGGATTATCCGTATCTCATTTCAATTCAAAACATTAAATCTAGAAGCAAGTAAGCAAACTGTTGTGCACAGAACGTTAAACTGAATTGCTGATAAATTTTGATTATGCTATACCAAGATTTATGTCTAAAATCATCTATGTTGTGGCTTTTTATAAGCAATGGGTAGGAGAAAGGGCAGACAGTAGTAAAGACATCAAGACAGAAAATTGTATTGAAAGATTCAAAAAAGCCAGACTCAGAAACTCAGTTCTCTGCCAGCATTAAAAGCAAGTGCTTAACCAGATCTCTTGATGATATTTACAGAGATACCCAAAACTACCTTCTTACCTTACAAGGACACTGAGAGCTCCCAATGGGGTCACTAATGTAGCTGGTGCAAATGCATACGCAGCAAAATTAGCAACTTCGCCAGCTCCCACTGAGGAAAAGACGGGAAGGAAAGAGGAGATAAACAGAAGAACAATTTTCATTGCTATAACTACTATTTTAAGTAAATTCATCATTGGAAAATATAAAAGTAAATTTAAAAGTAAAGGAGGGAAGAAGGCAAATATAGAACTGCACCTGAACAATCTGTGGTAAACATTTTATTACCTATTTTTACAATTAACAATACCAATAGCACTTGTATACTGCCATATGGTGCTTTACAGCCCTCTCTGGGTAAATTGTAAATTGTTCTGTAGCAATCTGGGTCTCATTTTACCAACCTCTGAAGGGTGGAAGGCTGAGTCAACCTTAAGCCTGTGAGGATCGAACGTCTGGCTGTGGGAAGCTTACAATACTGCATTCTAACCACTGTGCCACCCAAGCTCTTCAGATACTCTTACTTTCTAGCTAAAGAAAATACTGCTATGCAAGATGATTGAGTTGAATAATGCCATATACCTCACACATCTTTATTAAGAAGAAACAAGCAAAGCGAACAACACTGCTACGGATATGGTACAGGCACTCTTGTGGTATCTGCTGGCTACTCCTTAAAGCAGCTGTGCTTTTCTTAGAGTTGTATGGTAGTAAAGGTAATATTTGAGTTAAGGAGACATCAACAGCCCAAATCTTGCCCACTTTGGATATGATCATTCCATATCTGGTACAGCTAGTCTTCGACTTACAATAGTTCATTTAGTGATTGTTCCAAGTTATAACTGCACTGAAAAAAGTGATTTATGACCACTTTTTACAACCTTTGAAGCATCCCCATGATTATGTGATCAAAATTCAGATGCTTGGCAACTGGTTCATACTTACCACCATTGCTGTGTCCCAAGGTCATGTGATCCCCTGTTGCAACCTTCTGACAAGCAAAGTCAATGGAGAAGCCAGACTCACTTAACAAAGAGTTAATAACCTATCAACTTCAGTGATTCACTTAACAACCATGGCAAGAAAGGTTGTTAAATGGGGCAAAACTCACTTAAGAAATGTCTCATTTAATAACATACATTTTGGGCACAATTGTGGTAGTAAGTCAAGGACTATCTGTATTAAGTATTAGGATTTCACTGAAAAGAATGCCAGACTATAATTTCTGATCTATTATATTAATCTTTAAATAAAAAAATATTGGTCTCTTTCAAATTCTACAAGGAATGTCGAGCCTGTCATATATCAGAAAATAAAAGATTTTCAATACATTGCTATTGCCTGTTCCTACTAAGATCACTTTTTGGTTTGTTTTAGACATTGTATTACTATTGTTATTATATTTTTATCCTGCTCATACATGAATACATACCTGCATATATACATACATAATGTGTGCATGTTTGTGTCTGTCTTTCTGTCTGTCAACTCAAGGCAGCAAACATACCTAATAAATTCTTCTGTCTCTTATTTTCCCCACAATAATAAGCCTTTGAGGTGGGTTGGGCTGAGATAATAATTGGTCCCAAATTACCCACCTGTCTTCCCTGTCTAAAGTAGGCTTAGAACTCCTAGTCTTCTGGTTTCTGTGCCAATACCTTAGCCACTACTCCAGACTTAGTACAATGTATGAATTAGTGGTTATGCTAACAGTCAATTTCTAGTTTTTCCAGGTACTTACTTGACAAAAGTCCAGCCCACCACAGCCATTCTTTAAGGTATGCATGGCCACCTTGTCCTGTTTTTTTTTTTAAAGAAAAGGATGTTATTATGATCCATTACAGATTACTATACTTTAAAAGTATATGTTCAAATTCTTGTAAAAATGCCAAGCTAAATGTTAAAAATTCTTGGCCAGTCAATATTATTGTTGGTTATTAAAGATGTTTCAAAGAAGCAGCTGTGTCTATCAAGTCCAATTGATAAGGCATGATTGAAAGTCCAATGACCTCTATGTATGTTAGAAAAAGAAGGTGTCTGCATTTTAGAGTGAAAATGACCACCATTTCAGCAAGGATGTAGTGAGTCCTTTCATTCACAACTTATGATCAAAGCTGGCAAGCTAAGGTCTCAGGCCCTTGTGCATCCCCAGAAGCCAGGTGTAATCATATTTGCCCAACATCTATTGCATAGCTTCCTGAAATTTTGATGTAGAAAACACAGTAAAAATATACATATTATGAAACAGATAACATAATTTATAGGGGGCGGGGATCCTAAATTCCTCTCAAAAACTTTTTAAAAAGCAGAAAAATTTGGCCCCAACTCTGTATTATTGTCCTACTGACTGTAGCCTTCAATCATTTACACAATATTAAAAATGATGCTCACATTAATAATTAAAGCATCTGTGAAGAAACAGGAACTTTTCTTGCATCATGAAAATCAAAATCGCATTTTGGGATTTTAGAAGAAGCTGAAAATACAACTGAAAGCTAGCTTTACAGTATTAAAATAAGTACTTGTAATTTTATCCTATACACCAGATCCTCCATGAAATCAAAGAATACCTATTTAAAAACTGATACTATGTAATACTGAAAAAAACTTAGCTTATAAGGATGCAAATTGAATTAAAAACTTAAAATTAAAAAACTCTCAAAATGTTACCTGCTCTCATGGAGCCTTTTCTTGCCAATCGAAGGAGGCCCTTTTTCTTCAGGATGAAACTCCCTCCAATGAAAAGGCTGGAACTCATTGCCAACACAAGCCCAATATAGAAATCATATTTTCCTCGACTCTCAATCATTTCGTCAGCTGCTAAAGTTTTCCAAACTGTCACATTGATCAAGGTACAAAGCTGCTCCTGATATTGGAAGCAAGATGATGCCAAACTGGAACCTAAAAGAAATGTATGTTGTTATAACCCAGCACATCATAGAGATCAATTATGTAGTGTGGTAAATAAGCCCTCTTTTAGAAAGATTTTGCCATTAATTTCAGCGGAAGGCATAGTTCCAAATAAAGGTAGGCCCACTAGCAATCCATTTCAATTAAGAATTAATTTTCCTGTAAAAGCATTCATTTGCTTCATGTGACCCCGATAATCCTCTGTTCTCAAACTGCTGCACAATGTACATTTATTCCGTAAGGAAATTAATTTTCCCAACCAGTCGTACAGTTAGTCCCACTTGTTCAAAACTGCAAGCACAGAGGTAAAGGTAAAGGTTCTCCTTGCACATATGTGCTAGTCGTTCCCAATTCTAGGGGCCGGTGTTCATCTCCGTTTCAAAGATGAAGAGCCAGCGCTGTTAGAAGACATCTCCATGGTCATGAGGCCGGCATGACTCAATGTCAAAGGCACACAGAACGCTGTTATTTTCCCACCAAAGGTGATCCCTATTTTTATACTTGCATTTTTACATGCTTTTGAATTGTTAGGTTGGCAGAAGCCGGGACAAGTAAGGGAGCTCACTCAAACACAGAAAGCACATAAAATCTCTCAACACAGAACATATGAATTTTACAGTTCAAAATTTTCAGGTCTCTTAAAATTTTGTTCAGAAACATTAGACACTTTTGTTATTTACATGACGTCCTCACCCATAGGATCATATCCACATCCTAATTATGTGAGAGCTACCTTAAGAAGTTAATCAATTTAAAATTGATTGATATGACACAATACAATGAAAAGTGAAAGAAAAATAATAGAATTTTCTACAATGAAATGATATACTAAAATAAAAATACAATAAATGAAATGAACATTATAACAAATATGATAATATTTAATTAATCAAAGTGTTGATAGGAAATAGAATGTGAGAAAAAGATTAATTCTTAATAACTTAACTTAATATAAAGTTCTGAAAAGGTTTTGGGATTCTCAAACACATGATCAAAAGTACTCAGATAGTAATAATGGTCTAAAAAAGAAAGATTATAAAAATCCAAACTTTCAATGACCTTTTAACGGCAATATAATAATAGTAATAACCAATTTCATTATAATTTTAGTACAATGACAATAAAGATTATTATTATTAATACATCCTTAAAGGGAATACCAACCTCTGTAACCCCAAGTGCGACCACAGTAATTCTTCAAGAGAAACAGCAAGGTGTGATTATGAAGAGCCTCTAAAAGGAACTGAAAACTGAACTTCCTGATCATTTTGGCTGCATGTTAACTGATCAGTCATAAAATTCAACAAGAACAGTCTTGCAAATTGCTACATCATCACATCTAAATATTTTAAAATGCCCATCCCTACCCAATCAGGAAAGTGCTATGGTTATCCTGGGAAAAAAATGAGATGTGTCGTTGGCTTACCTGAACGATCTTCTCTGTGAGCTGCGAGGAGAGGCCAACAATGGGTTAATCCTGCCTTTCTGCCCTTCTGGACTGGATTGATTTTCTTTTGAAGCCACGCCTCTTCCTGTGTGCTTGCCAGAATTTCAATTTAGGGCGTGCACTAGTAGTCGTCTGGTTGGTTCTCCTATCGCCGCAGGCTCCAGATGCAAGTACGTCTGTCAACTATAAAACACAGTGAACACTAACGGTCAAAACACAACTGAGGAATCTACAAGCTAGGGCGGGGTTGGCCTCTCCTCGCAGCTCACAGAGAAGATCGTTCAGGTAAGCCAACGACACTTCTCCTGTGAGCTGCTTGGAGAGTCCAACAATGGGAAATGCCCAAGCTAAACATTCCCAGGGCGGGAAAGACTGTCTCTAGTAGATTCCGTCGACAAATGAACCTGTTGCAAAACTCTGCGACCAAAAGCCGCCTCTGAAGATGCAAACTTGTCTAACTTGTAGTTACGTACGAACTGGGACGGGGAGGCCCAGGTGGCCGCCCTGCAAATCTCATCAAGTGATGCCTGGGTTGCCCAGGCCGGCGAGGTTGCCGCACTTCTGGTCGAGTGAGCTGTGATGTGGCGAGGCACCCCCTGGCGTTGCAGCTCATAAGCTGAAGCGATGCAGCTACGCAACCATCTGCCGATGGTGGCCGCTGAGGCCTTCTGACCCATGTTGTGAGGTTGGAAGGTGACAAATAGGGCCTCAGATCGCCGGTAGGATGCAGTGCGCGTGACATAATACTTGAGCGTACGACGAGCGTCGAGCTTGTGCCATCGTCATTCCCTGGGGTGTACCGGCCTCGGACAAAAATTCGGTAGGACGACTTCCTGGGCCCGGTGAAAGGTTGAGTTGACCTTTGGAATGAAGGTGGGGTCAAGACGTAAGGTCACCCTGTCCTCGTGGATGATGCAGAGGTCGTCTCTGACGGACAAGGCTGCCAGTTCCGAAATTCGACGTGCCGAGGTGATGGCCACTAAAAACGCCGTCTTCAAGGTAAGACACTGTAAGTCGCAGGTGCGTAGGGGCTCGAACGGTGGATCAATCAGTGCCCTTAGCACCACGTGTAGATCCCACGTGGGGTACCTGTGAACTACAGGTGGTCGAATGTTGGTAGCCCCTCTCAAGAAACCCGACCCTTGGATGTCGCGCCAGGGAAGAGTAGGAGTCGAAGGCCAACACGGTTGAGAGCGCGGCCGTCTGGCGCCGGAGAGTGTTGGCAGCCAGCCCCTGTTCCAGGCCTTGCTGAAGAAAGTCCAGCACGTCCGGGATGGAGGCCAAGATGGGTTTGACCCCCCGGGATCTGCACCAGGCTACGAAGGTCTGCCAGGTGGCGTCGTATATCCTGGTAGTCGAGCAGCGTCGCGAAGCCTGAATGGTCCGAATGACCCCTTCAGAAAACTGTGCTCTTTCTAGTAGCTGCCTTTCACATGCCAGGCGGTCAGTTGCATCCAGTGTGGCTCCGGGTGTTCGATGGAGCCCTGCACGAGAGACACCTCCCCCTGTGGAATCCTCCACGGCCTGACGACGGAGAGGCTCACTAGGTCCGCAAACCAGGCTCTCCTGGGCCAGTAGGGGGCGATCACTATGACGTCTGCCTGTTCCTTGAGGATCTTCCGGATCAGGCCTGGCAGAAGAGGAAGTGGTGGGAAGGCATACAGTAGACCCGGAGGCCAATGGCACCTGAGGCATTGACTCCCTCCGCTCCCTGGCACCGGTACCTGGTGAAATACCTTGGCACTTGCGCGTTTGTTGCCGACGCAAACAGGTCGACTGCAGGCTGGCCGAATCTCTGCGTGATGCTGGTGAATAGTTTCGGGTGCAGCTGCCACTCGGAGTTGTCGATGGTGGCCCTGCTCAGCCAGTCCGCCTGAATGTTGCTCTCGACCGAGATGTGCTCCGCTCTGATGGAGGCAAGGTGCCTCTCCGCCCATAGGCCCAGCCGTTCGGCCTCCTCCATCAGTGACCTGGACCGGGTGCCCCCCTGGCGGTTGATGTGGGCCTTGGTGGACACATTGTCCGTGAGTAGTAGCACGTGACAGTTCTTGATCCTCGGGTGGAAATGAAGAAGTGCTAGGCGCGCAGCTCTCAACTCCAGCCAATTGATGCTGTGTTTGAGTTCCTCGGCTGACCATTTCCCTTGCGCCACCTGGTGTGCCAGGTGGGCTCCCCAGCCGTAGAGGCTGGCGTCTGTGGTGATGACGACCCGTTCTGGCTCTCGAAAGAGGCATCCCTTGGCCAGGGATGTCGCTGTCCACCACCCCAGAGACGCTCTGACCTTGTCTGGGACTGGCACCTGCCTGGGGGAGTCGCTCTCCTTGGCTCGCTGGTGTGGCAGGAGGCACCACCGTAGCTGTCTCGAGTGGAGGCGCGCCCATGGTACGATGGAGAGGCATGAGATCATCTTTCCGAGGAGCTGTGACAGGAGCACGATGGGGGTGGTCCTTGATGATCCTACCTTCAGCGCAAGTGGGATCAGGCTGTTCGCCCGCTCTGGCGACAGGTAGATCCGGCAGGAGATGGTGTCTATGACCGCTCCCAGATGCGTCAGACTGGTGGTAGGCGTCAGGTGGCTCTTCTTCAGGTTGATGGAGAACCCGTGATGTTCGAGGGTCCTCATGGTCAGCCGGAGATCCCTGAGCGCCTGCCGGTGGCTGGACGATTGGATGACAATGTCGTCTAGGTACGCCTGTAATCTGACTGGTCGCAACCTGAGGGACGCCAGGACCGCGGCAAGGACCTTCGTGAACGTCCTCGGAGCGGATGACAGGCCGAAGGGGAGAGCCCTGTACTGGTAGTGGCGGCCCGCATAATAAAACCTGAGGAATCTGCGGTGCGCCTTCCGAACCGGGATGTGTAGATAGGCTTCCTGAAGGTCTATCGAGGTCAGCAGATCCCCTGTCCGGATGCAGCTCAGGATGGACTGGAGGGACTGCATTTTGAAGCGCCTGTACGCCAGGAGCTTGTTCAACTGCTTTAGGTCTAGTATCCCCCTCCATTCTCCCGAGTTCTTGGGGACCAGGAACAGTATGGAGTAAAAACCTGACCCTGCCTGCTCTGCCGGGACCGGCTCTATGGCATTTATCTCCTTCAGGTGCGCCACCTCCTGTTCCATCAGAGACCTCTTGAGGGGGGAGGATGAGGTGGGGCAGCAGATGAATCGCCTGGGAGGCATGGAGAGGAATTCCAATGTGAGCCCTAACCGGATGGTCTGTAGGACCCACTGATCCGACGTGGTCTGCTCCCAGGCCGCCTGAAACAGCTGCAGGCGGCCCCCTATGGGAGCAGCCGTCGGGGAGTCATTTGAATTTACGGAAGGGACGGGAACCGGAGCCTCCTCTGAAGGGGCGTCTGGAGAAGGATTGCTGCCTGCCCCTGTCCCTAAAGGCTTGGCGGTCCTGCCCCCTATCCGGTCCTTGATTAAAGGACCGATGAAAATGTCCTGCACTAGTGGAAGGTTTTTACATAAAAAAACCTCGAGTCCCCTTGGGGAGAGAGAGCGGGATATAAATTAAAATTATTATTATTATTATTATTATTAGGTTCTGTGTTTCGAAAGGACTGCTTCCGAAAGGAGCCAGACCTCTTGCGTTCAGACTTCTTATAGACCGAGGGCATGACCTTCTTCTTGTCCCTGTTTTCCACCAACACTGGGTCAAGGACTTCACCAAAGAGTTTCCCCCCTTTGTAGGGGGCGGAAGCGATCTTCCACTTTGAACGCATGTCTGCATTCCAGTGGCGGAGCCAAAGCAGCCTCCTGGAGGTCACATTGGAGGCCAAGGCTCTAGAGGCGAACTTGGCCGAGCTCAGGGTAGCGTCGGCGGTGTAGGAGACACCGGCCATTATCTTCCTCAGTTCCTGCCTAGCTCTAGCATCCCCTGCTGGAACCTTTGCTAACAGCTTTCGAAGCCACTTAAGAGTGGCTCTGGACATGAAGGAGGCTGAGGTGGCCGTCTTAATAGCCCAGGCAGCCGCCATGTGGGTCTTGTGACAGGCCCTCTCCGACCTCTTGTCCTCCGCCTTGAGACCTTCCAAGAGGTCAGGAGGTAACACTGACGTAGAGGTGAGTGCCTGGACTGGGGCATCTACCGGGGGTAGCTTGAGCAAGTCCTCCAGGGGAGCGTCTACCGTGTATAGCTGTTTGTCTATGTTGCTGTGTGAGGCAGCTGTGCCTGGCTGTGCCCACTGTTTCTGAACTAGGTTTAGGAACATCTTTGGTACAGGGACTACCTCCTGGGTCTCTTCCGGTTCCTCAAATAGTCCCTCATCATCCTCAGACGCCACCTCCGCGGTCGGTGTGGGGGTGGTAACCGTCATGCGGGTGGAGACCTTGGCCTTAGTTAGGATGGTCTTAAAGGAGGAACAGTGGAATAAACCCTTGAAGGCGGGCTTCTCTGGGACAGCCTGTTCATCCCCCGAGAATTCTTGTTCAGGGAGCAAGTCATCCTCCACAGTGGAATCCCCGCTATCCAGAGAGGAATGAGGGGAGGGGGATCTTGGGATTGCTTGGCTTCCAGATGCTCTGGAGTGACTGCGCCCCCTGGGGCGCTTGGTCTTTTGCTTAATGCCATCAGCAATGCCCTGGGCGATGGCCTTGTTAATGATGGCCTGCAACTCTGTAGATATCACAGTCCCCTTGCTCTCATCAGCTCTGGGCCTTTTGGGAGGCCTCTCTGGGGCAGGTGGGGGGGGCAATCATTCTGGAAGAGGATAAGCTGTCTTCCTGAAATAGATCCTCCCACCAAGGAAGGCTCTGGGGACTCATCAGAGGAGAATTTTTCTTCCTCCTCTTCTCTGTCTATCTGGGGAATAGGTGCTATTGTGATACTGGGATCCACTTGAGCCATTCCCTCTGGATCTTCTATGGGATTTTCGTTGGCCCTTCTCAAATTCCCTCTCAAGGGCTTTCTGCCGCCTGGAGGCAGCCCTATCCTGGGCTTTGTCCTGCCTCTTCCCCCCTGCCTTGCTCAGGGCTTCAGCAGCGGCCCTGCTGGCCACAAGCCCCCTGCTGGTGGATGGCCCTGGCTGTTCAGAATCTTGGGGAGCTCTCTCCGACATTTTGGGCCCCAGTAACTCACCACTCGATGACCGATGGTCGGAAGGGGGCTTCAGCCAGGTGATCCGGATCAGCAGGTTTGAGGAAGCAATGTGGAGCAGCAGATCAGCTTGCAAGCAAGACTAAAATGCTGCCTCCGAAGGAGCAGGGCTGCACCTGAGCTGAGGAGAGTCTGCCGGATCCGAGCCGGACAGAAGATCTTTCCCCCGCTTCTCTCCTGGAGCCGGCCAAACAAGAGTTGTTGAAGAAAAAAGAAAAAAAAATCTTCTCCTTTAAATTTCTGCCTCCGCACGCGTTTTAAATGGTGCGCTTTGCCGCTTCTGCCGATCGGAAACAAGCTTCCGGAAGAGAGTGTGCGACCAATTAAGCCGCTTCCGCCTCCTCCCTTGGATAGGCGCCCGCCAATGGCCGATCAGCCTGCAAAATGGCGGGCGCAATTCAAACGGACGGCGCGAAGCCGTCCTGCTTGAAAAAGTCGGCCGCTGCCGCTGCGAGGGCTAGGAATGGCCGGTCCAGCGATTAGGAACATCAACGGCAGGGCTCCTCGCCACTGACCGAGACGTTTCTTGAGGCTCCCAAGGCGATCCCAGCCTGGGGCCAGGTGAAAAAGCCCACGCGCGCCCGAGCGAACCCAGGACGCGTCGGGTCTGCCGCAACTGGTGAGACACAGAGCCTTCACCAGATGCCTGCAAATATAACTAAAATAAAATAAAATAAAAAACCTAAATTAAAATAAAATAAATTCTCTACTTGGAGAGTCCAACTGATGTTCTGAAAACTCTTAGGGAGAACCAACAGAACACGTCCTAGGGCATCAGACTGGATTGAAATTCTGGCAAGCACACAGGAAGAGGCGTGGCTTCAAAAGAAAATCAATCCAGTCCAGAAGGGCAGAAAGGCAGGATTAACCCATTGTTGGACTCTCCAAGCAGCTCACAGGAGAAGAATAGACTGCATGCATTTATCCGATGTTTCATAATAGTATTATATGATATTGCTTTGGAAATAAGTAATATCCTAACTCATCTCATTGCAATGCAAAATTGAAAATTGACACACTACTTAATTCTTCATTTCAGTATAATGATTGATGGGCTACATTCAGTACTGAACTACTGTTTCAATAGTAGTTACTAATGACATTATTGATTAAGAGCAAGTAAAACAATTTCTTGAAACTTATTATTTTACAAGCAGCTACAAGCAGTTATTTTTTTTCTTAGTTTCCCAACTTTTAGTATTTTATTAGACACAATGGCGCACAATTCGCTTCAGAAGAAGGGCAGATTTCTACATCACCTGAATATTTTTTTTATTAAACCAATATTCTGATAAAGAGCAGTAACCTTACCTTGATGACATTTTTCAACCCATTTGTCTTTCGTATTATTAATCAGAGAGGTGATGCTAAAAAAGAAAAATGCCAAACTGAACTCTGGCACAAGTTATGCTGTATATAAGTCTCCATATTTTTTAAGACAGTATATGAGCTGAAGTCATATATAGTAACATCTTCTGCAAACTATTTACACTGATAAGAACAACAAATTATCCTCGCCCCCCTCCAAATAAAAAAGCTCCTGAAATGCATATATTGCTACTTGTGTCATGAAATTCAGTCATAACATTGTAGAGGTCATCCTCAACTTACGATCATTTGTTCAGTGACCATTCAAATTTATGGTGTTGAAAAAATGGACTTACAGAATGATGTGTGCCCAAAGTTATTATTGATCAAAATTCAAGCACTTGACAGCCCACCCATACATACGACCACAGGAGCCTTTCAACTCCCTCCCACCTCTATTATCCATCTTCTCTGATCCAGTTATTTTAAAATATATATTTAGAATCTGAACCAACTAAAGTGTTAAATTAATCTGTAAAAGGGAATTTTGGTAACTTTCATGCTGAAAACATACGTTTTTCTTAACGTATTCAATATACCCACTAAAAACAATTCTTAGCAATCCAGGCTCATTTCACAAACTGTATTAGATCATAATGTGTGGAGTCTTTCATTTAGCAAGTTAAATAAATTTCATTACTGAAGACTGTAAATCAGGGTACCTGGCTTATCAAATTAACAAATGAGTTAGCACAATGCATAAACCAAGTCACTATGGATTGTATTAGCTTTAGATAAATCTTGGAGGTTATAAATTGGAATGTGCACAATTCAGTTTGGTTAATCACACTCTTTATAGAGACAGTGTTTGGGCAGGAAAGTCTCTGTGGCAATCAAGTTTCAAGTTTTCTACTCAGTAAGAAATACATTTTCTATGGGATAAATTATATTCTAATTAAATTTATTCTGTTTCCTTTGTTGTGCTTAGAAATTAACGTACCCTAATTACATGCAAGGCTGGTATCTATCAAAGTTTCAATTTGTATAAATTTGTATAAGCTTTTGTTCCTATTAACATAAAGACACATTATAGCATTTGGTCATTCATAAGTATGATTCTATCAAGTAAAAGGCAGAAGGTAATTTATCTGACTTTGCTAATTAATATAATTTGCAAAGTTAATGATACACATATTCATGCTGCACCCTTGGTGAATATTCCAGCTAAATACCTTAAAGGTCCACTATTGCTATCTGCATTTGATAAAATAAACATTCCTTAAACTTGAGATCAATTAAACCTCAAAGATAAACTTCAGATCTATTTTTGTTTAAAAGCTTTAGGAGTTTGTTATAAATTATTCTAAAAAAACAAATCCGTGGTATTGTACTGGTTAATTGATTAGGTGCCATTAAGTCAGTGTTAACTCTTAGCAATCACATATATAAAAGGATGACTGACAGTCCCAATTATTCCATTTTTATTTACCCCATTGCAAATTACCCTATCTTTAAAAAACAATTGATCAACTGGATTAAGTCCAGAGAAGGGCTACCAAGAAAGTGTAAGGACTGGAAACAAGTCTTATAAGAAACAGTTGAAAGACTTAGATTTATTTAGCTTCAAGAAGAGTAGTTTGAGACAGCAGTCTTCAAATACTCAAGGGCTGTCAAATTATAAAGAATTTGGATGTATTTTCACCTGTTTCTGAGGTTAAGACTAAAACTAGTAGACAAAACTTCAATGATCTATCTATCTATCTATCTATCTATCTATCTATCTATCTATCTATCTATCTATCTATCTATCTATCTATCTATCTATATCAAGAATGGTGTAGTACAAAGGATTGGACTTCAATAATTTTTGCGTCCCTTCCAAATCTATGATTCTGTGATCAAACAAATCATTATTCTGTGGATCAGATGAAAGCAGCCTCCTTTCTTCTCTTATTAATAAAACAGAACCTCACTCTAATCTCTTGTAAATGAGATTTCCCATGGGAAAACATAAGGCCAATCTTAATACATTGGATTTAAAACAATGTTTAAGTTTGGATTATGTGATACTGCTACTTGATTCTTAATTAGTAATAGTATGTACAGTAATGAGGCAATTGCTGTAAAGCTTTGACCCATTCAAAGCAGAATGTATATTTATGATTCACTATGATTGGCTCAACAAACATATTTTCTTTTACAGAAAATAAGGATTAATCCTTTTACTTTCTTTTTGTTCATTGTACCAAACAATTATCTTAACTACATTCAAGAAGAGGCATCCTTGTTTCTTGCTGCCATTTCTTCTCTTTGAATAAAACATTATTTGTCTTTTCGAATAAAACTATGTATTATTTCCTAAAATACTTCTTCTTAATAAATCATATTTGTTTCCAATTTTAATATGTTGTCCCTGAACAAAAATAAGCATTAAAACAAAGAAGGTACTAATGCTTTGTGACTTACAAGCCTGGGCATGGATTTCTATAAACATTTGGCCTGGGTCCTTATAATATTTTAAATTTTGCACACAATTCTTCCTATTCAGAAACTTTTTCCCACGCTAGATGAAAGTATGTAAAAGCTCTAGCTTTCCCAAGTAATATTTAGCAAATTGGAACACACTATACCAAACTGGAATCTATTATTTTCTAAGACTAGTTTTGAACAGAGTGGGGTGCAAATCATCAAAAGAATTTTAATACAGTACATGGGAAAGTACAGTAAAAACTATTACAGTTTTTTATGGCTGAACTTTGACTATATACCGTGAGAAGTGTGTTTCATGTTGCAAATATTGACATAAGCATTGCAGAACAAATCATGCTTCCTGATTCAATGTAAATTTTAAATTAATTATAACATATAAAATATGAGTTTTTCTTCAAGCTGGGACTATACAGACCTCATCTGTACACATATAGGTCCATACAAAAAACCATGGATGCTTAGTTATGTGCCAGTATTGCCACTGATTACGGCAATAAAAAATTGAAGGGCCACGTGGAATTACCATTTATTATTCATATTGCATTCAGATGTGCATTATCTGAATAGGACAACGTTTCAAGATAAAACTATTACTGTAATTAAATATTCTACATCCAGGTATATAAATATAGATAGACAGACAGATATAAGTAAATACTAGGTGTATCAAGTCAGGCCCCTTAGGCCAAACAGAATATACTTTACTTGATGGCACTTCATCAATATGCAATACAATAAATATAACACATATTCACCCTTATTTGTTTAAAAAACAAATATTAAATATGACTCCATATATAACAATTTCCAAATAAGAAGGTTTTTCAAACCAGGCTTCCAAAATTGTCTTGGTCTTTGAGTCTGAATGAGCCATGATATTAATTGCAATCTACTGCATCATTCATGATGAGCTGTATTGAAGTACTCCCAATACACAAACTAGTAATCAACATTACTGTTTAAAAGCCCTATGAGGAATATTATCCTCCTAAACGTTCTTATTCAGCCTACATCATAAAGGTAAAATATTAACATTCTACATTTATGATGTCTAAGAATACTTTTCCTTTGGATTTCAGCCATCTATGACTAAAGTTCAATAGCCACCAACAATAGTTACAAAAAGCATTTTATCTAAGATTAGAGTCCAACCATTCAACTTCATACGGTTTTGGTTTGTTAAGATTGTCTTTTTCCAGCCCTTTTTTATTTCCTGTCTTCCGAGTAATGTTTCTTAGCCTGAAGTAAATTCAGAGTTACCGCAGAGTTCTCCTTTTGTTTGCCTGGAGAGATTCCTGTTACGGCTGTCACTGCTGTCTGTACTCCATTTGATGCAAATGTTGGCACAACGCTCGAACCAATCTCATTGTAATTTTATTACAATCTTATTACAATGACAATAAAGATTATTATTATTAATAGGGCTGCTTCATGGGTTAAGATCTGCCCTCAGATAACGCAAAGTATCTTTCACTACATGGTTCCTCTTGATGTGAGGTCTGCAAAATTTTGTCCACAGAGATTTTATTTGGTGCTGGCCAAGTCCAGATGATCTTCATTCATGTCAGTCTCCACTAGCATTTTATTTCGGAGCTTCACTCTAGGCCCCATAGCATATCATTAAAAAAAAAAGCAGAACAATAAAGTAGAATTTTGATGGTTGCAAATGTCTGGAGATCTGAGGCATGTATAATAGTATTTTTGCCTTGATATATGGGGACAGGAAAAAGAGTTATCTGGGGTTTGTTAGTGTTCATGCATGCTTTTCTCAATGTGCCATTTTGAAATTGTATGTACTGCATTGGGACAAATTTATCATTTGTGATAAGTTCATCTCATGGTTCATTTCTTTATTGACTGCTTTTCTTGATCCTATTTAGTGATATAGAAACCTGAGCTCAAGAACAATGTTTTTGCGTTTTGGAAATCAGACTCATTTCTGCATTTTAAATTATTTTGAGCATAATACTTTTCATTCAGTCTCACCTATATTCTTCACCGAAATAATTTTTTTCACATCCATAACAGATAGCCTTGTAATGGAGCCTGCCCATCATTTATTTTTTATTTATTTTTCATATTTCTACTGCCCACCTCAAAGAACATAAAAAGAGCATATATATCTTTTTAATTTTTAGAACTAAAATTTCAAAATTAAAACTTTTAAGTTTTAGGAGGAGGAAAAACTGTTGAACTTCACATCTGGATTGTAAGTACTCTAGCTATATCCATTGGAACTTTGGTCACTAAGTAGCCAGTTGTAAGTCAAGGACTATCTGTATTCAGCCATTTTATACGTATCTGTCAGGATTTCAAATATGCTTAGAAGCTCATAAAAGTATGATTCCCTGCTCCAAATATTAATTTAACTACTGGAACATTCAAGTATCATTAACTGCTGGATAGACTTATAGGAGTAAGTCCAAAATCTAGGATACTTTTCCCTCTGCTTACATAACCTATATTGTGAATCTAAAATGATAAATTGTTCTGACTCAGGTCCTGCTGGCAGGTGCAGTTACCAACAAAGTCTGTTTTATTGCACAACTATATCATGACAGATGGTCCTCCAACAGTGCCAGTAAAAGCTTCACCACAATTTGGTCTGAAGGAGCCACCCCTGTCAATGTCACCTGGTCCCACAAACTAGGTCAATACTTACCAGAGCCGATCCACAAGGCAAGAAGGAAGTTCACAAACAAGGTTCTGAGTTCACACAGCAAGGTCTGAAATACACAAGGCTCATTTGCAATCCAAAATAGGATTTATGAGGGCCAGGGAAGTGTGCAGCAAATGGTTGTTACTGAAAAAACGCACCTTTCTCCTGCATCTGGCCAAAACACCCCAATTCAAGTGTTCCTTATAGGTGGGGCAGGGCTGCTTCTTTGTGAGTAGCCTCGCAGACCTCCTCTATGCTTCCCTTCACTCCACTCTCTGTTTCTGCAGATCGAGTGGGGGAGGGAGCTGTTGCTTGTCAGATAGGATGTTGCCTTTCATTGGCGCTAACCATTGGCAGCTGATCCCTCCCTACTTTCAAGTTCAGGTGGCTCATCTGGTCGACCACTTCTCCAATGCCAGATGGCCTGGGAATGCATTGTCGTCAACCCCGGCTTCCCTGGATGATCCTGGGGAGACATTCCATCCTCATCGGATGGTCTCAGTTCTAGCATCTCCTGCTTCACTGAACCAGCTTCTGATGGAGCCATCACATGAATAACATTGATTCTTCATGAGTAACAACTCACTTAAAGCTTTTGTATCATTTGTAATTCCACTTCTTTATGTGTACAATCAAGTCACTCTTGATCCCACATGATTGTCTGAACAAGTCCTTGCAGTTTTCTGTGGTGGTTTGTCATTGCCTTCTTCTTAGGACTGAGAGAGCAGGACTGGCCCAAGGTCACCCAGCTGACTATTTGCCTAAGACAGGATTAACACTCATAGTCTTCTGGGTTCTAACCTGGCACCTTGAATCACTGCATTAAACTGATTCCCATAAACCCTCTATAGGTGGTCTTAGTTTAAAGATCCTTTGTTCAGTGACTGTTCAGAATTGTGATGGCACTGAACCAATCTTTGAAGTTCGGGCTATTGCAGTGCCCACATGATCACCTGTTCATGACTTAGGCATACAACAACTGGCCTGGGTTTCTGACACTCACACCATCCCATTGTTGTGATTATGGTATGAGACTTTCCTTACAGATTTATCATATGCAAAGTCATCAGAAGAGCCAGTGGAAATCAGAAGTCATGATCATGCTTGACAACCTGCATTATCCTCACTTAGAGATGGCAACTATGGACTGCCAGAACTTCTATTACTAAGCGGTGTGGTCATGTGATATTGCACTTTACAAACACATTGCTTAGAAACAGAAATTCAGTCCCACTTATCATTATTAAGTGAGGAATATACTTTACTTGAAACAGATTATAGAAAGAACTATTAAAAAACATGCTATCTAGCAGTTTTAAAGCAAACACTGTGTTTATATCATTGTGTTCTATTAAGATAATTTTTTATCTAAATACAAAGTTTAAGCCTTTGGCAAAATGAAAATATATAGAAATGTTTCCCTGATATCTCTATGAAGAATACTAAAATAACTCAGCATTTTGTGCTTACAACTTTCAACTTTATCTTAACAAAGCAACTTTTGTCTGGGTATGCTAGAAAGTTACAGAAAGCAATTCATGAGTGACACGTGATATTATTTATAAGCTCTATTATCACTAAAGGACTGTGGGTCTATTACAGATGTAACAGGCTGTAATGAATTGCTCTTCCTAGTGATATCTCATTTTATAATTACAAAATTTTGCACTAAAACAAGAGTACTGTTCATATGAAATATTTGACATGTCACATTTATAGTTGATTTTATGCCATATATAAAATCTACCTATAGAATTAATATTGCAGTATCAATAAGGTAATATATGAAAAACACTTGTGCAGATTTACAAGGAAAGCTTGAAGTAGAAAGTCTGAGTTTATCAAATATATTTGAGAAATAAATTTCTATTAGGTAATTGAACTGATTGTTTGAGAACTGGCAAAAGTATCAATACTTTTCCTCCTTGTGTATCTAACAGCAATGAAGATGGTATGCCTAGTGATTCACCCAGATTCCCAAATTCAGCATCCAGAATGAAGTTTGTTTTTTCATCAATCCTTCTAAGTGGCCATTCCACAATATTGATTTCTAAATGCTGCACTATGATACAGGGAAAAGCAATCTTTAACTGTTATTCTGAGGCAATTTTATTTTAGAAACTTCTCAATGTTCTGCAGATACAATAATTTATCAATGCATCCTAATCTACTTTCTGACTCAGTCTGGTATTATTTTATTCAGTCTCATCATCAATAGGTTTTTTTTTGGGGGGGGGGGGAACTATTTATGCATTTGGTTTTTAGAGTTTGAGGATTGCAAATCAGCAATTTCTAAAACTAATCTGGATTTAAATACAATCTGTGTAACCTCAGATGTTCAAAGCTTGCATACACCTATTCAAGTCCAGGAAAAATGCTCCCAATTGGTTAGCAGAATATTAAGTATGCTCAGTATATGAACAATATCCAATTTATCCTGAATGTTTGTTTGGGCAAGAAGGCAGAGCATAAATCAAGTAAGCAAATACATTTTAAAGCTGTAGATAAATTTATTCCAATGGTTTCATGCATTATAGATATAAAAAGTACAGGGAAATCAACAGGTTAAATGAGCCTGTTAATGACCATTTAACTATCAATCAAATCAAAATTAACACTGTCCTTTAGCATAACTGGATGAAAATTCTAGGGCTCTAATTTTTATGCCCTAGATTAGAAGTCTGTCATGTCAAGAAAGCCAATTTAATCAAGTGGTTTGGCCAGCTGGTTATTCTTATCACAACCAATGGATTAGATGTCCAAATCCTCTTCTAGAAGCTCTCTATGCCTCTAAAGCCTGGTCCTGGCTTCCTATCTTGGTATGGCTGTTTGGTATTTCCAACTATCTTCTAAAATAAGCTTTTACCTGGTATCCTCCCCTCTAGCTCTGCTATATGAATTAAGATAGGAATCTCACACAATCTGTACATCTTGCCAGCAGAAAAATAAAAGGAAACTGATTAAAAATAATGCAACCACGCCCTATGTTGGAACATGTACTACCACCAACCCACGCTATTTCAAGAATTCTGATGAAAACAAAATCAGCTAGAAGAAAAACAAACCTAACAAAATTTCAAACCTTGCAGATTAACTTTTCTGTTCTCTTGTCCTTCTCTGATCTTTACAATTGTATACAGTTGGAATGATTAAATCCCAAAAGGATTATCAAGGCAATGCACAATCTCACACATGGACCTTGAAAAGTAAACGAAGTTCAACACCCAATCTGGGTCAGTCACCGGGACCAGAGAATTCATCACCCAAGCTTTCGGACATCCAAACTTTCAGATTCGGTGCTGGAGCTCACCTTAAGGAAACTTCTCTCTAGCAGTGTGTGTGTTTTGGGCTATACGGTGTGTGTGGTATTTATATGGTGTCCGTTGTAGGGTGTAAACTAGATCCTGTTCAAGGGCCTTTTAGTTCCTGATTTTGAAACCATGGCATATTTACAAAACGATAAAAAACACCCTGTGACACAATCAGAAGAGGAAGCAAAACCTGCAATTCTATTCCAGCCGACCTAGAAAACTGAAGGCCAATACACCAAGGGACTGAAGCCACCTCCCCAAAACTATTAGCCCTCCTAATATTCCAGAGGAGGAGGGCTTCACCTATGAACATTGCACTTGGAAGCCCAGATCGAATAAAGCTACTAACTTCCCTTAAAAAAAGAGCAAGAAAGAAAAAGACCCCTACCATCATCTAAGTTACACAGGGGTCTGCAAAGTTGGCTCTTTTAAGACTGGTGGACTTCAACTCCCAGAATTCCCCAGCCAGCATGGCTGGCTGGGGAATTCTGGGAGTTGAAGTCCACCAGTCTTAAAAGAGCCAACTTTGCAGACCCATCTAAGTGTCTCTCAACCTTGGCGACTTTAAGTCCTATGGACTTCAACTCCCAGAATTCCCCAGCCAGCTCTGCTGGCTGGGGGATTCTGGGAGTTGAAGTCCACAGGACTTAAAGTCGCCAAGGTTGAGAAACACTGGTCTAAGTCACCCCTCCACCGCCAGCCCTCTCCGAGCACCTCTTCTAACTTCTGCCCTGGGTCTCCTACGCGCGCATTTCTCAAGGCGCAGCAATTAGCGGGGGATCCAGGACCGAAGGAGGAAAGCAAGCAGGCAGGCAGCCCCCCACCCCTTCTTCCCGAGATGCGACTTCTCTTCACCCGCAAGAAAGTAAAAGGAAGAAGGAATCACCTGCTCGGGGCGAAGTTCCCTTCCGCGGCAGCGCCTCGCCCTCACATCCCGCGAGCTCCGAGAGGGGCTGCGGCCGCTGCAGCCGCAGGAGGACGGCGAGCGGCTCCGCCACGACCACCACCGCCACCGGGGGACGGGAAAGCCGAGGGACCTTCCCAAAGCCGCGCCGTCGCCATGGAGATTCACCCACTGCCCCCCCCCCCTCCCTCAGGTACCGCCGGGGCTGCGCATTGCCCTTCGTTGGGCGCTGCCAGGATACCCGCGCGCCTCTTGCCGGTCTTCCTCCTCCTGCTCGCACCGACCGCGGCCGGAAAAGGCGGGGCGACAAAACAAACCGTTTGGCGGAAGCGGCCCGCTCGCGACCACAGTCACCGTGCCGTTGGCTCCGCCCTCTCGCCGCCCCCCCCCCCGCCCCCCAGCCAAAGGAGGGCTGCATGCCGTCCGCAACGCCCTCGTCTCGTAGTCGGCTTTACCTCAAAGCGGTGAAATGGACAGTGCGAGGCATCCTTTGGCTATGCTGTTTGCACAATACAATACAATACAATAGCAGAGTTGGAAGGGACCTTGTAGGTCTTCTAGTCCAACCCCCTGCGTGGGCAGGAACCTTATACCATTTCAGACAAATGGCTATCCAATATCTTCTTGAAGACTTGCAGTGTTGGGCCATTTACAACTTCTGGAGGCAAGCTGTTCCAGAGGTTAATTGTTCTAACTGTCAGGACATTTCTCCTCAGTTCTAAGTTGCTTCTCTCCTTGATTAGTTTCCACCCATTGCTTCTTGTTCTGCCCTCAGGTGCCTTGGAGAATAGTTTGACTCCCTCTTCTTTGTGGCAACCCCTGAGATATCGGAACACTATCATGTCTCCCCTAGTCCTTTTCATTAAACTAGACCTACCCAGTTCCTGCAACCATTCTTCATATGTTTTAGTCTCCAGTCCCCTAATTATCTTGGTAGCTCTTCTCTGTACTTTTTCTAGAGTCTCAACATCTTCTTATAGTGTGGTGACCAAAACTGGATGCAGCACTCTAGGTGTGGTCTTATTAGGGTTTTATAGAGTGGTATTAGTACCTCACTTGATCTTGATCGTATCCCTCTGTTAATAATAATAATAATAATAATAATCATCATCATCATCATCATCATCTTTATTGTCGTATAATAATGCGATTTAGGATTGCATTGGCTTTTTTGGCTGCTGTTGCAGCTGGTTATCCACTAAGACTCCAAGATCCCACCCACAGTCACTGCTATTAAGCCTGGTTTCAACCAGTTTATATGTGTACTTTTGGTGTTTCTTATCTATGTGTAAGACTTTACTTTTCTCTACACTGAGTTTCATTTTGTTAGATAGGGCCCAGTGTTCAAGTCTGTCAAGATACATCTGGATGAGTGGTGGGTTTCTGCAGGCTCGCACCTACTTGCGAGAGCCGGTTGGTAAAATTTAGAGAACCGGTGAGAGGGGGTTCCACTGGCGTACCTGGAAGTAAATCTGGCCCGCCGCTGCCAGTGATCCAACGGGAAGGAAAGGAAAGGAAGGAAGGAAGGAAGAAAGAAAGGAAGGAAGGAAGGAAGGAAGGAAGGAAGGAAGGAAGGAAGGAAGGAAGGAAGGAAGGAAGGAAAGAAAGAAAGAAAGAAAGAAAGAAAGAAAGAAAGAAAGAAAGAAAGAAAGAATTTATCATCGCAATTGAGTCCAAAATTTTGGTTGCTAAGCAAGAGCGTTGTTAAATGAGTTTCACCACATTTTAAAAGGTGGCCACTCCCTCCCTGTCACATGACTGCCAAGCCACGCCCACAAAATAGGCTACACCTACAGAGTAGGTTCTAAAAAATTTGAAACCCACCACTGATCTGGATCTTGAGCCTATCTTCTAGGGCCGTGATGGCCATATTTACCAGCATGGCAGCCCCCAGCTGATTTTTGGCCTTCCAGAGGGCCAGGGGATCCCATTTTCACCCTCCTCTGGCTTCAGGAAAGCCTCCAGAGCGTTGAAAACGGGCCCAACGGGCCAACCAGAAGTTCCTAAATGATCCGTTTCCCCCTTCCGGAGGGCCTTCATGAGGCCAGTGGACGCAGTTTTTGCCCTCTTCAGGCTTCAGGAAAGCCTCCAGAGCCTGGGGAGGGTGAAACAACCCCCTCCCCAACATGGAGGGGGTTCAAGTGCACATGTGCGGGGAGGGGGTTGTCATGCATGCATGCGCAGGTGGGTGGGCCACGCACACGCAATAGCACGCACAAACACAATTTTGGCACACCTTTAGAAAAAGGTTATGTCAGGCCTGCAGCCTGACTGTTAGCCATCACTGTTCTAGGGTGTTAGCTATTCCTGCCAGCTTAGTGTCATCTGCAAATTTGGTAAGTTCCCCTTCTATTCCCTCAGCTAAGTCGTTTATGAAGATATTGAAGAGTACTGGGCCTAAGACGGAACCTTGTGGTACCCCACTGCTTACTTCTCTCCATGTAGACTTAGACCTAAAACTAACCTTGTCATATTCAAAAAGCATCGGAAAAAGCAGTCAGGATTAGAGCCTTTCCTGCTGGAGGTCCTATGCGTTAACTCGGAATTGCAACTTTGTTTTTCTTCTTCTTTTAATAATACCTGCAATCTCCATCACCAGGGCTTAGTACAGGTAGTCCTCGGTTTATGACCACAATTGAGCCCAAAATATCTGTGGCAAAGCGAGATATTTTTAAGTGAATTTTGCCCTGTTCCTGCCACAGGGCTTAAGTGAACCACAGCAGTTGTTAAGTTAGTAACACGATTGTTAAATGAACCTAGCTTCTCCGTTGACTTTGCTTATCAGAAGATCACAGAAGTTATTCACCTGATCCTGGGACACTGTAACTGTCATAAATCTGAACTAGTTACCAAGTGTCCAAATTTTGACCACATAATCATGAGATGCTGGAATGGTTGTGAAAAATGGTCATAAGTCACTTTTTTCGGGGCCGCTGTAACTTTGAACTGTCACTAAATGATATGTTGTAAGTTGAGGACTTACCTGTATCATACCTGTTTTAAGCACGGAACATATGAGTTCTAAATTCAACTTGTACTTTCTTGCTTTAAATGGCTTTTCTATTATTTTAAGTATGATACTAATCCTTGACTATTGAATATCTGCTGTTGACAGATAATATCTGTTTATTTTCACAGGACTTTTGTTTTAGAAATGCTTAGCGTTTTTTCAAAAGAAATGTATCGTTACACAATAATGTAAATTTCACAAGGTTTTTGTGGGCAAAAATAGGGGAAGAAGGGAGTACTAGGTATTTTAACCATCTGGAGGTTATGAAACAGGTGGGAAGCAAACAACCATGCAGCTCTGTTCACTAGGAATTGTGTTTCCCTAGGCACTTACTACTATTTTTTGTCTCAGCAAAATCTAATTACTTAAGGTCAGAGTTTGAAGGATCAGATGATGGAATGTATGTCCAGATGAGGCCCTGGGGATGAGGAGATAGGACTCAGGTACGGATGGAATGGACATGAGAGTGAGGAATATGAATGCTGATAAAACATTTTCTCATTTTCATTTTTTTGCCTTGACAATTAAGAGCTTGGCTCCTTCCTGTCTCTTTTCCCTGCAGAGGAAGGTGGGGAGAGTGTGTGTGGGAGTTGCTACCTCAGACAAAAAGTTTTAAACCGCTTTTACTTTTCTCTGCAGAAGGAGGTGGGTCGTGGGGGAGCTGCCTCAGATAAAAACAGTTTGTTCTTTTATTCTGCTCTGCAATAGGAAGGGTGGGGCTGCACATTAACAGCAAGACAGAAGTTAGCACCTTAAAACCACTAGCCAGGATATTAGAAAAAAAATAATAGCTTGCTTATAAGAAAAACCCCAAAACCCAAATAGCTGGCACACTTTGCAAGATACCTGTGACCTGGGTTGAAAAACAAGTGACCTGACATTTAGCTATTTAACATAACAAACGTAAGAGTTTAGGGGGGCTGAAATCCAAATAACAATCAATATTATCTGTTATGCATGCATTATTAGGGGAAGGGCAAAGGGTTGAATGCAACCATCCCTGGACTATAAAAACTGCTGTAAGATTCTAATCTTGCCCCTTGATTAGCTTTTCAAACCGGTATCCTTATATCATGGTATCAAAATAAAAGTATAATTCTGTATCACACCTTGTGTCCGGTGACTTATCGGCTTCGACACCAAGCAAGAGCCCAGGTGTGGTGACAACAAGTTCATATTAGAAACATGAACTTGAAATTTATAGATATAAATAAAAGGTAACAGAAAAGAAAGTTTTGTTTTATATATTACAGATTTATTTCCTGGACACAGAGTAAAGGTATTGGGCAAAATTAATCACTTAGGAAAAGCACATGGCATACAGGTAGATTTATGATCACAATTGAGCCCAAAATGTATACTTGCTAAGCAAGATAGTTAAGTGAATTTTGCCCCATTTTATGACCTTTCTTGCCACAATTGTTAAGTGAATCAGTGCAGCTCTAAATTAGTAACACGGTTATTAAGTGATAATTGACTGTGCTTGTCAGATCGCAAAAGGTGATCACATGACCCTGGGACACTGCAACCATCTTAAATGTGAACCAGTTACCAAGCATCTGAATTTTGATCACATGACCAAGGGGATGCTGCAATGCTCATGTGAAAAATTGTAATAAGTCATTTTTTTTCAGTGCTGTTGTAACTTCGAGCAGTCACTAAATGAGTGGTTGTATGTCAAGAACTACTTATACTGTATATATACTTCAGTATGTCCTAAATCAATTTTGTGGAGGGAAAGTGGTGTGCTGACTGAAATGCTAGCTAATCAGTTGTTTACTGTTTTAGTTCTTCAGCATTTACATAATGGCGAAACCATCCCTAAAAGGTTCTTTCCATGCAAATTCCTACACACTGAAACACATTTCATATGGAAATCAATGGTTGAATTCACATGGCCTGATGAACCACAGATCACATTTTGGCCTAGGATTTGGCAAACTCAGTCCAAGGAGTTAGGGTGTGTTCAGTGTGCTATGGAAATCTTGAAATTAAGTTAACTTGAGTAAACAATGATTCAAATACAGTTTGTTTTGCGTTTGCTCCCCAACTGTTGATGCCAAAGTTATTGCATTGTAAAATTGTCTGGAGGTATGCCAGTTGGCTGAAACAGTCAAGCCACAACTAGAGCTGTTGGCTAGCCAAATGAGAAAGGAGTAATGATATCATATTAGCTTTGCCAATGAATTCCTGTTCCAAAGGTTCTTATTAAATACTTCCTGGAGAAAATAGGCAGAGTTCCATTAACTCCAAAATGGTGACCCAGTTAACAAAAGTGTTTGGTGGAATAGGGACCCTTAGAGAATCTCCCTCTCCCCAGTTAAGACTTTAAATTGGTGTGATCTTATGGGTGTGTGTGTGTGTTAAGGTGCTTATTTATGGGGGGGGGGGGGGAATAATTCTAAATTCAGTCACCCAAAATTGAAGAAAAAAGAAATACCTGGGAATTCTTAAAACTGAGATACAATAAACTCTTAGTTTGCATTTATAATAGTGACATAACGTATTTAATTGTGATATAGCTTTAAAATTATTAATAGAGTAAGCCTTCTGAACTTACTGGCGATGAATGGTAAAGTATAAGGCAGGGACAGGGCATTCAAAAGAGGGAGAGTCAAAAAATAGTGGCCACAGCCACATAATTTTAGCCTTGGACGTACATATATACATACATACATACTCTATTTTCCTTTTTGACATCCTTCTGCAGAAGCGCCTGCTGTACTGCAGAAGTGCCTGTTGTACTTTCTATAAATAGGTATTTTTATCATAATTAAACATCCATTCAATTTGGTTACTATTCCTTCTAGACCAGGGGTCCCCAACCTTTTTTGCACCAGGGACCGGTTTCATTTTAAAGAAAATTCTGCGGACCAGCTGGCCTAGAGGGGGAGGGGGGGAGGGGGAACAGGTGGCGCATGCGTACGCGGGGGGGGGAGTCAGCTCATTTGGCCGTCTAGGGCAGTGGTGAGCAAACCTATTAGTCAATAGAGCCAAATATCAACAGTACCACTACTGAAATTTCTTTTGAGAGCCAAAAGGTGTGGCCTGTTTTGTGGGAGTGGCTCAGTTGTCATGTGACCCAGTAGGCGTGGCCAACTTGGAAAATGTGGTGAAACTCACTTAACAGTCTTGCTTAGCAACCAAACTTTTGGGCTCAATTGTGGTCATAAGTTCTTTCTTTCTTTCTTTCTTTCTTTCTTTCTTTCTTTCTTTCTTTCTTTCTTTCTTTCTTTCTTTCTTTCTTTCTTTCTTTCTTTCTTTCTTTCTTTCTTTCTTTCTTCCTTCCATTTCTAGCTGGTCTTTGGTCTTCTGAAGATGGTAAAAATGGATTTATGGGCACTCGTTATATATAAAGGCAGCCCATGACTCTTTGGGATGCTGGTTTGAATCCAGGAAATGACTCAGAGGATGTGATTCCTTTGAAATGACCACTGGGAGAAAAATAGATCTTTAACCTGGTTAACCAAACAGGTAGCTTGAGGTGGAAGGAAATAGGAAAATAGATTTCTTCCTTTCCTTTCTTTTCCTTTCCTTTCCTTCCTTCCATTGCCTCCCTCTCCTTTCCTCCCTTCTTTCCTTCCATCCCTCCTACCCTCCATCCCTCTTTCTCTTTCTTTCTTTCTTTTTTCCTTCCTTTCCTTCCTTCCTTCCTTCTTTCACCCCTCCCTTCCTCCTCCCTCCCCCTTCTTTCTTTCACTCCCTCCCTCCCACCCTCCATTCATCTTTCTTTTTCTATTTTTCTTTCTTTCTCTTTCTGTTTTTTTGTCTCTCTCTCTCTCTGTATCTGTATCTCTCTCTCTCTCCTCCCTCCACCCATCTCTGTCACTCTGTGTGTGTGTGTGTGTGTGTGTGTGTCTGTTTCCCCCTCTCTCTATTTCTGTCTCTCTAAGTCTGCCTCTGTGTGTGTCTGTCATTCTCTCCCTCCCCCCTCCCCGGGGAAGAGGGTTTGGCATGTCGGCTGGGGAGGTTATCCCGCAGCGAGCGAGCGGAGGACCTGAGCTGCGGCTACCTTAAGTGCTGCCAAAGCCATCCGGGAGCCGCACGCCCACCTCCCTTCCAGCCCCGTTTGTGCCGCCGAAGGCGCCGGGCGCCGCACGGGGCTGGAAGGGAGGTGGGCGTGCAGCGCCCGGATGGCTTTGGCAGCACTTAAGGTAGCCGCAGCTTGGGTCCTTTGCCCGCCCGCTGCGGGATAATCTCCCCAGCCGAAATGCCGGCCCCTCCAGGAAGCCACGGAAAGTGCAGTGCGCCGCGGTGGCCGTCGGAAGGAGCTGGTGGAGGCGCGCTCGGCCATCCTCTGCCCAGGGGGCTGCTCCCTCCTCCTCGCCGGCCCTGCGGCCCGGTTCCTATGAAGCCGCGGACCAGCACCGGTCCACGGACCGGGGGTTGGGGACCCCTGTTCTAGATCATTGCTGATTCTCCTCTCTTCTCCGTGGCCAGTTCCATTTGGTGTTGGTAAGAGGGGAGAGATCAATCCTGAAGTCCTTGACTGAGCAGTGGTAATGTTTTAGTTTCCTGGAGCTGCATCCTTTCTGGACTGGGAGGGTGCTTATGGTCATGCATTGGTCATCTTGATGTGCTCTTGCAATGTACTTGATACACAACCAGAAGTGGGACCAACATTTATGATTGGTAAGCAAATTTTGATTAGATGACCATGTGAATGTTGTGAAGTTGTAACTACAAGGACTGGTTGTAACTCCCTTTTTTCAGTGTCATCGTAACTTTGAATATGGCTAAACGAATGGTTGTAAATCAAGGCCTATCTACATGGGTCTGCCTTTGAAAACCATTAGGAAGCTATAGCCAATATAGAAATAGCAGACCAGCAGAGATGAGCCCATTTAACACCCCTGCTCTGTGAAGTCCATTGGGTATGTGCTGATTTCTAGATAAAATTCAAGGTGCTGGTTAAAACCCATGGCATTAGTTATTTGAAGGACCACCCATCTTTCATAGTTTCTGCCCATCATCTAAGACAGGGGTAGTCAACCTTTTTATACCTACTGCCCACTTTTGTATCTATGTTAGTAAAATTGTCTAACTGCCCACCGGTTCCACAGTCATGGTGATTTATAAAGTAGGGAAGTCAATTAAATTAAAAAAAGGAAAGTGCTTCAGTATCGGACAAAACCCCTACCACCCATCATGAAAGCTGGAACGCCCACTAATGGACGGTAGGGACCAGGTTGACTACCACTAACCTAAGATCTGGCAAAGTTAGTTCTCTCTGTTAAGGAATATCATGGACCACCCTGGAAATTTGTGCAACCTCATTTTACTGGCCTTTAAAAGAGCATTAAAAATATGATTCTCTGTCCCAGGCCTTGGGACAAGGAGAGGGGGGGGGGCTTTTGTCTGTTTTTAGCTACTTGGGACCTCACTATGGAGTCTTATGTCGCCCAATTAGATTATTACAACATAATCTATGTGGGTTTGCATTTAAATAACACTTGGAAGCTTCATGCTCCAAATCAGTGATAGTCAACCTGGTCCCTACCGCCCACTAGTGGGCGGTCCAGCTTTCATGGTGGGCAGTAGGGGTTTTGTCCAATACTGAAGCACTTTCCTTTTTTTAATTTAATTGACTTCCCTACTTTATAAATCACCATTACTGTGGAACTGGTGGGCAGTTAGAAAATTTTACTACTAACAGAGATACAAAAATGGGCGGTAGGTATAACAAGGTTGACTACCCCTGCTCCAAATGCTCATAGCTGGTTTTCAGTGGCCACACTGAAACGCTTTTTGGGTCCTGCACTGAGTGCAATTTAAACTCATAACCAATAAAGTCTTCTATTAGTTGGTTGCTAGATTACCTGCAGGATCACATTTTCCTGCTAGAATCACCATTTTGTTCATGCCAGAAGAAGCAGCTGATCATCTTCCATTGTCAGGATGTTATGGGGGGAGAGCAACATTTAGAAAAAATAATAATAATAGGTTTGACTGTCCAGAATAGCTTCCTGGTGGAGATTCATTTGTTCCCAGTTTTATCTATCTTCAGAAATAAAGCTTTTCCAGAAGTCTTTAAGGGCTTGAAACCAAGTATTATACGTATTTTGGGTTTTTAAAGTATTTACCTTATATAGTTTTATTCTTATTTATTATTTATTTATTTATTTATTTTTATTTTATTTTATTTTATTATTTTATTTTATTTTATTTTATTACATTTATATACTATATACATTTATATACATTTATTTTATTACATTTATATACTATGCTTGCACCACAGCCCAGGGTCTATGGCTGTAGTGTGATATAATAAAATAAACATTAATTATGAATTCAAAATGTTTTCTCATAGCCAGCAAGAATGCAGGTAACCGGAAGTATTCAACTCACTGTATCATTTAAAGCTGGTTTCCTTATATTCTTTTTAAGCTAGCTTCTATTGGTAGTATCATTTTTGCATTTCTTAATTTAATTTGAAATAATTCAGCTAACCATTTCAAGAACTCTGAAATGGTGTATTAAAGATTTGTGTATTTACTACAGTACCTATAATTTTGTTCCTTTCTTGGGTGGGCAGAGAGACACAAAAAAGGAAACTCAACTGTTTCTGTGATTCACATTTCAACTGCTTTGGCATTTATTGATCTTTCTACAAAAAAAATGGAAGGAGAGTTGAGATCTCATAAATTGCTATTTGCAGTGAAGAAATGCACAATTTTTTCAAAGTATTGAAATAGAGATCAAATTTTATCTAT
The DNA here is from genome assembly GCA_039707465.1 of Rhabdophis nuchalis. Lineage (NCBI taxonomy): Eukaryota > Metazoa > Chordata > Lepidosauria > Squamata > Natricidae > Rhabdophis > Rhabdophis nuchalis. Next base: position 38,667,803 of record CM077651.1, on the reverse strand, counting down.
ATAGCATGGCAGACTCTCATAGAATATGCAGTAATCAGATAATAGCTCTGTGTATATTTGTGCACAAGCGAGATGAATTATCATTCAATTGGATTTCCAGAAATAACAGTACTGGCAATCAGAAAGCTCATTATCAGGGCTATACAGGTAGTCCTCGACTTACAACAGTTCATTTAGTGACCATTCAAAGTTATAATGGCACTGAAAAAGATGACATAATCATTTTTCACACCACCTTTGCAGCATCCCCATGGTCAGCTTATTTATATTTGGATGATTGACAACTGACTCACATTTATGGCAGTTGCAGTGTCCCAGAGTTATGTGATCTCCTTTTGCAACCTTCTGACAAGCAAAGTCAATGGGGAAACCAGATTCACTTAACAACCGTGGTATTAAGAACTGCAGTGATTCACTTAACAAATGAGGCGAGGAAAGTCGTAAGATGGAGCAAACTCACTTAATAAATTTCTCAGTTAACAACATAAATTTTGGGCTCAATTGTGGTCATAAGTTGAGCACTATCTAGGTTTTTTACTTCTTGCCTTCTGATTCAGAATGATACCTCAACCAAAATAAACCACTGAATTCTCTTCTTATAGATACTTTGAATCAACATGACATGTATTGTGCTACTACAATGTTAAGTTCTATGAAGGAAATAAAACAAAGGAAAGTTTGTTAGTTTCTCTACATAGGATTTTGCACCAGCCAAATAGGCTAAAATAAAAAAAGTCAAATAGTAATCGAATTAGAAATGTCTTTTTTATTTTAAAACATTACAGATTAACAAATAAGATTGTCAGAAACTTTAATAAATAGCCTTTGCTAATTTGCTAGTTTAAGGGGCAAATACAACATTCCTATATCTATTTTTTAAAGCAAAGCTAAAGTTACTGAGCATTTAACAAATCTATATACACATTATTTTGGAAGCTAATAAAATAGTCCTTTTTAGAATTTGTTTGTTCTAAACATATTACAACACAACGGCATTTAAGCAGTAAGCCTATAACATTCACATGTCCCCATCTATTCCACTGTTTGTGTCCACATATTAATTTAAAGCATGTTATTTCATCACTACCTCATCTTCAACATTACACAACATGTAAAAGAAGGATCAAATTAGTCTTCTAGTTATTGGACTCCACATAAAAACTGTTTTCCCAAAAGTAAATACATCTTTTAAAAAGAAATTACCTTCTACTAACATCTTTTGTTTTATAAAGCTTTTAGAAGATGTGTATGAGTAATTTACATGTAAATGGATATACATTTTAACAAATACTTATTTGCAAATTCACACACTATACAAAAGCCAAGATTGGTCATTGTTTCCTGTTACAAATTGTGTGGAAAATGTTGGTAAATTTTTAATAAATGCTATTAAATAGCGTTAAGCTAATGGTTAGGCAAATACACACGGGGTTGGCAAGTCATTGTGTTAAATTTCCTGCTTAGTGTTTCTGAAAAATATCCATAAGATTATTAAAATTATTTTCCCCTAATAATTTATACAGTGTTCAATTTGTACTCTAAAGGATTAAAATGCTCTTCTCAAGCAGGAATTTAAGCACTCCCAACCGTAGTGAGACATACGGATTATCAGCATATGTAAATTTGACTCTCCAAACATCTCTCCCATATTTAAAGACTGCTTTAAGAATATTAAAGCAGCCTTTTCCATTTTAATCTAGTCTTTACATCTTTCATCTTTATTTTATTTTCAATAAAATTATATTCAGGATTAATCCAGGCTATTACTATTACCAAGCAATGTCATATCCAGTGAAATCTCATTTTACCAAACTTTTTACCTGAACATTACAGTACATGCACATCTTAACAAATTTCTTCAATTTATTTTAATAACATCGCATAAGCAGTATACGTTTCATCACTTTGCATTATTTATTCAAATGTTGTTGTGCTCCATTCTGATTCAATAGACATTCTTGAATAATTGGCACCTACCCCCAATTAATTCATTAAAATTATGTTTCACTGTATATGAAATCAAGCCGTTTTCTCTTTCACATCCACACAATCAGCCACCAAAACAGTTTTTGGAAAAGTTATTTGGGGTAGTGAGAATCTTAAGAGGCATTTTCAGAACAATTGTGCATGTGTTAATTTTAATTGTCACAGAATTAACAACTGAAGACTATTCTAGTGCATTTCACATTGCAGCCTGTATCTTGTTTACGGGTCTGTCAATGGAGATGGTATAGATCAGGGGTCTCCAACCTTTGCAACTTTAAGTCTGAAGGACTTCAGCTCCCAGAATTCTCCAGCCAGTTTTGCTAGCTGGAGAAGTCTGGGAGCTGAAGTCCTTCAGACTTAAATTTGCAAAGGTTGGCGACCCCTGGTGTAGATATCTTGCAAAATAAATAACTCTGGAGTAGCTCTACCTTGACAGAGCACTGTTTACTAATGCCATTTCTTGAATCATTTCCAATGGAATATAAATGTGGTATGTAGAAGATTGGAACTTGAGACGTGAAAGGAGTAAATGATAAAGACCATGAATTAATAAATGAAAGGGGGGAAAGGTATGTTGAATTCCTATGAAACTAAGGAGAAAGGAGGACTAATAGACCCGAATGAAGATAGCTTGTTTTGTGGAGTAAAGCTGATGCTTATATCTTCAATTGTTACAGCAACTTAGCCACACATTATGATAATAACAAAAACTGGAAGGACTTGATTCTAATAAATTAGTTGCTTTACTGCAGACAGTAAATCATAATTAATATGCCAGCTATAATCATTCTGGGAACGGGAGGTTCTGTTTATGGTGACTCATACTTTACATAACCTATTTGGATTATTGCAATTAGGTCTACATGAAGCTGCCCCAGATGACTAGTTCAGAGTTTACAACGACCGTATTTGTACTCTGCTATGAAAGTGCCAAAGTTCTTCCAAATTATGCTCCTAATTTGAGAGCTGCATTGGTTGCCACCTGGTTTCAAAGTGCAATCCAAAGTGCTATTTGCAATGTAAAGTACTTTACAGAGTATCTAAGCTCAGGATTTAGATATCTTCAGGACAATCTACTCCCAATAGCTTCTTTTCATCCAATAAGTTCAAGTAAAATAGGACAAGGTTTCTTCTCTTAAGGGTATCATCATTCTACAGGATTCAAAGAATTGATTTTTTCCAGTTGCAACACCTAATTTGGAAAGGATTACCGCCTGAGATCAAGCTAATCTCCATCAAAGTGATTTTTACAAAAGTTGTAAAAACGTGTCTGTGGGGGGGAAGCTGGTGTGAAGCGGAGGCCTCCACTCTAGATTGTGTTTTTTGTCATTCCTTGATGGCCACCATTTTCTTTGTAATTTTATTAATAGTTGTCCTTTTGTCATATTGCTATGTAATTTTCATCTTACTAAAAGAAAGGGATGTAAGGTTCTTAAGGTCTCTCTGCATGGAAGCTGCATATAATAAATAATGCATAACAAAATAATCAAGCCAATGTTTAAATATTCAGCATTTCACCCTCTCCTTTCAGATTAATGGGGCTTTTCTGCTCTATCTTGAGCTATGAATATACCTGCTCTGGATTAATATACTGTTTTATTTAGTTGGAGTAATGCAGGTTCCTGCCTCATCCATGGTAACTCTTAAACAATGCATAGAGAGAGGTGAAGGTGCCTCCAGAAGTTGTGAATGCCCCAACACTGGAAGTCTTTAAGATGTTAGATAGCCATTTGTCTGAAACGGTATAGGGCTTCCTGCCTAGGCAGGAGGTTGGACTAAAAGACCTCCAAGGTCCATTCCAACTCTGCTATTGTATAAAAATCAAAATATAAACCAGAAAGTATGAATTTGTCCCACAAATGTTATTGTAGATGTTAATGAAAGTATGAATCCCTTAGTTCATATTTGAAAGTTGTTGAATGTGACATAATACTATAGATGATAAATGCAACCATGCATAAGAATAACTCCAATGTTTACGAAGCATTTAATTACTGACTAAAGAATAAAATAGAAACTACATGACTTGATTAATATTTTTGTGGAAGAATGGTTTGTAGTGATGTTAGAGTACGTCAATGGAAATTAATATAAATGTATATTTGTATGCAAATAGTCCATTGCTGTTGGCTGAGAACTTGAAAGATTTGCAGTGAATTTTAGATTGGAGGAAACAATGACAAATATAGATATAAAAATTAATAACAATTTCCCCCAAAATAAGACCTATCCCAAAAATAAGACTTTGCATGTTTTATGTGTGTACCTAATATAAGCACTATCCCCCAAATAAGCCCTATTTAAGAGGCTGTGCAACTACCCATTCTGTCTGGTTGCTCATGGCCACGAGGTAGCGAGTGGGTGGAGCTGCCCCACGTGCCCCAAATCAGCTTACCTCAGGGCTCCTGCAGCAAGGCCATCCACACCCTGACACCTGCCTCATGGCGGCAGCACCAGCAACCATGTGCAGCAGGAGCCCACATGGCTGCTGGCCCACTTGCAGCCACAACAAAGGAGGCCAAGTGGTATACTGATCGCACAGCCGTGAGGCGAGACAGGTGTCAGGGTGTGTGGTCTGGCTGTGGGAGCCTTTACCCTGCCTCATGGCATGGCACTGGTGCACTGTGTGTCCTTCTGCCTCGCCATAAGCAAGTAGAAGAAGTGGGCCTTCCGTACATGGAAAAAAATAAGACACCTCCTGAAAATAAGCCCTGGTGCTTATTTTGGGGCCCAAAAGAAAATAAGGCCCAGTCTTATTTTCGGGAAAACATGGGAATATCAAATAGTAATCAAGATAGTTTGACAGCAAAAAGGAGGCGAATATTTATACATAAATGGTATAAAACTGAGTGATGAATTTAGATACATTGGTAGAAAATGTGAGAAATGGAAACATTTTTTAGACTGCAAATGCTGATAGAACAGTAGTAGACAACATTTTCTGTTATGAGGAATATTTGTTGAAATAAATAAATATGGTGGTATATAAAAGTTTGTTGTTTCTGACCACTTTGTCATACTGAAGTGAAAGTTTAATATATTAGGAAATAGATACCGGGTTTCCCAGAAAATATGACAAGGTCTTATTTTCTTTTGACCCCTGGAATACGTGCTTGGCCTTATTTTTGGGGAGGTCTTATTATTTTTGATAATAAGGCAGCAGGAGGCAGCAAGCATGATTACCTTGCAGGAGGCAGCAAACATGATCACCTCATGGCTGCTGCTGTGTTGCAATATTTTCGGGGAGGGCTTATTTTAGTGCATGCACTCAAAAGCCAGATTGGTCTTATTATCTGGGGAGGTCTTATTTTCAGGGAAACAGGGTAAGTACAATAGAAATGTAAGAAGGATGTGTTAAAATAGAAAAAAAAGTGGTCAAGAAAGGATGGGTGTTTAATCAAGACGGATGAAACACAAAAGAACTACTTTGAGATGGATTGGTTGTGTAGTTAGAATGAACAAGGACTTATAGAAAGGAAGAAGGAAGAAAAGGATCGAGAAGTTTTAATTAGTTGAGCTGATGAAATTCTCAAAGAGAGGAAAGGGAATTCAAAGAGCAAAAGTTAATGTATGAAACAATGTGTAAACATGATAAACACAACATTTTCTCTAAGGGTTGAAAGGTACAGACAAATATAATGGCTGGTGCTGGTATAAAGTTCATATAGCTCTGTTTTTTGTCTCATTCTTTTACATTTCTTTGGTTCACCATTCTAAATCTTATTCTGAAAGGGAATTAGCATGAATTTCTAGTCTTTAATAAAGCTTCTTATGAATTCTGCAAAAATTTAGCCCCTCCCCTGTAAATTATGTTTCAATGAATTCCCAAGTAAACAAATTTAATCTTGTAAAATTGTTTACAAGTGAACATAGGCTTCTATATAGTAAAAGTTAAACATGACACTTTTATGCATATTTTAGTATAAGAGTGAACATTGATTTGAATAATCAATATATTCAAATTGGCAGTAAAAATGTTTATATCATGTACAGGTTATGCTAGTTTCTGGTCACTTCAGAATTCAATAAAATATACAGTTTGACTATGAGATCTAAGTGTTTGTATAGAACTGTATCAGCTGTTACATACATGAAATCTGGAACATACTAAAGAGAATTAAAGCGTCTTTGGTAAATCATTATACTTTATAATGATATGCTTTAAGATTGTACTCGATTGTAGAATAATGCTTTCCACACAGATCACTTAAAACATGTTAATAAATATGAGTTAGAATTTCTTTAAGTTTTAATTCTATCATCAACCCGCCTACAAATTATGATAATGCAGAAGTCTTTTGACTGCAGGGAATGTGACTTTTTAGTTCTTTTGTTCTGCCTTAACAATAAAATTTGTGTAGTATTATGTATAAGCCAGACTCACATTTCCCATAACAAGGCAAGCATGGTTTGCTCCTGATGAATGTGATCAATGTAGCCAGTGTATATGATTCAAGTGATATCCTAGCAAAAGTATATTGAAATTTAAGGAAGACCAAAGTTCAAGAGATACCAGCACATTTATTGCCCAGTATGGTATACCATACCTAAAATTATAATAATTTAATCACTGCAACATAGCAAAATATTAACAAAAAAAGATACATTAAAAAAATCAGGAAATGGAAGTAAGGTCCAGTGCTAACATCATCGTTATTGATGATAATTCTAGAGAGAATTAAAAGGGAGAAAAAGAATATTATTTGTTAAAGTAAGTAGCAAAAATAAGTATTTCTATATGTATCATCTAAAAAGTTAGAAGCTACAGATATAAGTTACATGGAATGCCAATATATACATTACAACTTTCTGGAATCTACCTATAATAAGGCTGTCTCAACTTAAAAGGCATCAAAGTCAAACCGAAGATTCTAAACCACAAAATAATATGTATGTCATCCTTATCAAAAAGTTTTCTCTATCGATAATGCCTTAGTGAAGAGTAATAGCAGCACAAAGAAATTTGGATGGCAAGGGCACATACCCACAGTTTGCTTCACCATAGTTTATTGTATAAGCTATGATGACTAGTTCATGCAAATGAAGCCAAAGCCAAACTAACTATATATGTGGTTTAGTGCAATGTGTTACAGTGTCAATTGAGTCTCAATTAATTGCTGCCATAGCTAGGGCTGGCGGCTGGTAGGTGTCATCTAGTAGTTTAATTGTTTTAGATCAAGATTTTGTAACAGCAATTGCTTGGTTTTTCTAAAACATTTTAACTTGTCAGAACAAGATTCTACTCTTTAATGTTATAAAACTACTTCTAAATTGTAATATTGCTTACAAATATATATTTGCCCTGAAGCTTTTATTTGGAGGATAGTAATATCCTTCTTAACATTCTAAACAAATGTAAATTATCCCAGCCAAGATGTCCTATTAAATGCCTCAATCAATAAAGAACAGCTGAAAGATTTTAAATGTTTATACAATTTTAAATGTGCATTAATACAGTATGCTAGGTAGGTATTTCTTCACAGAGGGATAAATAATAAGGTATAATTTATGGTAATTTCTATAAAAGTCAAACCATGTACCTAAATATGTCAAAGAAAACAAAATGAAATCACCCAAACTGAAAAGCTAGAATAAAATGTGACTGTCAAGCATATTTTGTTTAAAAAGTAACATTGGAAAATAGTTTTAAGTAATAATACTGATTACAAATATGAATACTGATTAAGGGCAGGAGCTAAAAACGCATACCAATTTGTTAGAGAAAAATGCTATAAGGATTCAGAATTTTCTTTGATATGCATGATACTTAGTGAATGGATCGTAGCTCAAGCAAAACTCTCTTCAAGTAATTGGAGAGACTCAGACATTTTTATCTCCTCCATATTAACCTGTTTCTTCTAGCCTCTCTGTACATGCCACACATTGCAGGAAGATTTTCATGACATTTAGAAACAATGACTGCCTTGTAAGCTACCTAAAACCATTTGGGAGAAGACAAAATAGATATTTCTTAAATGAATGAAATAATAAATAAATAAATAAATAAATAAATAAATAAATAAGCAAGCCAAACCAGTGTTTGCACATTAAAAGTTGATTAAAGCCTTCTTCAGAAGTTATTTTTGACTGCCATTATGTTGAAGTTATAGCATGCATTTCCTCTACCCCATATATGCACAGGGTGAAAGGGATCAGTCCAGTTTAAATATGACTTGATGTCTAAATCATTCCAATGGGGGGCGGGGGGGGGGGGGAAGAAGCCAGTCTGTCTATGACAGCAGTTCTCAACCTGTGGGTCGTGACCCCTTTGGGGGGTCAAAGGACCCTTTCACAGGGGTCGCCTAAGACCATCAGAAAACACATATTTTCGATGGTCTTAGGAACCGAGACACCATCCTCTATCCAATGAAAATAATTTTATGGTTGGGGGGGTCACCACAACATGAGGAACTGTATTAAAGGGTCGCGGCATTGGGAAGGTTGAGAACCACTAGTCTATGGACTCGTACCACAGGTATTTAGTAGGCTCTTTGCCCCATCTGACTATATGTGTGTGTTTTGTTTTAAAACAAAGCTAGACTTCAGCATGATTTATTTCCAAAGAAATTTATCTGAGTCCAGTATGTAGCCTCACAGGTATGCTCAGAAAATAAAAATGGGTGTGTGACTATAGCCCAATGCTTTGTTCTGAACCATGTCTACCCATCCATAAAAACCATAAAAGTCAGCTTGAGTAGTAGGAACAACACAATGTGGTAAACGGAATGAATCCCTGTTACTTATTGTTAAATTGATGTTTTATGACCCGCTACATTCTGATGCATCTTCCTTCCCATGGTGTCCATTATAGGAAATGAGAAGCCCCATTCGGGCTGCACCCATAATGCATTCCCAGATATTTAATGTTCCACGTGTTCAACCAGCTATTAGTATGGGTTTTAATCTTTTTAAAGTACATTTTGTACATACATATAGTCAAACAGTCTTTATCCTTAACATGCAAAAGGCATGTCTAGTAAGCTGTCTTATTTTGGAAAGTCATCTCCAATTTGCAATTTTCAGAGTTTAAAAGGAATCATAAGATTTCTGTAGTGATTGCTTATATTGATTCTGTACTTTATGGCTACACTGCAAATAATGTTGTCAGAAACTACTTTTGAAGATAAAGTATGCTTTAAAATGCTTGAAGTTGCACATTGACACCTATGACATTAGTTGGAGTCTGTTCCTAACTTTGATGATGCCAAAACATAAAATGTTTCACAACATAAAGACACAAGTGTCAATATTATGTACTTGCATCATGACATCCCAAAGTATATAAGGGCAGAGTTTGTACTGGGCACATGATTTGTTTCTCATTCCCTTCACAAATATTTCCAGGTCATGCGCCTCCTGAATTCAGAAGTTTCAAATGCAGTGATTTTAAAAAGTAATGCATGCTTACAAGTTCAAAAAAATGGCATACAAAATAATAAATAAAACCTGATCTAGCAAAGTATTCATGTGCCTATTTATATAGTATTTCTTTAACACTGACACAAAACTCAGGGGTGGGATTCTACCAGTTCGCACCTATTCGCTAGAACCTATTGTTAACTTTCTAAGCAGTTCGGAGAATCGGTTGTTGGAAGAAATCTCCTTTTGTTTTTGTTTTTTTCATTTTACAGGGCTAATCCTTTAAGAAAGGCAGGAAGGAAATATTCTGGTGTTATTTCTAGCCTAATTTTTATTGCCCTGCTTACAGAAACTGCCTCTCCGTTAACCCTTATTACATTCTTTGCAGTAGCCTAGACTTAACTGTCACCTCAGGAACTTCTATGGAGTTTTGTTTTTCTTTGCTGGTACTTTGCTGGAGCTTGACTTTCTTAAAGGGGAAGGGTTGTTTTAAGTTTTTTACACATATATTGGGAGGAAATACTCCGTTGGAGTTCTTCCAGCTGGGGTGCAATGATCAGCACTTTGAAGAAATAATTGAATAATGAAGCAGAGCTGCGGGAAAGAAGCTTTTAATGACAAAGAACCAAGATGAGTGACATTAAGCAAAGCTTCTTGGCTAGCTAGAAAGATTGACATTCAAACTTGAGTTACATACCCTTTCTGATTTTTGGTCTGAAACTGGTTTTTGGTGAAATTTAATTCTGTGCTTGGTGATGTTTAATCCTGTGTTGATTGATGGGATAATTTTCCCTATTTAGTTGTGTTTGGAAGGAAAAAGGTTAATCTCCGTTCCTGAAAAGAAACTGGGTTGAGAAATCTGGATAGTTCCTGTGTCTATTTGTTCTGGTAATTGGTTTAACAAGCAACAGCTACTACGTTTGCTCTTTTGCTACATTCTAGGGCTAGAACGCTTTCTTTGTAGTTAGGCTTATCCCAAGTGTTTACACTTGAGCTTGCCTGGGGTGTGAGTTCTGGCAATGGCCCAGACAAGGCTTGTGTTTTAGTTTTAAAAGGTTTTAAACAGGTGCAATTTAATTATTTGTATTGTGTTTGAATTTTTACCTGCCTCATGGTTTCTTTTTCTATCTGGGGAGGTGGGTCTTCCTTCACAGTTTCAGTGGTTCCTGGCACTGTCCTTTTGGTGTATAGTTCCAAGAGACAGAATGCAAGTTTGGCACTGATTTTTCTACTACCTTTCTGGGATCCATGTTATCTTTCCTTAAATCTGGATGTTTTCCTTAGGATATCTTGTGAGGCAAGTGCGATCAGCTTTAAGTGGAGCCAATGGATCTAAGGATTGCTTCTCCTGGATGTGCTCTTTCTGGAGAGCTTAAATGACCTCTCTGCTAAAGGGTTTCACTTTATGAGCAAGAGTTGGCTGCTGATAGTTATCATTGCATTTTAACTATTTTAGTTCCTCAAGGTACCCTTCTGATTTGTAACTCCATCTTGCAAGTCTTTTTAATCTAATGATTGGTATTTAGGGCAGCTTCTTGAAAGCAAAGAAGCTTTTTGTATTTTTGTACAGGTAATCTTTGATTTACAACAGTTCATTCAGCTCAGTTCATTCAAAGTTACAATGGCACTGAAAAAAGTGACTTATGACTGGTTTTCACACTTACAACCATTGCCGCATCCCCACGGTCACCAGAGGCCAGGTGAGGAGAAGCAACCCTCAACATGAGTGATGTCAAGTTGGCCAAGCCCACCCAATCACATGACCACCCAGCCACACCTACCCAGCTGGTCATTGGGGCAGAGAACCGGTTGTTAAATTATTTGAATCCCACCACTGAAGAAACTGATATTTCTATGACAGACTTCACTATTGTTAATTCAAGTCATACTGAGAACCTGTAAACACAATCATATGTATTGAATCAAATCTAAGTTAATTCAAGTCATACTGAGAACCAGTAAACACAATAGTATCTATTGAATCAAATCTAACAAATTACGTAGGAAAAAGACAACCCTTAGTTTCTGAATCAGAAAATGTTCTTTTAACTTAGCAGTTTTTAATAATGAGGGTTTTTATACTTTAAAACGTGTGGACTTCAACTTCCAGAATTCTGGGAGTTGAAGTTCACATTTTTTAAGGTTGCCAAGGTTGAGAAACACTGGTTTGTGGAAACAGAATCCCCATTGTTTTTCTTTCAAGTGAGTGACAACCATTTCCAGGCCCTGCTGAAGAATCACTTAGATATTTTTCCCTTAACTAAACAACATTTTTCTTTCTTCTTACAAATTCCTTTATTATAATGTCTCTAAAAGTGCCAGTTCAAAAGCTGACAAAAGATGCTACACAATAGTTTACTGGAATTTGTTAGGTAAAACTTCCTATGGAACATAACTGAATACTACTATAATAGAATACTGTACTTTTACAAACACCAGTTGGAAGTGCATAGAAGTTACCCCACAATAATTCAAATATCGTATTAGTGTCTCTTTGCTTTGTTAGTTTGATAAGCATGAGGACACCCAAATATTAGAGAACATGAACCGCCCCATGAAAGTGATCTTATCAGAATACAAAAGGCACTGAAGTAGTTTCCAGCTGTTTACAAATGATCTACCAAAAAAGGTAGAAAGATCTAACACATTCCTCACATTCTTTTATATTAAATAAAAGTTCCTGGACTAATGTAATATGTTGACATACATTAAGTGATTCATGTGAACAAGAGGCGTAGCTGTCAACTAAGTGCTGCATTTACTTAGATTTGTGAGCAACTTTGTGAGCTGGTATGAGATAAAACCTATGTTAAGTTATAAACACACTGCCCTAGTTTTGGACATAATTATGTCATCGGTCCAAATGACAAAGGTAGAGAAAGAACAAACTATATCAACACACAGTCTGTAGCAACTGTTGTGGAATCTTCAAATACACCTGGAAAAATACTGAAATCCGAATTATAACTGTGAAGGTAAATAGAAAGAAAACCCAGCTAGTATTTGAAGTGTATCTACATTTTTAAAAAGGGCTATTGATCACTCATGGCACCTGCTCAGTTGTAAACACAAATGTTGACAGTTGATTCACATAACCAGAAGATTCTGGGTAACCATTTGAAAAGATTCCTGGTTCTTCATAGACCAAAATAATTCAATCCTACACTACATAGATAATCTTAAGGATAAAGAAATACATCAGCTTCTGTGGTGATGCAATTCTTATCCTACTTGCTATGAGGTTTATAAAATCATTTGTTACCGTAAGATACAAAGCATGACAATAGTCCTAAGAAATTGAATTAAGAACACTAATTCATTTCACATATTCCAGCAAGGAATGAAAGGCGGTGTTATTCTCAAAGTTTAGAAATTAAAGGCTATAATTTCTGTGGCCTAAAAATTGAAGACACTATCATTCTCTGGATGACCCAATTCCCTTGAACATTAAGAATTTAATCGGTCTTCATATTAGGCTTATTCAAATCACCAATATTGAAATTGAATTCTTTGAAAACTTGTATAAGAACAATTCCAATAGATACAGTGGTGAACCCACAAGCCATCCCCAAGAAGTCAACAACACCAACATTACTCCATTCTCTGAACAAAATGGCTGAGGCCAGCAAGACAAGAGTGGTGAATACTACATAATAGATGGCACCAAACACTGAGGAATCAAAACATTCTAGTGCCTTATTGATGTACCTAAACTGAATTATTATACTACACCCCAATACTGCTAACAGAACCAAACAGAGATACAATGCTCTTTGACTTGATGGATTATTGTGAAAGATATCTTGAGCAGCCAGTCCAATTCCTTTTGTACTAGGCACAGTGAAACTTCCTAACAATGAGCAAATACTGATGTAAACCATAATGTTAGTGGGTCCATGGGCTGGTGCAATCCAAAAGATAAGTAGAAGCAGCATGAGAAGCACAATACAGAGGTAACCCACGAATACTGAAAAACAAAGAGAATATAATAGCATAATTAAGCTCAACCAAATTATATTTCTTGAAAATAATTCTATATTATATGCTATATGCTCAAAATGCTAGAAATTACAATCCATACTGCACATTGTTTATATAGTGACATCAACTCACATTGGCTTTAGCTAGATAACTTTCCAAATTCTATTTTGCAATAAACCACCTAGTAGGCCTCTATTACTCTTATCCTTCTCATCTTTTCTATTACCTATTTCCTTAGCTTCTTACGGCCATAACTTTGTTGTTTGCATCTCATGATTTATGTTGATTGCTTTTATATATTATCCTATTATGATTTATGTTGATTATTTAGTATCCTATAACTATCACTGAGTGTTTTATGTTGTGATTTATGATTATTGTATTTTATGATTATGATCATGTTTTATCACTTGTTGCTTGTATGTACACTGAGAGCATATGCATTGGAGACTAATTTCTAGTGTGTCCAATGACACTTGGACAATAAAAGGTTCTATCTGTCTTAATGGTTTTTATATTGAAATGCCCCTTAGTTTTCATCTGACACGTCAATATACACTAACATGTTTGGAAAGGCTACATTTGGAAGTACTGTCAGGTTTTCTGCTCATTCCTTTTCTTAAATTCTTGTTTTCCATCTGAATCAAACCATGGTAGGTAATCCTAAATTGTGCTCCTGCTTTTGATAGTCTATTTAATTTATCACGATAAATTATGCTTTTGATTAAGACAAATGATCTTTTGAAATGCATATTTCTGTTTATATGTAAACTTAATACAGCAGAGCATATTTAAATTATCTTCCATGTTTTATTTATCATGGTCAGTCATCAGGCATATTTAAGCAATGTAATTTTGTGATATCTTTATCTGCTCCTCTACCTGGAAATTGTTTGAAACCATAGGACCATCACTTTATTTCTTCAGGGAGATAAAACTATGGTCCATAGTTTGGATGATCATTCTATGATAATTGCAGTTTATTAATCATGCCTACTCTTGGAAGCAGTCAGTGGTTTGCTCATCCCTGAATTAACTATGTTGTATTTAGATCATCCCCAATTTGGAGGTACAATTTTCAGAATTTCCAGCTATCTTGGTCTTTGGTTAAGAATCTGGGGAGCTGTAATCCCAAACACAATTGGAAGAGGCCAGTGGATTGCTTTCTTTTGTGTATAAAGTACACTGAAATAATTACAAGAAAATATATTCTAAATACTGTGTATTTACACACATAATAACTGGTGTACTAACAGTAGAGTTGCTTATACACACTGTTCTGCAGACGTGGAATTCTCAATTGTCATTTGTCGGCCATTTTATTTACCATAGAGAGAATTCTGTTATAGTTATCACTTCTGTCTATATTCCACCTGATGCAAATGTTAGCACAACGCTCAAACCAATTTCATTGTAATTTTATTACAATGACAATAAAGATTATTATCATCATCATCATTATCATTATTATTATTATTATTATTCATAAAACATGAAACTCAGCCAAGTGAACATTTAAAAATGCATATTACAAATACTATTGACTGGTGCTAATTGTTGATACAGTTTGCTGCCAGCATCCTAGGTATCAACCAAGTATCTTTGTAGAATATAACATGTGCCAAGTAGCGCCGTTGTTTGCAGTTCCGCTGGTGTTATTGCAGGAAGCTGCAATTTGCTGAGATATTTATTAAAATTCTTGGACATGGTGCCAAGTGCCCCGATGACAATGGGTGTCACTGTGACATGCTTCATCCATAGCCGTGTTGTTGTTGTTGCTGTTGTTATTATTATTATTATTATTATTATTATTATTATTATTATTATTATTATTATTATTATTATTATTATTATTTTCTCCTTTATTTTATGAGTTCTAACAATTTTACATCCAAAACCATTATTTTTTATTTTAATTTCCAGCCTTCCTCAGTTGAATTTATAAATGTATAGTACTAATGTGCAACCTCAAGTAATAAAACTGCTTAAATTCCATTGACTGAAATTATACAGAAGTACAATTAATTTCAATCTTTATTATTTAATAAGTTACATAAAAATATTTACCAGATAGGAAAATAAGCTTATCTTAAGCTTAAGAAACCTTTTCTTTAAATTTAATTTTTTTATTTTTATGTTATTCTTGTCTTATACTGTAGTTATTTGAAAACTTGTAAGTCTAACTTATTCCCCAATGATAGTAAAAAAAAAAAAAAGGTAGTTATGCTTAGGACTGTGGAGCAAATGAGTTTCATAATTAAAAATCAAAGACAAATAAAAATTGATGAATTCCTTTGGCAACAGAAAGTTGTTCAGTAAGAAATACAAAGTAAGCTAACATTATATGTTGGAGCAACTTATGCTTCTTTTCAGTTTTGTCTTGTGACTCAGATTTACTTGTCAACGTGGTTAACCCAAAGAATTAAATACCTGGATTTGTAAGCTTTTCTTCAAGCTCAGCCTGAGTGGTGACACTTTCAGACTTTGGAGAATGAATGATGAGAACAACAGAACCTGCGCAACTCAGGAGGCAGCCCAATTTGCCCAAAATATTAAGTTTTTCTTTCAGTAGATAGGAAGCTAAAATAGACCTAAGAAAGAGAGGGTCAAAGAGAAAAATTGAATCAGGAATCTCTGTTGTAAGGCAGGCTCTTCACAAAGGAGACTTCCAAAAATCAAAGTGGCAATTATGTGATGGAAACCCTAGCCTTTTTTTCCTGATGCACATAAAGATAGATCATGTAGTTATGGCCAGTTTCTTTACAGTTTGATTACTCTTGTGGATGTCCCTGCTGAAAGTTAAGAAATTATTCAACAGTCTTTGTTAATTTTCTTTGTTGGTTTAAACCAGCGTTTCTCAGCTTTAGCAATTTTAAGATATGTGGATTTCAACTCCCAGAATTCCCCAGCTAGCAATATGGGATATATTTCAACATTTGAGTTTGGTCTGGCAAGGGGGAATGCAAGATAGGAAAGGAATGCTTTCCTGATGCATTTTGTATCCATGAAAAATACTCTGACTGGATCTCTTCTGCAAATTATATGTGGCAATTTTTAAAGCATCAGAACATTTCTTGCAGCTGCTGATACAGGATGTTTTCTTAACAGATCCAACATGTTTATGCAGCATCAGACATGTAAACCTTCTTTAAAGACACCACCTGCCCTTGAGGGTCACTTCATGATACTTTGGATAGAGAGAGGACAGTGCCATTTGTGGCAAAAATACCCTAAAGGAATATAATATCGCAACATTAACTTAAATATTTATTTGAGAAACGATAGCAATCTGACGTAAAGTTCTAGAAGTATCACTACTTCTTTTTTCTGTAACTTGCTGGGGATTGAACCATTTTTAAGCCCTGGATACAATTCTACAGCATGAAGTAACACCAAGAGTTTACTAATTGAAAAATTCAAAGGATGCACCTCATTTAGCCAGGATCTCTGAGAATCCAAGGACATTTTATTTGAGTAGTTGAGAGGTTTACACATTTTACATTTCAGTAATTTTGGCCATGTAAACATAAGTCTACGTTCACAGTAAACCTTTGAAAATGGCTTTCTTTGAAAAATAAATAAATAAAAGCATCTGCACATTTCAGAGGACAGAAACAAATCGAAAAAACAACCATTATCTTTTCCTTAAAATAAGGATCAAAAAGGAAGATAAAGCGGAAAAAACTAGGTCATTTTTAAAGCAAATTACTAGGACAGGTTAAAAAAAATGGAATACTTTGCCACTACTAGTAAAAAATAATAATTGCAAAAATAATTGTGTAGAAGATAGGTAGTGAGATAGTCTGATTTGAAGAAATAGAGGGGGGAAAGCAAAATAGAAAAAATCCTTACCCAAATGGGACTCCAAGTGCCCCAAGTGGAGTCACCAGTACAGTAGGAACTGCAGTATAAGCTAAGAAATTCCCAATCTGGCCAAGTGCCACTGTGGGGGAAAAAACACAAATATGTGAACAGAAAACAAAACATTTCATTATTTTTGGAACAACTGATTTCGACAGCAGGATTTCGGTGTTGCATTGCTTTATTACCTCACTGCTTGGCAGCTTTATTTTTTATGATTTCCTTCCTATTTTAACCTGCTGTGTTTCTCTGGCTGCATTTTAATTAATTAGAATGATTGCCCTTTATATTCATGGGCAGAAAAACTAGTAAACAGTGAGGAGGTATTTTTCCTTTTAGCCTCAAAGAAGTAGCAAGAATGATGTCATTAAAGCCATCATCACTATATTTCCATATCTAAATCTCAACACTATATTATTACCAACACCCCAAAAAAAATCCTTGACAATTGGTGAGTATAGCTGGCTAATAAGCCATTAAGTTTGGATCTTGAGAAGGGAAAAGTTGAGTATCCATAGCTCTGTAACTCAGAAGCAACAGTGCTGTGTCTAGAGCACTCTGATTTTGCTTCTGGCCCCTTGTTTTGAAACCCTGATAAACTAAACAATGGGGAAGTGAAAAAGTTAGGACACTGCACTTTATATGTGGGCAACATCAAGACTGATATCAGTAGAACATGATGGAAAAATTTCTGGGCTATGCATCCAGGCATGCAAATAGCATGTTTAGATATTTTGCACCAGTCTCATAATAATGCACATGACATACAGCATTTTATCCCTGCCATTGGTGCAATGATGTCATAATGTATTGACATCTTGTGCCATTCCGCAGATGCCAATGGCTGCTATTTTCATCTTTCTACAAAATTGCATTGACTATTCTTAGACCTCACTAACTTGTTTATTTTGGATGTATACCGCTATTTGCATTTTATATTTTAAAGTTATGGATGCAAATGTGACGCCTTCTCCTGGTAAATAATCCTGAACACTGGCAGTGTAGATGATATTGAACTAAAATGAGTCCTACCCTGCATTGGTGTAAAGTATTTTGATATATTCTCAATACGTTTTATGCTAGCTGAGTGCTAGCTTCCTAGCACCTTATTTCAGATTTCCAGGAGTGTGTGAATTACACTTTCTAAACATTCCAAGCTTGCAAGGAAACCCTGATTGGAAAGTTTGAAATTGCAATATATCTGTAAATCAACAAATTGATGTATGTTTACATAGGATTATAATATCATCCGCTAAACAAAAGAATTACAAGCAATCTAAATTGTTACACCCATCATGTTTAGGTTTTTTGTTGCTGTTGCTGTTTTCACAAGTTCATTTCCAGAGTCATTTCATTTCATTTTCATTTATTAAATTTATATCCTGCCCTTCTCCAAGAGGACCTAGGGCAGCGCACAGGAATTTAAAATACATACAAAACAAATATAAAATTTAAAAATTCATTAAATATCCATCCTGCGCTAAAACCAAATTGATGAAGTTTATTTAAATAAACTTGGCTAATTTTGAAAAAGATAGCAGAAATGCTCTTGATTAGTACTTCCATGGGAGAAACCACAAAATTCCAAGGCTGTTAATTAGACCAGAAATCAAACTGGTATTTTAGGAAAAAAGCCCTGGAAAATCGTTTCTGATATTGCTGCTTACTAAACTGCATGGACAAATTCATAAAAGAAGTTGAGCTTAACTTTAGTGACTGCAAAACTGTAACTGTTAAGAAAAACAATCTATGCATTGCCCATACAGTGGTTCCCAACCTATTTTTTGGCTCTGCCCCACCTGAGCATCTCTAAAATCCTGATGGCCCCCCTCCCCCGTGAAATATAATTCTTACTTTACTCAAAAAGTGAATTCTACTCATGCAGAGGAAGCCTAAAAGGCCATTAACTTGGTTTAAACAAGGTTCAAATTGCCCCCATTAAAAATCAAATTGCACCCCTGTGGGGAGTAGGTCCCACATTGGGAACCACTGGTCTAATAAGATGATTTCAAGTACATTCTGATTCAACATTCTCCAGTCTGATTCCTCCAGATGTGTTTTTTGATATGAATTATTTCCACCAATTATAACCCAATATAGCTGGATAGCAAATCATATAGATTTTAACTCTCCCCACAGACGTTCCCCTGGATAAAAACCATTTTATACTTAAATTATGTTGCCTGAGAGAGATATACAGTTTAGCCAAAGCCACCGTATCCTGTTGTGTGAAATGAATGAAAATGCTGCCAGCAAGAAAAGTATCATGAAAAATACCAATGAAACAGTATCTTTATATCAAAATATGCTAGATTGAGCATTTTAGCAGCTTTCCTTTACATAGATATATTGGACCAGAGTTATGATCATCACTGCTGATCATATGCATAAGAGTTGTCTAACACATCTGGATAGAACAGTATAGTCCTTCATATGGTTTTAAGTTGTAAAATTGTTCAAATATAGAAGATATACTTACTTGCAATAGTACCTGACCACCACACTATATCAGTTAAATATGAAGTCCCTGGAAAGGTGAAGAATCAAAAATTGGATCATCAGATTAAATAATATATATTTTATAGATACAATTCTCTATAGCTTCAACATGTTAATTTTACCACCACACTACAAAATTATTTAACTAGGGTGCATGAACCAGTGCAAATCTTGTATAACCATGAGCGTAACCATAATCAGTATTACTTTTTATAGTTTGCTTCCAGTGAAGATAATCAGTCATGTCCCTTGTGTGGTTATCAATAATCCAACTCTTAAGAAAATAGATATGGTTCATCCTTGCCCTAAATCAAATGATTGGGATTAAAATATTTTCAAAACCACAAAATAGTTTTTGAAATTGAGCATCACTATTGAGGCTCATCAAAAGAGACATGGCTATAAACATATATTTACCTATGCCTTCAATGTTTATGCAAAAGCTGAATTTGAACTGTTTAAAAATGCATAGATACTCTGTTTCTTTGAACAATGTAACATAACCATTACACCCGTTTCTAAGATTTGAAATATTTTTTGTAATCTTGGTAGGCCTTTTCAAGAGGTAATCTGTTCTCATTTTCTAGGGAAAAGAATAAAGCCGGTAATGGAGATGGAAGTTCTACAAGCACATCCGCCTAACTGCCATTTTGTGCCTCAATCTAAAATAGTACAGGAAACACTGAAAGGTATTTTGGAAAGCACGGACAATTATTGCCAATTCAGTACTATCTAATCAGAATCCAACTTTCATCTTTTATCCAAAATTTGCATTGTTTAGGCTTTCAGTATTTGAGCAGTAAAAATAGCAAATTGTAAGTATTCAGTAAGGAAAAGCATGAAGCCCAATGTGAATGTGAACTAATGTGAATAGCTAAAAGTTGACAGAGATTCTCAGTCTTCTAGGTCATGGTTGTCTCAAATTTACTTTTTCCAAAGGCAACTAGATTATGCTTTTATGAAGAAGAAGGGGGGGAGGAGAAGGAGATGGAGAAGTAGTTTTGCTTCTCATCCAAGTTCTGACTGAATGTGAATGGTTAACCCTTCTTTGTAAAATTGACGTTGTTAATATTCGTCTAATCTGTTTTCCCCCTCTGTCAAGACAATAGGACAAGAAATCATCCAATCGATGGAGTTAAAAAGTATAGGAGAATGTATTGGATGGATGATTAACCTGAATAATGTATTACATAGATTTCCATTGACTTGACTGGGCTTAAAAGAAAGCTAAAGATGTGTATGGAGAATACATTTATTAAGTCTTGAAGACTCAATGTTTGTGATGGCTTTGAGGGACCCTGCCTTTCTGCATTCCAAATGCAAGGTAATAATAGCGAGAGAGTGGGTGTTTCCATGTTTGGAAAAGACTTACAAAGTTTAGAGGAACTTGATTGGCCATTATGATAAACAAAATGCTGGGTTAAATTTCAATCCAGTAGGTTATTATGTTCTTGCTAGTCTCCAAATTATATTTTATTTATTTTTGTCAAAAAGCCTGACAAAAACTGATGCGTATCATTTATTACTTTCATAATCTTTAATGAAAACAAAAACTATGACAAGTGAACCAAACAGGCTCTTTAAAAACTCAGTCTTACTTTTTTGTTTCACATTGTTTACACAGAACAAAAGTGGAACATGAATTTATGACAAGTGACTGTGGAAAATGCAAACTAGACATGCTAGACGAGTGCAAAATACTGTCAGCTGGTGAGGATGAGCTCCAAATAAAGCTGCTTGTACAAATCAAGTAAAATGAATTCCTGAAGCAAACAAAGAAAGAGATATTTTCTTTTACAAACAGTACATAGTTTTCTATTTTTACATAGCTATGTGATATTTCTGTGCTAATTGAGTTATTCCTATATCTCAATTATGAAAAGGGGAGATTTTCAAGGATAAAATACCTGAAAACAAATCAGTTTCAACTTTATATTGCACAGTGTGTTTGATTTTGTACCTGTATATAATGCCATTTTTTTTTTTTGGAAATAACACATAAACGTGAGCAAGAGTTAACAAAGCACTAACAACAGAGATGCTGCTGCATATGTGGTTATAATTTGATATTGCTGTTCTATCCCATCTTATTTTCCTGGCAGAGTCATATAATTGTTAACTGCAAGATAAGCACTAAGCTGGGCTTTGATTGGTTGCTGGATGTGGTTAAAAGTTGTTTACATCGCATAACTAGTGGTTAAGATTCTTCGTTGACCACAATTTAATCTAGAGTTTATGAGAAGTCAGTAATCAAACCAAACCATGAATTCAAATGTTATGCCAGTCAAGTCAGTATATAAGGTTTATGTTTGAGAACTTAAAAATTACTGAGTATGTAAAATGTTACAACTTCCCCTGCCAATACATAACCAAGGTCCTGCATATGTGGGATATATCAAGAGTATGCAAGCCAGGCATAGATTAATTAAACTATATTACACTATATTCTTGTCCAAACAAAGTGGATAATATTTCTCAGTTTAATTACTCTCAATTCCATTATTCTTGCTAGGAGCATAAATCTACAGTAAGGTAGAAGAAATCTACTGTATATTTTTACCTGGATCTTCCAGTTCCTAATACAATAAATACCTAAATATACATTCCTGCTATATTGGAACATGAACCATCATTTCAGTGGGTTTACAATTACCTTTAAATAATGCAATGCAAAAAAGTCTGTATTTACAAGCAAATTAATTTATATATTGTAGTTTCTTCTGCAAGCATAGGAATAGTTCTATCCTAGTTATCACTTTCTCCAGAATGGAACATTGATTATCTGCTAAGTTTACCAGTAAATAAAACTGGTAATGCAGTTGGTCAATTATATGAATGAATGATTACTTGA
Organism: Rhabdophis nuchalis; assembly: GCA_039707465.1. Lineage (NCBI taxonomy): Eukaryota > Metazoa > Chordata > Lepidosauria > Squamata > Natricidae > Rhabdophis > Rhabdophis nuchalis. The sequence goes on along the minus strand of CM077651.1, from coordinate 38,645,266 downwards.
ATCATTAATTATTAAGATACTTAAATTACCTTGAATACAGGTAGTCCTCAACTTACGACCACAATGGGACTCAAAATTATTGTTAACTGAGAAATTTGTTAAGTGAGTTTTGCCCCATTTTACGATAACGTTAACGTTTAACGTTAAGTGAATATGGTTTTCCATTGACTTTGCTTATCAGAACTTCACAAAAGGGGTCTCATGACCTTGGGATACTGCAATGGTCATAAATATGAGTCAGCTGTCAAACATACGAATGTGAATCATGTGACCATGGGGATACTACAATGGTCTTAAGTGTGAAAAATGGTCGTAAGTCCCTTTTTTCAGTGCGATGTAACTTTGAACAGTCACTAAATGAACTGTTGTAAGATGAGAACTACCTGTACAAATTACTCTCTAATTTGGAGCGCTATATAAATGCTATTGGTATTCTTACTTTTTTTCTATATTTCTTTTTTTTCTTTTATATATTTCGTATGTTTACTTTATTTCTTAATTTGTATTAGTTTTTATCTTGTAAATTGTAAATTGTACTTTGTTGTTTGAATGTTTCATTTATTAATCACAAACAATGAAATAGCTGGATTTTAGAGTTTAATGTTTTGGTACTGTGTCTATCTAGGTAGAGCCAATAGGCGGAATCACAGAAATACCAGACTGCTCTGGACTGCAGAGCTTTAATGGCCTTGTAACAGAATTGGGAACAGGCTAAAATACAAGTATTCCCCCAAAAACCAGTTTGGTATTCAAGAGCTTATATTAGAAATGTCAGTATCACCTTTCTGCCTGTTTCAGATTTCAGAATATAGCTGCTCTTAATTTTAGGCATTCCTACAAGAATATATAGTCCTTTCTTAGTGAATGTGCTTCCTGTAAAAAATGGCCAATTAACAGAAACACAGTTAAATGTGGATTTGGGAAGCTACATGTTTGCTATATTGAAGATACATAATGATCATTTCCAAAGATCAAAGAACAGTGCAAACAGCTATAGAGCCCTTTGGAAGTAATGGATGAATTCTCTATGTGCCATTTAGCAAACAATTTCTGAAACTATGATCAGATCTACATAATGCATTATGATATGGTATGTCTATTGCTTTATAAGAATCCAGATTATAAACGTAGTTTACATTACAGGAAGGAAGACAGAATCCAAGTAAATGTCTTCATAGCATGTGCAATGTGAAAGTGGAATCAATTATTCTAGAGAGGCAGTGGGTCTCCATTGGATGTATTCACACAGAAGCTGCGTAACCTTCTGCCTAGCATATTTGCTTTTGGATTTCTGAATGGATTAGATCTGACATTTTAAATCAGTGGTAGTCAACCTGGTCCCTACCGCCCACTAGTGGGCGTTTCAGCTTTCAGGGTGGGCAGTAGGGGTTTTGTCTGATACTGAAGCACTTTCCCTTTTTTAATTTAATTGACTTCCCGACTTTATAAATCACCATTACTGTGGAACTGGTAGGTGGTTAGAAAATTTTACTACTAACAGAGATACAAAAGTGGGTGGTAGGTATAAAAAGGTTGACTACCCCTGTTTTAAATCAATGTTTTAAAAACTTGGCAATTTAGAAATATGTGGACTTCAACTGCCAGCATGGTTGAGTGCTATTACTATTGGGGAATTCTTGGAGTTGAAGTCAGTCTTAAAAGTTGCCTACTTTGAGAAACACTGGTGTAAATAGTCTTGTCCAAACTCAGTGATTCTGTAAGAAACATTTCTGTGTTAATTTCTTTTTTAAAAAAAACCATAAATTCAGATGATAAATGCAAAGTACAAACTTAAACTGAGTCGATCATATGCTACAGCATCTGCTGGTATAAGGGACAAATCACATTTGAAATCTTGAACATCTCTGGCCCTGACATATGGGAGATTTTATTTAGCGTTTATGGTTCAGTTATAATCCTTTTGCAAATCAAATGCTTACCACTCATCATCATGCAGACATAAAAGCAGGGGCTTTTGAAAAAAGTACAGATATCATTGCAAACTTGAAGAAGCAAACAATAAAGGAGGGGGAGTGGCTGGATTGGAGAGCTGAAGGGTTAGCCTTCGTGGTGGTTGCGCCCCTGACCCAACCCGGAGAAGGAATGCAAGGTGTATTGGCAATGGACATGCTAAATACTTAGCTCCGAAAGCCAAAGAGAATGCCTTGGAACGAAGCAATCGGTTTTAAAGCAGGCTTCTCCCAACTTAGCGGCAAGACTGGGAATTCTGGGGATTGTAGTCCGATACCTCGGGAAGCCCTGTGTTGTTTGGGGAAGGCCTGGATTTGCTCAATATTTTGGATTAATCGCTCCCGGAGGGTGATCTCTCTCCCTGCCAGGGAAGCAGGGGCTCCGGTTAAGGCGGCGTACGAAGAAGCCGGGGTGGGCTCGGCCAAGTGGGAGGAGATCACGCCGAGGATGCTAGCTTGCTGTTGCAAAGACCTTCAGAGCGTTTGTGCTGCAACCCGAAGCATAGAAAGGGACGGGGGGGGGGGGGGACGGACGGACCAGGGGGGGGGGAGCCCTACCTCGTCCTCTTGCCCGCACGATTCCTTTTTTCTGCAGCACGAACGTGGAGCCATTGACCAGGCTGGACACCACAGCCACGCTCAAGCCCAGCGAGACCGCAGCGGGACCGGGATTCGGCGAGCCCCCGTCTCCTGGAGCCGCTGCTGCGCCGACAGCCATCCTCATGCCCGGGCGGCGGTGCCAGCACCAAGGACGCTCAGCTGCTCGGCCAGCCTCTTTCTTTCTCCTCTTTCTCCTAAGCCGGCCAACAACCAGCAGCCGCTCTGCGGGATCCGCCCTGAACCACAAACTCCTCCCCCAGCGCTGGTTGCTGCTGCTGCTGCTGCTGCGTTCTCAGCGCCCTTTAGCACCAGAAGTCCCGTCAATAAAACCGAGGGGTCTCTGCCCCGACAGCCAAGGGAAGTAGGAGGAGATGACCTGAGTGCGGGCAGAGGCTCTGCTCTCGGCACCCCTTCGCAAGAACAGGCGGGGTCAGGAAACGGCGCGACGATGCGAGTGAGTAAGTGGCCCGCACTCTGCACCATGACGTCATGGCGTTGCACCATGACGTCATGCTCATGCAGGCCGGCGTGGAGGCTTAGATCCGGGCAAAAGATTGTTACGGGCTGGAAGCGTTTGCTCCCTTGGCGCTGAGGCGTCTCCGCAAAGCAATCCTCGCGCGCAAATTACGAGGACCTTTATGATTGACACGCTCAATTCTAACCAGGTTTTTCTCCCCCCCCTCCCCCCTTCAGACAGGCAGGTCTTGTGAAAACCAGGCTTCTTTCCAAGGAAACAGTTGGACGATTGTAGAAAAAGGACGAAAGGAGCCGAAAGAACCGTATCCCGCTTCAGCTTCAAAGCACAAGGTCACAAAAGTTTCCCCCCCCGAGCCGGTGAGGAGAAAATATTCCAGGGAATCAAACGCATCGTCTTTCCTAACATATGTTCTACTGATCTTCAGTATGCATACATAAATAGCAGAGGCCAATGGATACAATGGTTTGGTTTGGTTTATCCGATGATCTGATTATTATCTGATTATCTGGCATTTTGTTTGAAGAATGAGATTCTGCACGCTATCCTAATCAACCTGCCAACATTCACCAGGGCTACCAGCAGATTTTTCTTGAACTTTGAGGGAAGGAGAGACAGAGAACACACCCGTTTTCTTTTAATTTATTCTCAGGTAGTGATTAAGTGTTTATAAAATCTGAAGTTGAAAATATTAAAAAATTTTTTTTTAAAAAAAATGATGTATTGTTTACCATAACTAAAAATCCACATTTGGGCAATTTCTGCATTAGTCCAATTCAGAAGATGCATGAATTTACTTTTGTTCACTTCTGATCTGAAATTATCCAATGTCCACACAAAACATTTCTATTGACAATGCAGTAGAAATGTGTTTTAATTCTAAAGAAATCACAACCTCAATATATTTCTTTAAAGCCCTGCTTAGAATCATAGCAGATAGGAACTGGAAGCAATCACTGTGGCCCTTCGCACAGTCACTCAAGCACTCGTGACTTCTCGTCTGGACTACTGCAACGCTCTCTACATGGGGCTCCCCTTGAGATGCATTCGGAGGTTGCAGTTGGTCCAGAATGCGGCCGCGCGGGCGATCATGGGAATCTCAAGACATTCCCACATAACACCACTCCTGCGCGAGCTGCACTGGCTACCTGTGACCTACCGGGTGCATTACAAGGTTTTGATGACCATATTCAAGGTGCTCCATGGCACGGGGCCTAGCTACCTTCGAGACCGTCTTCTACCCCATACATCCCTTCGACCGACTCGCTCCCAGGGAGAGGGTCTTCTCCGGGTGCCGTCGACCGGACAATGCCGGTTGGCGGCTCCCAGGGGAAGGGCCTTCTCTGTGGTGGGCCCTACCCTCTGGAATGGCCTACCTCCCGACCTCCGTTCCATCACAGACCTCCGCTTGTTTCGCTGGCACCTAAAAACTTATTATTTTCATCTGGCCGGCCTAGCATGATCTATTCCACACCCATTATTTTATAACAAATCAAAATTGTAATTTGGGTTTTAAATTTAAACTTATTTTAAGCAGGGTATTGATTTAATTTAGTTATTATTTAATAATATTTTGTATTTATGTATAATTGATTTTAAATCTCTATTCGCCGCCCCGAGTCCCTTTGTGGTGAGATGGGTGCGGGTTATAAATGTGAAAAATAAATAAATAAATAAATAAATCACATATATAATCTGCTCTCAAGAATTCTCTTAGGACCTGGATCTGGCCCAACCTTGTCTAGAGGTGCTTTTGGAGTCTTTTTGAATGTCATTGTTTTGTCCATGGGCTATGTGTTTAACAGTGTTTTTAATTATGTATTTCATACACTGTAAAGCTCTCAGTCTTTGTGGTTAGATAGTCTTAAAAATCCAATTAATTTAATCACTTCCATGCCCACTGTAAGAGTCCATTAATATAGCATCTCTGACTGATAATCCTGAGCCTTAATTTAAACAATTCCAACAAAGGAGAGTCCAGTATCTTAACCTGAACTTGAGAAATTGATAGTTTCAATTTCATCTAGGAAAAATAGTTTTGTGGTCTTATAATGTTCAGACAAAGAGATTTATTTTGAACCATTTAGTTTAGATGAAAGTGTTTAAGCTAGAATGACATGAAATACCTCTTAATCAGTAAAAAAACACAAAAAAACACCCCAACCAAATATCTTTATGCACTATTCTTCTTTGTTAATGTGATTAACAACCCAACTTTTATACTCATTCTATTGTTTTCCTTTTTATTTTTTATTTTATTTTTATTATATCAAAATTTAAATTAACAGAAAATTAACAGAAGGGAAAATTATATATGCAACATGATTACCAACTTATCATGATCTCCAAATCAGTAATAATAAATAAATGAAGTAAGCCAGCCTGCCTGGGAAATTATATTATAAAAAGAATGCTACCAGCACCACTCAAATTGGACCATATTACTCAAGTATCTATCCCGTTCCTCTTCATGGGGGAAAAATGTACTGAGTTGTGAAAAAGCCCACATTGTGCAGTGCCTTGTAAACTAAGAAATGAAAACATTCATTACCCAATGAAGTGATGAAAATGAGGTTTCAGCAAAAAGGCGTAATATGTTTTCTGGTTATCCCTTTATTGGGAAATGAAATGTCATTCCTTTGGTTAAATTTTCATTTGGGTAATAGATGATAACATGCATGCATGCTGGGGAATGCACCCACCCACAGGTATTTTGTTTAACTTCATTACTCAGACTAAAAAGAAGAGAAGCAAAGTAAATCAAAAGTCTTTTGAGATGTCAATTCCAGATTTTGAGCTGCATAAATTGCATAGTATGTATTTCTGCAAGAAACAATTGATTACTCTTCTGCCACCTGAACAGAACAGAATTCTTCCAGGGAAGATCAAGACTATGTCTCCAGTTCCATTTACTATGGCGGACTTGTCCTACAATACCTATTTTTGTCCTTGGCCCATAGAACATTATCTTCATATCTTCTTCCTAAATAGCTTTAATATGAGTCCAAAATGTATCTAGCTTTAATTCATTGCAGTGCCTAGAGAATAATGCTTTCATCTTTGGTTGTTTATGGATTCTTTATTTAATTGAATCATTTTATTGGCATTTTAGTAGGGGATGGGGTTACATTTTTAATTGGCTTCACTGATTCAATTATTGTAAAATGGTTAGTTTAATTAGCTGGCAATGTTTGTTTTTTGAATTTCATTGTATGACCATTTGAATTATGGGCTGCCTCCAATATTGCAATGTTTTGCTTAGGGCTTAGGCTAAATTGGTTGTTTGCCTTATTTAATAATAATAATAATAATAATTTTTATTTATAACCCGCTCTCTCTCCCCGAAGGGACTCGAGGCGGGGCACAGGGAATTAAAAAGTTAGAAAAAATACAAAATATAGAACAATAAACATACATAAATACTGACTAAAAGGCATATTAAACAGAAAACCCTGCGCTAAAATTCCCAAATATTTACTAAAAATCCCTAAACAATCAGAAGAGACTATCCTAGGCCGGCCAAGCGAAAAAGATGTGTTTTTAGTTTCAGACGGAAGGAGCGGAGGTCCGTGGTTGTTCTAATATCGGGGGGAAGGTCGTTCCAGAGGGCTGGGCCCGCCACAGAGAAGGCCCTTCCCCTGGGCGTCGCCCGCTGACAAAGTCTAGTGGACGGCACCCGGAGAAGTCCCTCTCTGTGCGAGCGAATCGGCCGTGAGGATGTATGGGGCAGGATCCGATCCCGCAGGTAGCTAGGTCCCGAGCCATGGAGCGCTTTGAAGATGACAACTAGCACCTTGAAGCGCACCCGGAAGACGACAGGCAGCCAGTGCAGCTCGCGCAAGAGCGGTGTTACGTGGGTGAATCTAGAAACACCCATAATTGCCCGCGCGGCTGCATTCTGGACTAACTGAAGTCTCCGGGTGCACCTCAAGGGGAGCCCCATGTAGAGAGAGTTACAATAGTCCAGTCGGGATGTCACGAGAGCATGAGTGACTGTGCGAAGGGCGTCCCGATCCAATAGGGGGCGCAATTGGCGAACCAGGCGAACCTGGTAAAACGCCCTCCTGGCCACGGCTGTCACTTGATCTTCCATGGACAGCCGGGCATCCAGGAGGACACCCAAATTGCGCACCCCATCCACAGGGGCAAGATGTTCGCCCCCTATGGCCAGCGATGGAGTTAGCTGGTTGAATCGGGTAGCCGGAAACCACAGCCACTCGGTCTTGGTCGGGTTGAGTCTGAGTCCGTTACTTCCCATCCAGATCCGCACGGCTTCCAGGCACTGGCACATCACCGCTACGGCATCGTTGGGGTGGTTTGGGGTAGATATATACAGCTGAGTATCATCAGCGTAAAGATGGTACTCTACCCCAAAACCACGGATGATCTCACCCAGCGGCTTCATATATGTGTTGAACAGGAGAGGCGAGAGGACCGACCCCTGAGGCACCCCACAAGTGAGGGGTCTCGAGGTCGACCTCTGCTCTCCTGCCAACACAAATTGCGATCGGCCAGAGAGGTAGGAGGAGAACCACCGTAAAACGGTGCCTCCCACCCCCAACCCCCCCAGCCGATGCAATAGGATACCATGGTCGATGGTATCGAAAGCCGCCGAGAGGTCTAATAGGACCAGGATGGAGGAACAACCCCCATCTCTGGCCCTCCAGAGATCATCCACCAACGCGACCAATGCCGTCTCGGTGCTATGCCCGGGCCGAAAGCCGGACTGGCGCGGGTCTAGATAATCAACTTCCTCCAGGTGACGGGGAAACTGTTGTGCCACCACACTCTCAACAACCTTCGCCAAAAAGGGAAGGTTGGAGACGGGACGATAGTTGTTTAATAAAGCTGGATCCAAAGAGGGCTTCTTAAGGAGGGGCCTCACCATAGCCTCTTTTAGGGAAGCAGGCAAGGAACCCTCACTTAAGGATGCGTTGACAGCCTCTTGGAGCCAGCCTCGTGTCACCTCCCAGGATGCCAGTACAAGCCAGGAGGGACACGGGTCCAATAAACATGTGGTGGCTCGCAGTCGCCCACGTAACCTGTCCATATCCTCGGAAGAAACGGAGTCAAACTCCTCCCAGACAAGATCTGCCTCGCGGCATCCCACTGGGCCATCAATGGGGGCTAGCTCGTTCTGTATCTGAGCGATTTTCTCCTGCAGAAAAATCACAAATTCCTCTGCTCTACCCTGTAGCGGGGCTTCCCGCACCCTCTGTTGAAGGAGGGAGCGGGTCACCCTAAACAGGGCGGCAGGGCGGTTGTCTGCGGATGCTGTGAGAGTAGCACAATGATGGCGTTTGGCCACTCTCAGCGCCACAATGTAAGTCCGTAAATGGGCTCTTACCTGTGTCCGGTCAGATTCAGATCGGGTAGACCTCCATCTTCTCTCTAGGCATCTCTTGTGGCGTTTCATCCCCCTCAGCTCCTCGGTAAACCAGGGGGCCAGGGTGGTTCACCGCCACAAGAGAGGCCGCAAGGGCGCGACCCGATCCAAGGCTCCCGTGGCCGCAGTATTCCATGCGGCCACGAGGTCCTCCATCGGGGCGCGGGTCAGGGGTACAGGAAGTGGCCCAAGCGCCGTCTGGAACCCATCTGGGTCCATAAGGCGCCTGGGGCGGAACCAGATCGGTGACTCTGGTTCCGCCTCCCCGCGGTGGGGAGTAGCGGTTGGAAAGTCGAGCCGGAGAAGTGAGTGGTCTGACCATGACAAGGGCGTGATGACTATATCCCCTATACCCAGATCACTCTTCCATTGGCCAGAGACAAAGATGAGATCCGGTGTATGTCCACCCTCGTGGGTGGGGCCTTGAATTACTTGGGTCAGGTCCATGGCCGTCATGGAAGCCATGAACTCCCGAGCTACCCCGGATGATTCGCCCACCGATGGCAGATTAAAGTCCCCCATGACTAAAAGTCTGGGGGTCTCGACTGCCACCGTAGCGATCACCTCAAGGAGCTCGGGCAGGGCTGCTGCTACATAGCGGGGAGCCAAGTATACAACCAGCAAGCCCAACTGCCTCCCTAGGCCCCACTTCACGCAGAGGGACTCACAACCGGTGGTCTGTGGCACAATGGTCTCTCTCGGCTCAAGACCTTCCTTAACAATGACCGCTACCCCACCACCCCTGCCTAGAGCCCGGGGCTGATGAAAAGCGCGGTAGCCTGGTGGGCACATTTCAACGAGGGGGAGTCCACCCTCGTGGCCCAACCAGGTCTCCGCTATTCCTGCCAGGTCCGGCTTAAAGTGTGCTATAAGTAGGAAATGGGCTTTTCCTGCTTAGTTGCCAGTGTTTATGGATTCAGGCATTTCCCAATCCACTAAATTCCCTGGCAGTTGGTCAGTTTCTCTTATCCAACTATACAGAACCTATTCAGGCTACGGTCATTGGCTCTGTAACCACCTCCTCTTGGGGTTATTTACAGAATAACAAAGTTGGAAGGGACCTTGTAGGTCAGGGCTGTCAAACTCCCAGCACATGGGCTGGATGTGTCACTTGCTGGCCATGCCCACCGCTGGTTTAGTGAAGGGGGGGGGGGGAAGTCCCAATACGTCACGTGACAATGCTGTGAGTTTGATACCCCTGTTGTAGTCCATCCCCTTGCTCAAGCAGAAGACCCTATACCATTTCTGACAAGTTGCTGTCTCTTCTTGAAAGCTTCCAGTGATGAAGCACCCACAAACTTCTGACACCCACAAATATTTCTCCTTATTTCTAGGTTGAATCTCTCCTTGATTAGTTTCTATCCATTGTTCCTTGTCTGGCCTTTGAGTGCTTTGGAAAAATAGGTTGACCTCCTCCTCTCTGTGACAGCTCCTCAAATATTGGAACGCTGCTATCATGTCACCCTTGGTCATTCTCTCCAGTAGACTAGCCATGCCCATTCTTGCAACTATTTTAGCATCCAGCCCCCTAATTATCTTTTTTGCTCTTATCTGCACTCCTTGTAGAGTGTCAACATCTTTTTTTATGGTGTGGTGACCAAAACTGGATGCAGTATTCTAGGTGTCATCTTACTAAGGTTTTATAGAGTGGTATTAGTACTTCATGTGATCTTGATTCAATCCCTCTGTTAATGCAATTTGGGATTGCATTGGCTTTTTTGACTGCCACCACACACTGCTAGCTCATATTTAATTGATTGTCCACTAGGACTCTAAAATCCCTCTCACAGTTACTGCTATTAAGCCAGGGTTTGCCTAATCTGTATGCATACTTTTGTTTTTTCTTGCCTAAATGTAAGATTTTACTTTTCTCTACATTGAATTTCATTTTGTTATATAGGATTCAATGTTCAAGTCTGTTGAGATCCATTTGGATCTTGAGCCTGTCATCTAGGGTGTTGGCTATTCCTGCCAGCTTAGTATCATCTGCAAATTTGATGAGTTCCCCTTCTATTCCTTCATCTAACTAATTTATGAAGTTATTGAGGAGTACTGAAACTAAGACGGAACTTTGTGGTACCCCATTGCTTACTTCCCTCCATGTAGATGTAGTACCAGTAAAGAGCACTCATTGAGTATGATTTGTCAGTCAGTTACAAATCCATCTGATGGCAATGCTATCTATCCCACTTTTTTCTAGTTTATCAAGAAGTAGCTTGTGGTCAACTTTATTGAATGCCTTGTTGAAGTCCAAGTATACAATGTCCACAGCATTTTGCTGGTGGTCTAATTTACTCATTTTGTCAAAGAATAGAATAAGATTGGTTTGGCATGATTTCCATGTTGAGATCTTCTCTTTCACTTATTTCACATTATTTTAACTTATGAACTGTTCCATTGGGGTGCAGGTTGGTAAATCGACCAGCCTAAAGTCTTAAAGTGAGGCCCACTGCTACAGTGCCCTAATTACTGAATGTTTCCCTGCTGGCTACAGATAGTAGAATGGGGAGCAAAGCGAGAGAAGGAATCCATTCATCTTGCTTATATCCACTACGACACTGTCAAAATAGCACAACCATATTCAACAATGATTACTAACACATGTAAATAGAGATAATGTGGCCTCTGTGCTTCTCCCTCCACTTCTAGTCCTTTCAGAATGATTTCCATTACTTCATAAAAGGTGGAAACATGGAAGAAAACCAGGAAAAAGAAAAGCTGAGAAAGAAGGACTGAAGGGAGAAAGAAGAAAGATACCCAAAGAAGATGCTAAGAAAGGCAGAAGAGAAGGTCTGCGGCAGCAACAGAACTGTGCCTATGGTAAGATTTGTCCTGATAATGGTAAATTTCTTATCTCGACAGCTGATTGAAGATCAGACCAAGCATAGTAGAAGTCCAGAGTGCTGGATCCCCAGCACAGAAGAGTTGCAGAGGGCTGGCATCTTTAGCGCAAAACCCTTGATATTGGCAAATGCTCAAGGAATAGTAAGTAACAATACAGTAAGAACCTCGGTATTAAATATTCCACTTAAAACAAATATTTTATTGTTCTGTACAACAAATATTTTGATGTAATTTGCAATTGTTCATTAATGTTAAATCTAAACAATCTTATATTAAATATTAGCATTTCTGATCATGGTTAACACTGATATACTACCTTTTTCTATCTGTAAGGTTTAGATCATATAAACACGTGAGTTTTTAATAATCTTTAGCCAATATGTATCAAAATAATATAATGTACTACATATGTTTGTGGTAATAAAGGAAATTCTAAGAAAGAGCAAAACGCTTCTATATTGTAAATTAATGCTGGACTGGGCTCAGAAACTTGTACTTTTCTCCGTTCCTAGCACCAAGACAGTCAACAACTCCTTTTACAGAACAATGGAGGATAGTACGTACTTCTGCAAGCAACAAATGTCTGAAAGATACTATATACACATACATTGAAAATCAAAATTCTTCTTTTTCCATAACTAGTCTATAGCTTGGTAAAAGTTATAGTGTATAACTTATGCCTTACCATTGATACTAGGGATAAAACAATGCTTTTGCTTGCTTTTTAAAAGTTTTTTTTAGTTTTGAAAGTACATGTCATAATTACATTTTAAATATAATAATGTTACCAATGGGGTGCCAGAAGTAAAATTATTGTATCTCCTTGGAGAAGGACTGAAGTTCTTCTCGGAATATTTCTTTATTTTTCCTTCTTTATATAACTATGTTGGTGCCACTCCCTGTTGAAATAAATCTTTAATTTATGATTTAAGAATTGAAATTATAGCTAAAAACAAAATGTTTAAACAATTAAGAAAAATACACATTACGACCTGAAATTATAACAGGCAACAGTAGAATAAAGATAATTAAAATGATAGATGTATCACTATATTATTAGAGGGTCGGGAGAATTTCATTCAGACATCAAAAAACCAACTAAAATGACTCAGGCATACTTCACCTGGGAGAGAATTGGAAAACTAGAGGGTCACTTCTAAAAAGGCTACTTCTTAGTAGTAACTAACTATTTTGCAGGCCTTCTAAGCATGACATCAGGAGAACATAGGCTCATTATTTCAGAAACTACAGTCCAAAACTGTAAAGAACTTTATAGATAAATTAGTAACTGTTGTGGAGATTGGATAGGTTGATACAATCTTTCCACATCCATAATATGTTGATGCATTTGCAGGTATTGGAGAGGTTACCTTTTTGAAACAATATTTTTATTAAAAGATTTAAAAATAATAAGAACTAACAAAAAACAAAACAAAATTAAAACAGAAAAAGAAGAAAAAGGGAAAAAAACCCATAGAAAGTGAAAAGTGCAATACGAAATGAAAATAGAAATATATATATAAAAAAGAGTAAAACCAAAAGAGAAATATAAAGACATAAAGAAATGGCTTCCAGGATTCTTATGCAATTATAAGTACAACTCGAAAACCAGTGACCATAATTTCAGAGATATTTTCTTATTAGATTCTTTAATGCCAGATGAACAACGCTTCTGATGTACTTGAAAGGTTCTTAAAAATTCAGGGAGATATTTAGAAATGTATCTGCCTTGGCAGTAGCCTGTGGTGAATTTTCAAACTTCAGGAGTTACCACAGGAAATGTTTATAATATTCTGTATATCATAATTTTGGTCATGAAATGTTTCATAAAATTTGCCAAATTTCATTTCTGTGGGAGTCATGAGTTCCACATTTTTGACACACTCTGTAATATGCCTACTTGAGGTAGCTTGGTTGGAAAAGTTTTGTCTGGTGATGTACCATTTTGCTCAAAAGTATTTTGGAATGAAAGTTTTGATAGTATATAGGTCATAATATATTTTAACTTCTCTTTCTAAAGTTATATCTTGACTCTCTTCTTTCTATAACCCATCCTGTCAGTGATCAAAACCATAAAGATCTAGAAGAATTACTAATAAAAGTATATTCTGTTTTTAATCAAAGTAAGTAGTTTATTCATGTCAACAAGATCTGTCAATTTCACCAGTCATTCTTCCATAGTAGGTAGTACTGGCTCGCTCCACTGATGTGCATTTAATTATACTACCATAGTAATTATATATTGAAATAATTTTCCATGGCTGTTTTCAGTGTATCTATGAATCCTTATTTTTCTGTTTTGCTTCTATCTTAACACCTTAATCTCAATTAGTTTTTTGTAATTTCAGTCACATAGTTTAGTTCATATTACCCATATCTTCTTAATTTATAAAACCCACCAATTATGTACTTTCCTGAATAATAAATAATCAGCAATCCCATTAAAGTCCAGTCTGTTTATTTAATTATTTTTGCTATTTCCAAAAATCCTTTTGTCAGAAAAAAATATTATTCAATTTGCTAAAATTGCAGTCGCCTTCATTTGTTTAAAAGTTTTTAAATCACATTCTTAAGGGTTTTTTTTTTTTGCTTTAAAATAAATCTTTCATGATAGCATTTTTCTCTTCTTAATTCTAAAAGGAAATTCACAGACTCTTTGACCTTCCCTGCCATTCAAAATCTCTATCTAAAGTTGCAAATTAATAAAATACAGTAGTATTTATGAAAGTGAAGCTTGTGCCACGCATATATCTATGAAGCTGCACAGCAATTAAAGTACATTGGTAATCCCTCTGTTCCAAAGCCACCCAGCTTGCAATTGACCACAATAATCTCAATTTCTGTCATCTCCTTGTGTGGAGCAGCTCTTCCAGAGCGCAAGTATGCAATTCCCCAATCTCTCCTTCTCTCCAGAGAGATTTTCACCAGGCACAATCTTGTTCCTGGCTGCCAATTTTACCACAGTGCTGCCTCCGCTTGAGGAGCCACTCGTAGAAGTCTAATCCATTTACTTGGAAGTCAGGTTAAAATCATATTTAGATAAGCAAGTTTCAAACTGTGTAAATCAGGGATATGAAATGTGTGACTCCTGAAGAATGAAGGAGAAAAATATTAAATACAAGAGGAATTATATTAATTATATTTACATAGAATTAAATCCAATTTAACTATATTTTGTTTAGTGGTGCCTTAAAACTTTTGACTTTTTAAAGGCAAACAACATAAGTTTGAACAAAATTCTATCATCACATGAAGTCTAAATTCATGACATACTTTATTAGTTGAAAGACATTTCAGGATACATGCATTAAATAAAACATATCACAAGACTTTTTGTGTACATGCACACCTTCAATTCAGTCTTGATTCCTAGCAAGTACCTGGACAGTTCCCTGCAGTTTTCTTGGCAAGATTTTTGGAATAATTTTGCTGCTTCCTTCTTAAAAAGTGACTGGTCGAAAGCCATCAAAGCTGGCTTTTTGCTTAAGTTGGGACTAAAACTCATGACTTCTCAGTTTCTAGCTTTAACCACTATACGAAACAGGCTTGTGTTACATGTATTAGCCTTTAAGAAGTCACAACATTCATATGCTAGATCAGACCTGGATGTTTTATGGCCCCTGGGTTACATCCTGCCCAGTGGTGGGTTTCAATTTTTTTTAGAACCTACTTTGTAGGTGTGGCCTATTTTGTGGGCGTGGCTTGGCAGTCATGTGACAGGGTGAGAGTGGCCAACTTGTAAAATGTGGTGAAACTCATTTAACAACGCTCTTGCTTAGCAACCAAAATTTTGGGCTCAATTGTGATGATAAATTCTCTCTCTCTCTCTCTCTCTCTCTCTCTCTCTCTCTCTCTTTCCTTCCTTTCTTACTTTCTGCCTTCCTTTCCTTTCCTTCCCATTGGGTTACCGGCACCGGCAGGCCAGACTTACTTCTGGGTTTGCCGGTGAAACCCCCTCTCACCGGCTCTCTAAATTTCACCATCCGGTTTTTGCGAGTAGGTGCAAGCCTGCAGAAACCCACCACTGATCCTGCCCTTTGGCTGTCCCTGTCCGGCCTGCATGGATTGTTTTATTTTGAATGCAACTACTATTTCCCCCCTCAGTTTGTCTATATACATGCGAGCACGCCTATGCACTTTCACAGGTTCAGCCCTCCACAACAGTCCCAGTTTCTCATGTGGCTCCTTGGAAAAATTAATTGCCCACCCTGTGCTTGATTCCCGTTGCACAAAGCTGTGATATTTCAAATAAACTACGATTGGCTAAATTAAGTACAAAACAAGAAGCCATAAAACCATAATTTAGATAACAAATGGTTGGGATGATTGATCACACTAAGCAAAAAAGCCCAAAACAGCCTAAAAAAAAGAAGAAGAATTATGTATGTATCTGGAGTGCAGAAATCCATGGAAATACTAGATGGCAATAGAGATTACATAAAACCCCTCCCTTTAAATAATAACTACACCTGTGCAACAATGAACAAATGCTTACCATGTTGCCCTTTCATCTTTGTTTGTTTATAGCTTGTTTATAGCTAGAGCACATTGTAGCAAAATGGCAACATAAATTAACAAAAGAGGCAGATTGTACCACAGTGAGCCATTATGCCTTTCCATGTTAAGCATCTCCTGATGGACCATTTTAAAGAAGAAATTGTATCTGTATGATCCAACTTACAGTTCCGTCCTAGACTGTTTCTTAGAAATGGGTTATGGAAGGCTAGATGAAAGTTTCTAAGTGTTCAGTGTCATAGAACTACTGTCACATATCATTTCTTATTGTTTCTCTAAAAATGGTGCATATTACTCTACACCTTGAGGGAGGTGGTCGATAGAGCTGGAATCATTAATATACAATGCAACTTCAAATGATCTGTTATGCAGATGATCAATAATATGCATGTTAGCCATTTGCTCATATGCAAGTTTTCTTTTCATTTAAATAGAAGTATAGTTCCCAGTTTGGCAAAATCTGCAATTGCACAGTAACTTCAAAATATGGTTTAAGTTTGGGTTTTTTTTGGTAGTGTAATTATTTTAGTGTGGTGTAGTATCTTAGTTTAGATGAAATGAAAAATTATGGTTAATAGAAAAACGTCCTGAGAAGGTCCCTGCATATCTTATTAAGAATGGATTGATCTATACTTTAAATTTTATTTCAGTCAGATATCAAAATATTATGCAATGTTTTTACAGGAAAACTCTAACCCTGAATTAACAGACAAAGTTAACAATGCTCTCTTTATTGACTTGGAGATTGAATGCAGCTCATGTGATCCTTTCTGTTAGTTGAGTTTTTTGAAACAGACTATCTTTGCACTTGGCTCTGATCCCATTTCCAGTCAGCATTTCAGTCCCATCCATTGTCTCTGACTTGTGTGCTTAACACTCACAGTTCTGATTTTTTTAAAATGAACACGTAATTCCAGCAACAGAGCTGAAAGCAACAAGACTGATTTCTGCCTGGTGCACGAAATCTGATTAGCTAGCCTGATATGGTGATTCGAGCATGTCAGATTAAGATTGAGGAGAATTAGGTGCAGAACAAATGAAGCTCAAGGATTAATTTTGGATCAAGTACAAACTTGCATCCCGATATGGTTGTCGTGGAAATGAAATAGTATCTCTGTCAGGGGGAAAGAACCATATATGTTGTTTTGAGCTCTTCTGAGGTAGAGAAAGGATCAAAACGCCATGTCATTTATATTATATTTCAGATGGGTTCAAATAATTCCTTGCAGCCATTGATCATAACAGTTATTTACAGTTAAGACCAGCATACCTGAGGCGCATGACTTCATATAATCTGGCCATGGTTTATCTGCAGGTATATGCAATGACATCCAGTCACCATGGTAGCAAATCACCCATCCTTGGACAAAATGCCCTTGTTGTATATACCTACCCTAGTAAAATAATTTCTCCAGGTTGAAGCATTAGAGAGCTCAGGATAGGAGAGTCATTGAAATTATTAGGAATAAAACTGTGAATACAAATATTCTCCTTTATTGGAACAAAACTGTGTTTGATGCATTTGTGTTGTTGTTGGGAGTAAAATAAAGGTTTCCTTGTCAGTTGTGTCCAGCTCTAGGGCACAGTACTCATCTCTGTTTCTTGGCCGAGGGAGCCAAGCGTTGTCCAAAGACGATTTCCATGGTCATGTGGCCAGCATGGCTATACGCCAAAGGCTCATAGAACACTGTTACCTTCCCACTGAAGTGGTACCTAATTATCTACTCACATTTGCATGCTTTCGAACTGCTAGGTGAACAGGAGCTGGGGCAAGTAATTGCAGCTCACACTATTGTGCAAAGCTCTGGTCTTGAATTCAGGCTGTTAGCTTCCCAGCTGACAAGCTCAGCATCTTTAACCACTGAGCCACTGTGCTCCAAGTATTTGCATCACGATTACCGTATTTATTCGAGTATAACGCGCAAAATTTTCTACCAAAAAAAGAAATCAAAGTTTGGGTGCGCGTTATAAACGAGGGCCGGTCCATTGAGGGCGCAGGCGAATTGTGAGTTCGCACTGCGCCTTTTCCGGGCTGCAGCCGCTCACTGTACGTGAGGGCGAAGAAAAAAAACACGTTTTTTTAATACCGATTTTTAATCGAAAATTAGGGGTGCGCGTTATACACATGTGCGCGTTATACTCGAATAAATACGGTAAATCTCTGATTTATTTCTCATATTGTATCACAACTGTTTGTGTCACAATTGTTCGTGTTTGTGTCACAAATTGACTATTATATAATGACATTTTTAAATATATTGTAAGAATCTGGGAAAAAGGTTTCTGCATGTTTGTTAGGTCAGGAAAAACATGATAAAGTAAATAGGCTTGAATGACAAAACCTTTTTTGCAATGTGGAGGGAAAGTTGGTTGCTGAATGTGAGCAAGGCTTTGTATGATGAAAGTAAAACATGCATAAGAATAAACGAAATGCCTCTTAAATACTTCAACATGGAATGGTTCAACATTGAGCATGGAGTAAGGTAAAGATGCATGGTGTCCCTTTGACTGTACTGTATAAATCAGGGGTCCCCAACCCTCGGGTTGCGGACCGGTGCCGGTCCGTGGCTTGATAATAACCGGACCGGAGTGAGCAGCGGAGAGAGTAGCGCAACTCTTAGGAAAGTGTAGTAAACGCTTTGCTATCCTGGAGGCTGGCTAGGGCGCTCCCCGGGGTCAGGATTGGGGCAACGGCCCTGCATGGGGGGAAAGGGCTGCCAGGCCCTCCTGCGTGGGACGCAGCCCGTCTTTCCCTGCCCCAGCTAAGGATCCTTCGCCCGGGATCCCTGGCAGCTTTCCCGCCAGGTTGCACGCAAGGCGCCCTCCTCGGGTCGCGTTCCCACGAGATGCGGGTTCCCGCCTCGGGTTCCATGTGACCGCCGAACGTGCGCACGGCCCACGTGACTCGACTCACCCGCTGGAGGCTCCCACCGGTCCACAGAATGTTTTTTACATGAAACCGGTCCCTGGTGCCAAAAAGGTTGGGGACCTCTGGGATAAATGATAAGAGGAAAGAACTTTGTCCTGGGGTCATATGACCCCCATTTGCGACCTTCTTACAAGCAAAGTAAATGGGGAAGTCTAATTCACTTAACAACCATATAACTCACTTAATAACTGTAGCAAGAAAGGTCATAAAATGGGTCAAAACTTGCTTAGCTACTGTCTCACTTAGCAACAGAAATTTGGGGCTCAATTATGGTCATAATTCTTGGACTACCTGTACTCATTTTAGCTGTATTTCCTTACATGATCTTGTCCTACTGCTTCTTTTCTGTGCTGTGCCTAATGTTGTTTACTCTGACAGGCAATAACATGATAGGTATATAAAGATTAAAGATAAGACGATATATATATGTCTATAGAAATCATTCAGTAAAAATGATTTCATATTTACTTCTGCTGTAGTTCTTAGTGCTGTTCATTCTATTAAGATAAATTACACTTACTGAGAACAGACTGGTCACAAAAGCTGAACATAAGAATGGGCAGGAGGCCTAAAAGGGCTCTGCTTCCAGCTATTCAAGAGACAGAAATGAAAGCAATTCATACCTTGATTCATAAGCATGAAAAGATTGGAATTGCAGACTCATGCCTATTAGAGAGATTTGTGTGAATCTTATACATTTGGAAAGTATTTCTATACCATTTTCTTTTATGTACTTTGAATGCAAAACCACAGTGCTTCTGAACTGAAGAACAATGGCGACCAGTACTTCAATGAATATTTATGCTTTATTCCTATAAAAATTGTTTTTGTGTTAGCTTCACAGGTGATATAATTATCTGTATCCACTGCTCAAAGGAAGCAAGATTAGCTGGGTCTCATTCTATAATTAGAATGCTTATTTCTAGTACTTCCAATAATGTTGATTGTAAGCACCATTGTACAGCTAATTAAAATAGCTTGTGAAGCTATAAACATTATCTATTCTAGGAACTGTACTTTCAGGAAAATGTGGGTGATTTTTAGATGAATTAAGTATTAATACCTTCTCTTAAATTAAAAGCAGACCGCAAGTTTCACATTGAGAGATATGATATAATCCTATCTTAACCCAGACTTATTCAGAAGGTCCAAGAAAGGAAACACTTGATCTTGGAAACATGTTTGCTGTAATAATGATTCTAGACTTATATGGGACACTTCAAGAATGCAGTGGGCATTTTCAACTCCTCTCTGTAATTGGTCTTTGAGCCTCCCACATTACCACTTCTCTCTCAATTGAATGGGTGTAGGGAAATGGTCTGCTGGAGGCAACAATGGAAATGAACAATTAAGCTCAACGTTTATCTCACAAATGTTCCTGAATCCATGAGTAAAAAAAAGGTAATAAAAACAGAATCTCAGCCAAACAATTTTAATGTGATATATGGAATATTAGTCTAACATTACTTTGGTATAAGTAACATTGCAAAAGTATGTTGGTAATTAGTATTTAAGCTGGGAATGGGAATGGACACTAGACAAGGCTATATAGGAGAATAAGGTATATTTTAGGCTGACATCTAATTAGAATCTAATTACGCTTAGATCTTGGAAAAAACAGAAAGGTCCAGATTTATATGAACTCATACATTCTAGAAGTTCATGCAGTGAATTCAGATGCCATGTTAAACCATATTATTCAAATTTTGGCTCAGTATCCTGTATGAACTCAGCCAAATGCATTAAAATGTTAAATCATAGTTTAACACGATGCATTATTAATTATATTAAAATATATCAAATAACATATTTAAACATAATTAGTATTCTTGCTGTTGTCCTACTTTTATTAGTATAATGATGCCCATCTATTGTATCTTTTCTGAAAGCTCATTGCACAGATTTAGTGTCACTTAGTCCAATCCAACTGGATGGGAGAAGAATTTTTGTTTGTTTTTAGGCCAGATGGGATGGCAATAGTCAAATTTATTTCCTCTTTGTTACATGTTGTTTTCCCATTTTATTTTTCTAAAGGAAAATATTGTGCAGGATTTAATCTTGATAGTGATAGAAGATGCACATAGAGTATATTCTGAATGAGTTTAAATGTGCAGGATTTAATTAATTACATCATAGGGAAGAATTTACTGATGGTATAGCCGAAAAGGAAGATGAAAGCAGTATAAACTAGAATGTAGCAAGACAAAGTGAAGTGAAAATGGAAAGAGTTTACTCTTAAGAGATGCTCAAGGGAGAATATGACAGCACATGTGAAAGGATGTCAGAAATAGGCCATGTGTTCTTCATTATTTTAGAACTGAATATTAGAAACAACTTTAAAAGTAAGAATGGTTTGAACTGCCCAGCAAGACAACATGTTGTTCTATATTGGATGTGTTCAGATAGACATCTATTGGGAATGCTTTACTCCCCATTGTAAGGGGATAGAAATTGATGATCCAAATGTTTCAACATATGATTCAAGGTATAAACATACATGTGTAATTCAACATAAGGCCCAATGGTGGCGATACAAGGCTCCCTAGTTTCTGTATATTCACATTCATCCATCATCCTGGTAAAATTGTGTACTAGAAATTGATAATTGATTCTCACTAACTAGTTTTAAGTCTACTAAAGATAACTGGGTGAAGTTTACTTTTCAGAGTAGTATTATTTTTAAAAATAAATTATAAGTTCATAAGAACAAAAATGTATAGAATGCTTAAGGATTTATATATTGTATTTTATTCTTGGAAAAGGAAGAGCAGTATGCATATTTTTAAAATTAGTAAATAAAAATGCATTGCTTGTGTTTGACGTTTCACTCAAGCTATCTAACAAGTTTTAATCAGTCCATTTTACTTCACAGGATAGCTGTGAGGGAAGAGAAGGATGCTTTCAATATAAGCCACCTTAAACTGCTGGAAGAAAGGTGGCATATACAGTATGTGTAACAAACAATAACTACTCTTTTAGCATACTTTGGAATCTCTCAATTCGGGGATAATATTTACTAATGAGAAATGTTAAAAATACCTCACCAGAGTTATGTAAAGGAAGATTCAATTATCCATGCCAAAAGTATTTGAAAAGGTTAAATCACGGCAACTGGACTAAAGTTTCACCAGAGGATAACCTTTCAAAGAAATCTCAAATATGTTATGAAAAATAAATATTATTCTGATGAGGTAAGGGAGAGAAATCCGATTACTTGAATATGTAAGACTGGTAATTGTTTTAACATTAATAGAAGTGAGGGGTGAGGGGAACATAATAATGGAATCATACATGCATTAAGATTTAATGGCTGGTTGAAGTCATACGTATAAAACTTCTGAGTAGGTATTGGAGAAAATATTTTAGCAGACAGTATTTCAGAATACAGAAAAAGTTGTCAAAAATACTTCATTTCTAAAATATTCAGCTGACAGTCTACATGAGAAAGTGCGGCTTGCTTACCCAGACTCTACAGTGCAGTGTGTACTTGGGTGATAATTGGGCTTATGGCAGTGAGAGTGACTGGAAGGCAGCCTGATATGTGGAAGATACACAATCATGCAAAGAAGTATGCAAGATTAAAAAAATACATTGCAAAAGTTGCATTGCATTACTTTATTATTACAATAATACAATAATACAATAGCAGAGTTGGAAGGGACCTTGTAGGTCTTCTAGTCCAACCCCCTGCATGGGCAGGAACCTTATACCATTTCAGACAAATGGCTATCTAACATCTTTTTAAAGACTTCCAGGGTTGGGGCATTCACAACTTCTGGAGGCAAGCTGTTCCAGAGGTTAATTGTTCTAACTGTCAGGAAATTTCTCCTTAGTTCTAAGTTGCTTCTCTCCTTGATTAGTTTCCACCCATTGCTTCTTGTCCTGCCCCCAGGTGCCTTGGAGAATAGTTTGACTCCGTCTTCTTTGTGGCACCCTCTGAGATATCGGAACACTGCTATCATGTCTCCCCTGGTCCTTCTTTTTATTAAACTAGACATACCCAGTTCCTGCAACCGTTCTTCATGTTTTAGCCACCAGTCCCCTAATCATCTTGGTTGCTCTTCTCTGCCCTCTTTCCAGAGTCTCCACGTCTTTTCTACATCGTGGCGACCAAAACTGTATGCAGTATTCCAAGTGTGGCCTTACCAGGGCACTATACAGTGGCATTAACACTTCACGTGATCTAGATTCTATCCCTCTGTTTATGCAGCCTAGAACTGTGTTGGCTTTTTTGGCAACTGCTGCACACTGCTGGTTCATATTTAAATGGTTGTCCACTAGGATTCCAAGATCCCTCTCACAGTTGCTACTATTGAGCAAGGTACCACCTATACTGTACTTGTGCATTTTGTTTTTCTTGCCTATATGTAGAACCTTACTTTTTTCACAATTGAATTTCATTTTATTGCATAGTGCCCAATGTTCAAGTTTGTCTAGATCCTTCTGTATCTTAAGCCTATCTTCTGGAGTGTTGGCTATTCCTGCCAGCTTGGTGTCGTCTGCAAATTTGATGAGTTCCCCATTTATCCCCTCATCCAAATCGTTGATGAAGATGTTAAAGAGTACCTGTCTACCAATACATCCTATCTACCTCTTTAGCCTTACCAATGTATCTTAATTGAGAGTTATGTCCATTGCAATTGTCAAATAATAACACCCAAACAAAATATAGAAACAGTAAAAACTTCTTGAAAAGTGTGAACTTTCATAACCGATCACTAATAACATTTAATACATTCCAAATACAGTTGCTAACTTGACAGCCTCCTATCCCAAGTTTAGTGGGGGGGAAAATGATCGCCACGTAACATTCTGTACTGATCCCTGGGTTTTCTTATTTCAGAATTATGCAAAGCCCAGAGCTTAACATGCAACATTAATATTGCACTTCCTGAGTCAAAATGCATGCTTCTGCAAGAAAGGAGATCCACATCAAGTGCATTCTGAGGAACTGCCTTGAGCGGCATGGATACTGCGGTATAAAGGACAATACAAAGTGGCTGTTCAGTGGGTCCCTTGCAGCGGGGTGGGGTGAGAAGGGATGAATCGAGGGATGGAAAGAAATAAGCAAAACCGAAGCCAATTTGGACTTCGCCCTTCTCTCCCTTTCCAGCCTCCCGCGGTTCCTTTCGCAGCGCCCGTTACATCAGGGGTCTCCGACCGTTGCCACTTTAAGTCTGAAGGACTTCAGCTCCCAGAATTCTCCAGCCAGCAAAAGCTGGCTGGAGAATTCTGGGAGCTGAAGTCCTTCAGACTTAAAGTGGCAACGGTCGGAGACCCCTGCTTTACATGCACAACACAGCCGGAGCTCCAGGGAAAACAGAGGCATCTGCGCCGAACCCTCTCTATGATCCTCTAAGGAAGACCTTAGTGTCCCGCCTCCTCAAAGGAGATTGATTGGTGGGATCGGATCGCTGTGCTGTTTCCTGATTGGCCCTTAGGAGAAGCGAACCTTACTCCTCTATCCGGTTCGGCCAGGGTAGGTAGGTAGGTGAGTGGGTGGGGGGGGGGGGGGTTGAGTGGGTGGGAGAGAAATTGGCTGTTAGCGGGGTGGGAGGTGGACGGGCCGGCCTGCCGGGCGACGGGACGCTGCGGCCATAGCCGCCCCTTCTGCGAACCGGAGGCCCGGCGGAGGCCGGCTGGCTAGCTGAGTGAGTGCGGGAGCAATCCCGCGATTTGGGGAGGGGGGATTCGGGTGGCCAGAGGCCTCGCCTTCCCCACCCCCTTTGGAAGCCGGGCCTCCCTCTGCATTGCCAAGGGTCGCGGAGGCTGGTGCATCTGTTTGGGGAGGGAGGCGTATGGCGGAGGGGCGTCCTTGGATGTCAGGAGCAGCAACGGCGTTGGAAAAACACCCAATGCAGGCCAGGAGCTCATCCCCTGTGAAAGAGCGAGCGGGAGGCAGAGGAAAGGCATGAACGTGCCTTTAAATGGGAGATTTAAATGGGAGATTCCAGAGGATTATATTTTTTTTAATTGACTATTGAAGGCTAGTGTCTCTGTTTAATATCCGGAATGTTTCCAGCGTTTGGTGTGGTCCCTCTTTCGCCCACCCCGTAGTTCTCCCGTAACAAAATAATTGCAGGACAAGTGAAAAGGGTTCTCCAAAAATGTAAACAACGTCAACTATTGTTTTGCTGCTTTGGAGGTTGCTGTCCAAGATGGCACTTTCTCTTCCCCCTGCCACACGTGTGTGCTTCGGTTAGCAAAAAAGATTTGCAGCTTAAAATAGATAGCAACATTCCCCCCCCCCCCCACAAAAAAATAGGTGCAGCCTCTCATTAAAGTGAATTCGGTTAGATGGTGGGACTGGAGAATAAATGCTGAGGCTTGGTGGAGTTCTAGTGAAAGTGGTTTTAATTCTTCCAGGCATCACTTTTTCAGGATGAGCAAGGATGAATGGCTTGGGTTTGTTGGCTTGCATAATTCTTAATTATTTATTTCATGCACCAATTATAAGCCTGAATGAGAGCAGCAGCAGCAGCAGAAGCTTCTGAAAATATAGTATGGTGCAATAGAAGGGGATGTTTTTCACTCTAGCTTTGGGAGGACTCTCCTGTGATATAAACAGAGCTCTTGTCAACAAGAGCACTAATGATCTTGTTTCCCTGCTTACAATATACTGGACTGGACTGCTGTAACTTGCTGTAGTGAGTGGTTGTTAAGAAACCATGACATCATCTGGGGAGAAAATGTGTGCAAATACACTTGAGTAGATTATTCCATCACTCTTAGTAAAACATATCTACATATATATTGATAGGTTGCCAAGCCAGGCAAAACAGTTAGCTGGAAAAGAGAAAATGTCTTCTGAATCCTTTTGTTTGGCTGCTCAGCTTAGATTTGATTCCAAATGGCTGAAGACAGACTTACAGGTAAGAACTCCTCAATGCTTATATTTAATGATTATGTAATATGACAGCTTTTGTTTTGGAAAGCAATATTTTTAGCAATTAAAAAAAAACCCTTGAGATTGAAATTAGTTTTTTCTATTGAAAACGACCTAATTTGCTCAGGAAAAAAATAATGAAAATTGACTTTTGTCATAGTCATATATTAAAAGTTGAATTGTATTAAATGCAATGTTCCTAAGCAAGTAGATTTAATAAATCTATCAAATATTGTAATAGCTTGCTCTCTATGACAAATTTGAACTATATGGAGGAATTGTACAGTCTTCCAGATTGACACTAGGGCAGGCATGTCCAAAGTCCGGCCCGGGGGCCAATTTGTTTAGTCTTTCATAAAATAGTTCATTTGCATTTAATGTTCATTTGCATTTAATGTTAATGGTTCAAATGTCAGGCTGAATGGTCGGCCCCACACATTTTCATCTCACCAAATCTGGCCCTCCTTGCAAAAAGTTTGGACACCCACTAGAGTAATAGAGTCAAAAAGTTATTTTAGTTTTGAAGCATTTTAAATATTTAAATTATGGACTTGGTTAAAAATGAAAGTGAGTAGGGATAGGTAGTCAACTGGCCTTTGTACATTGTAAAACAAGATTGTCCAAAATGAACTGCTTAAAAAAGAAAAAGAAACTTGAATGAACACATAGTGTTTTCAGATTCTGCCAGACGATTTATTTGCATATGCTTCAGCTGAACTGAAACCTGAAACATTTTAAATGTTCCAGTTTTGGTCAGGGTGCACCTCACTTTTCTCCCCCCTGTTGTACATGCCTGTGTGCTAGCTCACCACCTCAACCTCAAAGATTTTGCATTATTGGTGGCCTATAAGAAGAGGTAGAAAAAGACTTAGGAAGCTGTAAACTAGTTATGCTTTAGAGTGATAGATAGTTAACCTGCTAATTTTCTTCAGCAGCTTATTTTCTCTATTTCCCTTCAGCTGCAACAGCACGTGTTCTTGGTTTAATGTCTGGCATAAGTCTGCCTGCTGTTACTCTGAACTCCTGAGTCCATAGAGCCAAGGGCACTGCCTTATTGTAACTAAAGGGAGGTGGGGCAATGGGAAGGCTGGTAATTATACTGTGCTTGAAGCCACGGATTTTGATAGTGGCAGCTATTCTACTAATTCATATGTTTTCTCCAAGTTTCTGCTAGTTTGATACTTCTCCTTACCTGCTGTATACTGCTGTGTACTCTTGTTATTTTCTTTACCCTTTCCCATATAAGAGACTTCACACTTTTATATAGAATGTACAATACAGGTAGTCCTCAACTTATGACCATAACTGAGTCCAAAATATATGCTGCTAAGTGAGAAATGCATTAGGTGAGTTTTGCCTGATTTTACAACTTTTCTCGCTCCATTTGTTAAGTGAATTGCTGCAGTTCTTAAATTAGTAATATGGTTGTTAAGTGAATCTGGTTTTCCCATTGAGTTTGCTTGTCAGAAGATTGCAAAAGAGAATCACATGACCCCGGGACACTGCAAATGTCATAAATGTGAGTCAGTTGTCAAGTAGCCGAATCAAAATCATGTCACCATGGGGATGCTGCAAAGGTTGTAAGTGTGAAAAATGGTCATGTCAATTTTTTCAGTGCTGTTGTAACTTTGAGTAGTTACTAAATGAACTGTTGTAAGTTGAAGACTACTTGTATACTTTGTCAGTTCTGTTTCTGGAAAAAAATGTGTGTTTTAGTTCACACGTGGACTTACCTTAATTAATGCATGGATAATTTTGCACATCCCTACACCAAAATTGTAATATCTGACATCGGAGGTGTAATTTTAGCCTTTTTAGGACTGGAGGTTTCCTTAACACCTCTGGAGATATTCTTAATTATTTTTGTGATTCCCATATGTAGAAAAAGTGAAATGACTGGAAATACAAATATTATTATGCTGTGTGTGTGTGTGCGTGTGTATTCAGATACAAGCTTGGATTGGATTGATGTGTTGCCATTTAGAAATCTTTGTATTTTAATTATTTTAATAGTTAATGACAAAGAATTAACAAGTGCTTGGTTCACACATTATAGTCTGATTTTTTAAAAACCATAGTACATTGTTTAAACCATAGTAGCTTGATTTATACATTGCAGTAAGCCTGTATGGGTAGATTCACATATCATGGTTAACAAATTTTATTGTGGCTTATACCAGACAAATATGTAATCAGGTTTTAATAGCTACAATATAACTTAACTTTTTTTTTCCTGATTGAGTATCAGAGCAGAATATTCAAGTTCCTTTCTATGGATGGGACAGTTTTGGTTTTAGTTTTCTTTCTTGGGTTTTCCTTCTTTCTACCTCCCCTCCTAGAGTGAATTACAGCAGGTTGATCAGATGAGTTTTACTTTTTTTTGGGGATATATTGTGAAGATGCTCGCCTCCCACTTGGAAGATTGAGAGTTCAATTCTAGGTAGCGACAGATGTTTCTTTTCTAGGGCACAAAGAAAAAAAAAATCTGCTGTGAACACTGCATGGTATCATGAAGGGCATCTGGCTAGAAAACACTCATCTCCATCCAGTTGCCCAAATTCTGCCCCTAAGTAAAGGATTACTAGGTCATAAAAAGGGAGAGTTGGTGAATATATTGTACTTTTGGGGTGTCTCCATTTTACTCGTACATCTCTGGTAGTTGTTAGAGTTAGTTTCTGGAGTGGCAGATATTTGATTGTACATTTCATAATATTTTATAGTTCCTTGTTTTCTTAAATAGGAGAAATGCATTTTTCCCAATGAGAAATATTAGTTTCCTTTCAGGTTAAGAGAGTGTAAGTATTTACATGCTAACTATGTTTCAGGTTTTATTTTTTAGAATATAAAAACATTCCAGTATCATCCATACTCATAAGTCTTTATACATGTTTTGTGTAGAATCTCCAACTTCCAAGGCTAAGGCCGCTATAATATTGCTATGAAAACATAGAAGACATTAAGGGGACATGGAGTTCATCTTCAAAGGTCAATTGTTGCACATTGCATAAAACAGAATTGGGAAATATTTTCAGTAGTTTGAATAAATGATAGTGTTAGAGCCATGGTCAGTGGCAGTTAAGCTTAAAACGGGCAAGTAGTTTATACACTAGCTATATAGAGTTTGGCTCTTAAATCAGGGACTAAAGCAGTATTCTTTCTGGCTCTTAGTTAAAATCAGGTAGCTTTTCGTTCTAGATTTTGTAAGATGATGTTTTCCCCCAGTTAGTTAATACTACTAGTTAAGTACAGTAGTAAACTAGTTTATTACTATGGAATCTTCTGGTCATCTTCTGTAAATATAGAGTTAATATGTGGGAAATACAGTGAGATTTGTTCAAAAATAGGGTAAACTGAATTCAAAAGAGTTTTTTAGCTATTAAGCATGACAGTCTGTAATGAGAAAAGTTATCTTTAATAGAGACAGGCCCTAAGACTTTTACTAGTAAAATGAACTTGGGAAAAACTAGTTATTTATGTAGATCTTTCTATATTTGCACAATCTTATCATCATATTATGTACAGATGAGCAATCCAGATGCTACACTTTACATTTATTGAAATTAATAAATAATAACTGGGTAGAGTGTATTTTACCATAATGTAGACGAATGAATCTGTTGCTAGTTTGGATGGATTAGAAAATATTGTAGCTGATAACATTATCTGACTGTGGCTACACATACTCTCCTAAGGCCTAGATATTTTTAATAAGGTAACTGGTTTGCTGAGTTCCATGTAATTGTCTAGATGCCTAAGCACTAGAAGCAATAAATACATCCTATCAGTAAATAAACAAATCAGTGGAAGATTTTATATATAGTGGCTTTGACATTGAGCAGTAGCTTCATGGGTCCATTACTGGCACCCAATCACACCTAGAATTAATCTTGTTAGATGAACCAGAAGGATAGTGTTGAAAGAGGGCTAGTACTTTCAGTCCAATTCCTACCAAAGGTCAGCCACTAAAACATTTTACTAATATAGTGTAGCCCAATTTAAATGAGACTGGGATTTACGTATATTGGATATGGAATATTTTTGGTCCTCTCTAAAAGCACTTGTTAATGTACTATAATTTTTTAATATAAAATTAAATAAGAATTTTAATATATAAAACACTCGAGAAAGATTAACATAAGAATATTTCATCGTTTTTCTGAAAATAAACTTAATTCATCTTACTGAATATTTGTGGTTTCCATTTTGAAGGTTTTAGTGCAGGAGCATACTGAACGTTAATATGACATATTGTAATTCAGTGTTGTATCTTGGATGGTTTAAGGTCAGGGAACAGAAGTAAGTCAGTGGCTACATTCATGCTTGACATTCAGAAGGTCTTGGCTTCAATACTAGGTATTTGCAGAAACATGGATTGAATAGTTGATATTGTAATCCAAAAAGTGTATTGTTTATACATTTAAAGGACTATTGTCAATAGATACACTGTCATACATGGACATATTATGACAATTTAAAAATAAATTCCTATGCTCTAAAATATACCAAAGTACTTTAAGCCGGCTTGTTAAATAAGTACCAATTGTTGGTCATATACATCATAGTAGTAAAAGTCATTCCCAAGGAAATTTTGATATGGTTTACAGCCTATGAACTTGTAAACAATGCTTTCTATTCTTTGGTTTCAGCTTATTCAGTACATTTAATGGGGATATGGAAGACTTGGAGTTCCTAGCAGTTATTCCTATTTACAAATTATCTGGTCTGTTTCTGTGGAAATGAAGAGGACAGTTGAACTTCCCTATTTTTCTTAGTTCTGCAATTTATTTAAATACTTCAAAACTTTATTAAAACCTAATTCACTGTTGATAGAAATTATCTAATTCTTGTATCAGGAATGCTTAAAATTCATTTATCAATTTAACATTTTTATTATAAGATAAAATAAGATATAAAATACAAAAGTAAATAGGAGAATACAATTTTTGTTTGAAGAGACTGTTTTTCAGTTGGTCTCCTATACACAGCCTATGAATTCAACTGAAGCCCATAGATATGCTTCCACTTTAATATGCTCTTGGAGTTTCTTTAAAATGGATATTATATTATGGAGAATCTAAATTAGTGTGCATGTTTGGAGTTTATTAAATAATATGGTATGTATCTTATAATTATTCTGGAGAGCCTCTGATGAAGTTGATTGGCTATGATGATCATCAACATTTGCATTTGGAGAAAAGCTGATTTTAAAGGACTTTGTGATTTTTTTTGTGAAAACCCATACAAATTCATTTATTCACTCAAGCCTTTTCCTGAAACAATTTTATTTCCCTATGCTGGGTTGTTAATTTTAATTTTTAATTTTTTAATATTTAGTATTTGAGCGGTTGCCATAAAGAGGAGAAGGTTAACTTATGTTTCAAAGCACCAGAAGGCAGGACAAGAAACAATGGATAGAAATTAACATGGAAATAGAAACTTCCTGATAGTGAAAACAAACAACCAGTTTGTTGGAACAGCAAATGGTTCTCCTTGCTTTGTGCAACTTTTGTATGTGTCTTTGTTGCTTGTGTGGGTCTTGTGAGAAGAATATCATCTGCAAATCTTAAGTGACTGAAATAGGCTCCTTTGATTTTTATTCCATCTTTTGCCCAATCTAGTTTGCAAAGTACTTTTTCAAGGCAGGTTGAGAAAAGAATAGGTGATATTGTATCACCTTGTGGTGCACCTCGTTCTATGTTGATTTCCACTGTAAGATTGTTAAGGGAAATAGTTGCCATTGTTTTTTAACATTGTAGTAAGTTTATGTAAGCAGTATCTATGCCTTGGTTGAGCAATGCATTAGTGATTGGTTGCTGAAATACTGAGTCATACTCCTTTTAGTACTCAATGACAGCCAAGCTCAAAGGCATGGTGTACTCCTGCTTTTCATTGAGTTGCTGAACAACCTGGATATGATCCATTGTGCTGTAGCCACTTCTGAACCCTGCCTGCTCCCTTGGCTGTGCATCATTTAATGTTCTTAATATTCTTTTTGCATTGTAGATGACTGAAAATAGGTTATTGTGTGATAGTTCTTTAAATCATCATGTGTATAAGAATCACTTCGTGTTTCCATGCATCAGGTATTTTTTCTTCTTTGAGGTGTCTCAGTTTTGCTAGTATCTTGTGTAAACTCTTGACCACCAGCTTTCAGCATTTCAACCGTAACACATTCATTCCTGGAGCTTTGCCATTTTTCATTGATTTTATGACACTTGATACTTCCTCCTCTAAGATATCTGTCATTTCCTTTTTCGTGGGTGTACATATACACATACATTAATCACAGTCCATTTTGAAGACATAATGTAAAAAAGAGTCTTAAGAGTTAATAAGGTTGATACTATCTGGTACAAAGCTATTACAGAATGTAGTCATTCTGTTTTGGAAAGTAAGAAGCCTCCCCCCTGAAGGTCATAGATAGGGGCACCCCTGAAAATACTGTGGACCTTGGTCAAGCAGTGCTTATATGTCATGTCCTGGATAGAAGGAAGTGAACTTCCAATCATCTTTTCTGCTATCCTCACCAATTCCTGCACAGCCTTCCTGTTTGAAACAGTAATACTTCCAAACCAAACAGTAATACAATACTACAGGATGCTTTCAATTGTCCTGTAGAAAGTGCTAAGGACAGGGGAAGGAAGATGTGCTCATCTCATATGATGCAGAAAATTCAGGCCCTGCTGTGCCCGCTTCACCAGTGTCTCACTCTTGAGCGACTAAGCCAACCTACTCATTAGCTGCACACCCAGAAACTTAATACTACTAACCACCTCCACAGTGGAATCATTAATACACAGAGTTGTGTGTCTGCCTTTTCTGAAATGAATGATGGTCTCTTATTTTTCCTACATTCAAAACCAAACCTTATTACACCGGTCCACCAAACTACCTCATCTCTGTAAGCATCCTCAATGTCATCCTGAATAAGGCCCACTATTATAGTATCATCCACATACTTCACAATATTGTTGGTACCAAACTTTGTGCAACAATCATAGGTCAACAGGGAGAGCAACAATGGACTTAGGACACAGACCTGAGGAGAACTTGTGCTTAAGAAAATGGAGCTTATACTGCCATATACTGGGGCCTATCAGAGAGAAAATCAAGAATTCAGTTTACACAAAGGAGTAATAAAGCCTAAAAATCCTGGTTTATCTTCTAAATGCTAAGGAACGATCATGCCAAATTGAAGTCAACAACTAGCATTCGCAAATGAGTAGCTCTTTCCTCTAAATGCGCCAAGTTCAGATGGAGAACAGAGAAATAGCATCCTCTATGTAGTGATTCGCCTGGTAAGCAAACTGAATTGAGTTAAAGGCTGGAGGGAGGCTGGTTATAATAAAATATTTTATTAACCTTTCAAAACAGTTCATAATGATGGACATAAGTGCAACTGGATGATCATGTACTTTTTAGGCACTGGCAAAATAATTGCAATCTTAAAACATGTAGGGTCTACTTCCTGCTGCAACGAAAGATTGAAAATATCTTTAAGAACACAAAACAAGTGATCTGTGCAACTCCCTAAGAACTTGCCCAGGGATATTACCCGGGCCTGTCTCTTTCCAAATAATAATTTTCTGCAATGTCCTCCAGGCAGAGGTAATGTCAAAACTAAACATTTGCTTATCAGTATGAGGCATAGCTTTCCTCCCAGGGGTAGGTCCTATCTGATGCTTTGAATCTTCCAAAAGTTGTGTTCAGCTGGTTTAAAAACGGTGTCACCGTTACAACACGATGGCACCACCTTACAGTCTTTTGCGACCTTCTGACAAGCAAAGTGGGGAAGCCAGATTACTTAACAACTATGTTACTAACCTAACAATTGCAGTGTCTCACTTAACAAATTGTGGTAAGAAAGTTTGTAAAATCGGGCAAAGTTCACTTAACTGTGTTGCTTAGCAAGGGAAATTTTGGGCTCCCGTGTGGTTGTAAGTGGAAAACTACCTATAATTTGATGTTTGTTGCGAAGTCGTGTCTGACCCATTGCGACACCACGGACAACATTCCTCCAGACCTTCCTGTCCTCTACCATCTTCTGGAGTCCGTTTAAGCTCACCCCTACTGCTTCAGTGACTCCATCCAGCCACCTCATTCTCTGTCATCCCCTTCTTCTTTTGCCCTCAGTCTTTCCCAGCATTAGGCTCTTCTCCAGTGAGTCCTTCGTTCTCATTAGGTGGCCAAAGTATTTGAGTTTCATCTTCAGGTTGTGGCCTTCTAAAGAGCAGTCAGGGTTGATCTCCTCTAGGACTGATTGGTTTAATCCAGGGTTGTCCAAACTTGGGAACTTTAAGACTTGTGGACTTCAACTCCCAGAATTCCCCAGCCAGCATAGCTGGCTGGGGAATTCTGGGAGTTGAAGTCCACATGTCTTAAAGTTCCCAAGTTTGGACATCCCTGGTTTAATCGCTTTGCAGTCCAAGAGGCTCGCAAGAGTCTTCTCCAGCACCATAGTTCAACGGCCTCAATTCTTTGGTGCTCAGCTTCCCTTTTGGTCCAATTTTCACAGCCATTGTTTGTTTGTTTGTTCACAACCTATAATAGATTTTAAAAAAATTAAGCAATTCAAAAAAGTACTTCTGATTTTGTTCATTACGTTGCTGCTTGTGACCTCAAGTTGTGTAAGGCTGTGAGTGAAAAATTCTGATCTTGAGTATATGAAAGATTCTTGATTTGTTTTCCTTTGGCATGTAATATATTAAAGTGGTTTTGAAGGCCTCCTTTTTATATATGAGTTGTTCTTCAGTTTGTACTTAGGGGTATTCTTTGAGAAACACGTAGCATGCACTTCGAATCGAATGAATTATTTAGTACGGGCCTCGGTTTATTTTTGTATTAGTTATGTTTTAAGATTTATTTTAAGAATTGAGTATTAAACATGTTCTTTTTGTAATAACTATAAAAAGCAGACAATCAGAATTCTTTCCCTCCCCCTTAAAGCTTGCATTTACCAGAGATGGACTCTGTGGTCTGTGGAATGAAATGGTCAAAGATGGAGAAATCGTATACACTGGAATAGAAGTTACCCAAAGTGGGGAAACATCTCCACGAAAAGGTAAAATTTCTTATATTAAACATGGGCAAGCCAAAGCTTAAGTGCCACATACAGTCCTTGAATCTCTTCTTGTGGCCTTTGAATATTCCTCTTTCTGGAATAATAAAAAAAAAATTGCTTCAGTTTATTTTCATTTTAAAGTGAGAAATACAAAATATTTGAAGTAAGCCCTAAAATAAACATGCCGTATTTTTCAGAGCATAAGATGCACCTTTTTTCCTCTAAAAAAGGGCTGAAAATCTGGGTGCGTCTTATACATCGAATACAGCATTTTTTGCCTCCTGAAACACCC
This sequence comes from Rhabdophis nuchalis, assembly GCA_039707465.1. Taxonomy (NCBI): domain Eukaryota; kingdom Metazoa; phylum Chordata; class Lepidosauria; order Squamata; family Natricidae; genus Rhabdophis; species Rhabdophis nuchalis. The sequence goes on along the minus strand of CM077651.1, from coordinate 38,610,308 downwards.
CCCCGCCCCTTCACCAAAATGGCCATGCGCATACCCTTATGGAGGCTTCTAGAGCTCCTGGGGGCTGGGGAGGGCAGAAATGAGAAAAAAACAGGGCATTTTTGCCCCCCCCCCAGCCCCTAGCAGCATTCTATAAGCCTCCATAAGGCTATGCAGGCAATTATTTTGACCAAAAAACGGTGCCTTTTCACGAAAAAACTGGCCATTTTTCCTCGTTTTTGCCCCCCCCAGGAGCACTCTGCAAGCCCCCCGAAGGCTATTCATGCCTTTTATTTGGAAAAAAAAACGGGCCCATTTTCACAAAAAATGGGCCGTCTGGGGGAGGTTTGCAAAGTGCAAAAAGGGGTTTTTCCTTTCCTTTTGGAAAGCTGTTTAGTTAGAGTGATTGATGAGAATTATGTTGGTCAAGTACTGTGCCTGCAGAAACCAAGATTTGTTCCAAAGGTGGTCAGTGATTTCCTTCTCCAGCACATGGGTAAATACACCTGGAAACATCTACCTACCTACCTACTCTCTCTCTCTACTTACCTATCTACTGTATTTATTTCTCTCTCTCTCTCTCTCTCTCTCTCTCTCTCTCTCTCTCTCTCTCTCTCTTTCTCTCTCTCTCTCTCTCTCTTTCTCTCTCTCTATCCCTCTACCTACCTACCTATCTACACTCTCTCTCTTCCTACCTACCTACTGTATATCTCCCCCTCTATGTAACTATATACCTATCTACCTACTCTCTCTCCCCCTACTTATCTACTGTATTTCTCTCTATCCCTCTCCCTACCTACCCATCTACACTCTCTCCCTACCTACCTACTGTATTTCTCTCTCTCTCTCTCTCTCCCTCCACCCACCCACCCACCCACCTACCTACCTACCTACCTACCTACCTACCTACCTACCTACTCTCTCTGTCCCTACCTGCCTACTGTATTTCTCTCTCTCCCTCTATCTACCTACCTACTTAAAAAAAAAATTGCCTCCTCAAAACCTGGGTGCGTCTTATACTCTGGTGCGTTTTATACTCCAAAAAATACGGTAATCCTGTAACAAATCTTCCCTTCTCAAAGCCAGGATTAAAAAAAAAAAATCAGCAACCTACACTTATGTGACGGACCTGCCTGCTTTGCATGGTGATTCTGCTCATAAAGGCCCTTGGCTCCCCCCAAATGTAAAGTATAGGAGTAGCACCATTCCCAAGAGGTTGCTCACACTCCTGCATGCATGATATGGACAATGCTTTTGTTTATTAATAAAGCTATTTCCCAATTTATATTGCTGCTTTTGAAATAGGCATCTGGGATTAAGCAGAATATAATAATGTGAAATCTGCCTGGAAATATGGGGTAGGAAATAATATTAAGGAATAGTATTTGGACTATAGTTAATATAAAGCACTATTTTTAAAAACCAATAAAAACCTAGAGCCCTGATTCAACCAATCTGACTCAGCATTTTGACTAAATGAATTATGAATTCAATGTTTTTGTTCAGTGCTAGGCCTGAGTAGAACACAAAGCTTTTTGGTACATAAGTGAATGAGAAATGTTCTTCATTTCAGCCACATAATAAAAGGTAGTGAAGAGGAGTTATGTTGAGGCTATTTTAAATAATTCCAAATCAGAGAGCCTTTACTATTCTCTACTCACCTTACATGAAAAAAATAGTCACAATCTAATTTTACAAAAACAGTACTTGTCACATTTTTTCTGTACTGTTCTCTTTCTAAAATTTCAGATTGGGCAGCCACAAAAATAATTAAAAGAAATTTGACTTTCCACAATTACTGTATATGTTGTAATACATAACCAAAATGTTAACCATTTCATTTATGATATGTTAATTCAGTATCTGCAGCTGAATTTAGAGATGAGAAAACAAACCATTGACACTAAACAATTCTTGACTAAAATGTTCAAAGAAATAAACACTGTAAAATATAAAAATTAAATAAACAGGGGAAAGTTAGGTTTAATAAAGTTTTAATGGTAGTTTGTATGAGAAGTAAACATTGATTTCCAGAACATGGTTAACAATGCAATACAGATTTTTAAGTGTCTTCTTCTGCCTCTCCTGACTTCCCCATGGAAGGCTGATATTAGAGTGAATATGAGGACACAGAATAAGCTTTTGAATACTTTGACTGACACGTTCTTAGAAGTGAAAGTAATTGCGCTAAAAAAAAAGATTTTCATAGTTGTATTTGTGGTTTCTAAAATCCTCTAGATGAAAGCACTGAAGGCCAGACTGGATCAAAGAAAGACGATCAGAATGACAAAGAGAGGAAAGATGAGGATGACACACCACCACCTACCTATAGAGCTAAATCAATTCTTGAAAGTTGGATTTGGGGAAAACAGCCAGGTAATATCTTTTACAAAAATGGAACTTAAATAAGACAATTCCCCCTCTCCTTTTATTGAAGATGTTCTGTTAATTTAAGCAGTCAATTTAATATGTATTTTGTTTTAAACAATACAGTAAATACTACAAATCATATAAAATGTTAAATACATTCCAGGAAATGGATTCTGGCACATTAGTAGAATGAAGCTAGAATCTTGGCTGAGACAGGAAACGTGGCCTCTGATTTTAAAGCAGTATTTCTTCTCCCTTTGTTTTGTGGTATACACTGGCTTTCAATTATTTTTGTGGCAATTGTATAGAAAGACCTTGCTAACGAAATTTATTACTCCTTTGGGAGCTAAGCATTTTATTTCCATGATGATAAATTTGTACAAGCAGAAAAGTGTTTCTTATTTCTTTTGTTTCAGCTGTTGTGATATATTAAACTAGGAATTCACTCAAATGACCAAACTGGTTCTATGGAAACATTGTGAGCTATTACCTTGTATCCATGAAAGTATCAAATGCTAAGATGATAGCTTGATAGCCACCTGTTCAAGAAATTTGTTAACACCGGTAGTCTACAGATTGCAATGGCAATTCAGATGCAGCTTCCACCACTAAGCAATGCAGTCATAAAGCATGGTGCATTGTGATAGCAGTGCTTAGTGACAGAAATCATAGCAGTCCTATCATAACATTCAGACCATGCAGATTATTAACTGGGGAAAGGTGGGAGTCCCAGGTGAGCTGGCCAGTGAGTGCATGGCTGCTATGGGATGCTGCTGAAGACAGATACTTAAGTGTGCAGATGGGTATGTGGAAGTCACCGGACTGGGTGGTTGGGTGCTGCACTCCAAAATGCAGGCCGGCGAAAAAGGGGCAGGAATGATTTCTGACTTCCAGCTAACTTGACATTACTTGACATTGACATTACTTGAGGAAAGGCAACAGGCAATATTGGAAATCATGATCGTATGATTGCATCTTGCTATGACATTATAATCCGAAGTAGGCACCAAGTGACTGATTTGCAAACATGTGATTGTGAAAATGCAAGTTTACAGACTGTTTTAAGGCCTGCTTGTTCAGCACAATCATAACTTTAAATAGGCAGTGAATGAGTGGTCATAACTTAAAAACTTCCTGTATTTACAGAAAACTGGTTTGCAAATGGTTACATACTGCAGTATATTGCGTTTATTTACTACTCAAAAGCCTGCCATGGTTACTGCCATAAGCCAGCTTGCTAGATTCTGTTATGTTATGTTAAATTTTACTGGCTGTTTTGAAACATCCCCTTTAATAGCCTTATATCAATGTTTATGCTTACTAAATCAAATTCAACGAAAATCTTATATACCTCCAGTTTAGTATATGTAGACTTCAACTTACAACCATTTGTTCAGTAACTGTTTAAAGTTGTGAAGGGGCTGAATGAACGTGGTTAGGACCAGTCCTCGGAAATCTGACCATCCCATACTCCTGTGCTTGGCAACCATTTTGCCGTTACGATTGATTGTAGCGCTCCATAATGATATGATTGCGATTTGCAATTGTCCTTGGCAGCTTTCCCAGGCAGTCAATGGGGAAGCTAGCAGGAGCAGTCACAAGTTGCTGGGGCAAGTTCCCCTACTCACGCATACTCCTCCAGCTTCCCTGTGCCTGTGTTGTGTCAGTCATTTGCCAATACTTATGGAACCTTCCCCTCCGTCATAGTTTTGTGCAGCCTTGCTCACCCTCTCTGAACCTTACCACAAACCTCGCACACACCCTCATACATCCTCCCTAAGCATCTCTGCACCTCCTTTGCACGCTCTCCCATCCAGTAGCAGTCACTTACCTGCTGGCAAGTGTGCTTGCAAGTTGCCTGGAGCTTGCAACTTCCTGCCAACCTCCCCATTGACTTGGTTATGGGAAGTTGGTGAGAAGTTGCTTCACCTAATGACTGTATGGTTTGATTAGCAATGGCAACTCATTGCCCTAGCTCAGGGGTCTGCAAAGTTGGCTCTTTTAAGCTATGCTGGCTGGGGAATTCTGGGAGTTGAAGTCCACCAGTCTTAAAAGAGCCAACTTTGCAGACCCCTGCCCTAGCTAAACCATGTACTTTGCACTTTAGGACAGCATTACTTACATCCGTAAGTAATGAAATTACAGTCCAATTACTGTTGTAAATTGAAGATTACTTGTTGCTATTTATGTACCTTAATTCTTCATTAAGTTAGGTCATTAATAAATGTCCTGTGTCAAGTCTGATAGGATTGCAACAGATGCAGTGCAGAGAGAATGGATTCCTAGTGAACTGAAGATTTTCTTGGTAGGAAGAGAGCTGTGCTAGTTTGTGGTAGTCCAAAAAACTGAAGGAGTTGCTGATAAATGTTATTAAAAGGCATAAGCTTTTGTGAGTTACAGCTCACATCATCTGATGCAGATGTAGACTGATGTAGGATTTAAACTAGGATGAGGTAGGTAAGGTTCTTTAAAAATTCTGAGCAATTGTTATCTGATTTGCAAAAGGTTTAGCAAAATCTGGTTAATAGTTTGTTGAATTGTGAAAATAAATCTAAGCCAACTGAAGATTTTTTAAATAGTTGATTACTGACATTATATAGTAACTATCAGATTGTGAAATGAATGAATGATTAGTACAAAAATAGGTGAATGTCTTCTTTCTGAAATAGAAATTCAATAAATTCCACAATAACTCAAACAAGAAACCCTTCCCAAAATACTCTAACATTCATCCTCGTTAGATTTTTTATTATATCTTAACTATGAACATAGTTCCATAATTCAAAGCTATATTCAATTCTGAATAGTTTTATACATTTTGCTAAGTGCATTGCTCTTATGTTTGTTATAGATGTCAACGAGCTGAAAGACTGCCTTTATGTATTAGTAAAAGAGCAGCAGGTTCTAGCCAAGAAGACTGCTACCACAACTCTCTCTGCTCTCAGGCTGAAACAGAGGCTTGCTATATTAGAACGCTACTTTATCGCATTAAATAGGAGCATTCTTCTGGAGAATATCAAGGTGAAGCGGAAAAGCAGCAATATCCCATTGCCCATGGTGGATAGGAAAAGGTAAAAGTTTGATGAAAGAAATCCAGCCTGTCCTCCTCCACATATCCCAGTTTTATCCTATAATAATATCATTTAGGACAGGGGTTCCCAAACTTGGCAACTTGAAGACTTGTGGACTTCAACTCCCAGAATTGCTGGCTAGAGAATTCTGGGAGTTGAAGTCCACAAGTCTTCAAGTTGCCAAGTTTGGGAACCTCTGATTTAGGATTTTGTTTATGTACATAAGGAATTACAGGTACTCCTCGATTTACGAGCACCATAGACCCCCAAATTTCTGTTGCTAAGTGAGACATTTGTTAAGTGAGTTTTGCCCCATTTTATGACCACAGTTGTTAAGTGAATCACCGCAGTTATTATGTTTAGTAACATGGTGGTTAAGTGAATCTGGCTTTCCCATTGATTATGCTTGTCAGAAGGTTGCAAAAGGCAGTCATGTGACCATGGGATTCTGCAACTGTCATAATGTGAGTCAGTTGCCAAATGCCTGAATTTTGATGACGTGAGCAGGGGGATGCAACCTTGGTCGTAAGTGTGAAAAATGGTCATAAATCACTTTTTCCAATTTTGAAAGGTCACTAAATGAACTATTGTAAATCGTGGACTATCTGTAGCATTTTTGTTTTACATCAGAGGTTCCCAAACTTGGCAACTTTAAGACTTGTGGACTTCAACTCCCAGAATTCTTAAGTCTTAAAGTCTTAAAGTTGCCAAGTTTGGGAACCTCTGTTTTACATGTATGATAGTGGACTATCATTAGGTCAGAATGGTAGTCCCCTGTTTCCTGACTTTGTCCCAGAAACACCTGTTTTTATTGTTTATAACTTTTGAGGCGGTTGGGTTTGAATCCTGGTTTTAAGTTTTTTTTGGAGGGGGAGAGGGGGAAAGGTTTGCTTAGGATTTAAGCACGAGATCATTCCTCAATTTCTCTCTTGTAGTCCTAGACCTGTAAGCAAAGGTGTGGAAGGTCTTGCCCGAGTAGGATCCAGAGCAGCCCTTTCGTTTGCCTTTGCATTCCTGCGGCGAGCTTGGAGATCAGGTACCTACGAGATCGCCTTCTGCCACCGAGAGCCTCCCACCAGCCAGTACGCTCCCATAGAGAGGGTCTCCTCATCGGTTAGACAATGTCGACTGGCGACACCCAGGGGGAGAGCCTTCTTCGTGGGAGCACCTGCCCTCTGGAATGAATTGCCCCCGGAATTAAGAACTAGCCCTGACTTACGCACCTTCCGCCGTGCTCTCAAAACCTTTCTCTTTTAACAAGCTGGGCTGGCATAAAGCATGATTTAAAAAATTTTAAATTTAAATTTTTATTATCTTAATTTAAATTTAAATTTTTATTATTTTAATCAGGGTTAGTTTGGGTTTTTTCCACGTTTCGGCCATTTTCCACGTTTCGGCCATAATTAAAAGACATTTTAATTATGTCTTTTAAAAGTTTTCTTTTAACTTTTATATATTTGTTTTTATTTTGGCTGTATACCGCCCTGAGTCCTTCGGGAGTAGGGCGGTATAAAAAACCAATAAACTAAACTAAACTATAAGTTACAGGTTGAGCACTGCATAACTGGCCTAAATTTGCAGATAGTTTTGGTGGAAAACCCCCCAAACTCTTCAGTTGCCCAATCACATGCTGTGAAAATATCTACCACAGCTAAAACACATTGCATTCGTAGGTGAGGATGCAGATCTTTGCAGTGAATTATTGCAAGAGTCCCTAGATGCACTTCGAGCCCTATCAGAAGCATCCCTGTTTGACGAAGGAACAGTATCCTCTGTATGGTTGGAAGTTGTGGAGAGAGCAACTAAATTTCTAAGGTCTGTTGTAACTGGGTAAGTTTTCAAATACTGTTTGAGCTTGGTCCATGTTTTAATACAAATCATGTTACTGAAACATGATTTTGAGCATGACCATTATTATTATTTTGTCTTCCTTTGTGTTGGAATAGGTCGAAGCAGGCAACTTATTGCGTTGCCTATGGGTTGAAGAATCTAATAAAATCATCCTGCCTAGCCATTGTGGCATTTGATAAATATTGGAATTATAGTCTAGAACAGTGATGGCAAACCTATGGTACAGGTGCCACAGATGGCACGTGGAACCATTTCTTAGGGCACGCGAGGTGTTGCCCTGTCAGCACTAGCGCGCATGTGTGCACTGGCCAGGTGATTTAGCCCTTCTTTTGAGGCCATTTTTCGCCCTCTGGAGGTGGGGAGGGGAGGCTGTTTTCACCCTCCCCAGGCTCTTAAGGCTCTGGAGCCTGGGGAGGGCGAAAAAGCATGCCAAAAACAGGGGGTCGCTCACATAGCATTATGGGTGAGGCACGCCCATGCACGACCCCCCCCCCACCTGCACTCCCCCTGCTTTTGGCACGTGAGCCAAAAAAGGTTAGCAATCTCTGGTCTAGAATATTTAACAGCCTCTACAGCCCCACTGTAGAGGTGAAAGGGTCACATTGATAAATTAAAAATAATTATGGGCTGCAAAGGAACATGTTCCTCAAGCAGCAGTTTGATGGTTAGTGAAGTGATAGTGGTGTTAGAGCTGACTGTGAGGCATTGGAGATGTTTGGCAGTGTACTTTTCAGAATGGTGAATTTGTTCACTTTTTGAAGGCTGTTGTGCAACCCTGATTTAATGAGTAAGAGACTTCCTACTCTAAATAACCTGGAATTAAATACTTGGATATCATTTTACTGGTTTAAAAATAGCAACATAAGGAATGTGAACTCTGGCTTACATTTCTTTTTGTTTTGTTTACATTCATGTCATTAAGATATCTATACACGCCTTTTGTAAATTTACATCAAACGAGGGTCAATATAATAGCAGTGTTGTATTATGATTGTTTATAAAGAAATTGGAAAAGTAGAATTGATAGGGTGAGCAAATGGTATTTAGATATTTTAGGGAAAACATTGGATAATAGAATGGTGAAATACCAAGTTCTCTATATATGTGGGTGTGTTTGTAAGTAAATATATTTCTGTTTTTAAATTAGAGACATCCATGGAGCTCCAGGTTTAAAAGGCTCCGGAAGCATTCCACTGCAAGACCAGCACTTAGCACTTGCTATATTACTGGAATTGGCTGTTCAGAGAGGCACGCTGAGGTAAATCCTTTAAGAGATCTTTCACTGCAAAATCCAGCATCACTTGAATACAATAGCTTTGGGGAACATTTTATATGGGTGTCTGTGTGAAGGGAAGTGCTTGGAAAAAAGCGAGAGAAATAGAAGTGACAAGATTTATTCCTCCATGCCTTCCATTTAGTCTCAGTTCTTTTTTTCCAGCCAAATGTTGTCTGCTGTGATATTATTGCTTCAACTCTGGGATAGTGGAACAAGAGAAACAGATAATGAACGCTCAGCCCAGGGAACCAGTGCCCCTCTCCTTCCTTTGTTGCAGAGATTTCAGAATATAATTTGTAACAAAGAGATGAACAATACAGAAGACGAAATCCAGGTTTGTACTTCAGCGCTTCTACTTAGACTACAAGCATGCTTTTGTACATTCATGGAACAGTATGTATGTATGTACTGTATGTATGTATAAAAAGTATACAACCGGCTTCTCGCTAGTGACTTCATAAATATAAGAATACAATAATACATTTTGGGGGGGAAAAACATACTGTAACCAAGGACCTAAAAAACATAATCAAATCCCATACATGCCAGATTCAATTACCAATCTGGTTCTATGGGGAAAGTCAGGTTTTCTGGAAGGCTAGTTCATAACGAGGATCTGTTCCATTGGCAAGTACCATGACTGAGAAGTACAATTATTTTGCTGATATTAATAATCATACTTCAAATTGATAATTGTGGGATCTATTTTAAATTGCAATTTATATATATATATATATATATATATATATATATATATATATATATATATATATATATATATATATATATATATATATATATATATATATATATATATATATATATATATATATATATATATATATATATGTATATACATTTTATGTATTATGTATATAAATTCCCTGAAATATTTTAAATTTTTGAGTGCAGTAGAAATGAAATGCAGGGAAATGAAAGTTGAAATAATTCTGTAGTTAGCGTTGTAATACAAAAACTGGCATTGTGCACACCATTGTTAGTTCCGATGATCAGTTCTGTGTTCTAAATCCATGATCTGCCCAATAAGTAAGCTGTCAGTTATATTTTTGGTAAAATATTGTATAAATCTTATTAATTACATGGTGGATCTGTCATAAAATCTATAACTATAGTTGTCATCTTTAAAGCGCTCCATGGCTCGGGACCTAGCTATCTGCGGGATCGGATCCTGCCCCATACATCCTCACGGCCGATCCGCTCCCATAGAGAGGGACTTCTCCGGGTGCCGTCCACTAGACTCTGTCAGCGGGCGACACCCAGGGGAAGGGCCTTCTCTGTGGCGGGCCCAGCCCTCTGGAACGACCTTCCCCCCGACATTAGAACAACCACGGACCTCCGCTCCTTCCGCCTAAAATTAAATCACATCTTTTTCGCTTAGCCGGCCTAGGGTAGTCTCTTTTATGGTTAGGGTGAATTTTTAGTAATTAATTGGGAGATTTTAGCGCAGGATTAACTGTTTAATTTGTTTTTATCTTATATTTATTGTTCTTATTTTTGTATTTTGTTGTTTTTATTGTTTTAATTTTCCTGTGCCCCGCCTCGAGTCCCTTCGGGGAGAGAGAGTGGGTTAGAAATAAAATTAATAATAATAATAATAATAATAATAATAATAATAATAATAATAATAATAAATTTAATTTGTTGACCGCTCCCTCTCCCCAAAGGGACTCGGAGCGGTGCACAGGGCAAATAAAACAATAAATATACACACATAATAAAAACAAATTAAATGATATCCCTGCGCTAAAAATTCCCAGTTAAAAATTATTTTAAATATTAATATTAATATTATTATTATTATTATTATTATTATTATTATTATTATTATTATTATTATTATTATTATTATTATTATTATTATTATTATTTAACTCCCTATAATATATCTTCTTTTTAAAAATGTTTAGCTTTTTAATATGTGGCTTTAAACAGGTATTGCCTAAGATAAAAATTTTAAATGTTGTGTTTATTTTAGATGTTGGCTTATCCACTAAGTCCAAATGAAAATTTCTTAAGATACCTAATACTGCCACAGGACAATGAGCTAGCAATTGATTTAAGGCAAACAGCAGTTGTGGTTATGGCTCACCTGGATCGCTTAGCCACTCCCTGCATGCCCCCACAGTGCAGCTCTCCAACATCTCATAAGGTAATGTACAGCAAATTGGATAAATTAAATTGGGGATATGCTAAAGCTTATGTAAGAGACTTGATCTGTAATGGATTTTTAAACTTTGCCCTACTGCCTCTGTGCCATGCCATAAATTGCCTTTTATGTACATCTCAGTTTCAAGAGCAGTTAATCATGCAGTCTTGTAGATTCTGAATTCCTTGTTTGATGTGGGTTAGGGTACTTTGACTTTTGGAAGTTTTTGTAATTGCTAGATTATAGAAGAACTGTCCAATCTTTCAGATGCTTCTCATAAAGATTAAATCAAATTAACAAAGTCCAGATACTGTCATCTATTCAAGTTTATCTAACTATCTTTCTGAAGTCTGTTTAGTCTCAACTAAAATAATAACATAGTTGAATTGGAATTATTTATGCAAGATACTAATTATTCTAATTTAAGAGTAGTAGTTGATATTTTCTCAAATGATGAATTTCCTTCTAGGCTTCTTTGCAGGAGTTTATAGCATGGGGATTAATAGGATGGAAATACTACTCTAATGTCAGTGGTCCAATTCAGTGTGAAGGACTTGCCAGTCTTGGAGTTACACAGATCGCTTGCGCAGAGAAACGTTTTCTGATCTTGTCCAAAAATGGGCGTGTTTATACCCAAGCCTACAATAATGACACATTGGTAGGTGGTTTTAATTTACTTTCTAGCTTCCTTTTACAACAACAAAAGATAACATTTTTACTGTACAAATTTGAAGCTTGTAATTGAGAAATCGTATATTTTTCTCAGCTTTAAAATATACTAGACATCCTGTAACCCATTGGACCATACTTTTAGAGAGATTTCTAAAGGGAGAAACAGAATGACCATTGGGGAGAGGGGTACAGAAAAACAAATGAAGTAGCCACAACTTCCAACTTCCTACTGCCTTCCCCTTTGATTTTGCTTATGGGAAGCTGAGTGTTGGAAATCACTCTTTCTCCTCCTTGACTGACCCATGGAACTGCCTGTCATTTTGCTGTGGGGTTGGGGAAACAAAGGGAACTGTGGACTATGAGGAAAACAGAACTTCCACTCCCCATCCTGTCATGTCCTCAAGGGTCCTCTCCCTTCAGGGAGGAAGAGAGCTCATGTGTTCACTTCTGGTGCTCCCCAGCCAGCCAGCCGGCCGTACCTTGCCAGCAAGTGTCCATATTGCTCCCTTGTCCTTCCCTCACTGCAGTGGTTAAGAGATTTCAAATTTCAGCCTCAATTCCAAGTTGGCCAATCACTGCTTATCTGTCAGACCTTGCTGCCGGCCAGTTAGGTATAGAGGGAGGCAGAAAGAAGGTGCAGATACAACCCTCCATCTTCCCTTGCATCATGCAGCCTATGGTTTCTGGAAAGTATAGTCGGAAGGCATAGTGATGCTGAAGCAGCCACAACTTTCTAAATTTCGTTCCCATCTGAGTGATGGGTCCTGGCATTTTGTAAGTTAGCCTATTGGAGTTACCTTGGTTCAATAACTGTTTCTACCTCACTCTGGCCCCTGCACCCAATTGGCTGGCTTTAATTTCACCCAATTTTTAGAAACAAACATACCCAAGAGTTTCAGTAGTACAGTATATAGATATCGGTACTGAGATCTTTTTACTGTTTCAGTTCATGTGTTAATGCAGGGGTCTGCAAAGTCGGCTCTTTTAAGACTGGTGGACTTCAACTCCCAGAGTTCCCCAGCCAGCATAGCTGGCTGGGGAATTCTGGGAGTTGAAGTCCACCAGTCTTAAAAGAGCCGACTTTGCAGAACCCTGTGTTAATGGATTATGTCTTCTTCAATAATTCAAGCAAACTCAAGTGAATTTAAAGCAATCCTTTAAAAAAATAAAACTTCCATGGTGTTTCAGTTCTGCTTCAGAATATTGAAAAGATTAGACGCTGAAATGGGGGATGACCTCACCCAGTGCTATTGTTGAAAAGAAAATGGAAATGGGAAAAAAGTCCTCGTTTTAAAGCCTTTGTAACTTATAAATCAGGATATGTGATTATTTTTCCATGTTGAATGTAGTTTGTATCTAATTACTTAAATATTCTTAGTTTGAGTGAAAAACAGTTATTCAATTAGTTATTGGAAAGTTTTGAGAATATTCTATAATTTCTATCTGTAAGGGTCCTTACTTTACTTTTTCTACTGTTCTGCAATACAGAGTTTTTATTTGTGCGTGTTTATTTCTAGGCACCACAACTTGTACAGAGTCTTCCTTCTAGAAATATTATTAAAATTGCAGCACACTCCGATGGACATCACTATTTGGCTTTGGCTGCAACTGGAGAAGTTTTCTCTTGGGGTTGTGGAGACGGTGGACGATTGGGCCATGGAGATACTGTGTATGTATTTTAGATAGCTTGTGATAAGAGGCTTGACTGTAAAATGCTTTCTTCGCACTAGCATTTATAGAGACTAGAACCAGTAAAACAAATACTGGAAACAAGGATTATTAGGTTAAAAAATAAGCTGAAATGATCTGTTACAAACTGGCATGATGTAGAGATGACATTAGACATAATTGTGGGTGCCTTTAATAGAAACCTGGCAAAGCTTGCTTTTTAGAGGGTGGCTTTTGATAGATACACACACACACACAAAATACATTCTTGAGAAAGGAAGGGATGAAGGAAGGATATTATTTGTGGCGGAAATTAAATTTTCACACTTGTTTTCAGCTGGAATTGACAAAATTAACATGTAGGAGAAGCTAGCAGCATTCATGATTTTTGCCTGGATTTGTATTTATTTGAGGTCAATCTTTCATTTTAAAGGGATTGTTTCCTCCAGGTTAATATAATTTATTCCTGTTTCAATAGTGAATACAACGTTAGCAATGATTGATGGGGAGCTTTCTGCTTTTGTTTTTATTTTTATTTTTAGTATACTAAATTAGCAGTTGCATTTCTGCTTTGTAATTCTGATGGACATTGATCCATATTAGAGTCAGATGAGGCGAAAGCTTGGAAAACAGTAAGCCAAACTGTGTGGTTATAAATGTGAGTGTAAGAAGAGATGATCAGCAAAATAAATAAAACATTGGAGCATGTGTTAGAAATTTTGAATATTGAATATTGATTTATGCAGAACATTAACTTATTTTGGGGTACTCAACTACAATCATTCTGATTATAACTAAGACAGCAACATTGGCATCTACCCCATCTTGCTATAAATTTCTGCAAGCAGACAGTTGAATAGTATGGGAAATCTGTCTTACACAGCAGTGAAATCTTTGTTTGATAAATATAGCATCGTAGATTTGATAAATATAGCATCGTAGATTTGATAAATATAGCATCATAGATTTGGAAGGATCCATTTAGAAAATCAGGCAGCTCCTTGCTCAATGCAAGAATGCAAGCCAGCATATATTTTACGTGTCTATATGGTTATTGCTTGAAACTGTCCAATGCTAGGAAGCCAACATTTTCTTTGAATAGCTTGTTTTTCTAATAATAGACTGCATAGTATATGATGCCCATTTTGATTTGTTTATAGTTATTGTTGGGTGCATGGAATCTGTTGCCATTTTATAATATGCGTTCTGTTAATTCTCATAGTTGTGCTTTCCTGCTCCACTCCCTTCTTCTAGGCCTTTAGAAGAACCAAAAATAATTTCTGCTCTCTCTGGGAAGCAGGCTGGAAAACATGTTGTACATATTGCATGTGGAGGCACCTACAGTGCTGCAATAACAGCTGATGGAGAATTGTACACGTGGGGCCGAGGAAACTATGGCAGACTAGGTCATGGTATGTTTCTGATATTTTCTTTAAAGCAGGAGGTGGCAGCCTTTTTTGGCTTCATTGGGTTCTCAGAATGGTATATGGGAATCACCTTAGGTGACAGGAGAAAAAACCACAGAGACTTCCCAGGAAACAACAACTGAATGGATAACTCCTGGTGGCCTACTACCGATGCACCATAGAGAGTATTTTAACTTACTGCATCTGTGTATGGTTTGCCAATTGCACAGTGGCTGATAGGACAGCGCTCCAGAGGGTCAGCATCATTGCCCAGAGGATCATTGGTTGCCCTCTTCCCTCTTTGGAAGAGCTTTATACCTCCCACTGCCGTAAGAAAGTTCAAAACGTTCTTAAAGATCCATCTCATTTTGGGCACCCTTTTTTTTTAACTATTACCATCTGGCAGATGGTACAGGATACTAAAAACAAGGATAAATAGGTTAAAAAACAGCTTCTATCCCAGGGCAGTAATCCTATTGAATTCTATGGTATAGTGCAATATCGGGTTTTCAGTTTTCAATTATATATGTTTGAGTTTTATTTTTATAGTTATAATGTACACTGAAGATAGCATTTAATTTTGTTGTACCATGTGCAATGACAATAAAGTAAACTAACTAACACAGACTTAGACAACCATCATTCAGAAAGTATCTCAGAAATGGAAGGGACATGATAAATGCCTCAGAAGGGACTCTCCATAGATTTTCTGGAAAGTAAAAGTAAAGGAGGGAAGAAATACTTTCAGACTTGAGGTAACAATAAAGGTAGTGTTAGTACCATGGTTTGTGCTTCTTGTCTGAGACGTTCTGTCTGGGGGAGCTGCAGATAGTGTGGCCAATAGCTCTGTGACAGGTGTAGGCATTTTTTATTTTTCATTTTTCAAATGGGTGGATATAACAAGTTTATTCCCCCCACCCCTTAACACAGGGGTCTCCAACCTTTTTGGCACCAGGGACCGGTTTCATGTTAAAAAAAATTCCGCAGACCGGTGGCCATGGCTCAGCCGGCGTAGAAGGGGAGCGGGGGGGGGAGGGGGAACAGGTGGCGCATGCACGTGCGGGTGTGTGTGAGTTGGCTCACTCGCCCCTCTCGGGCCCCCAACGGCGCGAGCGGCTACGCCTGCGCTCTCCCGCTCCCGGTGCACGCTCTGCCCAGGGGGCTGCTCCCTCCTCCTCCTCTCCGGCCCTTTCTAACAGTTGCGCCACTCATTGAGGCCCGGTTCCTATCAAGTCACGGACCGGCACCGGTCCACAGCCCGGGGGTTGGGGACCCCTGCCTTAACATCATGCAAAGTGAATAGTTTTGCTGTCAAATACAAGTTTTGTGATGGGGCTATTGAAATAGCCTCTGGGATGTCCAGAGCCTCTTTAACAAGAATGAGCAAGATTGTTGATGCTGGAGGCTCCACTTAATGTGTTTAGGGACAAGGACAGCTGTAACTGTCACCATTAAGCAAAATACATCTGTTTATTGTGAAGTGGATTTTTTTAATGGATTAGAACTACTTTAGAGCTCTCACCATTGTCTTCTATGTTTCATTACTTCAAAGGGAAATCCCTACACTGTTTAAGCCAGGGGTCTCCAACCTTTGCAACTTTAAGTCTGAAGGACTTCAGCTCCCAGACTTCTCCAGCCAGCAAAGCTGGCTGGAGAAGTCTGGGAGCTAAAGTCCTTCAGACTTAAAATTGCAAAGGTTGGAGACCCCTGGTTTAAGCCATTATAATCAGAGAGGGCTTGGCGACCCCGATTTTTTACTCCTACTGTGAATCTTGAGCGAGGGTCTCTCATTTTCTTTTTTATTTGGAAGGCTCCAGTGAAGACCAGACAATTCCAGTTCTGGTTACTGGCCTAAAAGGATTGAAAGTGATTGATGTAGCCTGTGGGAGCAGTGATGCCCAGACTCTTGCTGTTACCGAAAATGGTGAGTAGCACAATCTGCAACATTATTGAGATCATGAGACTGGGGAACCATTTTTTTTTGGTCTTTCCTGCTTTTGATTGTTTTGTGTTTTGGACTGAATGCTATGTTTATTTGCTGTAAAATAGTTTTATTCTTATTAAAATGCTTGTAGATTTCTTTTGGTCAAGGGTGCTTTGCGTATTGTAGGAATTAAATAGTAAAAAAATGGTCAAAGAATAACAAGTATTAATATAATAGCAACTCCCTAAGAATAAAACCATGATTTCACTGTTAACCATTAACAAATGAAGATTTCAATAGAAATGTATTTTCTTTTCTTAGAAATATAGCAATGGAAGGGGGAGATTTCATAAATATTTGAATGCCGTATACAAAAGAATATTTTTCTCATTTCAATGCTGAATTTTTTGGGTAGTGAGATATAAAATGATATAAAGTAACATCAGGAAGCATTGTGGAAGCATATTCAATTTGTATCTAAACAAAGCAGAATATTGATACATTTTCGGTTCCTTAGACTACTTCTAGGTACTATTTTTTCAGCTAGTAAAAAAATAGTAGAAATGTTGCTTTACAAAAACAGTTGAGAATGTTAACATTTCACAGTTATTTATATCTACTTTCATGTCGCTTTATTTGCATTCCATTGCCTGAAAGTGCAAATATTGCTTTATTTTATTTATTTTTATTTAATTAGACTTTTATACCGCCCCCTCTCCGGGTAGGACTCGTGGCGGTGCACAGCAGATAAAAATACAAATAATACATACACCTGAATAAATCCATTCATACCACTAAAACCAAATTAAATTAAGAACTGTGCTAAAAATTTAAGACACTACAACCCTATAAAATTAATTACTAAAATCGACGTCTAAAGTCTAAACCAGGCCGGCCAGGTGGAAAAAATATGTCTTGAGCTCCCGGCGGAAGAGGCGTAGGTCCGTGATAGTGCGAATATTGGGGGGCAGGTCATTCCAAAGAGCCTGCCACAGAGAAGGCCCTACCCCTGGGGATCGCCAGACGGCATTGACCAGCCGATGGCACCCTGAGGAGGCCCTCCCTGTGTGAGCGGACAGGTCGAAGGGAGGTATTGTTCTATTATTATGCGATCCTTACTGAGATCTATTTTTCCAGGTCAAGTATGGTCTTGGGGAGATGGAGATTATGGGAAATTGGGAAGAGGTGGCAGCGATGGCTGCAAAACTCCCAAGCTGATTGAAAAACTTCAAGACTTGGATATTGTTAAAGTACGCTGTGGAAGTCAGTTCTCACTTGCTCTAACAAAAGATGGACAGGTGTACTCATGGGGAAAGGGAGACAATCAGAGGCTTGGACATGGAACCGAAGAACATGTTCGTTATCCCAAATTGCTGGAAGGCCTGCAAGGTGAGCGAAGAGTAAATTGCTTGATGTGTTAATCTAGAAATTGATAATTCCAAGAAATTGTTAATTTAATGCCTATCCTAGGCGGCAGTTTATCCAAGCAACATTTTTCAGTGTATGGAAAAAATTTTAATGATCAAGAGTCAAGATAAATCTTCTCTAACTGACATAAAGATTCTTTTATTTTTTAACAATATGTGGAATATTGTGATTAACATGCTAGGATTCTTGTGCAAACTGTTGATTCCAAAGAACAGAAGTACTCTTGAATATATGTGGACATTTCATGGCAGCTCTTAAAAAGGATTCTCAAACTTTGTGACTCCTTAGCGCCGTAAAATGATAAATGAATTTGTGCAATTTATCCATGAATGATTTCATAAAAATTAGAATTAGGCATGAATTACATATAGCACTTCCTCTGAATGATGAAATTTAATTTCATCATTAGCAAATAAAATAATGATAAGAACCACATAACTTGATCTAAGAGAAAAATCCAATATATTTTAAAGCCATTCCTTTTTTTAATGGTAAGGAATAGTTTAGTTCCTGAAATCAGAATTCAGTTTTGAGACAGTCACTCTTTTTCACAGTCTACACTTGCTTTTTCACCCTGTATTTGCTCTGTATAGCAGGAATTATAGAAAAACCTGATTCGTACAACCTTTGGATCAGAGGGACTGTCCAGTTCTAGTAGACCTTGAATGTTTTCAATTTTAGTATACATAAAGTTTATAGATATTATATAGTTATGGAATGAGACAGGTTTTAGTGTGTTAAAATAGAAGCAGAGAGTAAGAATAAGTAAATTGTTCTTTCAGGGGAAAGGATGCTTACTACATTGTAATAACTACCGTATTTTTCGGAGTATAAGACGCACCCAGCTTTTGAAGAGGCAAGTTTTTTTAAAAAGTAGGTCGGTAGGTAGAGGGATAGAGAGGGAGAGAAAGAGAGAAATACAGTAGGTAGGAAGAGAGAGAGTAGGTAGGTAGGTAGAGGAAGGAAGGGAGGGAGGGAGAGAGGGAAAGAGAGAAATACAGTAGGTAGGTAGGGAGAGCGAGAGAGTGTAGATAGGTAGGTAGAGGATAGAAAGAAATAGAGAGAGAAATACAGTAGATAGGTAGGGATAGAGAGAGAGAAATAAAGAGAGATAGAGAGAGAAATACAGTAGATAGGTAGGGAGAGAGAGAGTAGGTAGGTAGGTAGGTAGGTAGGTAGGTAGATGTTTCCAGGTGTATTTACCCATGTGCTGGAGAAGGAAATCACTGACCACCTTTGGAACAAATCTTTGTTTCTACAGGCACAGTACTTCTCATCAATCACTCTAACTAAACAGCTTTCCAAAAGGAAAGAAAAAACCCCTTTTTGCACTTGGCAAACCTCCCCCAAATGGCCCGTTTTTCGTGAAAATGGGCCTGGTTTTTTATTCAAATAAAAGGCATGAATAGCCTTGGGGGGGGGGGCTTGCAGAGTGCTCCTGGGGGGTGGGGGTGGGGCAAAATGAGGAAAAAACACCCTGTTTTTCGTGAAAAGGGGCTGTTTTTGGTCAAAAAAATTGCATGCATAGCCTTATGAAGGCTTATAGAATGCTGCTGGGAGCTGGAGGGGAAAATGCTCTTTTTTTTGCTCATTTCTGCCCTCCCCAGCCCCCAGGAGCTCTCTGGAAGCCTCCATAAGGGTATGCGCGGGGCCATTTTGGTGAAGGGGCTGGGTTTCAGGAGGCAAAAAATGCTCTATTTGATGTATAAGACGCACCCAGATTTTCAGCCTCTTTTTAGAGGAAAAAAGGTGCGTCTTATACTCCGAAAAATACGGTATACACATTGTAAAAATACAGAATGTAGCTTCCACAGTTAAATTGTTGGTTACTGATTTTAAAAAGAATTAAACATTACAATGATCACATTACAATTGCAATTATCGTATCACAATGAGTGGTTATTTTTATAGCCTTTGGAAGGTGGACTATTTCTTACGCCGTATTTCTCACAGCCAGCTGGTTGGCCTCTGCCAGGAATGGCCTTGGCTTCCCGTTTGCAGCAATAAATATTAACAAAGGAGAATATTTGTAGCTCAGGGTTGAAATGAGACGTCCTTGGGGCTCTTTGAGCTTGCTTACAGACGTTTCATTACCCACGCTAGGCAACATCCTGAGTGCTAGTCTGATGATTCATCACTGCTAGTCTCACTAGCACTGATGATGTTACCTAGTGTGGGTAATGAAATGTCTGCTTCAAACTTCAAAAAAGAGAAGCCTATAGCCATTTTTCCTAATGGAATAATATGAAATATAACTAAAATGATTTTAAGATCAGGTTTAAAGTATTTGATTTTAATTTTTCTTTCAAGTTATAATGAGAATGATTATTGTCATAATTTTTGTTTCATCATTTTGCCTTCAGGGAAAAAAGTTATAGATATAGTAGCTGGCTCTACTCACTGTTTAGCCCTCACGGAAGATAGTGAAGTCTATAGCTGGGGAAGCAATGATCAGTGCCAGCATTTTGACACTTTGAGGATTACTAAACCAGAGCCAACTGCTCTTCCAGGATTGGACTCAAAACACATTGTTGGTGTTGCCTGTGGACCAGCCCAGGTAAGTTTTCCCTTTACAGCAGCAGTCTAACATTTGTGGTTGGCAGCCTGGTTAGAGGGGGGAGAGAAGAGAACTGGCCCATGCGAGCGGCAGGCCAGTATGCATGCAGCCCTTATGTGAATGGTAGGCTGGTGTGCATCTGTGCAGCTCGACTTGCATGAGCAGTAGGCTGCATGTGTGTCATAGCCAGCCACTTGCGCGGCCCAGTTCCAAATAGGCCACGGCTTGGTAGTGGACCGTGGCCTAGTGGTTGGGGGCCCCTGCTTTACGGTTCTAATGAGGTTACAAACAAGGTTGTGGATTTGATTTAAGAACATGTTTCTCTTTTATGCTTCATATCTAACTCCTCCCTTTGGCAATGATTTCTTTGCATATTTTAAGATTTATACATTTTATGTTTCACATGTACTACCTGTTTTTTCTAATATGGATATTCAGACTACTTTTAACTTCCATTAGACCTCAAATTTACACTTTGATCATAGCTGTATTGCCATTTCTGAGTTTGCAGGTGTGTGGATATAGACTCATTTGAACTGTCATTTTAGAATTAGTTATTTGTCTGCATGGTGTTTCCATGTTAGAATCCTATTCTTCAAATAACACCCCCACCCCCTTTTCTTGGTGAAGCTGATTGATAAAACAGAAGCAGGATTACATTTAGGGATACAGAAACAGGGATTTCCTTTGGTACCAAAGCTTGTTTTGAAAATGTAATGTTTTTTTTTAAAATAAGCGGTGGATGAAATTTCAGGAATAGAATGTAATATAGTTTCATTCCTATGCATAACACTTTCACTTCTGTTTCCCAAGCTTTGCATAGGTCTTAAAAAGGAAGGGCTTATGTGTCTTCTGTTAATAGATTCATTCCTAGGGCAACTTGCAGGGTGAAAATTTAATCGTGATTTGAAAGATGATTACGTTCTTCTCACCTAACTCAAAGTAAAATTGGATCAGCTCTCCCCAGAGGACTCAGTTACTTTTAGATGGACCAGGGGCTGCACTTGGCATTTGAATAGGCTGCTGGAAATTATATTACTCAAAGAAGGAGGTGACTAGTTTAGGCCAAAACTAAATTTGATTGCCAGTTTAGGCAAAAAAGAAATCTGATTTCCAATCTAGTCACAAATTCAATTTGATTTTCAGTTTAGGCAAGCATTACATTTGATTCCATCTCACTTATATTTTATTGCAGTTAGAATCAGAACTACTTAATATGATTATTCTTCAGCAATAGATAATTTCCCACTTTAATAACATAAAAATATTACTTGCTAATGTTTTATGAGAACATGTAAACTGAATTGTTGAGAAGAGAAGGTTAAATTATGAAACATTGCTATCTATTTATTGATCAGATCTCTTGGTTTGACACAGCAGGTGTTTTAATATATTTTGTTGTGTATGTATTTGATACACTTTTCTATTTTTGTTTTCAATTTTTATTGTTTTCTTCCATGGATGTCTTAGTATATGTGATGATATTTTAAGCCAAATAACCTTTCAATTGTGACAGGCAGAAATAAACTTAATTAATTCATTAGTTTTGGGAAGCTGATTGTAGGGCCCCTACTTTTTAAATTGTGTACTTTGCCCTAAACTATTGTTGCTCAATCCCATTTATTTTCCACTATAATGTATTTAAAAATTGATAGCTTTTACAAACGGATGACTGAGGGAGCATCTTCCAGCAGTTCTACATCCCAGAGATACTAATATTTAATCCTAATATGTTTTGATTTTTCTTTTCTTTCCCTTGCAGAGCTTTGCCTGGTCATCTTGTTCAGAATGGTCAATTGGTTTACGGGTCCCCTTTGTGGTAGATGTTTGCTCAATGACATTTGAACAGCTGGATCTCCTATTGAGACAAGTTACAGAAGGAATGGATGGCAGTTCTGACTGGCCACCTCCACAGGAGAAAGAATGTATGGCTGTGGCTACTTTGAATCTTCTAAGGCTGCAGGTATTTTAAATATCATAGCAGTAGCATTCAGAATGGAGTCTTAGAATTTCAGTTGTTGTATTTAATAATAATAATAATAATAATAATAATAATAATAATAATAATAATAATAATAATAATAATAATAATAATAATATTTAATTTCTAGACCGCTCCCTCTCCCGAAGGGGACTCGGAGCGGTGCACAGGGAAATTAAAACAATAAATATACATAAATATACAAAACAGTTAAAAAACACATTAAACAATAAGACTAAAATTCCCAAAAACAATAAGACTAAAATTCCCCAAAACCAATCACTAAAACCCTAAACCCTATAATACTATGGTAAGAGGCTACCCTAGGCCGGCCAGGCAGAAAAAGTGCGTTTTCAATTTCAGACGGAAGGAGCGGAGGTCCGTGGTAGTTCTAATATCGGGGGGGAGGTCGTTCCAGAGGGCAGGGCCCGCCACGGAGAGAGCCCTTCCCCTGGGTGTCGCCCGCTGACAAAGTCTAGTGGACGGCACCCGGAGAAGTCCCTCTCTGTGGGAGCGAATCGGCCGTGAGGAAGTATGAGGCATTCAATATAACTATTGAATTAGCTGGAATTAATATTAACTTGATATTTTCCAAGCCATTTATTTTTTTATTTGTTACTGTCTTTGTTCTAAAAGAGTGACAGCTATTATGACAATAATATCTGTAGGTTGCACCATAAAAAGTATAACATATTGTATCTATGGTCAAGTAATTACCGTGTCAATTACTGGCCTGGGTGACCTATCCTCCAAAGTCCCTTCCATATTTTTTGGAGTATAAGACGCACCTTTCCCCCCCAAAGAGTGTGGAAATGTTGGTGTGTCTTATACAACAAATACATTTTTGGCCTCCTGAAGCCCCGCCCCTGCATCCCATTTTGGCCTTCCCCGACCCCCCAGAAGTACTCTGCAGACCTCAGCAGGGCTGGGGGAAGGGATAAATGTCTTTGTTTCGGTGAAAAACGAGGGCATTTTTGCTTTACCCTAGCCCTGCTGAAGCCTGCAGAATGCTCCTAGGAGCCGGGGAGAACAAAAACTTTTTTTTTCTTACTTATCTCTTCGAAATCTTGGGGCGTCTTATACACTGGTGCACCTTATAGTCTGAAAAATATGGTAGTTATTCTTTTTGATCCTAATTCTCCATAATTCAAGGCCAACACTCATTTCCCATATATTGGGGATGTGTTTATAACATGCATTAATTAATTTTCACACATGTCAAAACTACATTCCTTAGTAAATGTTTAAAATTCACAGCTATGTATGTTTCATTTGCGATGTTAGAATTCTTTCTTGAATTTGCTTCACTGTTTATAAGTTGTCTGTGCTTGTCTTTCAGCTTCATGCTGCAATTAGTCACCAAGTTGATCCCGAATACCTTGGCTTGGGATTAGGCAGTGTCTTGCTCAACAGTCTGAAGCAGACAGTAGTGACTTTAGCAAGTAATGCTGGCGTGCTTAATACTGTGCAGTCAGCTGCCCAAGCAGTGTTGCAAAGTGGATGGTCTGTGTTGCTACCAACTGCAGAGGAGCGAGCAAGAGCTCTTTCGGCACTTTTACCCAGTGCAGGTATGCTTCATTCACAGATATATGAAGATAACACAGAGAAAGACATTGTTAATAATACACCGTACGTTACAGAAGTGTTGTTAACTTTTAGTTTCAGGGAATGAAACAAACGTGAGTCCAGGTCGTAGATTTATGATTGATCTACTGGTTGGAAGTTTGATGGCTGATGGAGGTCTAGAATCTGCACTGAATGCTGCTATTACTGCAGAAATTCAGGTAGGTTGGCTTTGTGTTCACTACAGATTGGAAAACCTCGTTGGTTTACAAAGTAACTTTACTGTGTTTTATTATTTTTGTTGAAGTAAATTATGAATGTTTAGGCTGGCAATCAGTGGTAGGTGACGACTGGTACGCCCTCGTATGGGCGTACCGGTGTCTGCCGGGAGCACCAGGTTCCGTTCTGGTACGGTGCTCCGGGGAGCCCACCTGCCCGCCCTCCTTACCAGTATTTGAGGTTTTCGGGGCTTCTGGCACACGCATGGAGCGTACAACGCTTGTGCGACACTCCGCCGAGCAGCTGGGGTGTCTCAGAGGCGTCGTGGAGCGTCACGGGCAGTAAGTGCTGCACGTGTTCATGTGGTGGTTGCACTGTACTGGTTGCACCGGGATCCGGAACCCATCACTGCTAGCAATGCTTATGAGGGGAAAGGATTGTCATTTATCAATCCATAAATGGTATACATAGATTATTGCATCGTCTACCCCAGTGGTAGTCAACCTGGTCCCGCCCGCTCACTAGTGGGCGTTCCAGCTTTCATGGTGGGCGATAGGGGTTTTGTCTGATATTGAAGCACTTTCCTTTTTTTAAAATTTAATTGAATTGCCTACTTTATAAATCACCATTACTGTGGAAACGGTGGGCGGTTAGAAAATTTTACTACTAACAGAGATACAAAAGTGGGTGGTAGGTATAAAAAGCTTGACTGCCCCTGGTCTACGCCATTAACTAGAAGTAGTATGGATTGGGAAATCCTGTAATCTATAAAAAAGGATTATGGCTAAATTCAATTTAGAGGACCAAATATGTTCCTGAGGCTGCACTGTATGTAGTTATACAGGTGGCATTTTTAATCCATTTATGGTGATTTAATAACAGCAACCCCAAACTGCAACTTATATGGAATATAGAAATGCCTGTGCAGTAGATATTAATATTCTATTTTAGTTGATTTACATTAGTTAATTACTCATTTCTAACTTCAGTTCAAGGTGCTTATTTTTCTTCTAAGCCTGATTGTATTCATATTCATGTTGGAGGTCTTACTTTCTGGTTCACCAGCAAAATCCATTAATCTAATGTGGTAACGGTGTTTGTAGGGGAATAGATGGAGTTTAGGATATGCAGTAAAAATAAGTTGCCGTTTTGTTTTAGAGTAACTTCAACTAACTGACATGTGGCTCAATAACCACATTTCTCCAACCTGAATAATCTTAGAATTTCTTGGAACATAGTGGCTTATTTGATATCTTGATGGTTGCAAGTAGTCAACATAATTAATTTTGGAAAGGTAAACAAGATCAAGCCTGTCTGGGTGTTCCAGGGATGCCATCAGTTAATATTAGGATTATAGTCTAGACTTGAAGCAAAAAATAATCCTGAAAGGCAGCAATGGCAGATTATTTCTTTATTATTAATTAAATTACACTGATGGGTCTGTGCAATTGTAAGAAGTTAGATGAGATTGGAAACTTCATTAAAAAAAACAACCCTTTTATGGATTCCCTTTCGTTCTGCTTTATCTCTCACAGCAATATGGGCTTTATGGAATGGTAGAGTTGCAGATTCATCTAAGAGACAGAAGTTGGAAAGTCAATAAATCATTAGGGATTGGGACATTACATGTCTTATTTAATGGAATTTGAATTTGAATTTATTCGCATTTATATACCGCCCTATCTCCTTTGCGGGACTCAGGGCGGAGCACAGGCAATAATAAAATACTGTAGGCAATAAATACAATAAAATATCTTAAAAATAAATTAAACTAAGAAACCTGTGCTAAAATTACAATAGAAACCCCTGCTAAAACCAAAATTAAAACTCTTTAAAAACTATGCCAGGCCAGCTGCATAGAATAAGTGTGTTTTCAATGCCCGGCGGAAGAGGCGCAGGTCCGTGATTGTACGCAGGTCAGGGGGTAGGTCATTCCAGAGGGTGGGGGCTGCCACAGAGAAGGGTCTCCCCCTGGGAGTCGCCAGCCGGCATTGTTTATTTTATTTTATTTATTTTATTTAATTAAATTTATATCCCGCCCTTCTCCACGAAGGACCCAGGGCGGCGCACAGGAATTTAAAAACATATAAAACAATAATATACAGAATTTAAAAACATATTAAATTACGTAACAGTCCTATGCTAAAATCCAAATTAAAATCCCCAATTTAAAACTATCTAAAATAGCCCTAACGGGAGGTTAGGCTAGGCCGGCTTGCTGAAAGAGGTGTGTCTTTAGACACTGGCGGAAGAGGCGGAGGTCTGAGATGGTGCAAAGTTCAGGGGGAAGGTCGTTCCAAAGCGCAGGGCCTACCACAGAGAAGGCTCTTCCCCTGGGTGTTGCCAGTCGGCATTGCCCGGCTGACGGCACCCTGAGAAGGCCCTCTCTGTGGGAGCGGATCGGCCGGAGGGATGTATGGGGCAGGAGACGGTCTCGCATATAACTAGGCCCCGAGCCATGGAGCGCTTTAAAGATGGTCGTCAAAACCTTGAAGTGCACCCGAAAGACCACAGGAAGCCAGTGCAGCTCGCGCAGGATCGGTGTTACATGGGAGTATCTCGGAGCTCCCGTAATTACCCGCGCGGCTGCATTCTGGACTAACTAGCTTTCGAGTGCACCTCAAGGGAAGCCCCATGTAGAGAGCATTGCAGTAGTCGAGTCGGGATGTCACGAGTGCTTGAGTGACTGTGCGAAGGGCAGCCCGCTCCAGTAAGGGGCGCAATTGGCGCATCAGGCGTACCTGATGAAACGCTCCCTGGCCACGGCCGCCACATGGTCCTCCAAGGACAGCCGGGAATCCAGGAGGACACCCAAATTGCGCGCCCTCTTCACGGGGGCCAGTGTTTCGCCCCCAATGGCCAGAGTTGGAGTAATCTGGCTGAACCGGGGTGCCAGAAACCACAGCCACTCAGTCTTGGAACGGGTTGAGCTTGAGTTTGTTACTACCCATCCAGCCAGATCCGTACGGCTTCCAAACACCGGGACATCACCTGGGCGGCATCGTTGGGGTGGTCTGAGGTGGATATGTACAATTGGGTGTCATCGGCGTACAGATGATATCCCACCCCAAAACCACAGATGATCTCGCCCAGCGGCTTCATATATGTGTTGAATAGGAGGGGCGAGAGGACCGACCCCTGAGGAACCCCGCATAACTCCTGTCAACACATATTGCGACCGACCAGAGAGGTAGGACGAGAACCACCGTAAAACGGTGCCTCCCAGCCCCAACCCCCCCAGTCGGCGCAATAGGATACCATGGTTGATGGTATCAAAAGCCGCTGAGAGGTCTAACAGGACTAGGATAGAGGAACATCCTCTATCCGGAGCCCTCCAGAGATCATCAACCAACGCGACCAATGCCGTCTCGGTACTGTGACCGGGTCGGAAGCCAGACTGGCGCGGGTCTAGATAATCAATTTCCTCCAGGTGTCGCGGAAACTGTTGGGCTACCACACTCTCAACAACCTTCGCTAGGAAGTGGAGGTGGGAGACCGGACGATAGTTCTCCAATAATGCTGGGTCCAGGGAGGGTTCTTGAGGAGGGGCCTCACTACCGCCTCTTTCAAGACGGCAGGCAAGGACCCCTCACTCAAAGAGGCGTTCACAATCTCCTGGAGCCAGCCTCGTGTCGTCTCCCAGGATGCCAGTACAAGCCAGGAGGGACACGGGTCCAATAAACATGTGGTAGCCTTAAGTCTCTTTGACAACCTGTCCATATTCTCGGTAGTAACAAAGTCAAATTCCTCCCAGAATGGTGCCTCAAGACCAGCCTCGGACAGTCCGACCGGACCACTCTCGATGGAGGGTAACTCACCCCGAATCCGAGTGATTTTATCCTGCAGATAAATCCCAAATTCCTCTGCTCGTCCCTGCAGAGGGGCTTCCCGCGGCCTCTGGTAAAGGAGGGAGCGGGTTACCCCAAACAGGGCGGCAGGGCGGTTGTCTGCGGATGCAATAAGGGTGGCACAATACTCACGTTTGGCCACCTTTATCGCCACTAAGTAAGTCCTAATATGGGATCTCACTAGTGTTCGGTCGGCTTCGGAGTGAGAGGATCTCCATCTGCTCTCTAGGCGTCTCTTGTGGCGTTTCATCTCCCTCAGCTCCTCGGTAAACCAAGGAGCCTGGGTGATTCGTCGCCGCAAGAGAGGCCGCAAGGGCGCGACTCGGTCCAAGTCCCCCGTGGCCGCACTTAACCATGCGGTCACTATTGTCCAGCAGACGGCACCCTAAGGAGGCCCTGTGGGAGCGGACAGGTCGGTGGGAGGTATGTGGTTGGAGGCGGTCCCGCAAATAACCAGAGATATAACAATGAAAATGTTCACTTAATGCTTTCACTTAAATCTTTTGCTTTGTAGGATATTGAGGCAAAAAAAGAAGCCCAGAAAGAAAAAGAAATTGATGAACAGGAAGCAAATGCATCAACACTTCACCGGAACAAGACGCCATTAGACAAAGACCTCATTAACACTGGGATCTACGAATCTGCAGGAAAACAAAGCTTGCCCTTGGTTCAATTAATCCAACAACTATTGAGGTATTCTGGTTTGATAACAAAGGTGTCTTAGAATTATTGTTCCTCTTCATTTTTTAATTTTTGATTTGTTTTCATTTTTGTCTACTGTCTAAGAAGCATACTTACGAGATCGGTACTGACGAGATCGCCTTCTGCCACCGAGAGCCTCCCACCGGCCCGTACGCTCCCATAGAGAGGGTCTCCTCATGGTGCCGTCGGCTAGACAATGTCGACTGGCGACACCCAGGCGGAGAGCCTTCTCTGTGGGAGCACCTGCCCTCTGGAACGAATTGCCCCCGGAATTAAGAACTATCCCTGACTTACGCACCTTCCGCCATGGTCTCAAAACCTTTCTCTTTCAACAAGCCAGGCTGGCATAAAACAGGATTTTTAATTTTAAATGTTTATTAATTTTAATCAGGGTTAGTTTGGGGTTTTTTTCCACGTTTCGGCCAAGGTTTAATATGTTTTTTAAAAGCTTTTTTAACTTTTGTACATTTGTTTTTATTCTGGCTGTACACCGCCCTGAGTCCTTCGGGAGTAGGGCGGTATAAAAAACCAATAAAACTCAAAAACTCAAACTCAAACTGTGTTGAGAATAAAGATGGTGCTAAAATCATTTTATGAGTGCCCTGATTAAGGGTACATCGGGTAAGCTTGCCATTTTGAGCTGTAAACTTGTGCAAGTCTGGACAATTATCTTCTGCTTTTAAAACAGGATTTTTGATAGCAGATTGTAGAATGGTCTGGGGGTTTAAGTTTCTTTCTTTCTTTCTTTCTTTCTTTCTTTCTTTCTTTCTTTCTTTCTTTCTTTCTTTCTTTCTTTCTTTCTTTCTTTCTTTCTTTCTTCCTTCCTTCCTTCCTTCCTTCCTTCCTTCCTTCCTTCCTTCCTTCCTTCCTTTCTTTCTTTCTTTCTTTCTTTCTTTCTTTCTGTTTTATTTTGTTTTGTTTTGTTTTGTTTTAAAGTTATAGGTCACAGCCAGGCCCAGACCCAGGCCCTTAGTCAGAGGTTCCTAAACTACATATTACCCCCACCCCGAGGCTTCCAACTAAATTTCAGGGGCTTGGAGACAAAAAAAACCCAAACCTTTTCAATTCTTTGTGTTGAAAACATTTTAAAAGTGTCCTTTAATGGTCTTTTCTCTACTTTATGGCCTCTGGTGCCGGGCCACAGGACCCATCAACCATGCATGTGCTCATTGTTGTTCTCCAGGATGGTTGATTTGCTTTTGTCCAAAGAAGGATCTTTGTGATTGTGTGTTGTGCAAATTGTTCTCTGTTGCTTATGCAGTTAGTGAAACACTTATATCTGTTAAGTAGATGTTCCCCTATTGATTATTTAAGCAACATTTGACATTGCAGATTATAGTTAATACAATGAAGTTTAATAAGAAAAATATTCTTTATATATAATATTCTTAAGGTTGTATTTTATAAAATTTCAAGTTTCTGTTTTTATCTATTTGATTTATAGATAACAATAATGAATAAATGTAAGAGGTATATTACATAATGTTTGAAAACAATACTTGTTTATCAATGGTTGATACTGGGTGGAGGAATGAGGAAGATATAATTAGATTTGGGACTATGATGCCATATAATGTCTTAAGAAAAATCAACGAAATATTAGTGTATGGTTGGCTAGTGGTCTTTTTTGTTCAATTTTTTCATGCCTTTTTAAAAATATTATTCCCACCAGGAACATTGCTTCACAAACTATTGCTAAATTGAAAGATGTGGCTCGTCCCGTTTCTTCTTCTTTAGACCATGAACATTATAATAAAGAAAGATCTGCTTCTTTGGACTTACTGCTGCGTTTTCAGCGCTTGCTTGTTAGTAAATTATATACAGGAGATCATTTTGGACAGGTCTCTAATACATACAGTAAGTATGGCAAAATAATGAGTGACGAAATTACATAAAATAGAATAGAATTCTTTGTTGGCCAAGTGTTCTTTATTGGACTCCCAAGGAATTCGTCACAGGTGCAGAAGCTCTCAGTGTACATACGAGCAACAAGGGATAAATCATGATCATAAGATACATCCATCAGAAATCATAAGACACAACAGTGATAATTATAGTATATTAAATAAGCAATCAACATAAATCAGACTATAATACTAAATAAAACAATTAATATAAATTGTAAGATACAAGCAACAAAGATATAATCATAGGAAGGTAAGGAAATAGGTAATAGGAAAGATGAGAAGAATAATAGTAATACAGCCCTACTAGGTAGTTTGACATTGTTGGGGGAATTAGTTGTTTAGCAGAGAGATGGCATGTGGGGTGGGGGACTGTCCTTGTGTCTAGTTGTTGTGGCATGTGGTGCCTTATGGCGTCTTGCTTGAGGGAAGAAGTTGAAACACTTGCTATTGGAATAGACAGCCGTTTCACATGAATTTCCTCTAAATTTTGCTGAGATTAAATACTTTGATGATGAACAGAATGTGATATTTCTATTTCTTGACAGGTCCTGAGCTTCTAGGAGTTGGTTCTTTGTTAAAGAAATACACCGCCCTTTTGTGTACACACATTGGAGATATTTTGCCTGTAGCAACTAGCATTGCTTCTATAAGCCATAGGCACTTTGCAGAAGTAACTCGTGTTGTAGATGGCGATTTAACAGGTACTGATGCATTGTTTTAATTCCATGTTATCACTTGTAATGATAAGTAAAACGTAAGAAAGCTAATGGGCATAAATCTAGTTCCACACATTTAGAACCATAAATGTGGATTGTGCCAAGAAAGGGGGAGTGCCCTTTAAAAAAAAAAAGGAAGTGCTGGTATTGAAGTTCATCTGTGTAATGGGAATGGGTAAAAATGGCCTAGGTTATCATTTTGCTGACTTGCAAGTCTGGATTCAAGCCATTTGAAATGTATTGGGAGGATGCACAAAATGTATTATTCTATCTTTTTACTAAAATTTTTGTTCTTAGGTGTACTCCTTCCAGAGTTAGTGGTATCTGTCGTACTCCTTCTCAGTAAAAATCCTGGACTTATTCAGGAAGCTGGAGCGATTCCTTTATTAGCTGGCTTATTAGAACATCTGGACAGATTTAGCCACTTAGCTCCTGGAAAAGAGAGAGATGACAATGAAGACTTAGCTTGGCCTGGAATAATGGGTATGCTCTTTCCTGAAAATATTTAAAATGTTTTTAACATATTCTTCAGATAGGTTTTAGGTGTTTCTTCTCTCATTTTGAGTTAACAGACCCCTTTATGAGCACTGTTCTTGGTTCTAGAGATTGTCAATTGCAAGAAGACTAAGAATATATAGTATGTTTAGCTAAGGAAAAAGATGAGTGGGAGATGTGATCGCTTCCTGCAAGAATGTTGTATTTATTATTTTTTATCTCAGAATGCAGAGCATGGTATAACAGTGGTATAACAGTCTCAAGGCCAATTCAGATTGAATTATTAGGAACCCCACTTCCGAATGAGAAAGCTAGCTCTTGTTCATCTTCTGTCAAAAACTAAAAACTCACTTCTTCTGCCTGGCCGGCTTGGCTTAATCGACCCATCTACCTCAAGCTGAATACTCAAATTGTTTTATTAGGGATTTTTAGGGGTATTAATTTTTAGATAGTTGGGGATTTTAGCGCAGGGTATAGGTTTAATTCATTTTAAATTTGTATGATTATGTCTGTTGGTTTTAATATATGTGTATTTTTAATTCCCTGTGCACCGCCTCAAGTCCCTTCGGGGAGAGAGAGCGGTTTACAAATTAAATTATTATTATTATTATTATTATTATTATTATTATTATTGTTGTTGTTGTTGTTGTTGTTGTTGTTGTTGTTGTTATTCAGAGATTTTGGATGCATTTATAATTTGGATTCCTGAATTAAACGGGAAGTTGGTCTAAATGGCTCTTTCAAATCTACAATTTTACAAAAAGCATGACAGAAAATATATTTATAGAATTCATGATTAAGTTATGCTTACCTACTTTTTTGGTTTTACTCTTTTCAGTTGGAGAGTTAGTCACAAACTGTAATTAACATTTTCCCTCATCTCTTAGGTACATTCTTTACAGGGCAGAATTGCAGAAATAATGAGGAAGTGACACTTATACGAAAAGCTGACTTGGAAAACCACAATAAAGATGGTGGCTTCTGGACAGTGATTGATGGCAAAGTGTATGATATAAAAGATTTCCAAACCCAGTCATTAACAGGGAGTGGTATACTTGGTGAGATTCTATTACTCTATCAAAGCAAATATCAAACTCAATACCAAGTTCAATTGCTGTGATTTCTAAACGGATTGCTTTCTGTTTTCTTTTAGCCCAGTTTGCAGGAGAAGATCCAGTTGTTGCTTTGGAGGCAGCTTTGCAGTTTGAGGACACAAAAGAGTCAATGCATGCTTTCTGTGTTGGCCAATATATGGAGGTAACAACCTTAAATTATCTCAAACTTGAGCCATGTTCTGGAATGGACTTCCGGGTTGCCTGGAGGGCCATTTTTCACCCTCCGGAGGCTTCAGGGAAGCTTCCTGAAGGCTCTGGAGAGCAAAAAACGGCCCTACTGGCAAATAAGTCCATTCCCAAATTTCCAGTTTGCATTCCCAAATTGTTTTTCACCCTCAGGAGGATTCAGGAAAGCCTCCGGAGGGCAAAAAACGGTCAAAAAAGAAGGCCATAGTCAGCTGGCTAGTAAGTCAGCTGGTCAGCACTGGAGCTGACAGGGCAAAGCCTTGCTTGGCCTAATAAATGGCTCCGTGTGTCAACTGAGGCCGGCGGGCGGAAGTAGGGAAACGGAGGAAGGGAGGGGGGGGTCATTTCCACGGTAGCTCTTTCCATCGATTCGGTCTGGGGGAGGGGCAGGGGCGGAGGGAGACGAAATGGGTACCATCAGTTGGAAGACCGTGGCCGCTGGATCCAGGCGGTCACGTGCTCCAACTCTCCGTTCTCCCATCGCAGACTAGGTGGGCAGGAATCACAGGCCCAGGGCCCGAAGCTGATGTTATGCAACGCCAGGTCCGTGGTTCAAAAATCCCCCCTCATTCGTGACCTTGTGTCAGAGGGGGACCCGGACCTGGTGGGTATAACGGAAACCTGGTTGGGCCACGAGGGGGGTACGCCCCTCGTGGACATGTGCCCACCAGGTTACCGTGCTTTTCATCAGCCTAGGGCCCTAGGGAGGGGTGGGGGGGTGGCGATTATCGTAAAGGAAGGTCTTGAGCCAAAGGAGACCTCTGTCCCCCAGACAACCGGGTGTGAATCTCTCTATGTGAGATGGGGCCTAGGAAGGCAGTTGGGCATGTTAGTTGTATACCTGGCTCCTCGCTATGCAACAACAGCCCTGCCCGAGCTCCTAGAGGTGATAGCCGAGGCGGCAGTTGAGACCCCCAGACTGGTAGTCATGGGGGACTTTAACTTGCCGTCGGCGGGTGAAGCCTCTGGAGCAGCTCGGGAGTTCATGGCTTCCATGACGGCCATGGACCTGACCCAAGTAGTTTTAGGCCCCACTCACGAGGGGGGGAACACACTGGATCTCATCTTTGTCTCGGGACAGTGGAGCCGTGATCTTGGAATAGGGGATCTAGTCATTACTCCCTTGTCATGGACGGATCACGCTCTCCTTCGGCTGGACTTTCCAATCGCTGCACCCCACCGCGGGGAGGCGGAACCGGACACTCCTATATGGTTCCGCCCCAGGCTTCTAATGGACCCGGAAAGGTTCCAGAGGGAGCTTGGGCCAATTCCTGTGACCCTGCCCCGCGACTCGACTGAGGACCTAGTGGCCGCATGGTTAAGTGCAGCCACGGGGGCCTTGGACCGAGTTGCGCCCTCGCGGCCTCTCTTGCGGCGACGAATCACCCGGGCTCCTCGGTTCACTGAGGAGCTCCGGGGGATGAAACGCCACAAGAGATGCCTAGAGAGTAGATGGAGATCCTCTCGCTCCGAAGCCGACCGAACACTAGTGAGAACCCATATTAGGGCTTATTTAGTGGCGATAAGAGTGGCCAAACGGGAGTATTGTGCCACTCTTATTGCATCCGCAGATAACCGCCCTGCCGCCCTGTTTGGGGTGACCCGCTCCCTCCTTCACCAGAGGCCGCGGGAAGCCCCTCTGCAAGGGCGAGCAGAGGAATTTGGGATTTATCTGCAGGAGAAAATCACTCGGATTCGGAATGAGCTACCCTCCATCGACAGTGGTCCTGTGGGACTGTCCGAGGCTAGTCTTGAGGCTCCTTCTTGGGAGGAGTTTGACTTTGTTACCACCGAGGATATGGACAGGTTGTCAAGGAAACTTAGGGCGACCACATGTTTATTGGACCCGTGTCCCTCCTGGCTTGTACTGGCATCCTGGGAGACGACACGAGGCTGGCTCCAGGGCATTGTCAACGCATCTTTGAGTGAGGGGTCCTTACCTGCCGTCTTGAAAGAGGCGGTAGTGAGGCCCCTCCTCAAGAAGCCGTCCCTGGACCCAGCTTTACTAGAGAACTATCGTCCGGTCTCCAACCTTCACTTTTTAGTGAAGGTTGTCGAGAGTGTGGTGGCCCAACAGTTTCCGCGACACCTGGAGGAAGTTGATTATCTAGACCCGCGCCAGTCCGGCTTCCGGCCCGGTCACAGTACTGAGACGGCATTGGTCGCGTTGGTTGATGATCTCTGGAGGGCGCGGGATAGAGGGTATTCCTCTATCCTAGTCCTATTAGACCTCTCGGCGGCTTTTGATACCATCGACCATGGTATCCTATTGCACCGACTGGGGGGGTTGGGGCTGGGAGGCACCGTTCTGCGGTGGTTCTCATCCTACCTCTCTGGTCGGTCGCAATATGTGTT
Source organism: Rhabdophis nuchalis (assembly GCA_039707465.1). Taxonomy (NCBI): domain Eukaryota; kingdom Metazoa; phylum Chordata; class Lepidosauria; order Squamata; family Natricidae; genus Rhabdophis; species Rhabdophis nuchalis. The sequence goes on along the minus strand of CM077651.1, from coordinate 38,574,852 downwards.
GACGGGAGGGCAGAGGTCGACCTCGAGGCCTCTCCTATGTGGGGTTCCTCAGGGGTCGGTCCTCTCGCCCCTCCTTTTCAACACATATATGAAGCCGCTGGGTGAGATCATCCGTGGTTTTGGGGTGGAATACCATCTGTACGCTGATGACACTCAGTTGTACATATCCACCCCAAACCACCCCAACGATGCCGCCGAAGTGCTGTCCCGGTGTCTGGAAGCCGTACGGATCTGGATGGGTGGTAACAAACTCAAACTCAACCCTGCCAAGACTGAGTGGCTGTGGTTTCCGGCACCCCGGTTCAGCCAGATCACTCCAACTCTGGCCATTGGGGGCGAAACACTGGCCCCCGTGGAGTGGGCGCGCAATTTGGGTGTCCTCCTGGATTCCCGGCTGTCCATGGAGGACCATGTGGCAGCCGTGGCCAGGGGGGCGTTCCATCAGGTTCGCCTGATGCGCCAACTGCGCCCCTTACTGGACCGGGCTGCCCTACGCACAGTCACTCAAGCACTCGTGACGTCCCGACTCGACTACTGTAATACTCTCTACATGGGGCTTCCCTTGAGGTGCACTCGAAAGCTACAGCTAGTCCAAAACGCAGCCGCGCGGGTGATTATGGGAGCCACTAGATGCTCCCACATAACACCGATCCTGCGCGAGCTGCATTGGCTTCCTGTGGCCTTTCGAGTGCGCTTCAAGGTTTTGACTACCATCTTTAAAGCGCTCCATGGCTCGGGACCTAGTTATATGCGAGACCGCCTCCTGCCCCATACATCCCTCAGACCAATCCGCTCCCACAGAGAGGGCCTCCTCAGGGTACCGTCGGCCGGACAATGCCGACTGGCGACGCCCAGGGGAAGAGCCTTCTCTGTGGCGGGGCCAGCCCTTTGGAATGACCTACCCCCTGAATTACGTACCATCACCGACCTCCGCCTCTTCCGCCAATGTCTTAAGACATATCTGTTTCAACAAGCCGGCCTAGCCTAACCTCCCTTGGGGACTTAAGATAGTTTTAAATTGGGTTTTAAAATTTGGTTTTAGCGCAGGATGGGGTTATTTAATAGTTTTTTAAAATTATATTTATTGTATTTTTGTATGTTTTTTAAATTTCCTGTGCGCCGCCCTGGGTCCTCTGTGGAGAAGGGCGGGGTATAAATTTAAATTAAAAAAAACAAAAAAAAACTGTGGCACGCGAGCCATAGGTTCACCATCACAGCTCTAAGTGGTTTGCAGTGTAAGCATTATTTGCATATTGCAATACTGCACTTTAACCATTACCAGGACTCATGGTTATATGAACTCGTGAATTGTTAAATGGAACTTTTGAGGAGGAGGCGGGTGGGTGGGTGGGCGTCTGTTATAATTTCAAACAGTACCTAAGCAATCAGTCGTAAGTCGAGGATTACCTATGTTTGAATTATAATTTATCATTATTATAGTTTCAAAGCATATAACTCAACTGCTTGGATTATGAAAGCCATGTTTGGAAATAATTCCTAATTAATACCAAATGTGATTCAGATACATTGAATTTAAATAAACTCAAATTCAGAAGTGTACTGGAACAATTGTTAGCCTTTTTGAATTTTAAAACACTTAATGTTTTAAAAGCGAAACTTTGTTGTATTCTAAACATTTCTACAATATGGATTTAAAATCGTATCAGCTTTCCATTACAAATTATGTTTGATTTCTGTGCAAATTTAAAGAATAACATTAGCTTCACACTGAAAAACCCAACTACACAGATTACATATGAATAGAGTATATGTAAACTTTTTGACCCTTTGTTCTTTCACTACAGTTGACAGAACAAGAATGAATAAAGAAACAGAAATAGTGGTTTTCTGAATTTATTGTTGTTCTTGGTGTTTTCGATATAGTTCTTCCTCCATTAATTTCTCCCTGTGTCTCCAATATGCTATAGCTCTATACAGTGATCCCTCGTTTTTCGCGGCTTCATGTTTCGTGGCTTCAGTGCTTCGCGGGTTTTTCAAAAATACAGAATAGAAAAAAAATGCATTGGTAGGAGGCAAGCGCCCCCTTGTGCTTGCTTTAAATGATGTCCACCAACTCAAGTTTCCGGTGTGAATCCTACTTCGCAGTTTTTCAGTTTTCGCGGAAGGTTCCGGTCCCCATTAACCGCGAAAAACGAGGGATCACTGTATTGCTATAGTTCTATAGCTGAATGCTAAACTAAAGTTGTTGACAAAGTGTGATCGTCACTATTTAATCACATTTTATTCATCCTGGATTGACTTCTGGTTTTGTTTATTTTTTCTTTCTGTAGCCTGATCAGGAAGTGATCACAACACCAGATACTGGCAGTCTCTCCTCTCCTCTCATAGACACTGAAAGAAATTTAGGTCTGCTTCTTGGTCTACATGCTTCCTATCTAGCAATGAGTACACCACTTTCCCCAGTGGAGATTGAATGTGCCAGTAAGAATTTTTACAGTTTTACTTTAAATGTAAATGTATATAAGGCTTGGCCTATGTTCTATAATTCCGTGAACTTGTTAAAGATACGGGCTAATTTTTAAGATTCAATAAATGCATACTCTGTGATATATTGCATTATTCGTTGTTGTTTTTTTAAGCCTGGCATTTTTAATGTAAATAAACAAAAAAATGTTTAAAATTTAGCAAAGAATGAAGGATCTTAAGCTATGGGAAATATTTCCAATTGGGAATATATTTTATTGAACTAGGCAGACCAATAGTGTTGCTTTGGTATTAGAAGCTTTATGTTAATACTAGAATGATATAGGCAAAAAAATGGATGGCATAAAGTCCCTGCATTTCTCAAATTGTCTAAAATGCTTATCTCTTAAAATTTGGCAGTAACAAAAACAATAAGAACAATTTATTAAACGTGTATACATCTTGATTTCCAGCAACCCGGGACAGTTCTCAACAATCAAAGAAACTTCTGCTTTTGAATAATTTTCTTTTAAGTTTATTTTTAAATAATTACTACAGAAATCGTATGATAAAATAGAATGTTTAAATGTATTTCTTTATAGAGTGGTTGAAGTCCTCTATTTTTTCTGGAGGCTTGCAAACTAGTCAGATACACTATAGTTACAATGAAGAAAAGGATGAAGACCACTGTAGCTCTCCTGGCAACACCACACCAAACAAGTCAAAAATGTATTCCCATCGACTAACTTTGACTGACCACTCACAGCCTTTTCTGCAAGCTATTGCAGACAATAATATTCAGGATCACACTGTGAAGGTAAGAGTACTTTCTCTTAAAAATAAAGATGGACTGTTCCGGGCACTGGCATTGCTAATATAAATGTTGGTGTTTATAAATGTTTGAACTGTTCCATTGTTAACACCAAAGTGTTTGATATCCCAAGTTTTGAACAGTGTTTGGAGATAATTGCTATATACTATTTAGGGTTGAGAATAAGAGCTTACTGGTCTAAACACATATTAGTGGAAATAATGGGTCCTTATAACATGGGAGGTGCTGAGTTTTTCCTGTCAAGGCCATAATTGCTGTAATAAATGGAATTTGCTCGTTCCCAGAATGGGTGTCACAAGAATGATCCATCACAAAACACCCGTTTTTTAAAGGCAACCAGATGTTACTAAAAGAAAAATAACTTTTTAAGAACTTTTGTAAAAGGTTTTTGAACTTTATAACATCACTGAGCTGCACAAATAACAGCAGAAATTCAGAACTACAGTACAAATTTCACAGGAAATTGAAACTCAAAAACAAATAGCATAGTGAAAAAATAAAATAAATACAAATCAGATTTTGAAAATAAACACCAAATATCAAACGTTAGGTTCTAAACCAGACTACATTTTCCCACCAATGAAAATCCCAGTACTATACTAAAGCAACTATAGTCAATCAGCCAAATAATTAATACAAATACTCCACTTCAACTTGTCCAGGAGAGCAACCTTTGCTTAAAATAACACTGTTCCAAAACAATATATATTGCATGCCATCGGATGCTCTTAGTCCTTGTTTTTTTATGATATTGACACTGCTATTGGTGATAATCACTTCTAGGATAGATAGGAAAGCCTGAAAAATAAAAAAAAATCTAATAAAAGACTCCCATGCGATCTTATTTATCTTTCTAGTGTTTTCAGGGTATCCCCCCCCCCCCCCAAATCTGCTGTTTTTGTTCTGAAAGTAATGCTGAGTCTAGCCTTGTTCCATACCCTCTATAGATCACGCAAGAACATTATCCTGCATAACTGCACAGAATGACTTGGCTAGAAATTTCTGCTGCTTTTTAAAGAATATTAAATAAAACTATAAAACTGCTTGTCTGACAGTTACTTCTGAATGGGGTTTTTTTTTTGCCTTCATGTATTGTAAGAATACAGTTATTATCCTAACTTAGGAGGATATGGTTCCATCTATATGTAAGAAAAGAGAATGTAGGAGACACTGTCTTGAGATTCCAATGTACAATATTCCAATATGTGATATTCACATAATGCTTTTTTCAGTTATTTCATTTCACTGAATTGCATTTGTTTGATTGATACAATGTCATAAACCCTACTAAGTGTATTTTTTAAATATCTAGGACTTCTTATGTCAAGTCGAGAGGTACTGCAAACAGTGTCATTTGACAACACCGATTACATTCCCTCCTGAGCACCCAGTAGAAGAAGTAGGACGTCTGTTGTTATGTTGTCTTCTCAAGCATGAGGATTTAGGTATCTGTATTCGGCATACAGTTATCTCAGAGTAGCTCTGTAAAAATTATAGGGCACTGAGTGGAACGAGACAATAATTAAATGCAATCCGATGTGAGGTGCTAAATACTTACTAGAGGTTACATTGTTCTAGCATGGCATGGGCAAAGTGCTGTATATTATCATATGGCAATCAAAATGCTGCTTATTATTCTAGGTTCCATTTGGAATATAAGATTGTGTAGGAAAATTGGAGTTACTATGATAATACAACCTTTTGGCATTCCAGCCTTCAAAATAAGCTGAGACAGAATAGACAGATTCTTAAATATTTTAGAAGAATCCTCTGTCTGGGGGAGCAGAAAGCAACAATCTTTGTTTCTTCCCAATATGGATTTAGTCAACATGCTTCCACATTGTTGAGATGTTTCAAATTGTTGAGTTGTATTGTTTGAGGTGGGCGGACTTATAAATCCAGAGGGAAAAATGCTTACCTTTGTTGTAAGAAGGATGGAGATGCTTATCCCATTACATAGTTTGCTATGGGGAAACCAAAATTGCAAAGTTTAGTCTAGCACAGTGTTCTCCAACCTTTTCCAGCTTGGTGGACTGGTGGGGGCGTTGTGGGGTGGGGGGGATTGGTTTTCCCTGCATGCACGCACCACTTCCACAAATGCAGCTTTGCACATGCACACTTGCTCACTACTTCTGTGGTCCAGTTTGGAAGGGGCTGCAGTCCAGGGGGTGGGAACGTCTGTACTAACATGTACTTGGATAACTTTTCTTCCTAATCCTATTAAACTTTCTTAATTATGCTCTTAAACTCTTTTTCTGCACTGGGAAAATACCGTATTTTTCGGAGTATAAGACGCACTCTTTTCATCAACCACTCTTAATTAAACAGCTTTCCGAAAGGAGGAAAAAGTTTTTGCACTCTGCAAACCTCTCCGAAACGCCCGTTTTTCACCCAAACGGGCCTGTTTTTTCCAAATAAAAGACATGAATAGCCTTTGGGGGGGATTGCAGAGTGGGTGGGTGGCAGAGTAAAAAATGACCTGTTTTTTGCAAAAATGGGCCTTTTTTGTCAAAATTGCATGCATAGCTTTATGGTGGTTTCTAGAGTGCTCCTGGGGGCGGGGGGGGGGGGGGGGAAATTGAGCAAAAACCAGTCCGTTCTTTGGTCATTTCTGCCCTCCCCAGCCCCCAGGAACTCTTTGAAAGCCTCCATAAGTCTATGCACGGCCATTTTGGTGAAAGAGGCGGGGCTCCAGGAGGCAATATATATATATATATATATATATATATGTTGTATTCGGTGTATAAGACACACCCAGATTTTCAGCCTCTTTTTAGAGGAAAAAAGGTGTGTCTTATACTCCGAAAAAAAACGGTAATACATTTTTGGTTGGAGAAGTGGGGCAGCAGACTATGGCTGTTGAGAATGGGAAATAGTTGTCTTTTATGTTCTTCCAGCACATTCAAAAAGAAAATTCTCTGCCATTTCAGATCTTTCAGAGAGTATCAGAAAGGAAGAACTCATTGTCTTATTATTTTATTGTAGTATTGTATTTTCTATTATATTTTTGCTTATTCTTTTCTAAAGGTCATGTAGCACTTTCGCTTGTTCATCCTGTTATGCTTGGAGTTGACCAAGTGAAGCACCGAATACTTCCGAAATCTGTAGCAGATGTTTGTCGTGTTGTCTATCAAGCAAAATGTTCACTGATCAAAGTAAGTATGGAGTTAGCAGCATCTTTTCATACTACTAATAATTGCTGTTGCTAATTAAATTATGGACTGATTCATGTGCATTGTTATTTTAAGACCCATCAAGAACAAGGAAGATCATACAAAGAAGTCTGTGCTCCTGTTATTGAACGCTTGAGATTTCTCTTCAATGAATTGCGCCCGGCAGTGTGCAATGATCTCTCCATCATGTCCAAACTTAAAAGTCTTAGTTCTTTGCCCCAATGGAGAAGGGTAGTCCAGAAGATAATTAGAGATAAGAGAAAAAAGAAAGGTAAAACAATGGCTCAAATATGATTTACAGAGGATGTACTGGAGAAGATGTGATTTTTATTTGCTGACATGTAGTAGAATACAACAAATTTTGGGTTGTTCCTAAGTAAATCTTCTATACCTACCTGAATGGGGGGGGGAAATGGTATGATAATTTATCTCTCACTGCTTGTATGTGCAGTTCCTAATGGGCTCCATATTGTAAATTCAAAAGATAATGCAATTAGCAAGAATAGCTTGAGGAATATGATCCTCTGCCACATACAACTGCTATTTACTTCAGCTGTGATTTTTTTTTCTAGATAAAACTTAAACTTTTGCTTCTTAGGATATACAGATTTATTCAATTATTATGTTTTGCATTTCTGGATTCTTCTTAAAGCATCTTTTTTCTGCTAGCTCCTAAAAAATCCGAAACATCTGATGTGGAAGAATGCAAAATTGGAAATGAGGAAAGTGATTTGGGAGAGTCATGTATGATACCTCATAGTCCAGTGACAACTGATAAAAGGCCTTTGTCCATCAAATCACCTAAGGTGAATATAAAAAAGGATGCATGCAGTAAGATGTAGATGGTGCTGAATGTTTATTACTAGGCATGGCGGGGGAGGGTGACACACTCCTAGGTAGCCCATTTGTGGTCCCAGGAGGCTGTATGGATGCCTACTAGGCCCAAAACTAGGCATGGGGGGTGACACACTCCCAGGTGGCCCATTTGTGGTCCCAGGAGGCTGTATGGATGCCTACTAGGCCCAAAACTAGGCATGGGGGGTGACACACTTCCAGGTAGCCCATTTGTGGTCCCAGGAGGCTGTATGGACGCCTATGAGGCCCAAAACTAGGCATGGGGGGTGGCACACTCCCAGGTGGCCCATTTGTGGTCCCAGGAGGCTGCATGGTAGGTAGGTAAGTAGAGGGATAGAGAGACAGAGAGGGGAAAATACAGTAGGTAGGTAGGTAGGTAGGTAGAGGGATAGAGAGAGAGGAGGGGGGAAAATACAGTAGGTAGGTAGGTAGGTAGAGGGATAGAGAGAGGGAAAAATACAGTAGATAAGTAAGTATGTAGGTAGGTAGGTAGAGGGATAGAGAGAGATAGGGAAAATACAGTAGGTAGGTAGGTAGAGGGATATATATAGAGAGAGGAAACAGCTAGTATATTTATATATATACTTTAATGTAATCTCTGTGTATGTATCCTAAGTGCTGTAAGTTGCCCAGAGTTGTTTCATTACTAGATGGGTGGCAAATAAACTCAATAAACAAGTAAGTAAGCATGGATTGTGGGAAGATTTTTATAGTATCTTAAAGAACCGGATTAGTTGGCATATTTTTATGTATGTTTACGTGCACAAGCTGCTGAAGGCACTCTGAGAGGAAATGGAAGTTATGCATTTAAGCTATACACAGAATAACCTTATCAAACATCATTTCCATAATTTATATCAGGATGGGTATCCACAACTCTAAATGTGTGTATGTGTGGCTTTCAGATCTCTCCCTTTCTTTCTCTGCTGTTGTCAGAAACTAATTTCTATTATGAGATGGGAAATCTAGTCTAGGCCCTCAAATAAATTTTGCAGTTAAAAAAAAGATGAAAAAGAAAAACCCCATTCATTCCAAAAATAAATCCTAACTCCCACTCATCTATAGCCGCCATCTACTTTGCATGAGTTATGTAATTAACTATAGTCATCAAAAAAGGTCCTTGCCTAGCTGACAATATAAAATATTCTGTGTCTTTAATAGCCTTCCTGTTGATAACTATGGAATTTTTATATTCAATTCACTTTTGGGGGGTTATTTTTAGATGCAACACTTGGTGTTTTTGTGTGTTTTTGTGTTCATCATCAGATGTATCTGTAAAGTCTTCCTTTGTAAGATTCAATATCTCAATGTGTTATTTGGGTTATTAACATTGTTTTCAGCCTGAGACCTCAGTTATTAATTCACATTAATGCACATTTAACTTCTTAGGATAAATGGCAGCCGCTGATAAATACAGTCACAGCTGTTCACAAATACAAGTGGCTGAAGCAAAACGTCCAAGGGTTATATCCCCAGTCTGCTTTACTCAACACCATAGTTGAATTTGCTCTGAAAGAGGAACCCGTTGATGTAGAAAAAATGAGGAAGTGCTTATTAAAGCAGGTAAACTATATTTTCCTTACTGCGGCTAAGATTTTGTTGCATAAGAAACTTCTAAAGGGCTGATGCTTTATCTCTGTTTTGCAGCTAGAGCGAGCAGAAGTTCGATTAGAGGGGATTGACACAATTCTAAAATTGGCTGCCAAAAGCTTCTTGCTGCCTTCTGTGCAATATGCTATGTTCTGTGGATGGCAAAGACTCATTCCAGAAGGAATTAATATAGGGTAATCTTTCCCTTGGCTCTTTTCTTTCAGTTCTGTTGAGCATTTTGTAGTGTTGTGCATGTCGAACATAAAATCAAGACTAAAGATTTTAGAACTGAGTCAGAAGTGAGCTAGGGACTTGGGTAATATAGATAGTCCTCGACTTAGGACTAAAATTGAGCCCAGAATTTATGTTGCTAAGTGAGAAATTTGTCAAGTGAGTTTTGTCCCATTTTATGACTTTGCTTGTTAAGTGAATAACTGTAATTGTTACTTGTTAAATTAGTAACATGGTTGTTAGGTGAATCTGGCTTTCCACATTGACTTTGCTCATCAGAAGGTGGTAAAAGATGGTCATATGACCCCAGGATACTGGAACCGTCATAAATATGAACCAGTTGTCAAGCATCCAACTATAAATCACATGACCATGGGAATGCTACCATGGTCATAAGTGTGTAAAATGGTCGTATGTCACTTTTTTCAGTACCGCTGTAACTCCAAGCAGTCACTAAACGAACTGTTGTAAGTTAAGGATTACCTGTATAGTATAGCAGACTTGTGTGCTAAATGAAGAAAACATAAGTCATAATCTTAAGAGTAGCATTGAAGTGTCATGGAGCACTTTTTTATATAATTTCTTAGACAATTTCTTGTCTAAGAAATTATTTAAAAAGGGAATATGGTTCAAGTGGTTATTACCAGAGGGAATGTTGATCTTTTGGGAGGGAGGCAGAGTAAAAATCAAAACAGTGGCGGAGGCTTTTATTAAAAAACATTCCCCCCAGTTGGGAGGTGAAGATGGGGGAATGGAGGGAGCGACGGCCCCGCCCGGGGACAGGGAAGAGGAATCAATTGCAAAAAGACTTAGATCGCAAAAATGAGTTTATTTGAAATACTATTGTAATTGTTGATACAAGATAAAATGGCAAAAAAAAAAGATGATTGAATATATAGACTATACAATGTAATCCTTTTATATGTTTATCCTTTACCTTTAAAATTGTAAACTTATGAAGTTTTGGGAGAGCCACCACCAACGGCAGGGAAGCTACCAAAATGTTATCTTTACCCTACACCTTTTTCCCTTGTAAAATTTTTGAAAACCAATAAAATACTTTTGAAAAAAAAAGAAGAAGTGGTGTCAGGGAGCACCTAGCTTTCCTAAAACTAATATAAAGTATGTCAGTAATGTAAAGCAGGGGTCTCCAACCTTTGCAACTTTAAGTCTGAAGGACTTCAGCTCCCAGAATTCTCCAGCCAGCAAAACTGGCTGGAGAATTCTGGGAGCTGAAGTCCTTCAGACTTAAAGTTGCAAAGGTTGGAGACCCCTGATGTAAAGCCTTTTGAAAAGCAAAAGCAGAGTATAACTACGTTAGGTTTGCCAACGGAGTGTATGCTCTATTTGTAATACTTTATGTTACATTTCCAAAATCTGGAAATAATTTTCTATTTTATTTTTTAACCTACAAAGAGAGCCTTTAACAGACTGCTTAAGAGATGTTGATCTGATTCCACCTTTTAACCGCACGCTTTTGGAAGTTACCTTTGGCAAGTTGTATTCGTGGGCTGTTCAAAATGTTAGAAACATTTTGCTTGATGCTAACAGCAGATTTAAAGAATTAGGTGAGTCCCTCCAGGTATTTATTTTGTGTTTTGATTATTAAAACTTATTGGTGTTACTTGCATGAATTTATATGATAGTGCAAACTGTAATTTAAATTTTGAAGGGTAGTTGCCAGTTATGTCTTGTAGGATATTCAGTAAGCTTCTTTTTCTTTTGATGATATAATAGACATGGAGAGGGAGTGAATCATGAACCGTATAGATTTGTATCTGTTGCCTTTCTGAGTTGCTTCTGAGTTATTTAAACACTTTTATTAAATAAACAGAAATAGAAGATCTGCACTGATATATCCTGAAGTCTTAATTATCTGACTCCTTGTTTGAAAATTTGGTTGGTTTGTATGTTTGAGTACTGTGGACTCAAGGGCCATAATATTATTTATATCTGCATTGTTTATTGAGATAAAAGTTACTAGAGGAATCTTATATCTGTATGTGTGTGCTTTGGAGTTTCTAGTGTATTGTCTGCAACCAGAAAAGCAACTTCAGGCAAAATAGAAGTAAAAATATTTTGGCAGAAGTATTCTGTAGGTCATTTATTTAAGCTAATAAATATCTTGGGATTTTTCACTTTTCACCTAGGGATCCAGCCTGTTCCTCTGCAGACTATAACCAATGAGAATCCTGCAGGACCAAGTCTTGGAACCGTCCCACAAGCACGTTTTTTATTGGTCATGCTTAACATGTTAACTTTACAACACGGTGCAAATACCTTGAATCTTCTTCTCAATTCTGGCATGCTGGCATTAATGCAAACAACACTGAGGCTAATAGGTATTTGCAGATCTGTCTTCCTCTGGTTTTTTCCCCCCCCTGCTCAGAACTTAACAAAAATTTAAAATGTCTTTTCCATTATTTCCTGACCATTTTGTGGAAACATTTTAATGGTTTTAGAATGTATCTATCGAGGGCTAAATGCAAGGTGTGTATATCTCAGTAAATCTATTGTTGAATTAGGACCTAGCTCCGATAATGTGGAAGAAGATATGATTGCTGCATCCCGGAGTGTTTCTGCTACAGTCCTAGAAGAGTCCAGGAAGGAAAGCACTCCAGTTCAGCTTCCTGTTTCAGGACCAGAATTGGCAGCCATGATGAAGATTGGCACTAGGGTGATGAGAGGAGTAGATTGGAAGTGGGGTGACCAGGTATGACTTTTGTCAGTGTTGCACCTATCTGCCCAGAGTTACCTTGCGTGGGAGATGGGTGGCATAAAAGTGTAATAAACATATCAATTGAATTTGAATATAATCTTGGTTGTTATATATTTTAAACATTTCTGCTTTCCTAAGGATGGGCCTCCTCCAGGTTTGGGACGGGTAATTGGAGAACTGGGTGAAGATGGTTGGATCCGAGTGCAGTGGGACACTGGCAGTACCAATTCTTACCGGATGGGAAAAGAGGGGAAGTACGATCTGAAGCTAGCCGAACCTCCTCCTGCTTCACAACCTGCAACTGAAGACTCTGACACCGAGGATGATTCTGGTAAGAAACTTTGGAGATGAGGTCACTGGCATTTTAGTATCTACATATTCTACGGTGAGAATGGATGGAATTACATCAAATTTTCTTCTGTCTTCTCTCATTTTTCAATCAAAAGGCTCAAAATATTAAAAGAAAACACTTGGTAATATGGGAAGGGAAGGAAGGAAGAGGGAGAGAGGGAGGAAAGAGAGGAAGGAAGGAAGAGGGAGGGAGGGAGGGAGGAAGGAAAGAGAATTTCTGCAGCTCATGGCCAGTTTCCCACAAACTCAGTGGGGAAGCCAAAAGGAAAGTGGAAGTTGCTCTCATTTCTCTGTGTAGGTAAGAAAAATATCATTAAAATGATGATTTGATGGATCTTAGTCTAGTGTCCTTTTATCTTCTTTAAAGTTATTAGTATATCAAACATAGGGTGATATATTAGTGTATGCATATTAGTATATTCACATTGTAATGTGTATCAAAAGCTTTTATCATTTATCTTTCTGCTCTCCTAATGTTTCAAAGACATGAGAGTTCTTTCAGCTTGCTTTTCTTTTCTCACTGCACTAGCAGTGTTAGCTATTCGTTCTGAATTGTGTTTGTTTTGACATTCATGATAAAATAAATTGAATAGTCTCTCTTCTTTTGTGATTCACATCTGCTCTTGAAGAAACACTGTGATGTTTATACTGCTCATAACTAAAATACTAAGTTACTGACTTTATGTAAAGTGACTGAAAATGAGAGAACTGAAATTACAATTGACCTCATTTTCAGTAATTTACATTGGCTCTTGTTTTAGAAGGAGAACACACTGAAAAAAATCCCCATCCTACTTCCATGATGCTGACCAGCACCGTGAATCTTCTGCAAACACTCTGCCTTTCAGCTGGCCTTCATGCTGAAGTAATGCAGAATGAAGCAACGAGAACTTTGTGTGGATTGCTCCGCATGCTGGTAGAAAGTGGCACGACAGAAAAATCATGTAAATCCAGTGTATTATATTCTTGCTTTCTGTTGTATTCACCATCCAAGTATCAGTAAAACAAGAATTTTATGTTTTTTATTTGGTTTATTCATTCATCCAAGCGCAATCTGGTAAAATGATCTAGAGACAATGACTAACTAATCCACAGATTAAAAAATTGTAATTATAGGTCGTGGAATTATAATCTCCCACCACAGAAATAATAATATCAGTTAACTATATTAACTATGCAAACTGCAAATTCTGTATAGAATTTTGAATGTTTTTTTCTGAATGAATCCAGAGAGGGGACCAGACTGATTTCATTAGGGAGGCTTTTTCATAGAATAAATACCCCTGAAAAGCAGTGCATTTTAGCTTCTTCCCTTTACTTCCCAGAAGAGGAGAGTTACTGGTTGTTTTGCCTGACATGACGAAACACAGGTCAAGCTTGTACTGTAGGTAACTAAATGACAAACCATTATGGACCTTGTATGTCTAAACGTGTGCCTGGAAACGTACTAAAAGCCAGTGCAGAACTCAAAGCACAAGTGTAATGTGGCTCCAGAAATAACTGCTAATTAATATGTGGGCTACCGCATTTTGGATCACTATAGTTTCTGAGTAACCTTTAAAGGCAAGAGAACCATTCAGAAGTTTAGTCAGTTCATAAATTATCGTGTCTTAAATGTTCATCCTTTACAGAATGAAAAGGTCTTTGGTGTAACTTCCTTTTTAATGCTTCTTTTTTATAATTGTTTGTTAGAGGATTTTTTCTTTAGATACATTACAGTAAAGTAACATGGAATATAGAACAAGGTGGTTTTGAAAACTAAAACCAGATAGGATTGAATCTAACTGGTTTCCCTCTCCAGTCATAAGAAAAAGGGGAGAAATCTCCTCCCTTTTAAGGCCCCTATTCCCCATAATTTAGAGGAGCAGAGAGTGGGGAGCAATAGGAATTTCTACCATGTAATCAGAAATAAGATTACACCAATGTTGATTACTAGTCCTTGTTAATTATTTGCAGCTTCCTTGCCAAATACATTAGTTAACAAAGAGCAACATCGGAACTGGTGTACCCTGGGATTCATCCGGAGTATAGCACTTATGCCTCAAATGTGCAGCACTCTTAGTACATCACAATGGATAACGCTGCTAATGAAAATTGTAGAGGGACATGATTCATTCACTGCGGCATCTCTCCAACGACAGGTAACAATATTTAATGTTTTAACGATCAGTGGTTGAGTCATGGTATAGTTTTAAAGCTGTATCTTATCGCTTTATAATAATTTAGAAGCAGGTGTCTTAGAACAGGGGTCTCCAACCTTTGCAACTTTAAGTCTGAAGGACTTCAGCTCCCAGACTTCTCCAGTCAGCTTTGCTGGCTGGAGAAGTCTGGGAGCTGAAGTCCTTCAGACTTAAAGTTGCAAAGGTTGGAGACCCCTGTCTTAGAAGATCAAGGTGAATATGTAGTGTGGCTTTGTCCTTATATCTACTATAGATACAAGAGAGTCACGAGAACTGGGGCAGATTCAACCTAAAAGTATAGATCAAGTGTGCTCAAGACATGGAAAAGATATATGGGCCACAGACACTGGATCCCTCTCTCTTTAGAAACAGATATTTTGTCTTGCAAAACCTTTTTGGAAAATCTGAGAGAATTATAAGCATTGCCATGGCAGACCTTCTTTTCAAAGAATAAATAGGGGGAAGGAATACTCATAGCATGTTCACATTTTGAAAACTGGCCATGACGTAATGCTGGACTTAACAAAAGGAAGCTTAGATTCTCTCTCTCTCCTGTGCTGGCATGTGGGCCATCTTAATGAGAATATGGAGACACTATCAAACCAGATGAATGGTTGAGAGCTGGAAATAACGAAAACATGGGTGAAATAGAGAAAGTGGTGAAGCTGTTGTCATTCCTTCCAGTTGGACATGGCTAAGCCTGTTAGATCCATCTATCTCCCTTCATGCTCCATGTGGGGGTGACACGTATCTCTGCTGGAAAGCCTCCGCTATTTTATTTATATATATTTATTAAATCAACTTTATATAGCTGCTCATCTCACCCAATGTGAATCCTGAAAGGTTCTTCATAGAAAAGAGACTTGGGAAAATGTGAACCTCAACTGATGGAAAGCTTCTATGGCAATAAAGGTTTTAACTGCAAATTATCATCCTTTATATGTGCGGGAAGAACAAGATAAGAATGTAGCCAGCATGTTGATTGAAATGGAAAATCTATTTCTAGAGTCAGTGAACTCGGTAGGGTTTATGATTTTCCTCACACATGGCGTAAGTTGGGTTAAATAAACTCAGCTCTAGCATAGCAATAACCTAGATATACAGATTTGAGGATAAAAACTACTGAGATCAGGGCGTTATCCTGCATTAATATAAGCATGTATACATTTGTGTGCTGACTCCAGATAGGTGCAATCAGTCTCTCTTTTAGGAAAGTGTGCATAGTAACATGATTGAATGTATGGATGCGCTGGAACTTTTAATTAATTTTACAAGTGGACTGTTTTGTTTTAAAGCCATTATTTTTAATAAGTGGTGCACATTTCTTTTTTCTGCTGTTTCATTGTTTTAGATCCTTGCTGTGCACTTATTGCAAGCAGTGCTTCCTTCCTGGGATAAAATGGAAAGGTCACGGGATATGAAATTTCTTGTGGAAAAATTATTTGGGTTTTTGGGTAGCTTGTTGACTACATGCTCTTCAGATATCCCACTGCTCAGAGGTAAGAAAATATTTTGTCTTCATTGATACAGTTTTTGGTCCATTCATCCTTCATGGATGTACAGTAACTTTATCTTAGCTTTCTTTCATTTCTTTTATACTGTGTTTATTTGTTTGCAGAATCTACTCTGAGGAGGCGGAAAGCTAGGCCTCAGGCCTCCCTGACGGCAACTCACAGCAGTACTTTAGCTGAAGAGATTGTTGCTCTATTGAGGACTTTGCATTCCTTGGGCCAGTGGAATGGACTCATAAACAAGTATATCAACTCTCAGCTAACCTCCATCACCCACATCTTTGCAGGAAAAGAGTCAGAAGGGGTAGTTCCCACATCTTTACAATCAACTCATTTGTTGTTTTTAAAAAGAAAGCAATTAATTCAGTCAATTACACTTTTTTCAATTAGCACTGCGATCAAGTTTTAAAATTCTTTCTTAAACATTAAATTTGCCTTAATATGCCATATGTGCATTGATTTTTATGTGCAAAAATATTTAAATTTTATGTGCAAAAATATTTAAATGTATGATTATATAGGTATGTAAATATATTCTGCTAAGGGAAATGCTCCTTGTAGTTTAACTAGATTGTAATTATTTTTACTAGGCTGCTTTGGAAGACTGTTTTCCTGATTCTGAGACTCCAGAAGTGGGAGGCCTGATGGCTGTTTTGGCAGTTATTGGTGGAATAGACAGTCGGCTGCGGTTAGGTGGTCAAGTAGTTCATGACGAATTTGGAGAAGGCACGGTGACAAGGATTACTCCAAAAGGAAAAATCACAGTGCAATTTTATGAGATGAGAACCTGCAGAGTTTGTCCTTTCAGTCAACTAAAACCAGTGAGTGCCTTAAGCGATGTTAGGATATTGAGAACAAGCAAATTGACAATTAATATACTGGTAGTACTTGGGAAATGTTGTTGTGGATAAGAAGCAGAAGTGTATGTATCCTGAAACACAGGGTATGATTTTCCTTTAAATCCTGAACCGCTTGAAATGATCTTGCTGCTCTGAGAAGATAGTGGTACTGACATGATATTTGTAATTTCACTGACAGCTTTAAGTCTGTTGTGAAAATTTCAATTTCAATTTATTTGATTTATATACCGCTCCTTTCTCCATCGAGATGGACTCAGGGCGGTGCACAGGAAATTAAAAATCATACCAACAAACAATAAATACAGTAACAATTCTAAAATGAATTAAATTAAGTAACCTGTGCTAAAAATATTCCCATTAATAAAATTCTAATATCCATTTACTAATTTGCTAAAATTATGTCGAATCTGAGCTCTAAGCTCTAAGCTAGACTAAATCTACCTTCCCATTTTGTTTCGTTTTTATGTTACATACTCAAAATTTGTAGCAAAATATCTTCAAGACCAGAGAACGGCATTTTCCAAAGTCTACATTTATTATGTGACTCAATAGGTTTCTTTTTGAGAAACAAAAAGATTTTGCTGGATATACCATGGGTTTCTTCTTTCTGGAAATGGGACAGAGTTATTTCTGATGAAAATAAATAAATCTTACTATAATGAAATTACATTGATAGCATTCTTTGTATTTCCCCTTAGGTTCCTGTGGTTCCATTTAACGTGAATAACTTACCCTTCACTGAACCCATGCTTTCCGTCTGGGCTCAGTTGGTAAATCTGGCTGGCAGTAAAGTAGAAAAACAAAGAATGAAGACTCCCAACCAGGGTCTTTCTGGTATATATTTCTCTACTTGGAAGTATTCCTCTGTCTAAGATAACAAGAAAGTGAAACTGGAAATCAGAAATGTAGTTTGGTTTGAAGTGTGTTAATATCAGCATTAAACAGAATTACTCAATAATTATTTTAAATTAAATTTGGGCAGAAGCCTTTGTGGCTAGATCCTCTATTTGCTCATTTGTACCTCTGAATCCAAGATCCAGCAAGTCATAGACCTGCTCCTTCAGGAGTAGTGCATCTACTTCCTAAAGCAATCTCCAGAACTGATAAGAGTTGATATTTTTATGTCAAGTTTTCTACCTTGTTTGATAGCTTCAGCCTAGTTCATTCCATCCTGTCCTCAAGCAGCTTCCAGATACTGGGTCGGGAATTAAATTTCATATCCAGATTAGACCAGGGTGATGTTGTATAACTGAGTATCAACTGTACATTGATAGCATCTTACCCCAAGCTGACAAGTGACCTTTCCCTGCAGCTGACATAATGTTAAAAAGGAGTCTTTATTTATAGAGTCACAAAAGTGTCCATCAAGCTGACTTGTCCTCCCCCTTTGGTTAAAACTGGTCACCAAGGAAAAGACTGTAGAACAGTCGTACCAATATCTAGTCTAGTCATTACAGTTGGACCACACAAATATCACAGAGAATTGTACTGAACACCAGACAAAGGGCCTGATGGGACCAGAAGGATGAACTACCGCCATTGAAGTCATCAGCCAGTTACCAATGTTATTTCTGTCCCATGTCCAGATCTGTAACCTGTGTGAAAGTGAAAAAGGAAAAGATAATTTAAAGTAGTAGTTTCCCACAACACTTTTGTAATCTGAGCAGATTTTCAGTGGATGAGATTAGAACTGTATTCTTACTCTTTTTAAGGATATTTATTTTAATAATTTTAAAAATCATCATCTTTAACAATTTTTTGTACTTTTGGCATGAACATTTTCCCTATTAATTTTTGCAGCCCTTGGGTAAAAATCAGAGAACCAGAATAGTCAACATATTTCAATATTGTTCAATTAGAATATAAACTACTCAAGTTCTTATTTTTCTGTTGTAGCACTGCCAATTCAGAAACTCAGAAGATTTTGAATGGAGTTACTTAGTTCAAGGCCTGAAACAAAATGTTTTCTCTTTCATGTTTATCCCTAATGTTTGCTATCAGTTGTGCTAACAAATGCCTGTAATATATTTTGAACAGGACAAATAGACTTGGATCTCTTGAGATGCCAGCAATTAAAGCTATACATATTAAAAGCAGGCCGCGCTCTGCTTTCTTACCAGGATAAATTAAGGCAGATCTTATCTCAACCAGCAGTACAAGATTCTAGCACAGTTCCCACAGGTAAAATTCCACTTAATCACGTTTTTTACAGTTTCACATTTCCCCCCTATATTTTTACTGTTTCTGCAACTAGGCAGCATAGTGGGGAGGGAATTGGATTTTCAATGATTACCTTTTCTTGTTTTTCCTCATGGTAAGTAACCTGGCTTAGAATTGACTAGCAGTATACACTTATCTACAAACATTTATTCTTATTTTTTGGAAGCAACAAGCTGTTCCTTTTCAGATATAATGTTTTGTATGTATAAAAAGGGTCACTAGTTCATTAGTTGCCCAAAAATAGATTTGTTGAGATACTAGAGAAATGAGGTAAAAAGAACAGGCTGTTTCTCACCTATCCATTAAGAGGAGCATGTCTGTTCTTTTAGTGTTAGATATCAGACATAAGGGGATCATATATTCCTACAAAGGAGGAAAGAAGAAAATAAATAGATTGGTGAGAATGACATCGGTATTTCAAGATACGTGAGGTATTTCATGTGTTTAGTATTTCAAGATACTCAGATAGCCTGAGTATGTTTAATGTAATTAAACAAAATAGATGCCAGGGACATAACGTGATGGACAGAAAGAGGATCCATAGATATTTCTATTTTTTTTCATAATAAGGCCCTCCTTTTTTAGACCTCACTTCATTTGAATAGTTTAGGACAGGGGTCTCCAACCTTTGCAACTTTAAGTCTGAAGGACTTCAGCTCCCAGAGTTCTCCAGCCAGCAAAGCTGGCTGGAGAAGTCTGGGAGCTGAAGTCCTTCAGACTTAAAGTTGCAAAGGTTGGAGACCCCTGGTTTAGGAGACGTCCATGAGTATTTTCCTTCTTATCCTCCACTGTATGCGATAAGTCTACTTGGCCCTCAGCTTTGTGGCTATGTAAGGATTAGAACTCAGGTCATCTTAATTTCAATCCAACCCAACCCTACCTCTCTATCACAGAGATTCACATTTAGATACTAGTTTCATTAGTATACAAGAAAGTGTGTCTTTTCTTCTCCTGTAACTTTAAATGGAATTAACATGAGAAGGGTACTTACACAAATGGTCTGCTCCATTGTGCTCATGCTTGCTGCCCCTTCAGTATTGGCCCTGTTGTATTTAAATTATGTAATAAACTAAAGATAATTGTACTAGGAATATGGATTTAAGCACAAAACTCCAGACAGAAATAAAAAGCTCTGTTGCTCAGGATTCTAAGAGGTAGCATACATATAACCCCTTCATGGATTATAATTCTGTACTTGGATTTATACTGAATTCATAGTTGGATTTCTTTTAGCCGTGGTTTTTTAAAATAGATCTCTTGTCTGTTTTTTCATAATGTCTCCTAAATTTGATGGATTTGTAAAAAACTAACAGTTCTAATCGATGATTCCTACTGGTTTAACTAGTTTAGTTAAATGTTAATTAATTCCATTAACAGTTAAGATTATTTTATATGTAGTATTGACCTAATATTTTGAGAATTATTGAGTTTGTGCAATTTTCATTCTGATCCTTTTTTTCCTGTATGCTATTAAATATCTGCTAAACTAAATATATGTACATATAAAAAGAGACTTAAAGAAATATTTGTTTGCATTTGAAATAAGATACATCATGGACTGCTTCTGGACGAATACATAAACTTGGGGTTGGGGTTGGTATAGAGATTCTACAGCTTAAAATACTTTTTTGTGTTGCTTTAAGACGATGGTGCAGTGGCATCGCCTGAGGTGGGAGACATGTCTCCAGAAGGGCCTCAGCCTCCCATGATCCTTTTGCAGCAACTGTTGACAGCAGCAACACAACCCTCTCCAGTGAAAGCAATATTTGATAAACAAGAGCTTGAGGTATTTTGTTTAGCTTTTGCTATTTTAAACCATATACTATCAAATCTAACCTGGGAAGAAGGTACACACATACATTATAATTTACTAAGTACAATACAATACAATACAATACAATACAATACAATACAATACAATACAATACAATACAATACAATACAATACAATACAATACAATACAATAGCAGAGTTGGAAGGGACCTTGGAGGTCATGTGGTCCAGTCGTCCCCAACCTTTTTGGCACCAGGGACCGGTTTCATGTTAAAAAAATTATGTGGACCAGTGGCCATGGCTCAGCCGGCGTAGAAGGGGAGGGGGGAGGGGGAACAGGAGGCGCATGCGCACACGGGGGGGGGGGGAGAGTCGGCTCACTCGCCCCTCTTGGGCCCCCAACGGCCACACCTACACTTTCCCGCCTCTGGTGTGTGCTCTGTCCAGGGGGCTGCTCCCTCCTCCTCCTCTCCGGCCCCTTCTAAGAGTTGTGCCAATCACTGCGGCCCGGTTCCTATCAAGCCACGGACTGGCACTGGTCCGCGGCCCGGGGATTGGGGACCCCCTGATCTAGTCCAACTCCCTGCCGAGGCAGGAAGCCCTATACCATTTCAGACAAATGGCTATCCGACATCTTCTTGAAGACACAAAGTCTTGAGTACAATTCAGTAGGAAAAGAAATACATCCAAGCACCATGAGACATGGCACACTTTTGCAAAGATAAAGGTCGAATGGTTACTAGCCACAGCCATTTCAGTAAAAAGAGACTTGTTATGTCACCTTTCTCTCTGAAGCAGCCAAATGAAATAGCCATTGAGAGAAGCAGAGAGGTCAAACCATGACTGGTCCCAGGAATGCTGACAGTCATTATATATCTGATTTTATTTCTCTCAGGTGTTTCTGTATGTAGTTAACATTCCAAAGAATTTTATTTATTTATTTAGAAGATTTACATGGTCACCCACTCACTCTCAGTGAGTCTGGGTAATTTATAAAGAATAAAAACTGAATTTGTTTTAGCTCAGGAAAGGCTCTTTTGTGAAAGAGGTTTAGTCAGAGTTATCTATCATGTATACTGAAAAGTCACATATTTAAGATTCCTATGTCAGCATTGCAAATCAGCTTTGAACTTGAGTTATTTAAAAGTTCAGTTGCATTTGTTTAAAAAAATTATTGACCTTGTACTTTAAAAAGATGTCATCTTTGTTGCATTTCTATCGTGGATATATTCATTTCTTTAGAAAGAAGCCACAGCCCCCATAAATAAGTTATACAGAGAAAATGCTAAAATTAAAGCATGAGCAACAACATAACTCTATTTCTTCTAAGGATAATGATTTAATATTTTTATTAGAGATAGTAATAATATTGATTCCAGAAGAATAATTTGTTGATAACAAACTTGTATGGCACATAAAATTAGAGATCTTTAAAATGCTTTGCTGTATGCCTATTGTTCACTATAGTTATTTGCATACTTAAAAAAATTATGTTACATCCAAAGTGATTTGGTTGCATTAGGTAAGCCAGATTTGGCCACAACAAATATAATTTCTAGCTTAGGTTCTTGCCTTCCTAGCATTTTAATTGTTATTTTTAAGTATGCCATAGGATTTGTGTCTAAGTCTGCCATAGGATAAATACAATACAATACAACACAACACAACACAACACAACACAACACAACACAATAGCAGAGTTGGAAGGGACCTGCTGCTGCACACTGCTGGCTCATATTTAAATGGTTGTCCACTAGGATTCCAAGATCCCTCTCACAGTTACTGCTATTGAGCAAGGTACCACCTATACTGTACCTGTGCATTTTATTTTTCTTGCCTAAATGTAGAACCTTACTTTTTTCACAATTGAATTTCATTTTGTTAGATAGTGCCCAAATGGATGTGTTGTCATGTATGTTACTTTGTGTTAAATAGAGCTTATATATATAATTTCCCATAGGCTGCTGCCCTTGCCGTATGTCAATATCTGGCTGTAGAATCTGGACATCCTTCAACTCCGGTCTTTGAAGAATGTAGCTCCAGTGAAGCTACAACACCTGTTACAATCCAACATATCCGACCTGCAAAAGTAAAGAAATGCAAGGCATCTCCCATTCCACCACTCCCAATTGTTGTGCAACTTATGGAAATGGGATTCCCTAGAAAGAATATTGAGTTTGCATTGAAATCATTATCAGGAACTTCTGGAAGTGCTTCTGGATTACCAGGTACCTCATGTTTTTAGCATTCACAGTGCACTACAAAAAGATAGATGGAATATCTTTATTTTGATACTGATGGTAAAAATAATACAGGGTAAATGTAAAGATTGGGTACAGTAGTGAACTATTAGTTATAGGAAAAATATGACGGAAGATGATTTGGAAAGGTTCGTGATGATTTAAAGTGGTGATATAAAATAAAAGCATAATTTAAGCACTTCTACTCATATGAACAATTCTTTTGATGTCTTAATCTAGGCGTAGAAGCCTTGGTGGGCTGGCTTTTGGATCATCCCGATGTTCAAATTACTGATTTCTCAGATGGTGACACTGTATCTGATGAATATTCAGATGATGACGTGTCAGAAGAAATAGAGGAAGCAGAAGCCGCATACCCAGTGGTAAATGTTAGGAATAACTACTTACGATTTTTATAAAAAATTTCTAACAAAAAAAATAGCGACAAGTTCTCTATAGTTGTTATTGGGCATTTATGACATCTTATTATGACAACCGGAACATTTGTTTTCTTTATTGTAGTCTGCTGTTGTAACAGAAAGCCAAACTTATAAGAAAAGAGCTGATTTCTTAAGTAATGAAGATTATGCGGTATATGTCCGGGAGAATATTCAGGTAAGAAAGGGTGTAACTATACAATTTTCCTTCTGAAAGAAGTATTATGCATATAGAAAAGTAGATATGGACAATGTCAATTAAGTGCAAAAGTTATTTTCTAGGATATTTCAAGCTTTTGTATTGCCTTTTGTGAAGGTACTGATTCCCTTTCTCCATTTTTCTCTTCCTCTTCCTGTTTTATTTTTATCAGTGAAAGTTAATGGCAGCACAGGCTTTATTTTATTTATTCTGCCCATTCTTAAAAGATTTGGGCAGCTAATATTTTAAAATTATATACCAACAATTACCATAAAACATTTAAATGGCATCACTCAATAAAACTGAAAATATTTTTATATGATAACCTGGAGGGTTAATGCCAGTTATGTAGGCAGTATAGAATTAAGTATACCAGCTCTGCTGGCTGAAGAATTCTGGGAGTTGAAGTCTACAAGTCTTAAAGTTGCCAAGTTTGAAGACCTCCGAGATAGACCATTGGCCTGATTCCCAATACGTTAGCTTCTAGTAATGCGGGTAACTCCAGATATTGCTAGACATTAGTCTATTCCCCTGGCTATGTTGCTTATAATTCATGGGGAATAGAATTAATTGAGGCTGAGTAGGTCTTCGTGTTGTGCTCTACCATTTCCACATATTTTTGAGGAAAAAAAAGTGTAGCTGCTTTAAAAATTTCCAGACAAGAAATTTTGTGCCCCAGTGTGCTTTGAAAAAAATATTTTGAAATCGCAGCCTTAGAATTCAGCAACACCTGGAAGACCATTCCCAAGTTCCCAGAATTCAGCAACACCTGGAAGACCACTACAGTAATGAGTAATTTATGCTGTGCTTTCAATAGTTGTAAAGTACAAAACAGAAAGCACCCTTTAGTCTTTAAGAACAGCTTATGGGAAACTCCAAATTTGAAAATCTGACAGTTGTCCTTTCCCAGAGAACCTGGATAGTGTAGAAAATATATCTTAGGCTACTTAATAAGGTTGACTGTATGGCTTTTGCATTTAAGAATTTGTAGAATATCTGCCATTTGCTAAAACATGGCAGCGTCTTCAGTTTATATCTAACATGAGCACTGGCAACATTAGCTGCTTTAGAATCCTCTACTGGTAAAATGTTAATATGTTCTAATATATATACATATACAAAAAAAAAAAAATAGGTGACACTACCTAGGTGAACTTTTCAAGGTATGGAAACTAAGCAAGGTTGGATCTGATTACCAGAAGAGAATATCAGGGCTTTAAGGCTAGACTGGGAGATTGAAGGAAGGCACTGGCTGATCATTTCTGCATTGTTGCCAAGATCACTGCATGGACACGTCCATGAGAGAATCTGTTTGAGAGTGGGTTGAAAGTGATCTTACCATTACAAAATTATGAACCTATAACTAGTGTTTGAATGTGAGTGTGTGTGTGTGAGAGAGAGAGTGGGGGGAGGGAGAAATAAACTAGGCTGAATCTCAAAGAATATAGACGGGTTAAGGCAGGGGTGTCCAAACTTGGGAACTTTAAGACTTGTGGACTTCAACTCCCAGAATTCCCCAGCTGGCAAAGCCGGCTGGGGGATTCTGGGAGTTGAAGTCCACAAGTCTTAAAGTTCCCAAGTGTGGACATCCCTGGGTTAAGGGGATAACGGGTTGGAAAATTTGAGTCATAAATGATAAAGGATGTCCATTTTGACATCTGTGTACCATACTAGAGATCTGAAATTACAATGAATGCAACAAACATTTTATTTTTTTATCTATTGATCATGTATGAATTCTTTTACAAAGAAATGGATGGACTCGGTTAAATGCTGGCAATGTGCCTTGAAATGCAGCATTGGTTCATATGATCATCATGTGCTACAGTGGCTCCTTGTTCCTTATTCATATTGTTCGGAAAAAGTCATTACGTTTTTATAGATCATGCTATTTTGAATTGTGCACCATCGATTTAGAAATTAACAAGATAAAAAGTTATGATGGCAGTTTGTTTAAAAAAAAAGATGCTGGAGGAATGTCTATTTTTGGGCTATTATATAGTATGTTAAAGTAGTCAGTTTTTGCTATATTTGAACAACCATTTTGCTTCCAAGACTGCTTAGAAATTTGGCCTATATATGTTTACGTTTTTGTCTTGAACTAGGAAAGACGTAGCTAGAAAACAAATCCTTTAAATAAATAAACGTTTTTTCTCAAAATTAAATTGATTGCAATGGTAATGTATATATGATAAAAGGATAGGTAGCACTAGGTTTGTTTAACATTTAAGAGATTTTTTCAGGTTGTTCTTTTTACTTTTTCTCTTAAATAAAGGTCTTTGTAGAATGATTTTAGGATTTCATATTTAGAGGTAAAAATATTTTTTTTAATTCCCAAATTTTTATGAAGTTTTTTTATAGCTATAATTCCCCTCCCCCACAAGTAGTTTGTGCTGTTACAGTTTTCCTTATTGTATATAATACTACTTGAATGATTGACTATCAAGTGCTACTTTAGTCTTTTCACTTATTTATTGTCATCTTAGGTGGGGATGATGGTCCGATGCTGCAGAACCTATGAGGAGGTTTGTGAGAGAGATGTGGGTAAAGTTATAAAGTTGGATCGCGATGGTTTGCATGACCTCAATGTGCAATGTGACTGGCAACAAAAAGGTGGCACTTACTGGGTCAGATATATCCATGTGGAACTGATAGGTGAGCTGAAGACATAAAGTATTATTCTGGTTATATTCATAATGAGATGTAATTTAGAATTCAAGCCAACTGATATCACTGATCTTAATACTTTACAGGATTCCCACCACAAAGTTCTCCGTCACACATAAAGATTGGTGACAAAGTTCGTGTAAAAACTTCTGTAATGACACCCAAATACAAATGGGGATCTGTTACCCACAGAAGTGTGGGTGTAGTAAAAGGTAATTTGAATGTTTAAATACATACATACATACATGAATAATTACAGATGTTGTCTTGGTACAGTGGTTGTGCTGCTACAAAATATTCAGTTATGTTGAAAGCTTGACCTTCCTGTTGTTATTTTTTTCTAATAGTTTGTTGAAGAAGGCCTGTGCAAGTGGAAAACGCTTCTCATGTGGGTGGGAATTAGTGCTTTTTGCCATTTCCTTTCCATTTCCTGCATTTATTTGTGACATGCCTCATGTTGTTCCAAAGGGTTTCTTGGCTAATGAAAAAGAGGAAGCTTTGAAAAAACACTTATTTAAATTGATCTGGGGAGCAGAATTGCTTGCTTGAAAAGAGTAGGAGAATGAGATGTTTATAAATCAGTATTTTGACATCTCTTTTTAAAAACAATTTTTCACTTTAAGTTTTATAAAAAATAAAAAAGCCAATAAAGGGTAAAAGTAAAGAAGGAAGAAAACAAAGTGCATAAAAAAAGAACACATAGAAATTTACTTTGCAGGAAATATAACTACAATTCCAAAATAACCTCTTACTCTATGATTATAAAAGAAAGCCCACTCTTTTCTATTGCCCAGGGGTATTTTTCCCCTAATCATGAAAACCATAAATCATAAATACATTTTTATTGTTTTATGCAAAAAGCCAAGGGGTTTCCAGTCAGCCATAACAGTAGATATTTTTTCTTTAATATAAGAGGTTAATTTAGCCATGTCCACAAATTCCATTATCTGTACCAACCATTTATCTATTGTGCTGAACCTTTCCACCTTTGGGCATGTAATAGGTTCACTGCAGAGTATTATGGCTTATATCAGGGAACAATTCCTTCATTGACTTTCTGATCATGTTTCACTTAATTTTTGATATCAAACGTTATAAAATTCAGTTAAATAAATTGCTACCCCTGAGTGAGTAATATTCCTCTTAGAATTATTAGATAAAGATGATGATGATGATGATGATGATGATGATAGAAGTATTGATATTCTGTTCAAAAATTTCCTGTGGATAATTGGAGTTAATTGATTCCTTTATTCCCCACTTGGAAAGTAGTTTTGAACCACTATAATATTAACATTCCTCTGGAACGAACTACCCCCCGACCTTAGAACAACTACGGACCTCCACGCCTTCCGCCAGAAATTAAAGACTCTCTTGTTCCATCAGGCCGGTTTGGCCTAAGTTATTTACCTAGCCTATAGTCTGTACCTTAAATTGTTTTAATTGGGTTTTAGATGGGGTTAAATGTTTTAATGTTTTAAATTTTTAGCGCAGGGATAATTTATTTAATTCGGTCTTAATTATTTATATTTGTGATATTTATGTGTTTTTAATTTCCTGTGCACCGCCCCGGGTCCCTTTGGGGAGAGGGAGCGGTTATATAAGTCTAACTAATAAATAATAAACATTCCATATATTCCAGGAAGTGTACAAATACCGTTTATCAATACAAAGTATCTGAAAATGCAGTAGTGAATACATGTTTATTTCTGACTCTTACCTTGTGAATATTTTTACATTGTTGATTTTACTAGTTGATCACATAAGATCACTGTATTTAAGTTTTAGGAATAAATAAATGAATAACTCTTAAATATTTCCTTGCCAAAGCTTTTAGTGCCAATGGTAAAGATGTTATTGTTGACTTCCCTCAACAATCTCATTGGACTGGATTATTGTCAGAAATGGAACTGGTTCCCAGTATTCACCCAGGAGTTACGTAAGTTTTTTCCATTTCCCCCCCAACATGTTTTATTTTGTTAATCTTTTGCATCTTTCCTTTGCTATTTCTGTAATGTATCCTATTGTTTGAATCCTGGGGGTAGGACAAGAAGTAATGGGTGGAAACTAATCAAGGAGAGAAGCAACTTAGAACTAAGGAGAAATTTCCTGACAGTTAGAACAATTAACCTAACAATTAACAATTAATTTAATTTAATATATTTTTAATTGATGTATATTGTATTTATGGTTTTATATAATGCCTGTGCGCCGCCCTGGGTCCTAACAAGGAGAAGGGCGGGGTATAAATTTAATAAAATAAATAAATAAATAAACCTCTGGAACAGCTTGCCTCCAGAAGTTGTGAATGCCCCAGCCCTGGAAGTCTTTAAGAAGATGTTGGATAGTCATTTGTCTGAAATGGTATAAGGTTCCTGCCCACGCAAGGGGTTGGACTAGAAGACCTACAAGGTCCCTTCCAACTCTGCTATTGTATTGTATTGTATTGTAATTCCACAAGGTGGCAGAAGCTAAAACCTGAAACAATAGAACTTCTTAACCTTGAGACAATAAAAAAATATGCAAGATGGTAAATTGAGCGTTATGTAGTCATTTATTTTTTTTGTCATCATTCAGGTGTGATGGCTGTCAGATGTTCCCTATTAATGGACCTAGATTTAAATGCAGAAACTGCGATGATTTTGATTTCTGTGAAACCTGCTTCAAAAGTAGGAAACATAATGCAAGACACACTTTTGGCAGAATAAATGAACCAGGTACCTTTAAATAAACCAAGTACATTATCATTTCATGAAATGTTTCATTTATTTATCTTCTTGAGAACAATTATGTATTTTTTGAATTCCTGTTTTTTATAATGCACAAGGTAAGTTGCATCATAATTAGATACTAACCAACTTTTTGATTGTGTAAAATTATGCACAAAACTATATAGTGAGGCGTATGCAAAAATCGAGTTAGATGAATACAGTTTCCTTGGTTTTACTATTTGTACTGTGCTGCATTTGTACTGTTGAATTAATATAGCTATCTTCCTCCTTTCAACACCAGGCCAGTCTCCAGTATTTTGTGGTCGCTCTGGAAAGCAGCTAAAAAAACATCATAGTAGCCAGCGAGGCATGCTACTTGATGATTGGTCCAGAATTGTTAAAAATTTGAATGTGTCATCTTCTGTGAATCAAGCTTCTCGTTTGATTGATGGAAGTGAACAGAGTTGGCAGTCCTCTGGATCGCAAGGAAAGGTAAGTTTAAAAAGAAAAGTATTGCAAATATCTGCCATGTTTCTATCAATCAATAATATTTGCTCCAACAATGACCAGCATTTTGTTCTTTTGTCAAAAGAACAAAAACAGAATAAAGCAAATAAATACAATAATGTACTGACAATTAGCAGAATAAATCACTACGTCACATTCACTTCTCTATTATACTTGTATAATTCTGCATAATTCAAAGTGGCAGAAGATAATTATTTTTGTCTTAGAGTAAATGTAGTTTTTAAACTCTAAGAAATAATACTATTCCGATATAATTGCTGCTCATAATGTCTTCAAAGGATTTGAATTAATTGAATATAACATTTTCTAGCACTGGATACGATTGGAAATTTTTCCTGATGTCCTGGTACACAGATTGAAGATGATCGTGGACCCTGCAGACAGCAGTTACATGCCTTCTTTAGTTGTGGTCTCAGGTATGGCACTACCTTCATTGAGTTTGGAAATAAAGAATCAACCACCTTTTGTCTTTTCATAGCTTTGTAACACTAAAAAAGTTCTGCAGTATATAAATAGTTCAGTATGTCTTTGTTTAATTTTTCTATAGGTGGAAGTTCTTTAAATAACCTCATAGAGTTGAAGACTATCAATATTAATCCTACAGATACAACAGTTCCACTTCTTGGTGATTGCACAGAAGTAGGTATCTGCTGATTATCAAGAAATACAAATATTGCATTTATGGAGGATAATATCTTTTAAAGAAATACTAATATCTTTGGAGTTTGGTGTTGTTTCTTATACTCAACAGCTCTTTAATTTTTTGTTTTGTTTCAGTCAGTTTTTTACAATATGGATTTCTGGTGTGATTTTTTTTTGGCTGGTTTAAGGACTTTATTAAATTTTTTACATAGGAAGCTTCTGTATTAATTGTATTAATCACAATTCATGGCTGTGATAATGAATATTCTCAACAGGTTTCTGATAGCATATACCATAAATCATATTATCAGGTACAAAATAAAGAGTTATAAGGCAAATAATTTTAAATACCAAAATTATAGTAATGTAAGTATCTCCTAATAATAGAGCTTATTATTAAAAACAATCCAACCATCTGTTTTCCATCATATATAACAAGAGGGAGGGTGTCAAACAGATTTCCGGGAAAATAGGCCACAAATAAAAAACACTGAATTTCCAAATCTTTCCCTGGGGTGAACCATCAATATCCTGTGTGTGTGTGAACTATTCTGTCCGAAGCAGACTGTTCTGCAGGTTCATGGATGTCAGCCAGATAGGGCCTTATAGGTCAAAATCAGGACTTTGATTTATCTCTGGAAGCCAATTGATAGTGGTACTGATAAGTAGACTTCTGCTTTTTGCACTATCTGCATTTTTTGATTATCTTCAAGGCAGTATCTAGAACACTTTGCAGTGATCTGTATGGGAGGAGACAAAACCATAAACGGCTATTACTAGGGCTTTTTTTTTGTAGCAAAGCCTATGTATGCCACACTAGCTAAAACTAGGCTTAGATTCTTGCAACCACTGCCTCCGTCTGATTACCTAGCAGGTAAGGTATATGTAATGGTGTGTGTGAATGACATTGGGACACAGACTGCAACCAGGGTAATGTTCTTTCAAACTTGCAAGATTATGTTAATGTAACCTCCAATAAAGTAGAATTAGTTCAAAACAGTCATGCTTTCTGTCTAGACAACCTTGCAAGTTGACGTCCATCTTGCAAGTTTGAAAGTGTATTTCTTCCCTGTTACCTCTAAAGCCCCAAAAAATCTAGGGAGGATCCCTTCTGAAACATTTGCCACAGCTACATTCCTGCTGCTGTTGGATAAAAGCTACCCTTCATCCAACTGTTTCTCTAGTTATAGCTCTTCCTCATGTGTCATAAGGTCATTCTCACATACCATAATTGTATGAGAGTATATCCCATAACAGGAGGAACTAATCATTAGATTTGTTGGTGGGTTAGTTATTTTCTATGACATCTGATTTCACCAAATTTGTTGTCAATAGCTAATACTGTATATATCTGAATGTTAAGGCTAAAGCATTTGTCTGTCATAGTTTCTAATTCTGTATCTTTTGTCTTAGTTAATTTGGGAAGGGATGTGAAAGACCCTTAGGCTAGACAAATAGTTTTGTTGAAAAGTTGACATGAATCTTGAATCCTTTTTCTTAACGATGTTGTACACTTTAAAGATCCAAACAATAAAACTATGAAAATGTAACTCCTTTTTTCCAAGTATCACAGATATATTGAGGTGGCTATTAAGCAGTGCAGGAGTTCCGGCATTGATTGTAAGATACATGGCCTGAGTATACTAGGGCGTATCCGCGCAGAGGATGAGGACTTAGCTGCAGTTCCCTTCCTTGCTTCTGATAACGAGGAAGAAGATGATGATAAAGCGAACACTGGGAGGTATGGAATATTAAAACAATTCCTCTTTTAAGAACATTTTTGTAATTATGCTAGATATTTTATAATATCAAATCCTACTGTGTGATTAGCATTAGCAGACCCCGCATTTGGAACATTTAGGTCAAACCTTTTAATTTAATTTTATTAGCAGATTATGGCAACTGAGTAATTGTGCTCTTAAGCATTTTATAATCCATTTTTAGTATATTTAACAGATCATTTGAATAGTGTAACAAAATAAAACAATAATTTTAATGAGGAAGGGCTTGTAATATGCAGAAATGGGTATGACTTTCCAATCGCTTCACCTCACCGCGGGGAGGCGGAACCGGATACTCCTATATGGTTCCGCCCCAGGCTTCTAATGGACCCGGAAAGGTTCCAGAGGGAGCTTGGGCCAATTCCTGTGACCCTGCCCCGTAACTCGACTGAGGACCTAGTGGCCGCATGGTTAAGTGCGGCCACGGGGGCCTTGGACCGAGTCGCGCCCTTGCGGCCTCTCTTGCGGCGACGAATCACCCAGGCTCCTTGGTTTACTGAGGAGCTCCGGGGGATGAAACGCCACAAGAGACGCCTAGAGAGCAGATGGAGATCCTCTCGCTCCGAAGCTGACCGAACACTAGTGAGAACCCATATTAGGGCTTACTTAGTGGCGATAAAGGTGGCCAAACATGAGTATTGTGCCACCCTAATTGCATCCGCAGATAACCGCCCTGCCGCCCTGTTTGGGGTGACCCACTCCCTCCTTCACCAGAGGCCGCGGGAAGCCCCTCTACAAGGGCGAGCAGAGGAATTTGGGATTTATCTGCAGGACAAAATCACTCGGATTCGGAATGAGCTACCCTCCATCGACGGTGGTCCTGTGGGACTGACCGAGACTAGTCTTGAGGTTCCATCTTGGGAGGAGTTTGACTTTGTTACCACCGAGGATATGGACAGGTTGTCAAGGAAACTTAGGGCGACCACATGTTTATTGGACCCGTGTCCCTCCTGGCTTGTACTGGCATCCTGGGAGACGACACAAGGCTGGCTCCAGGGCATTGTCAACGCATCTTTGAGTGAGGGGTCCTTACCTTCCGTCTTGAAAGAGGCGGTGGTGAGGCCCCTCCTCAAGAAGCCGTCCCTGGACCCAGCTTTATTAGAGAACTATCGTCCGGTCTCCAACCTTCACTTTCTGGTGAAGGTTGTTGAGAGTGTGGTAGCCCAACAGTTTCCGCGACACCTGGAGGAAGTTGATTATCTAGACCCGCGCCAGTCCGGCTTCCGACCCGGTCACAGTACCGAGACGGCATTGGTCGCGTTGGTTGATGATCTCTGGAGGGCGCGGGATAGAGGTTATTCCTCTATCCTAGTCCTGTTAGACCTCTCAGCGGCTTTTGATACCATCGACCATGGTATCCTATTGCACCGACTGGGGGGGTTGGGGCTGGGAGGCACCGTTCTGCGGTGGTTCTCATCTTACCTCTCTGGTCGGTCGCAATATGTGTTGACGGGAGGGCAGAGGTCGACCTCGAGGCCCCTCCTATGTGGGGTTCCTCAGGGGTCGGTCCTCTCGCCCCTCCTTTTCAACACATATATGAAGCCGCTGGGTGAGATCATCCGTGGTTTTGGGGTGGAGTACCATCTGTACGCTGATGACACTCAGTTGTACATATCCACCCCAGACCACCCCAACGATGCCGTCGAAGTGCTGTCCCGGTGTTTGGAGGCCGTACGGATCTGGATGGGTGGTAACAAACTCAAGCTCAACCCTGCCAAGACTAAGTGGCTGTGGTTTCCGGCACCCCGGTTCAGCCAGATTACTCCAACTCTGGCCATTGGGGGCGAAACATTGGCCCCCGTGGAGAGGGCGCGCAATTTGGGTGTCCTCCTGGATTCCCGGCTGTCCTTGGAGGGCCATGTGGCAGCCGTGGCCAGGGGGGCGTTTCATCAGGTACGCCTGATGCGCCAATTGCGCCCCTTACTGGACCGGGCTGCCCTTCGCACAGTCACTCAAGCTCTTGTGACGTCCCGTCTCGACTACTGTAATGCTCTACATGGGGCTTCCCTTGAGGTGCACTCGAAAGCTACAGCTAGTCCAAAACGCAGCCGCGCGGGTAATTACGGGAGCTACCAGAAGCTCCCATATAACACCAATCCTGCGCGAGCTGCATTGGCTTCCTGTGGTCTTTCGGGTGCGCTTCAAGGTCTTGACGACCATCTTTAAAGCGCTCCATGGCTCGGGGCCTAGTTATATGCGAGACCGTCTCGTGCCCCATACATCCCTTAGACCGATACGCTCCCACAGAGAGGGCCTTCTCAGGGTGCCGTCGGCCGGACAATGCCGACTGGCGACACCCAGGGGAAGAGCCTTCTCTGTGGCGGGCCCTGCCCTTTGGAATGACCTACCCCCTGAACTCCGGACCATCACCGACCGCCGCCTCTTCCGCCAATGTCTAAAGACATACTTTTTTCATCAAGCCGGCCTAGCCTAACCTCCCATGGGGACTGTAGAAAAGTTTTAAATTGGGTTTTAATTAATAATTGGTTTTAGCACAGGTTTGGGATCTAATATATATTTTAAATTATTTATGTTCTATTTTTGTATGTTTTTTTAAATCTCCTGTGCGCCGCCCTGGGTCCTTTGCGGAGAAGGGCGGGATATAAATGTAATAAAATAAAAAATAAAAATAAATAAATAAATGAAGTAGACTGGAAATACAATATATACAATTACCTTGTTTTTAAGCATTTTGCAAAAAGAATGACGGCTAAAATATATTACCTTTATCTGATTTATAATATTTCTAGCTCACCTCAATTCAGGTAGATGCTGGATACATTACAACAAAATCAAGACATAAACAAAAGATTAAAATTGAGTACAAGTAACAAACACTGTCAATAAAATCTAATACTATTCAGTTAAATTTATCTCAGTGCCAAATGCTACCTACCTAAGACAATATCACTTAGGTTTATTCCCAAAGTGCTGGTAGATTCGAGCTTGTTGATACCTCTTTCAGAGGGAAAAACTGCAACAGTTGTCTTGATGTCCAGTCTAGATACCACGATTCAGTTTTTGCAAGGTTTTCCCTGATATATGACAGTGCTGCAATGCAAACAGCCTTAAATAGCCTGTGGTGACTTTAAAATAGGTGATGTTCTTGATGATGTTGACCACCAGGAACATAGCTGCTGTATTTTGTACTAACTGAAACTTCTGCACATTTCCAAAGGCAATCTCACATATGGCTTGCTGCAGTAGTCCATCTGAGCAGCGTTCAAAGCATGCATTACTGTCTCCGGGGCAGTATAGTCCAGAGAAGATTGTAACTGACACAAATGAGTCAAATCTTCCCTTAGCCATGATTTTCATCTACTATTAAGCAGAAGTTGAAAGCTGTGAGACCAGGAGAACGCCAGGATGACAATATTGTAGAACAGGGATGTCAAACCTGCATAGTCACGGCATCTTGCAACCTGGCTACTTGCAAGACCGCCTCCTGCTGCCAAATACCGACCACCGACCAGTTTGCTCCCACAGAGAGGGCCTCTTCAGAGTGCCGTCGGCTAGGCAATGTCGGCTGGCGACTCCCAGGGGGAGAGCCTTCTCTGTGGCAGCTCCTGCCCTCTGGAATGACTTATCCCCTGAACTACGGACGATCACGGACCTACGCCTCTTCCGTCGGGCCCTGAATACCCATTTATTTCGTGCTGCAGGCCTGTCATAGTTTTTAAATTGATTTTAGTAGGGGTTTTTAATTGGCAGGCCAATTTATTTAATTATATCTTAACATTTGATCTTAACTTTTATATTACTCATTTTTACTGTTGCCTGAGTCCCGAAAGGGAGATAGGGCGGTATATAAATGCTATTAATCTTAATCTTAATCATCACATGACGTATCGAGACGTTTCCCCCTTTGCTAAACCAGGCGGGGGTGGAGCCAGCAAGTGACATCTCCCGCCTGCAGGCCGCGAGTTTGACACCCCTGTTGTAGAAAGTCATTTCCCAGGTCTGAGAATGTTTAGGATGTGGATAGGGAAAAACAGGCTCAGACTCAACTCAAACAAGAGTTTGTTTAACTCTGAGGCTGACCAATTTCAGAATTGTATTTTTGACTCTTATGGGATTTTGCTTCCCACATTAGACTCATAATCTGGAGGGTTTTCTGGGGTTGAAATAAGAGATGGGAAGCAAGGCCAAGATAGTTTTTGAACAGCTTTGGCTGATAGCTGCAGCCTTACCTGGTACAGTATGAAGTGAAGACAGTCACTGATACATTGGCATCTCTCTGCCACATGAGTGAGAAGGTTGTCAAGAAAACTGGTCCAAAATGCAAAGGGTGTGTGCTTAGCAGTTGGCCTTAATAATGTTATGTCACATCTTTGCTGCAGTTGGTACCAACAGGTTTCCAAGTGTTGGTAACTACCTATAAAGCCCTATGTAGCACAGGGACTTGGTATCTTAGAGACTTAGAGTCTTTTCCAACAGTTTCTGCCTACCAGAATATCTCTTATTTCCAACAATTTCTGCCTACCAGAATATCTTCTGAATATCAAGGAAATGCCTGCTGACAGCTCCCACCTATTAAAGTAAAGGATTAAGTAAAGGATACAGGATAAGCATTCTCTATAGCAGGGGTCTCCAACCTTTTCAACTTTAAGTCTGAAGGACGTCCTTCAGACTTAAAGTTGCAAAGGTTGGAGAGCCCTGCTCTACAGGACAGAAAGACAAAATCAAAATTAAGCAGTGATTTTTGTCATGTAACTATGTGGCAGTTTGAAGACTCTGTGTGTGTGTGTGTGTGTGTGTGTGTGTGTGTGTGTATGTGTGTACGTACATACATGTATGTGTGTGTGTATTCAGATCTTACACATCTCAAAAACTCTGTCTGGGCTTGGAATATGAATGGCAAATTATTTAGATGCATGAAAACAATTATGGTAGCCATAGGTGGAAACAAGATGGGAAAGCAAAGCTGGCTGGAGAAGTCTGGGAGCTGAAGTCCTTCAGACTTAAAGTTGCAAAGGTTGGAGACCCCTGCTCTATAGCAACTCCCGCTCCCTGCATCAGCTTGTCCCCTGAAGTGCATACTGTCCCACCTCAGGGGCTTTACAGAAGGTAGTGAAAACATGGCTACAAGTTTCCTGGAGTCCTGCTGGTTTCAGGCAGTTGGAAATATTTTAGAAATAATTTGTTTTATACCAAGCACAAAATTAAAAGAAAAAAAATGTATATTCTCAGGGTTCTAATGATTTTAGCAATCCCAAAATCATATTGAAGTTGAGATTCTAGATAGCCTAATTTGAAAAACAAGTTGTAATGGAGCTGTTGTTACAAACAAAATACTGGAAAATGGATGCCCTTCCAGGATGACAATATGAGAGTTGGTATTGTGTGTTCATGTTTGTGTCTGTCTTTGGCAATTATAAATGTGGGACCAATATTTTTTTTCTGTAAAATTAAATATTGAACATCAATAATTGAGTCTTGTTACATAACATTACATATGAAAGAGTAGTGTTGATCAACATATCAAAGAGAGATTATTGTGATTTTTTTCCTTTTCTGTTTTTTAAACAAAATTTCCAATCTAATATATTGTGTGCATTCTCAGTCTTGTCAGAAAGAAGACTACAAGCCTGGAATCTGCAGCTTCAATTAGGACGAAAGTCTTTGTCTGGGGCTTAAACGATAAAGATCAACTGGGAGGATTGAAAGGTTCTAAGGTTTGGATCTTGAAAAATTTAATAGTATAGAAATTAACTGTATTTCCTGCTTTCACTGTCATAAGCAAAAACATGAGGTGAGTAGGACAGTAGTGGATGGCTGCCCAAGAAGACTAAATGTGGTTTGGATTTCTCACACTGTTTGCTTATTACATACAATTGTACATTTCTGTTACAGTCTCAGATGTAAGTGAACAAGGCTGTAAGGGGAGTTGTGGCTTTCACAATAACATGAGATCTAGAACAGATGTTAATGTTTAGTGATGTCTGTGATTTACAAGTCAAAAGAAGAAGGACCAGGGGAGACATGATAGCAGTGTTCTGATATCTCAGAGGGTGCCACAAAGAAGAGGGAGTCAAACTATTCTCCAAGGCACCTGGGGGCAGGACAAGAAGCAATGGGTGGAAACTAATCAAGGAGAGAAGCAACTTAGAACTGAGGAGAAATGTCCTGACAGTTAGAACAATTAACCTCTGGAAAAGCTTGCCTCCAGAAGTTGTGAATGCCCCAACCCTGGAAGTCTTTAAAAAGATGTTAGATAGCCATTTGTCTGAAATGGTATAAGGTTCCTGCCCACGCAGGGGGTTGGACTAGAAGACCTACAAGGTCCCTTCCAACTCTGCTATTGTATTGTATTGTATTGAATGTAATAATAGCATTTTTACTGGCATTTGCCTTGAAATGGAGGATATGATACACTGTGTACTTTGCAGAATGGCTTAAATGATAAGAATTATCATTCCAAATTTCTTAGGCAAAAAGACTAGGAAAGGTAGATAAGCCTGCTCCTAAATATCCTTTCAAAGAAAACTAAAAATGGATGGAACACTACTAACAGCAGAGCAACACCGTTTGTCAGAAGAGTAGAGAATAATTAGACCATAGTGGTGACTATCCAAAAAGAATACAGAAGGACTTCAATATAACTGATGAAAAATATTTTTCAAAATCATTATTTCTCAAGAAAGTACCTGGGGAGAAACAAACTTATTTTTTAAAAAAAACAAACAAACCTTATTTCAAACATCTAAAATAGCCAGCTGGATATGAAGATTATTGAATGTGAAACACAATAAATCAGTCTGCTTTAGCAATGAATTTTCCTGTTTATTTACATTTTACAGATCAAAGTGCCTTCCTTTTCTGAAACCCTATCTGCTTTGAATGTGGTGCAAGTAGCTGGCGGTTCTAAAAGTCTCTTTGCAGGTAGGAAAGCTTTTTTACTATGCACTTTGAAAGTTACATTGGATATAATTGCGAACAACACCTTTTACTTATACCAATTTCATGGTAATGGAACCAAAATTACCTTTATGTTTTAGTGACTGTGGAAGGTAAAGTGTATGCCTGTGGAGAGGCTACAAATGGAAGACTTGGATTAGGCCTCTCTAGTGGAACGGTTCCTATTCCCCGACAGATTACTGCACTCAGTAACTATGTAGTCAAGAAAGTTGCTGTTCACTCAGGTACTAACATAGTTTTCTATGTTTGACAATCAGTAAGTGAAATGGAATTCTCTTTGCAATGTCTCCTTATTTTTAATCCATTGTGTATTTCTGGTGATGGTTTGTGAGAAATGCTTTGGGAGATACTGTTAGCAACTCTGGGTTCAGAACCAGTGTTACAACTCTGGTCCCGTAACCAGTGTTAGGAAATAAATGCAGAATAGTGTAATACACCGGACAGTAAAGAGATACGTTGCTTTAACCACACACAAACTCTAAAACAGTGATAGTAAGAAAATAAATAGTCTTTACTTTGTAGCAACTAAAATACTTCTTCCGACCAGTGATGCTAACTTCTCAAACAATAACAGTCCTTCACCAAAACAGAGTTATCCTACAGTGATGCAAAACAAATATTTTTTCAGTCTTTAGTCTTCAGCTTCAGCTACTCAGCGGCAAACAGTAAGCACAGGATTCAAAGGGAATCGGAAAGGGAATGGATTGTGTTTCTGAGCTTCCTTATATGGTAGATCTGAGAAGCACAGCCAATCAGAATTCAACATAGTTCTTAAAGCTACATATACTCTTTAAGAATACTGGCTTATATATATTGTCAACCCAACATAAGGATAAATATCCTAACAGATCCAAATGCATACACATCAGGCTGGTCTTTTCTCTGTTATAGTCAGCACAAGGAAGGATGCACACAAAAGAGGCATGAAGGTTTAGCCTTAACAGATTCTTCTTGGAAACCTTTCTTCTGGTATAGAAAACAAATGATTTGAAACAAAGATTTGTAGTAGAAGTAACCAGAAAACAATAAGCCCGCCATATAGATAGAAAGTTGTTTTCTTGTCCTCATTCAAAATAGGTGAAAATACATTTACTGACATAGTGTAAGATAGGTGGCTATTGTAAATCATTTGAAAAGGACATGAATTTGGGAATGGACTTAACTATGAAGATAAAGCTCATCCTTTCTCGCTTCATATGATACTCAATGCTGGCATATTGAGTTAATAAGGTCCCAAGAGGAAGTCCTAGGGAAATTCTTTGTTTCAGCAGTAGAAAGACTGATACTGTTTGGAGAAAGAGAAATTTGGATAAAATTATATGGAAAATGTATAAAACAGTGCATGTTTTTATTTTTTTCCTTGATTGAAACAATTAAAAAAACCTTTTCTCAGTATTATGGTTTAAGTCCAGCTGAGAATTGCAAAGGGTTTTCAAGTTAATTTTCTTCAAGGCCCGAGGGAAGAGGCGCAGGTCCGTGGTTGTGTGTAGGTCGGTGGGTAGGTCATTCCAGAGGGCAGGAGCCGCCACAGAGAAGGCTCTCCCCTAGGGGTCGCCAGCCGACATTGCCTGGCTGACAGCACCCTGAGGAGGCCCTCTCTGTGGGGGCGAACTGATTGGTGGGAGGTATTTGGTAGCAGGAGGCGGTCTTGCAGATAACCAGGTGAAGAAGGGCACACTTCTGTGTGCCAATATACATGTCCCAGGATAATGCTGCAGGATCCAATCTGGGTCCTGAGGTTTAGTCTTCTGAACTAAAGAAGCAGAGGTTTAGTCTTCTGAGCATTCAGACTCATGCTGCCACTCATCTTCAAGGAACTTCTCTCTAGCAGAGTGTGTGCTCTTCTGTGTGTGGTATTTATATGGTGCCTGTTGTATGTGGCATTTTAGATGCTGATTGGGGTCTGTTGATGGCTGGCTTTTAAGCCATTGGCTGTCATTTGCTTGTGCTGCCCAGCCCTCACCTTTTAACTGCTTGATATGCTGGTGGTAAATCAGATCTCCTGTTGACTGACAAGGAGCCTGTTTCCCAGGCTTCAAGCACTTCCCTGGCTGTTTGTGTGCCTGCTTAGTACAGTCTTAGTAGCTGCAAAATTGAATGTGTGTCCTTCTTCATTGCAATGCAAGGCTACCAATTAATTTGGGTCTCACTTGTCTGACTGCTCACTTGTGTTCTTGCAATCTGGTGGTTAGCTTCCTCCCCGTCTGTCCTACATAATCATAGAGACACTCCATGCAGGGGATTTGGTAGATTACATTGGAAGTATCTCCCACTGATTTTTGCAATGCATAATTTGTTCTCATATGGTAGCTTCTGGGCAGCGTGCAATGCCCACTTGCAGATCTCGGAAGCTGTGTTCTATAGCTGTTCCGAAATGTTTTTGATGTACGATAGAGGGTGCCCTGTGGTTGGTCTTGCACCTTGTTTCTTCCTTTCTCTCCCCTTTATTTACTTTGGTGCAATTCTCATTCACTTTCATTCTGACTATACCAGGGATGTCCAAACTTGGGAACTTTAAGACTTGTGGACTTCAACTCCCAGAATTCCCCAGCCAGCTGGCTGGGGAATTCTGGGAGTTGAAGTCCACAAGTCTTAAAGTTCCCAAGTTTGGACATCCCTGGACTATACTAATTGAGCCAAATAAATTTTAATATTAGCAAAAATTATTGATGAAGTGTCAGAAGGTCTTTGTCATAAATGAGGATATAGCAAAGTTAATGTTATTGACAAATAGGTTGAAATAGATACATCTCCCCTCCTCCCTTTAATGCTGCTTTCTCCTTTTTTTGTACTCTGTCATTCTAGGTGGTCGCCATGCTATGGCTTTAACTGTCGATGGCAAGGTATTCTCCTGGGGAGAAGGAGATGATGGAAAACTTGGACATTTCAGTAGAATGTAAGGATGCTATTTTTGCATTTGTATTGCTGGATTGTTGTTATGCCTAATTGAGTAGTTTGTGAAGAGTATTCTGAATAATCAGAAAGCAGCAAGAACTATAAAGTTGATCTTAAACGGTTTTGTTTGATACAGAGCTAGTAATAACAATGTTTTAATAACAATTGCTTACCATAGTGATAATCCTTAATTGTAATTTAAGGATTAAAGTAGAATTTGGTTATTTTTTACAGACATTTTACCAAACACTCCTTAAAAAAATTAAAAATGATAAAAACCCAATGTTCAGTACGCTAGAATATTTCTCTTGTTAATATGTACTTTCACTAAGTAAATTGATTAAGCCACAAATAATAATTGGGTGATTCTCTTGTATTTTTAGGAATTGTGATAAACCGAGGCTGATAGAAGCACTGAAAACAAAACGTATTCGAGATATTGCCTGTGGCAGTTCCCATAGTGCTGCTATTACTTCAAGTGGAGAATTATATGCATGGGGGCTTGGTGAATATGGTCGACTAGGACATGGGGACAATACTACACAACTTAAACCAAAGATGGTAAAACCATATTCTTAGGACATTTTGTCTGTCCTAAAACCTCTGTCTTAGGACATTTTGAAATAAAATTAAATTGCTGTCACTCAAAAGGCAGTGAAGGAGCGAATTAAGTCCCTGTGGAAGCTTTCTTTGATATTTAGATTTCAAGACAGTTTGTGTCTTTTACAGAAGGTTTGTTCCTATGTTACAAACTGTAGCTTCCCTTTTCTTGGTAACTTCCTAGTAAAAGGAAGAGGAACATGTACACATTTTGGATGAGTCCTATTTTTTCTTCATGTGGAAAGGCCTTAATTTGTAACAAATCAACCTGTATTGGCCAACAATTCAGGCTTTTACTTTACTTTACTTACTTTACTTTTATTAAATTTGTATACCGCCCTTCTTCCTTGCGGGACTCGGGGCGGTGAACAGGCATAATAAAACAGTAAAACATCAGATACAAAAATACATTAAAATACATTAAAACTAATTAAATTTAAGGGCCTGTTCTAAAAACCAGATAACCATATAAAAACAATAAAATCAACTAAAATCAATTTTAAAAATTACAATCGATTAAAAGAAAACTACTAAATTAACACCTTGTTTAACTCTTGAAATTAATATGCTTCAGTTCACTTGCTTCCTGTGTTGTAGGTTAAAGTACTTCTTGGCCACAGGGTCGTTCAAGTTGCTTGTGGAAGCAGAGATGCTCAGACTCTGGCTTTGACAGATGAGGGTAAGAAAATCATTTAGAATTGCTGCTGTCCCACAAAACCGGTTCTGCCTGGTGTGCAATGCCTAATAAACCACATACTGGAGTGGAGATTTGCAGAAGCTTAATTCTGTGCCTAAGATCATACCCACTAGGCCTGTGCAAAGACCACTCCTTCAATAGTACAGTTTTAGTAGATATTTCTCCATAAGCCCACCGTGACCCAAAGCTTTTTATGACCTTATCAAGTTTTGTTAACATTGTTTAGCTTGCATTTGCAATATTTAGCAATCATCAGCATATTTGCACCTAATTTCTAGTCACAATTTTAGGGGAGGGGTGTTTGTCTTTTGCCTTTTCCTTCACTCCTACAGTGTGGATGTATCACAGTTGCAGTCTTTAATGCAGGTCTGTTCTACTAGGTCTAGTATTTTCCTGGGGAGATGGAGATTTTGGAAAACTGGGTCGAGGAGGAAGCGAAGGATGCAACATTCCTCAGAACATTGAAAGGCTGAACGGACAGGGAGTTTGTCAGATTGAGTGTGGCGCTCAGTTCTCTTTAGCTCTTACGAAATCTGGAGTAGTGTGGACATGGTATGTCATGTATAACATTTAAAGTAATTATATAAAATTAAATACACAAATATTGTTCTTTTCATGTTGGATTTCTTACCTAATTATCTTAGACTGAACGAAATTTGTAGGAAAGGGAGAACAGAAATAGTGAATATTTTATAACAGAAATGGCGCACACTATTCATGAGATTAATTATTTACCATCAAGCATCTAAGACGTCAGCTTCTTCTGTGAATGTTTTCTGTGCAGAATTAAAGAGGGCATAAATTTTACTGGCTTTATTAACATTAACACTTCACTACTAGTTCTTTGCTTTGATACATAAAAGGGTACATAAGATGACTTTCATTTATAAGCCCTCATGAAAAATGTAAGATAAGATGAATGTGGCTTTTAAACCGACAAGCAAAAATTTTAACCTCATTTGAATGTCCTTTCATTCCCCTCTCAGTTGCAGAACCACTTGTACAAAAAAATAATAATGAATGGAATGGGGAAGGAAGGTTTGGATAAAGTATGAGAAAATCATTGCGAGATCCAGGCTTTACTTATTCCTTATTTCCATTCCACTCAAGGACATGCAAAGATCTACTGTGTATTTTTAACTGTAGGTCAGTGATGGCGAACCTTTTTGGCACCGAGTGCCCAAACCGGAACACATGCATGCACGTGGGCGTGTGTGCTGGAGACCCAAAGACTAGGTGGCTGGCCTCATGCACGTGCTGGCTGCCTGGTCTTCTGGTTTCCAGCATGCGCCCCAGCCAGCTGGTCTTTGGGATTCTGGTACTCCGGTGCATGCAAAGACCACCTGGCAGGTGCGCAGGCATGCACCAGAAACCAGAAGAGCAGCTGGCGATGGCGCTCATGCCCACAGAGAGTGCTCTGCGTGCCACCTCTGGCATGCATGCCATAGGTTCACCATCACGGCTCTAGGTTTTCATTTATATTTCCTTTAAATGCTTAATAATATATAGGGATTCTAAAATTAGAATTTGCTATCCTTAGGGGCAAAGGCGACTACTTTAGGCTAGGACACGGCACTGATGTTCATGTACGAAAACCCCAAGTAGTAGAAGGTCTGAGAGGAAAGAAGATAGTACATGTAGCTGTGGGTGCTCTCCACTGCTTAGCCGTCACAGACACCGGACAGGTAAGGCAAAAATCAGTTTACTTTGAAGACTATTATTTGGCAGTAACACCCCATTTAAAACAACAATCACAACAGAGTAACTTTC
The DNA here is from genome assembly GCA_039707465.1 of Rhabdophis nuchalis. Lineage (NCBI taxonomy): Eukaryota > Metazoa > Chordata > Lepidosauria > Squamata > Natricidae > Rhabdophis > Rhabdophis nuchalis. Next base: position 38,530,047 of record CM077651.1, on the reverse strand, counting down.
CATATTGAGGAGCTAATTAAGCTTTTTGCTATAGGTAAGTAGATATGGAAGTATGGGGTATAGCAATAAAATCGTCCGGTTAACGATTGCCACTATTGAATATTTTTCCTTTTCTCCCTATTCAGGCATCAATCCCCTTTTCTAATGCATTATATGATATTTTCTAAGTTGTTTTTATATAGCTAATATACATATGTCATAGATTGTTTGCTATGCGGTTCATTATAAAAACCTAAATAAATTCACATTTGGGAGTTTGTCGATATTTTTGCCTAAGCTATTAGAACAATCTGTTCAATTCATTGTATACTTAAATATTCTAAAACAAATAAATTTACTAATTAATCTTCTTTCTCTTAATTATAGGGATTCAAAGTGCTATTAAATGAAACAGAAATCTAAAAACATAATAGAACATTAAAAAAAAACAGTCAGTAAATTAAAATTAAGTAGAATTAGAGCAGGAATATCATATTCTATTAAAAAGAGATTTTCATCTTTTTGGAGCAATCTCTGTTAGGAAATAGAGTTCTCCAGAAACTACCATAGCTGAAAAGATACACTGTTCAGATATGAGTAAACACTACTTTGTGTAAAAGTGCTGGACTAAGTAGGTTAACATACATTATTCATATATGCTTCATTTGCATTTGAATGTTTTTGGCAGCCAGTTGTCTTGTCTATACAGATCATTCCTCTTCTGTAATTTGTTCTAATGATGGTTAATGGGAAATAAAACATTAATTATTCCTGTTGAATGAGATATTTCCCATGCTTTTTGTTTGCCACCCTGCTAAAATAATGAAGGCTTTTATAATGTTTGATACTAAAGTCCTTAAACAATTAGTCTGCAGTACAGTGAAGTGTCTAAGCTATCTTCTATGTACGTATACACATATGTGGAAGAAGTAAGCACGTGTTAAATATTAAATGAATTACATACTGATTTCTCCTATGTATTTTGAGAGTAGCATATGTATGCTACAGGAAAGACTGATGTACAAAATTATTTGATTTATTGGCAGGTATATGGTTGGGGTGATAATGATCATGGACAGCAAGGCAATGGAACTACCACAGTCAACAGAAAGCCCACTCTGGTGCATGGTTTAGAAGGCCAGAAAATAACCCGTGTTGCATGTGGATCTTCCCATAGTGTGGCTTGGACAACGATGGATGTTGCTACCCCATCCGTTCATGAACCAGTTCTCTTTCAAACTGCAAGGGACCCTTTAGGCGCATCTTATTTGGGTACCATAAAGTTTAACCTTTCTCTTTCCTTAAAGATATAAATAAGTGGGGCAAGGAGTAAGATTGAGAAATTACAGCTGTGTTTTGGCTTAAGATGAAACAATCATAATGTACTTAACTAGTATTCCATTAAACCTGAAGCATAGTTTGCCCTCTTGTACAATTCTTCTAGAGAAATAATTATGTATGATATCTGTATACTTTGTAAGGATAAGATTTGATGGTATTTATCAGAAAATAGTTGATGTGAACAAAATTCAGCCTTTAATATTTGTTTTATTCTATAATAAATCATCTTCCACACTCGGTGAGCTTGAAGATCTTTTTTATTCTCTAGGTGTTCCATCAGATGCCGATTCTTCTGCTTCTAGTAACAAAATCAATGGTATAAACAGCTCTAAATCTAACCGACCTTCACTTGCTAAGATCCTTTTGTCATTAGATGGAAATCTTGCCAAGCAGCAGTCATTATCTCATATACTGACAGCACTACAGATCATGTATGCTAGGTAAGCATGTATATAAAGATATAGATGTAAATGCATTTACAAATTATCAAATTGCCCAAGGATATTAGCTTTAATTAAATACATGTAGGAAGTTTTGAAGAAAAAATTCTTATTTATATAGTGCTACTCCTGAAAGGGCCACTGGAGTCAGGGTTCTCCTGGCCCTTTATGGTATGGCCACCGGTCCACTCTGGTCCCTCGCTCAGGCTCCTGTACTGGCCTGGGTCATGTAGGGTCATGGTGGTCAGTCTCCTCTCAGCAGGCAGGTCACGTGGTGGGGTGATGGTCAGTCTTTTCCCAGGGGATTGGGTCATGTGATGAGATGATATTCATGTAGCTGGTCAGTCTTTCTTCCTTTCTCTCTCGATCTCCTCTCTCCCTGTCTTGAATTGCCCGCTGAGCTCTCCTTCCACCGCCTCTGCTCCTTCATGGATTCCTCTGCTTGCCCCACAGAAGCCTTTCCTCTCCGATCTCCTTCTCTCCCTCAGACTTGCCCCACAGAAGCCTCCTCTATCCTACCCCCTTCTCTCCCTCAGGCTTGCCCCACAGGAGCCTCTCCTACCTTCCCTATTGTCTTCTTTTTCCCCAGCCTCTTTTCCTATCCTCTTAGGCCTCCCCCCGCAAGCTTAGGAAGGATAGGATCCTCCCTATCCTTACCTTCCCGCCTTTCTCTCCCCACCCAGCCCCTCACTTCCTCCTCTCACACTCCCTCTCTTCTCCTCTTCCAGCCAAAAACCTCTTCTTCCTATTTCTTCCTCCCCCCTGCTACATTTAATAAAAACTTCCAAAACATATTTTGAGATAGCTTTTTATATGTCTTTGTAGCAGTACAAAGTAGTCTACCTATGCTGCTTCTGTGGATTGAAGAATTATATATATCCTATTGATTGATTCTTGGGTCTGATGTTTTTAAAATCATAATTGGGCATATTCCATTGAAAGTATTGAAAATATTTGTAAAACTCTGCAAGTCCCTTACTGTGTTTCAAATAATAAATTTGGAAAAGAAATGATAGCTAAATACTTATATCTTAAACTCTTAAATGGAAACGTTTGGGACGAGAGACTTCTTTGTGTATGTATTTTGCTGATAGATAATTGTCAAAAACCCAAATTCTATATCAAATGTAATAAAAAAAAAAGAATAGGTTAAACAGTGAAGATATCACTTCTTCTGCTGTATAGTATAAGACACCTGTACAAGGCAATGGAAAAATCTGTGAAATATTTTTTCTTTTGATGTAGGGATGCTGTGGTTGGAGCACTGATGCCTGCAAGTATGATTGCACCAGTAGAGTGTTTGTCCTCATCTCCTGCGCCACCTACAGACCTTGCTTCCATAGGCAGTGCTCCTAGCCTGGATGAAAGCATGCTAGCAATTGATACAGAGGAGAGGCAGAGCCCAACTCCTTGGCAAGACAGGAGGGTGGAGGTAATCTCTTCTTAGATATATGTTATGATAAAGACACTTACCATGTTAACAGGCTGCGACCTAGCCTGTAAGCTTTAAAACCAATTGTGTAGGACAAATCACTCCCCTATGACATTAAAAAGTTCCCAATTACTTAAGAGACACCTATTTTAAATTTTTTTAGTTAAATTTGTGGTTTAAATATGTTGGTCAGAAAGGTTCAAAAAAGAGAATCTGATTTGAAAAGGTCACTAAAATAAGTAACAAGGCATTCAATCTTACTCTGGTTGGAGGGGGGGGGGTGCTGTTTATTGTTGTTATATTTTCTTATTAGCCGTTCCCGGCCACGCATTGCTGTGGCCCAGTCTGGTTAAATGGCCAATATGTGTGTAGATCTACACCTGCACACACAAACACGTACACACAACCAGCGTATAACCCCCAACCTACCTACCTACTGTATTTCTTCCTCTCTACCTCTACCCACCTACCTATCTACTGTATTTTCCCTCTCTATCCCCCTACCTACCCCTCTCTATCCCCCTACCTACCCCTACTGTATTTCTCCATATGTCTATCTGCCTGCCTGCCTACCTACCTACTGTATTTCTCAGTCTACCTACCTACCTACCTACCTACCTACCTACCTACCTACCTACCTACCTACTGTATTTCTCAGTCTGTCTACCTACCTACCTACCTACCTACCTACCTACCTACCTACCTACCTACCTACCTACTGTATTTCTCCATCTACCTACCTACCTACCTACCTACCTACCTACCTACCTGGGTCCGTTTGGAGAAGGGCGGGGTATAAATTCAATAAAATAAAAAAATAAAATAAAATAAAAAATACCTACCTACCTACCTACTACCTACCTACCTATCACATTTCTCCCTCCCTCTCTCTATCCCTCTACCTGCCTGCCTGCCTGCCTGCCTGCCTGCCTGCCTACCCACCTACTGCATTTCTCCCTCCCTTTCTCTATCCCTATAGCGGCCTACCTACCTACCTACTGTATTTCTCCTTGAATCTTATGGACAGAGTATTTTATGTCATAAAGGATGACCTAATACTTGTGGCCCACTGCTCTCTCTGTATCCATCTACCTACCTTTTTTACAATTTTTTACATTTCCGTTGTGTGTACCTGGCACAGGTGTGACATCTACACAATCTATATATATCATTGGTGCCATACTTGAAAGGAACGTTGTGTGAATATTTGGAAGCGATCGGTGCAGTACTTTCGGAGATTAGCGGTTTTGAACAAACTCTTGTTACATTTTTATTTATATAATGATGATGATGATTTGGAGGGTACAGAAAAGAAACTACAGGTAGTCATTAAGTATTAATGCAAGACCTTCATTCTTCAGTGGGGGATTCCCAAAGTCCTAGTCTATCTGCCTCATCAGGCTCTCTCTTATTAGACCGCTGCTGTTCTGCTTATGTAGGTGACTTCTTCAGAAGACGCCTTGACTCCCTCTGCTGTGACTCCCTCTGCTGCAGCAGCCTCCTCTCGCCCTTTCATTCCGGTCACAGATGATCCTGGAGCCGCCAGCATAATAGCAGAGACAATGACCAAAACCAAAGAAGTAAGATCCTCATTTGTACTGATTACACACATAACTAGATTTTCTTCAAAAGTAATTGAATAAAGATGAGGATTGAGAGATTTGTGGTGAATATCTAATGAGATATGTCATATGCTTACTGGCCAGATATCGTAGACTCTGTTCTTCTGTAATTATAACAAAAAGCATGTACCTGTTTTATGACATTTAATTTAAAGTGAATTAATAAAATTCTGTAGAGCTGTCAAGTAACAAATTGCTTTCACCATCTTCCAGTGATAAAAATTCAGCTTCAGAAAAAAGTGTTTCCTATTTAAAAATTTCTAAATTTAGCTTGCCTACAAACTTTCTGTATATTTTGAAATGCTAAAACTTTGATAGTTAAATCAGAAATAAGTGTCTCGAGCTATATAAACCCAAACTAAATATCAATACATGTTGGGTATTTGTAGTTTCCTCTTTTCACATCATTATGGTACTCTGCCTTGTCTTCCCTTTTATTTTGAAGGACGTAGAAAGCCAAAGCAAAGTCTCTGGGCCGGAGCCTCAGTACTTGGATGAATTCACCAGTCTCTTGGTACCAGATGATACCCGAGTCATGGTTGACCTATTGAAGTTGGCTGTATCAGGACGTGCTGGAGAGAAGGGGAAAGACGTCCTATCTGCCGTGCTGTCTGGCATGGGTACTGCTTATCCTCAGGTAAGTTAAATTGCTGCTGCATTGTTTATTCTGTATGTGTTGCTAATTAGTTGCTCTGAAACATGCTGAAGTGTTTACTTGGTGCTTCTAATGTCTTGATCATTACGCCCCTATTGAAAATTTGAAGGTTGATGAACCATAGTATAAAGAGTAGAGAAAGAGAAAGAGAAACTAAGAGTAGGTCAGACCAAGTTAGAGAATAAGTGTCCAGGACTGAAAATAGTTGTATCTGTAATGTAATGTACCCAACGGATAGGCAATCAATGCCTTCAAGATGCAATTACTATAATTCCTGGGTATTGTTTATGCTTGCGGGCACGAGGCTGATCATCTATCTTGGTGATTAATCAAATACAATCACGGTTTCCTCTCATTTCACCCCTTTGAAGTTATAAAAAATAATAATGGTCCACTTAAACTACTGATAGATCTAGATAGCTTTCAGAATAGGAATTTTCCCCTGTTGGTGATATTTTAAAATGTTTTTGGCTGATCCCTGGACCAGGGAAATAATCCAGATGATAAACACTGTTGCTTCTGAGCACTGTAGCCAAATTATCCCCTGCTCCCCTGAAAGCGACGAAGTGGCAAGAACAGCAACTTCAGTACAAATTAAACAATTCTCAGGATGACTCAAATTGGTTACAGGTGAAGACTATTTCACTTGTATTCCTTTGGTGAAAGCAGCAAAGAACTGTTCTCAGGTTTTGCTCAGAATAGGTTGGTGTTTCTTTCCCATACTGTGTGTGGCATCTTCTCCATCTTCTCCTTGATGCTGGAGAGAGAACCAGAGCATCTGTGAACATTTTGCAATATTCTTTCTGATAAAGTCACTTGTATCTGTTTCAAGTTAGGCTCCAATGTTGGGCAGAGTTTACACTGTGACTTCAAACCATTTTTTTCATTTTTTTCAAGTGTGTGAAACTTTAAAAATAGGATCCGTGGAAAGGTGAAGATTACTACCAGACCAGTTTATTGTCTCTTCTTTTGAGGCTGACTACAAAGAAATAATATAATTGAGCGATGTTGCCTCAAAGGAAGAATGTTTCTCTGCCAGCTTAAAGACAGAAAAGATAAGAATATTATTTCAGAAAATCTCCATCTAGGTGATATCATGCAGTTTCAAGCTTACCATTTGTGGCTAGAATAATAAGCAATGTGGATAGCTCTGCCACTCTAATATCCTTGAGAATTCTGATCATCTGGGCTTTCACCAGGATATGAAACAAATAAAATTGCTAGTTTGTTTGCCATGGATGATCTACAGCAGGGGTCTCCAACCTTTGCAACTTTAAGTCTGAAGGACTTCAGCTCCCAGACTTCTCCAGCCAGCTTAGCTTAGCTGGCTAGAGAATTCTGGGAGCTGAAGTCCTTCAGACTTAAAGTTGCAAAGGTTGGAGACCCCTGATCTACAGCAATAACTAGATAAGAGGAACATATAATATTTATTTTCTTTGACTTCTCAATGACTTTTGATACCATCGATCATGATATCCTTGTTGAACTCATAGTAGTAGACACTGTTTCATATAGTTTGGTCCTTTCTGTTGGGTTGTGTCCATAAGGTGATATTGAGAAACTGCTGTGCAACAGAACAGGCTATTCCTTGTATATTTGCTCAAAACCTTTTCTTTTAGTGAGTAGAGATTCTGGGCTTGATAGTAATCAATAGGAAATACTGTAGTATAATTTCTTATTATTAAAGGAATTAACGCTGAATGCAGTCAAACATACCTTGGACCAAGGACAGCATATTATAATAAGCTTGAAGCAATAATAAGTGGAAATCATGGCAGCAGCTGAGGTGCATAAAGAATTTAAAACTAACCAAGGACTTTTTCAGATAAGTTGAGAATAAGAGAAAATAGACAGTATCCCAGCTGTTCAGTGAAATGCAAATTTAGAACAAATTTTTATTTTATGCTTTGGAAACATTTGGAAAAACTAGTTGGAGTAGGTTCATAGAATAATGGTATGGATAATTAGTGGTCTGACAGCTAAGTCTTAAAAGTGACTCAAAAGGATTTGAGGGCCAATTCTAGCGTTTGAGGAGCTTACAAGCAGTATTCCAATATTTGAGGAGCTGCCACAAAGAAGAGGGAGTCAACTTACTTTCCAAAGCACCAGACGGCTAGATAAGAAATAATGGATGGAAACTACTCAAGGAGAGAAGCAATCTGGAATTAATAAGGAGAAACTTTCTAACAGTAAAAACAGTTAATCAGTGGAACACGTTGCCTTCTAAAGCTGTGGGTGCTTCATCACTTGAGGTTTTTAAGAAGAGACTGGACAGCCACTTGTCTGAAATGATATACTGTAGGGTCTTCTGCTTGAGCAGTGGGCTGGACTAGATTTGCATTACTGGTGCTTGTTCAATAAGAATAAACAAGCCAAACTTAAGATCAGACAATCTAGAAGTATTCTTAATAAATAAATAATAAAAAGACAGGTTGTAGGATATATTTCAGTCTGTTCCTGATGGAGTTCTACCACTTTTGGAAGAGCTCCTTGAACTTGGATTTTCGTGTTGTGTAGCAAAATTTTTATTTGAAGAGTTTTGCAATACTTGAATTGTCAATAGTTGGCCATGCATTGGTTCCATTCAGCTTTGAGTGCTGTGGTACACTCTGTGTGCAACTACCTTTGAGCATCTAATAGTTTGCATTTGTGCAGATTACAGCAGCTTGTTCACTAGCTTGTGTCCACTATCAGGAATGTATTATCACATGGTGAAAGACATCTGTTGGTTGTTAGTTATTTCCAAGCACAACTCAAGGAGCAGAACATTTAAAGCTTTAGCTTTTCTAGACATCCTATCAAGACATTAAGACCAGTAGAACCCCTTTGTCACTTTTTGACATTTGCTTGGCAGGAATATAAGAGGGCCATCTTCTATCTTGTTCCAAGCAAAGGAGATTTTCATCTACCTTCTAGTCTTTCTGCTTTTAAGAATAAAAGCGTAGTATTTCCTCTTTAGCCAGGTATTGTCAGTTAATTTTAATAATAGGTTTTTTTTAAATTAACAATTTTGTATGGGGGGGGTATTATTGTTAAGTCATTCAGTAGGCAGAAAGCCAGGATCAAAGCCATTTTTAGATAATGATAAAAATTAATGATTGATAATTTGTAAGTCACTTTGTCTGAAGATTAGAGTAAAAAAAAAAGCTTTATTTTCAGGTGGCCGATATGTTGTTGGAACTGTGCGTTACTGAGTTGGAAGATGTGGCAACTGATTCACAAAGTGGTCGTCTCTCTTCTCAGCCAGTGGTGGTAGAAAGTAGTCACCCATATACTGATGATACTTCTACCAGTGGCACTGTTAAAATACCAGGTACTAAAATCTTTTAGAGAGAATATAGTAGTTTTAGCTTTGATGAAAGTGATCTAAAAGGTCATATAATGCAGCTTTGCTGGCTGGAGAATTCTGGGAGCTGAAGTCCTTCAGACTTAAAGTTGCAAAGGTTGGAGACCCCTGATATAATGCATACTTGATCAGCCCTGATCCCACAGAGTTCTAAGAGATAGCAAAAGGGCAGACATAATATTATGCAATATAATGATTCGTATATTGCAGTGATGGCTAACCTTCTTTGGCTCGCGTGCCAAAAGCAGAGGGAGCGCAGGGGGGGTCGTGCGTGGGGGTGCAACACCCATAATGCTATGTGCATGACCCTCTGCTTTTGGTATGCTTTTTTTGCCCTCCCCAGGCTCCAGAGGCTTTCTAGGAGCCTGGGGAGGGTGAAAACAGCTTCCTCCCCCCACCTCCAGAGGCTTCAGGAGCTTCCCTAAAGTCTCCAGATGGCAAAAAATGGCCTCAAAAGAAGGCCTAAATCAGCTGGCCAGTGCACACATGCGCGCTAGTGCTGACAGGACAACGCCTCGCGAGCCCTAAGAAATGGTTCCATGTGCCATCTGTGGCACCCATGCCATAGGTTCGCCATCACTGGTATATTGTATTGTAATGATGATGTTGGAGTGCTAGATTAATTTAGAAGCAGTGTTCCTGTATCTATTAAAATTATTTCAGATATATTGGCTTAATAAAATCATATTACAGTTTATTACTAGCACAATTAAATAATCTTTTAGAATTTAGGTTCAAGATTGGAGTAGTGATTCTAAACTATCTGCACTTGAATTAATATTGTGCAATTAAGTTTCAGATATTCAGCATGTAAGGCTTAATGATCTTGCCTGAAAAGATAATTAAATCCAACTAAACAATGAATGCATAATTGAAGAAAAGAAATCTTTCTCCTCCTCCTGAGTTTTTTTTGATTTTACAGTTGTTGCATTCATTCTTCAGGTGCAGAAGGTCTTAGAGTAGAATTTGACCGCCAGTGCTCCACAGAACGACGCCACGATCCTCTCACTGTCATGGATGGAGTCAACCGGATAGTTTCCGTGAGATCAGGTAATTAAATATGTATGTGACATTTTAAGTTAGAAAAACGTTTCTTTTACAATACAATACAATACAATACAATAGCAGAGTTGGAAGGGACCTTGTAGGTCTTCTAGTCCAACCCCCTGCATGGGCAGGAATCTTATACCATTTCAGACAAATGGCTGTCTAACATCTTTTTAAAGACTTCCAGGGTTGGGGCATTCACAACTGCTGGAGGCAAGCTGTTCCAGAGGTTAATTGTTCTTACTGTTAGGAAATTTCTCCTTAGTTCTAAGTTGCTTCTCTCCTTGGTTAGTTTCCACCCATTGCTCCTTGTCCTGCCCCCAGGTGTCTTGGAGAAAAGTTTGACTCCCTCTTCTTTGTGGCACCCTCTGAGATATCGGAACACTGCTATCATGTCTCCCCTGGTCCTTCTCTTCATCAAACTAGACATACCCAGTTCCTGCAGCCGTTCTTCATATGTCTTAGTCTCCAGTCCTCTAATCATCTTGGTTGCTCTTCTTTGCACTCTTTCCAGAGTCTCCACGTCTTTTCTACATCGTGGCGACCAAAACTGTATGCAGTATTCCAAGTGTGGCCTTACCAAGGCACTATACAGTGGCATTAACACTTCACGCGATCTAGATTCTATCCCTCTGTTGATGCAGCCTAGAACTGTGTTGGCTTTTTTGGCAGCTGCTGCACACTGCTGGCTCATATTTAAATGGTTGTCCACTAGGATTCCGAGATCCCTCTCACAGTTGCTACTATTGAGCAAGGTACCACCTATACTGTACTTGTGCATTTGGTTTTTCTTGCCAAATGCACAAGTACAGTATAGGTGGATTTTGTGGATGAACTTCATGTTGAAGGTATGTAAATGTAACGGAATTATAAATAAATTAGAATATTTAATTCAGTTACATTTCATAAATTAGAATTAGGAATTAAATTCTCCCTTCTTCTTTCCATCCCTATATTACATTGTACTTTTTAGCATTTTTTTCTCCTCATACTTAAATTTATTGAACCACTTATTCTTGTTGTTTCCAATTTTTAATGTTAATGTCGTTTTCTGATTATGCGCTGCAAAATTTGCATTTGGGGAAGGTGTTTTGAAATGGAGTAGTCGTTTGGGCCGGAGCATCCCTTCTAGGCGTTTTAGTGTTGTTCCTCAGTGGCCCAGGAAAAAAAAATACCCAGACTGATTGAATTGTTATATAAATGACCTGCTGCATTTGGAGTCATTAGCTTCAGTGAAGATGAAAAGTTGTGACTGGGGGATCATCATGATGTATTGTGCTGTTTTATGTGGCAGAGCGAAAATAATAAGATTCCCTTCCTGAATAGGTCAAAGATTAAATAGACTACTTTATCTAAATATTTCAGGTCGTGAATGGTCTGACTGGTCTAGTGAACTGCGCATTCCAGGTGATGAATTAAAATGGAAATTTATCAGTGATGGCTCTGTGAATGGATGGGGTTGGCGCTTCACAGTTTATCCCATCATGCCAGCTGCAGGTGAATCCCATGTATTGTTTCAGGATAGACATATTTCTCTGTACTGGCATTTTTGTTTTTTTCATTTTTCACTTGAGTTATTAGCAAGCAGCTTAAATAGCAGGAAAGAGAGATTTACTCTTGTGTTAAAGATACTATGGTTGGTATCTGATTCGTAAAACGATAAACTAAGCCAGTGTTAGCTTTTCATCCATTGATGGCAGCCATATGTCTGTGATAAAAGGTTTTTTTTAGATACAAATAATTACATGAAATAGCAATCCTCGTAGGCATAGTTGGAGTTTACATAAATTGTTAAGTCATTATCACTTTATTATTTATTTACTATTTATTGTTCACTTTCCCAACACAGTTCAAATTTTGTTTGTTTTATTTCTCTAAATATGATCACTAATTTTTGATTAGAAAATGGCTAATGTTTTGGACTTTTTCCTACAGGTCCAAAAGATCTTCTTTCAGATCGCTGTATTCTTTCTTGTCCGTCAATGGATTTGGTGACATGTTTACTGGATTTCCGTTTGAATTTTGCTTCTAACAGGAGCATAATTCCTCGCTTAGCAGCTTCATTAGCTGCATGTGCTCAGCTGAGCGCTCTAGGTGAGTTCATGTTTCTGTTGGGTTTCTGATTTCTAATACTAAAAAGCTCATTTCTTAAGCCTTTATGCATTTATCTGTATGTTTTGTAGCTGCTGGCCACCGCATGTGGGCTTTACAGAGGCTGCGAAAGTTACTGACTACTGAGTTTGGCCAATCAATTAATATCAATCGAATCCTAGGAGATAATGATGGTGAAGCACGAACTATGGTAAAATTACCAAGCCTCTCATTACTAATATCATAAATTCTCGTAATTGCTGTCATGCTGGCTTAAATCTTAGAGATACAGATATAAATCTAAATCTCCCCCTCTCTCTCCGTCTCTTTCTCTGTTTTTAAGCTGTACAATTGAGCAAGGTTTTGATTTCAGAATGTATGTGGGATTATTATTAAAAATTTAATAATAATTTAATAATCAATAAATTATTAACCAATTTCATTGTAATTTTAATACAACGACAATAAAGATTATTATTATTATTATTATTATTATTATTATTATTATTATTATTATTATTATTATTATTATTATTATTATTATTATTATTATTATTATTATTATTATTATTATTGCAGTGCAGCTCTTGCGCGAGCTGCACTGGCTGCCTGTTGTCTTCCGGGTGCGCTTCAAGGTATTAATTATCATCTTTAAAGCGCTCCATGACACGGGACCTAGCTATCTGCGGGATCGGATCCTGCCTCATACATCCTCACGGCCGATTCGCTCCCACAGAGAGGGACTTCTCCGGGTGCCGTCCACTAGACTCTGTCAGCGGGCGACACCCAGGGGAAGGGCTCTCTCTGTGGCAGGCCCAGCCCTCTGGAACGACCTCCCCCCCGACATTAGGACCACCACGGACCTCCGCTCCTTCCGTCTTAAACTAAAAACACATTTCTTCTGCCTTGCCGGCCTGGGATAGTTATTCCTCTGTTTTTGGGTTTATTGGGGATTTTTAGTTTAGTTAGTTTTAATGGGTATTTTAGCACAGGTACTGTTTAATCTATTTTTGATATGAAATGTTGTATATAGTCATTGTTTTTATTCTTCCTGTGCACCGCCCCGAGTCCCTGTGGGGAGAGGGTGCGGTTTATAAGTATTAAATTATTATTATTAAATTATTATTATTATTATTATTATTATTATTATTATTATTATTATTATTATTATTATCATCTGAGGGTGATGGGTAGTTAAGAAATATGAAGCATAAATAAATACAAATAAATAAAAAGTTGACTTATTTGACTAAGGTTGACAAATTGTACGTAGATACTGGCTTTATCAAATACGGCTTTTATGTTTCCAACCATTGGTATAAATCAGAGGTTCCCAAACTTGGCAACTTTAAGACTTGTGGACTTCAACTCCCAGAGCTGGCTGGAGAATTCTGGGAATTGAAGTCCACAAGTCTTAAAGTTGCCAAGTTTGGGAACCTCTGGTATAAAATATGGAAGGCTATGATGGATAATATTTTCAAACTAGGTAATCTCTCAGCTGTAAGATGTAGCTAATATGCAACATCAGAAAACTATCACAGGTATCTAATCTGTTTTTTTTTGTTTTTTTTGTTTTTATGTGTGTATGGGTGTCAGAGTTTCACTGGCAGTGCCTTAGCTGCTCTAGTTAAAGGCCTTCCTGAGGCTTTACAGCGGCAGTTTGATTATGAAGATCCCATTGTCAGAGGTGGCAAACAACTGCTCCATAGTCCGTTTTTTAAGGTAATTTAACATTGGGTGCAAAAGATTTAACAGTCAGAAATGGGAATCCTTTAGCATTGCTTGTAAGCAAACCTGAAGGTCAGCTTGAAATTTCACCTCAATATATATTAGAATTATTTTGATTAAAATAAAGAGTGCAACAAAGCTAGTCATGGACTTTAAAAGAATAAATTCTTTTTCTTTCATGTAAGAACTGAGCTCTTATTCTTTAAATAAAGAGCAGTGCAGTAATTGAAGAATTAAAATCTTTGGATTTTACACTTTTATTGTTAATTGTTTCAATGTATTTCAATGCACCAAAGTGGTTTCTTATTCAATCAATTGAACTATCATTGCATCCTTGCCATAATATTTACTAGTACCACTAGCGGCTCTACCTCCAGTAATAATAAAATGAAGCCAAGGAGGCGCCAGTAATAATATCAATCTGATGGGCCCAGACGACAGCTGAAAGTTTGCTCTTTTGAAAAGCGCTGTTTTTATTTGTGTAGGTGCTTGTAGCCCTTGCTTGTGATCTGGAATTGGATACTCTTCCCTGCTGTGCAGAGACACACAAATGGGCTTGGTTTAGAAGATACTGCATGGCTTCCAGAGTTGCTGTAGCCCTTGATAAAAGAACACCACTGCCTCGCCTCTTTCTTGATGAGGTACTGGTTTAACATAATGTTTTTTAGTTGGATATCTAAATATTGGTTTTTAAAACAATGCACAAAAGTATATTATATAATACACATTTAAATTAGTTATCCACATTATATTGGGTAAAGACCATGAGGGCATACTTGGTTTGAAGTCAGTCAGTATTGGACTCGTTGCCATAACTTGCCCTATTTCATAATGGGATTTTAACGACTCATTATTGACTCAAAAGTTCAAACAAAATTCAAGTTCAACTGAACTGATCACAAAATAACATAATTTAAATTATAGGTTGCCAAGAAAATTCAGGAATTAATGGCAGATCATGAAAACATTGATAGTCTGCATGAAAGCCATGAAGTTTTTAAAAGAGAACAAGATGAACAGCTCGTACAGTGGATGAACAGGTTCTTTGGGGCTATATTTTTTTTTGGGGGGGGGGGGAGAAGGTTTTTGGTAAATTCTAAATATGTAAAGAATTAGGGTTTTAGGGAATTTTACATGGTCAAACTATACGTTCTTTCCTTCAACAGGAGACCAGATGATTGGACACTTTCTGCAGGAGGCAGTGGAACAATATATGGCTGGGGCCATAATCACAGAGGACAACTTGGAGGTATAGAAGGAGCAAAAGTTAAGGTTCCCACACCGTGTGAAGCTCTTGCTACGCTTAGACCAGTACAGTTAATAGGTGGTGAGCAGACACTTTTTGCAGTGACTGCTGATGGGAAGGTAAGGAGCATATTTATGTATAAAATTCTCTCCTCTCCATTATTAATATGTGTGCTTTTTGAAATAAAACCAGGAACTGAAACTTTTAATAAAACTAGTTAAAACATAAACATGCCAAATATTAGTGGTATTGGAAAGATCCCAAAGAGTCTGTAAAGCAAGAGATAGTACTGTGAATGAAAACCAAAGATTTACGCATTAAAGGAAAATTATTGTCTTATTAAAAGCAAATTGCTCACTACTTTAATGATCCAGTGAATCACAGTATATAACAGTATATGCTATGTGTGGCATATACTGTTATAGTTCATGCCATATACCAGGAACCGTGGTGGCATGGTGGTTAGAATACAGTATTGCTGGCTAACTTGTCTCATAGCAAGCAGTTCAATTCTGACCATCTCAGGGTTGACTCAGACTTTGATTCTTTAGAGGTTGGTAAAAAGAGGACCCAAATTGTTGGCGCTAATATGTTGACTCTCTAAACTGCTTAGAGAGGGCTGTAAAGCACTATGAAGCAGTAGATAAGTGCTATTGCTATAAATAGTGCCTCATTTCTAACCAAATCTTGCAGAATCACTTAATAAATTTTAATCTCAAAAATATCTTTCAAAAAGAATTTTTGTATAGCATAGCATAGTAGGCTATGAATGTTGGAATTGAAACTGGGTGGAAACTGACCAGGCCTTTCATAATAAAAGAACAGCCTGGCCAATGACAACAATGGGAAGAGTAATACCGATTATCTACTGCGGTAATATTACAAATCAGACCAAATACCGGGGAGTGTTCATTTATAATCACTTGAATTTTAAGGACATGCAATGTTTTGAAACTTTCTCTAGCTGAGCTTTTTAGCAGGCATAAATCCATAAATGGATGGTAACATCAAGATTTGTAGAATACAAACAAAGCTAGCAAAGAGAACATGATAATCAGCCCAAAATATACAAATGCTTCTAAGTGAAGCAAACAGAACTGGTGAAAACAATAAAGCTCTTAATTTTAGAAGGCAGTACTGGTCTAGATGTAACCTACTAATATTCGTGTGTGAGAAATTCATACAAGTAACACATTTTTTTAATTTTAGCTCTATGCCACAGGATATGGTGCAGGTGGAAGACTTGGAATTGGGGGGACAGAGTCTGTTTCTACCCCCACATTACTAGAATCCATTCAGCATGTGTTTATCAAGAAAGTTGCTGTGAATTCTGGAGGAAAACATTGTCTAGCATTGTCTTCAGAGGGAGAAGTTTATTCCTGGGGTGAGGCAGAAGATGGCAAACTGGGCCATGGCAACCGGAGGTAGCACAATTTTATAAGTAATATCATATATGTTCCATAGATGTGTAAAATCCTAAAGTAGCTGGGTGTAGTAACTAAAAGTGCTGGCTTAGAATTCTGGAGACTGTGTTCTAATCCTGCTTTAGGCATAAAATTCAGTTGGATAATTGAGGATTAGTCACTCTAGAAAAAAAGTACTTCAGTCATTTCTGAAAATGTTGTTCCAAGCACCTGCAGGATTTGTTTCTGTGGTCACCAGGAGCCAGAACTGAATTGATAGACCATATCAGCGAAGCAATGAAGCTGCAATGTTTATAATAAACCGAAGAACAATTTAGGAGGGAATAAAAAACTTTAATATATCAATCGGGTTAGACATTGGTGAATTGTGCAGGCTTGAATTGCACTAACCACTAATCTGTGCCAGGGATTTTAAAGTAGCAGGTATAGTTCAGAATGTAGTGCATGCATTTGAGAAAAAGAGGGAAGCTGGGAGTATGAAATTGAAGTGGCTTACCACTGGATTTTTTCACCACAAGTTCAGAATGAAACAAAACGTGAGAGCTCTGTATAATCCTTAAAGGCAGCAAAAAATGTGTAAGGATTATTTATCTTGAAAGTCTCAAACTGTGTTTTAACTGTTCCAGTTAATCGGTTATACCTTGCAGCCCACAATGTATTTACTAACGTATTGCTCTTGGTGCTTTACAATTATTTTGTTTAGTCCTTGTGATCGTCCGCGAGTAATTGAATCTTTGCGGGGCATAGAAGTCGTTGATATTGCTGCTGGTGGAGCACACAGTGCATGTATTACTGCTGCAGGAGATCTTTATACATGGGGCAAGGGACGATATGGACGTCTTGGTCATGGGGACAGTGAGGATCAGTTGAAACCTAAACAGGTGAGATGGTTGCATGTTTGAACTACTTTTTTTAACTGATAAAGCATTCAATTCAACTTGTAATAGGCCACTTCATTATGCCAAATTTCATGCAAAAGATTTAAAGGAAGTCAAATCGATAAACAAATAACTTTAAACTTCCTGTTTTGCCAGATTTATTTTTGGAAGCATCCATCCATCCATCCATCCATCCATCCATCCATCCATCCATCCATCCATTTATTTTAAACCAGAATTTAAAAAAAAACCCATAAAAACACAACCATACAGCTATTTTAAAACCACTATTAAAAACCCAATTACATATACAAAACATATTCACAGAGTATCAGGGCAATCAGCTATATTTAACTTCTGTTTCAGGCTATCATGTTGATCTTTTATTTTGCTGAAATTACCTTGTAAAAATGAAAAGTATAAAACATTGCTTGAATTTCAATTCATTTTTTTATTTTTACTTTTTATTTCATTTTGCCAGAAAATCTTAAAATTGCAAAAGAAATTACACTATTGTGCAAATCAAAAGACAATATTAATTCAATGAAATAAATACCACATCCAAAAGTGGATATGCCATATGTTCCAGTTTCATAAAATGTATGCAAAGGCTCAAAAATTTCAGAATGGCATCTAATATGTAACGTAGCACTGTTCCATTGTACTCAATGCAATGTACCACTGAAGAGAAGACCTACATGATTTTGTGTCATTATACTAATTAACTTTTTAAAGCTCTGATCATTCGAATTATTCGATAACCAAATGCTTGTTTGACAGGTTGAAGCACTCCAGGGTTACCGTGTGATTGACATAGCCTGTGGCAGTGGGGATGCACAGACCCTCTGTTTGACAGATGATGATACTGTCTGGTCCTGGGGAGATGGAGACTATGGAAAGCTTGGGAGAGGCGGAAGTGATGGCTGCAAAGTGCCAATGAAGGTACGTCATTCATACTTTAGTAAACTGAGAAAAAAATGTGCACCATTTTTCTACATTGTAAAAATATTTAGCTTTATCTATTGGATTTGGAATAATGTTGAATGATATGAGCTAAACAGGATTTTCATTCAAGAAAATTGTGTATTTAACAAATGTATTTCAGACCAGTTTGACAAAAGTTCAATAAGTTATAGAAGACCGCAAAAGATTCTGATTTCTCCTGCGCTTGCAAATGTTGGTCCCTCTGGCTTGTATTTTTGTTTTCAGAAATTTAAATTGGGAAAAAGCAGGAAAAGTTTTCAGATTCCTTTCTAGTCTACCTGACATTCTGTGCCACTTCCAGCAATTGTATAGTATTAAAATCTAATAATATTATGAAATAATCACAGAAATATGTTAGTGTGTATAAATCATTAGATATGAATCACCATTGTGACCCATTAAACAACAAGGGTTGGAAAAGACGAGTAAATGATTTACAATTAGGTGTATGGTATTCCACAAGCCAGGTATGATAACAGAAATGTCTTCTTTTTGACTGGTAACAAACAGTATGCAGAAGATGTAGGCACATCTTTAATGATAACAGCAAGTTGATCGGATCTCTATGAATGTAGCCATTTTGTTAGAAACAAATATATCAATTTCCTGATATATTTTCTGAATTTTAAGGCTCTTTATAACAATTGTTTTACTCATTATGAGACTGCCCTACATGGCTATCATCTGCTTTAATGGGAATGAAAGCTATGTTCACCAATATATGGTTGGTTCAGATGTGGCCTTCATTTTCTCTGGGAAAATGGGTGGGTGGCTTGATTAAACAAAGATGAATAAGAAAAGAGAATGAAATCAGAGTATTTTAAATTATTTCTTTAAATAATAAAGCTTGGATTTTAGTAGTATCTTTTTGGATAGTGTAGAGCTTTAGATACATCTTCTGCATCTTCTGCAGTTACCTTCTTTGACAAGTTGTGTTTAAACTTTTTCCTCCTAGATTGATTCTCTCACTGGTGTTGGGGTAGTTAAAGTAGAATGTGGCTCACAATTTTCTGTGGCCCTTACCAAATCAGGAGCAGTGTACACTTGGTAAGTGTATTTATTCTTCCAAAAAATGTAATACCATTCTTAGTGATTTATTTTCTTTTAAACAAAAACAGAATCACGGCAGGCTGGAGGTTAAAAGACATAATACTGGCATTTGTTACAAACAGAGATAAGGTATTCCTTTACCAAAATTATGCTTCTTTAATGGAATCTAGGAAGATCACAGGTTTATCTTTGTGGTATCTGCTTTTTTAAATATAGGGAACAGAGTTATATAAACATCTATGTTCTCCTAATTTACATGTCTGTATAATTAGGAACAGTTAAAGATGGATGTATCAATTGCAATTTACGTTTTGGATACAGGGGCAAAGGCGATTACCATCGATTAGGTCATGGATCAGATGACCATGTTCGAAGACCTCGACAAGTCCAGGGTTTACAAGGAAAGAAAGTAATTGCCATAGCAACTGGCTCTTTACACTGCGTGTGTTGTACTGAAGATGGTATGTGGAATAATTCACTTCCTTTAAAAACAAAACAACAGCCTTAAACTCCCAAAGTGAAGATATTTTAGAAGGCCATTATATCATCCTTGGTCTTTTGGTAGAGTGCTGAGTATTTACTTCAAATCCCAGTTGCTTTCAATTTTTTAAAGTGTGTCCTTTCACTATTTCTGAAGAAAATATTCCAAAATAATCTTTGCCTTATGTTCAATTTGTGCAGAACCTGACAAAGTGGTAAACCTTTAAAATATACCCATGTGTTATAATTTGCATTGCACAGGTAAACTTAATTTACTCCCCAAGTAGATTGCTTCTGAATGCCTTTGCCAAAGGCTTAATGAAGCAATAGAATTAGCATGTAGAAGTCATAGTAAACTAGAAATTTTACAAAATGAATTAGAAGTATAGGTGTATATGTCATGGGTGCATTTCACCTATCCATGCTTCATGAGGTGACAGCCAGACATTAGCCTGGGAGGGGAGGCAAGGTTTGGAATGTGAAAAAAGGGGGGCATCGAAGTCCAGCTGAGTCATTTGAGAAGCCCCAGCCAGCCAAGGTCATTATGATATGCAGAGCTGGGAACCGAGCAGCTGTTTCCTAAAACAATTTACAAGCATCTCATTGGACCTTTGCAGGCTAATGTCAGGGAACGATGGCCCGGAAGGGGGCATGGGGTGGGGTGGGGAGAAGAGGGAACTTTCCTTTGCGTTGTTTATATAAGGAAACCTCAGATTCACCTTAATGTCAACCATCCCACTCAGTCATTTGTTTTCCCAAGGGTGTATTTTACTGAAGCTGAAATGGTTACAGAAGTAGTGTTCAAAATTCAGGATATTCTAAGATAATGCTGGAATATTATCAAAAACAAGAATTGTGACAATTGACTTCAGCTAATGGATATAATTATCCTAAGAAATACTAATAGCTTAAATTTCCTGTGCCTCCCCTCCCTCTTTCCCCCAAATTATCATTCAGGTTTAAGAATCCAGGCTCTGTTTTTTCCTTTGTGCTAAAATAGATTTCTTACAAGCATATATTTTTAGTCTCATGCATGTAGAGAATACTTCTTTGTCCAAGTTAATCAGCCAGAGTTGGAAGACTATGTCATCAGCTCTTCTCTGAGACGTGACAATTCCTGAATCACCACCTTCTTTTTCTCCTTTTGTTGCTAAACTGACACTAAATTAATTAAAGGAAATACTCATGTCTGCTGAGACTGCTGAAATAGTACCTTCTACCTGTAGTATTGATACTGTATATATATATATATATATATATGTCTTATTAAATGTTTTGATTGTTGTGTGCCAATTATTACTTGTTCTCATTGATAGATATTGTTGCTGAAGTCATTTTGTAAACAATATAACATTTCTACATCTTTATTGTAAATGATTGATTTGTTCGAGTTGGTAAATAATAATTTTGAATGGTACAGGTGAAGTCTATACCTGGGGAGATAATGATGAAGGGCAGCTTGGAGATGGGACAACTAATGCCATCCAAAGACCACGTCTGGTTGCAGCACTTCAGGGTAAAAAGATCAACAGAGTAGCTTGTGGTTCAGCGCATACTTTGGCTTGGTCTACTAGTAAACCTGCTAATGCAGGCAAGCTTCCTTCCCAGGTAAAAGAAAGCCTCTTTTAAATCATGTTTTTAAACTTTTGGAAACTGTGTAAAACCAGAATATAATAGTCGCAAGTGTAGAAGTGTAGACGTATTGCTCTTATTTATGCACAGGTCATGTTATACAATGACTTGTTGAGCTTGAGGCCAAAAGCAATGATTTGATGATAAAGATTTAATGTTTCCCCAGAAATGTCTTATGATTTCTTTAAAACCATACTGACATTAGCTTCTTCATTTTCTATGACTTTTATCTATTTTATGGTCCCACCAGTTCTTGCTTCCAGATACAAATAGTATTTATTGCAAATCTTCCAATGCACCATTGTTGCTACTTAATCATACCATTTTGTAGTCAGTCTGTGAATACTGTGTATTATTATTATTATGATTAAAATATAAAACATATAAAAACAATATATAATATTCAATAGAGAGCCTAATTAGCTGACTATTAGGTCTTATACTATCTTACATGAAAGAACACCCACTACTCAATGCACATGAAATTCTAATGATGTGAATTTTGTAGGTTCCCATGGAATACAATCATCTACAGGAAATTCCTATCATTGCCTTAAGGAACAGATTGCTCTTGCTACATCACATTTCCGAGCTCTTTTGTCCTTGTATTCCCATGTTTGATCTTGAAGGACGTCTTGATGAGACTGGCCAGGGTCCCTCAGTGGGGTTTGATGCTTTGCGAGGAATTTTGATATCACAAGGAAAGGCATGTATCTCAAAACATCCTACTAATAATCATCAGTTATTGCTTAAAGTGTACAAATTGTTAACATCTGATATATGATTTACGATTTACAGTATATAAAGATCATAGCATTGATACATGGAATTCAAGTATGAATTACTAATAAGATTTTTTCTAATATATTTCTGCTAATGTAATATTTTGTATTTTAAATGAAAAGTGAATACTGTCAAATATTCAACCCAAAATTTTGTTATGTTCTAAATCACTTATTTTTTCTTTTTAGGAGGCAGCTTTTAGAAAAGTTGTACAAGCAACTATGGTTAGAGATCGTCAGCATGGGCCAGTCGTAGAACTCAACAGAATACAAGTAAGAATGTCATAATACGACTGTTGAATGTAAGATTTCTGGCCAGCCTTGTGTTTGAAGTTGAGGATTAGAGAATGGGAAAGTCCACTTATAATACTGATAGAAGGTTTTGTCACTTTCTAATTCTGATTGATTGTTGCTGATTGATTGGTGGCTTTTAAAAGCTTCACATTATTTGAAACGTCATAAATAAAAAAATTTAGTATGCCGTGAGAAATCTGGATTTTTTGTGGTTTTGTGGTAGATACAGATATATGTAAATCAAACATTAATCTGTAACGATCCAGTCTGCTTTGTATAACTGTACACAATTGTGTGGGCCGTATGTACATAGTCGCTCTCTGTTAGGCATATGTAATTCTGATCTTCCACTGTATATATATAGCCTCTGTGAATGGAAGGAGTTTTCATTTCCTTCTCACTCTCCCTACATCCACTTGTTCCTCTTCGCGACCCTTTCTGGAAGAAAACAGGGCTATCCTGAGTAACGTTGAATAGATGTTGATAACATGGCTGAGAGAGGAAAGAGCTCAATTAAGCAGAGCCCTGATTAATTTTGAGGGATTCTTTTCCTGAAGTACATAATGTCTAAGTTACGTAGAAAGGCTTTTTAGGAATACAAACAGCTGCTAATAGAAACATGGCTTGGACACTTATTTTTGTTATATTGATAATCATGACACTGATGAAAGATAGCAAAGGCATACTTATATGAACTAAGCATTAAGACTGTAGTAAGACATTATGAAATCTTTGTTGTCTACACCTCAGTCCCCAACCTTTCTGGCTCCATGGATTGGCAGCGACGGTGCTGGGGGAGAGGGGGAGAGAAGGGATGGTGTGCAATCTAGATCCCATGCAAATGAATCTTTGCACACTCACCCATTGCTTCTGTGGCTGGGTTTCCAACGGGGTTGGGGAGCCCCGGTGTACAGTATATATGAAATATATGGGGCTGGATGGGTCTCAAATCACAAAAACTTAATGCTTGTCTCCATAATAATAATAATAATAAATTTTAATTTATAACCCGCTCTCTCTCCCCGAAGGGACTCAGGCGGGGCACAGGGAATTTAAAATACATATAAAAATACAAACATAGTACAATATAAAATAAAATGAAACTAACCCTGCGCTAAAATCCCATATAAAGCTAAAAATTAATCATTAAAAACCCTAAAAACAGTTGATTATCCTAGGCCGGCCAAGCAGAAAAAGTGTGTTTTTAATTTTGGACGGAAGGAGCGGAGGTCCGTAGTTGTTCTAATATCGGGGAGAAGGTCGTTCCAGAGGGTCGGGCCCGCCACAGAGAAGGCCTTTTCCCTGGGCGTCGCCCGCTGGCACAGCCTAGTGGACGGCACCCAGAGAAGTCCCTCTCTGTGGGAGCGAGTCGGCCACAGGGATGTATGGGGCAGGATGCGATCCCGCAGATAGCTAGGTCCCGTGCCATGGAGCGCTTTAAAGATGATAACCAACACCTTGAAGCGCACCCGAAAGACGACAGGCAGCCAATGCAGCTCGCGCAGGAGCGGTGTTACATGGGAAAACCTAGAAGTTCCCATAACTGCCCGCGCGGCTGCATTCTGGACAAGCTGAAGCTTTCGGGTGCACCTCAAGGGGAGCCCCATGTAGAGAGCATTGCAGTAGTCCAGTCGGGATGTCACAAGGGCATGAGTGACTGTGCAGAGGGCACCCCGATCCAATAGGGGACGCAACTGGCGGACCAGGCGAACCTGGTAAAACACCCTCCTGGCCACGGCTGTCACTTGATCTTCCATGGACAGCCGTGCATCAAGGAGGACGCCCAAGTTGCGTGCCCCATCCACAGGGGTTAGATGTTCACCCCCTATGGCCAGTGATGGAGTCAACTGGTTGAACCGGTATGCCGGAAACCACAGCCACTCGGTCTTGGACGGGTTGAGTCTGAGTCTGTTCCTTCCCATCCAGGCCCGCACGGCTTCCAGGCACTGGCACATCACCTCTACGGCATCGTTGGGGTGGTTTGGGGTAGATACATACAGCTGCGTATCGTCAGCGTAGAGGTGGTACTCTACCCCAAAACCACGGATGATCTCACCCAGCGGCTTCATATATGTGTTGAACAGGAGAGGCGAGAGGACCGACCCCTGAGGCACCCCACAAGTGAGGGGTCTCGAGGTCGACCTCTGCTCTCCTGCCAACACAAATTGCGATCGACCGGAGAGGTAGGATGAGAACCACCGTAACACGGTGCCACTCACCCCCAACCCCTCCAGTCGATGCAATAGGATACCATGGTCCATGGTATCAAAAGCGGCTGAGAGGTCTAATAGGACCAGGATGGAGGAACAACCCCCATCTCTGGCCCTCCAGAGATCGTCCACCAACGCGACCAATGCCGTCTCGGGGCTGTGCCCGGGCCGGAAGCTGGACTGACGCGGGTCCAGATAATCAATTTCCTCCAGATGACGGGGGAACTGTTGTGCCACCACACTCTCTACAACCTTCGCCAGAAAGTGAAGGTTGGAGACCGGACGGTAATTTACCAACAATGCTGGGTCCAGAGAGGGCTTCTTGAGGAGGGGTCTCACCACCGCCTCTTTAAGGGAGGCCGGCAAGAACCCCTCACTCAAGGAAGCGTTGACCACCTCCTGGAGCCAGCCTCGTGTAACCTCCCAGGATGCCAGTACAAGCCAGGAGGGACACGGGTCCAATAAACATGTGGTAGCTCGCAGTCGCCCACGTAACCTGAACATAGAACATTTCACATTGCTGTTGCTGTTTTACCCATCTTCTATAACTTGACATTGTTTAGAACGCCCTCAGGCATCACTGAATTTCAGGAAATCAGCATTACATGTGGTCACTTCATAGAAGGAAGTGGTTACCATAAAAAATGTCAGTGACGTAAAAACATCTAATATTAGGCCTAAGGCCAGATGTGTATTTCAAGATTTTTTTCATCCAGAGGCTGAATATACTACTGTTTATTGTTTTATTTCATTGAGCAAAACATGTGAAAGACATTGCACATGCATTTTGGAATAATGTGTTTTAGAGAATTCAGTATCTCTTTAAAGGAAAATCAGTGTTAGTAGGAGGGAGTAAGTGCAGAACAGCTTTAAAATTGTGTCGCTGCTTAACTTTCAAGGACATCATTTTTTAAATCTGACTTTCCTCCAGTATTGTGCATGTATCTTCAAAACCAGCTGCTGAAAAGTTTTGTTAGGACCAGGGAGAGGGTCTTCTCCAGGTGCCGTCGACTGGACAATGCCGGTTGGCGGCTCCCAGGGGAAGGGCCTTCTCTGTGGTGGGCCCTACCCTCTGGAATGGCCTACCTCCCGACCTCCGTTCCATCACAGACCTCCGCTTGTTTCGCCGGCACCTAAAAACTTATTATTTTCATCTGGCCGGCCTAGCATGATCTACTCCACACCCATTATTTTATAACAAATCAAAATTGTAATTTGGGTTTAAATTGAAACTTATTTTAAGCAGGGTATTGATTTAATTTAGTTATTATTTAATAATATTTTGTATTTATGTATACTTGATTTTAAATCTCTGTTCGCCGCCCCGAGTCCCTTTGTGGTGAGATGGGTGCGGGTTATAAATGTGAAAAAATAAATAAATAAATAAATAAATAAATTTGTGTTTTTGCATTACTAAAATACTCTTTTAAGCTTTTAAGTTTTGCTAGAGTTAGATGTTTACTAGAGTCACTTTTGTTTTGTGATCAGGTCAAGCGATCTAGAAGCAAAGGAGGATTGGCTGGTCCTGATGGCACCAAATCTGTGTTTGGACAAATGTGTGCGAAGATGAGCTCATTCAGTCCAGATAGTCTTCTTCTACCTCATCGTGTTTGGAAAGTCAAGTTTGTTGGTAGTATTTTTTTCTCACTTCATCTAATTTTACAATACTTTGTCCTTTCTTGTACCATAAGTATAAGAAAGAAGAAATGTCGGTCATAATTTTTCCTTAGCGCTAAATTATTGTCATCCGATTCTCAACCCAGGTTAATTGCATATTGTCATTCTCAAACAGACAGCTTCTTAGATTAAAAATATTTCTGTTACATGTTGCTTACTGAATATTTTTTCCCTTGCTATTTTCTTTTATTTTGCCTATATAGGTAGGTCTCTGACCATAATAGAACCTACCCATTACAATCATAAATTGGGACAGTTGTGAAGCAAGTCACCCTTGTGTCCTACATCAGGGGTCTCCAACCTTTGCAACTTTAAGTCTGAAGGACTTCAGCTCCCAGAATTCTCCAGCCAGCTTTGCTTTGGATCAGGACAATAGTTAGAAAGGCCTTTAGATCAGGGGTCTCCAACCTTTGCAACTTTAAGTCTGAAGGACTTCAGCTCCCAGAATTCTCCAGCCAGCTTTGCTTTGGATCAGGACAATAGTTAGAAAGGCCTTTAGATCAGGGGTCTCCAACCTTTGCAACTTTAAGTCTGAAGGACTTCAGCTCCCAGAATTCTCCAGCCAGCTTTGCTTTGGATCAGGACAATAGTTAGAAAGGCCTTTAGATCAGGGGTCTCCAACCTTTGCAACTTTAAGTCTGAAGGACTTCAGCTTTGCTGGCTGGAGAATTCTGGGAGCTGAAGTCCTTCAAACTTAAAGTTGCAAAGGTTGGAGACCCCTGCCCTACATGATTCTATGACTTCTTTATTGTGGCATTCATTAAGTGGTCATTAAGGATTGGCCAGTTCTGACCACAAGCAGAAATAAATGCCAGTTTTTTAGCAAAACTGTTGTAAATGCAGTCATGTGACCATGGGAGGCTTCAGTCTTAAATGTGGGCCAGTTGCCAAGCACCTGAAATTGTAGTCACATGAACATGGGGAGGGGGCAACTGCTGAAATTTTGGAACCAAGTTGTAAGTACTCCTGGGAAGGTCCATCATAACTTTGAATAGTCACTAAGCAACCAGTTGTAAGTTGAGGATGACCTGTACGTGGAAATAAAAGTTTATGAAACTTCAATATGTAGAACAAGAGGGAGGACGTGTGGCTTTGAATAGACCATATTGAGGGCACTTAATTGGCTTATCCTGTTGTATCTGACTGCACGTTTACTGATTAAGCATGTTTTTATAGATCAATCAACATTTTGAAATATGAATTCTCTAATGTGTAGAATTAACTGAATGGCAAAATGAGTGAATTCAGCAAGTATTCTTTTTCACTGCATCTAATGTTTATTATAAAAGCGGCTGAGCAGAGTTTTAAACTACTACTTCAGCAGTTCCACAAAGTAATTTTTTTCTTTCTCTCAGGTGAATCTGTGGATGATTGTGGTGGGGGCTACAGCGAATCAATAGCAGAAATGTGTGAAGAACTTCAGAACGGACTGACCCCATTATTAATTGTGACTCCTAATGGAAGGGATGAATCTGGAGCAAACAGAGATTGCTTTCTCCTAAACCCTGCAGCAAAATCTTCATTGCACATGAACATGTTTCGCTTCCTCGGTAAATTATGTTGCAGCTTTAACACTTTTTAAAAAACTTTGATCATACAATATGTGTAACACTTTTCCTTTTTTTTTTTTAATTACCTAGGAGTTATGTTGGGGATAGCTATTCGGACTGGAAGTCCTCTGAGTCTTAATCTGGCAGAACCTGTATGGAAACAATTGGCAGGAATGAACTTAACAATTGCTGATCTCAGTGAGGCAAGAAAAAGCTTATGTTCATCTATATCATATCATTAGCATAAGGCAGTGGTTCCCCAGCTTCTGGCCTGTGAACCCCTGGGGGGGGGGGCTGTAATGTCATCAGAGGGTTGGCAAAGGCTTAAAGAAATGTTATGATTTAAATCAAGAGTTAAATCTTGGTGTTCTGTGGCCACAAAAGGTATTTAAAGGGGTCCATGGCAAAGAAAAGGTTGAGAACTACTGGCATAAGGTCTTACCTGGTTATGGTTACATCCTTCTACTGCCAGAAGGCCATTCTTTTTGTATTAGATATATGTTTGTAGTTGGCTGAATAACATTTTCAGCTTTCATGAGGGATAAGATGAGAAGACAGTAAAAAGGAAGCATTTGTATGTAGGATCAAAGACATAGTCTCTTTTTAAAGTGAGCAGACAAATTGTCTGCCTAATTTGATAGCAATACAATCTTAAGCTTGTTTAGTGGAAAACACACTTTCAAATGTATGGAGGTAAATGGGCTATAAGTATATCTGCCTAAATTGGGATGCAACTTATATCTAGAACATAGGAGGAGGTTAACACAACACCCACCACCCACCCCATTATCTAAAGCAAGGGTCTCCAACCTTGCAACTTTAAGTCTGAAGGACTTCAGCTCTCAGAATTCTGGGAGCTGAAGTCCTTCAGACTTAAAGTTGCAAAGGTTGGGGACCCCTGATCTAAGGCAAGTAGGTGATTGTTGTCAGGATTATTAGCATAGCAAGATTTATTTCCCAAGAATAGGAGTGCATCTCTCTGTGTAAGAAAAGACACAAATACAGGAATAGGGAATGTTTGTGTGTCACGGCTCCCACCTACAAGTCTTATAGATTAGTGCAGTTCCCAAAGGGCTTTCGCCCAAATTTTTCCAGTCCAACTGTAATCCAGTATAGTCTTAGAGGTTATTTTATTTACATTTTATTTCCAGAGCCCTTAATCAACCTGATAGTCAAAACCAAACATTTCTGCTGATGCTTCTAGTATTAGTGTCTTTTTCAATAAAAAGGAAGCTGACCCTCTATGGAAAATACTTACTTTGGGATATGTTCAACTTGGTACTCCCTTTCATTAAATGTATTCATTCGCCTGCTTTTCACATTTCCAAAAATTATATGATAGTTTCCCCAGGCTTGAAAATGAGTTTTGAGGTATTTATATTCTTGTTCTGTAGCTCATAGAAGATTGCCTGTTCTAATTGCTCCTCTCTAAGAGTTTAAAATCCTAAACGTTTTGTAAATGGTTCTGCAATTTTAATGTCAATATTCCAATATCTCTAACTTTTAAGCATATGTTCTTACTTGCTTGAAGGATCATAACGTGAACTAATGAATTATCCATATAATTTATCCCAGATAATAGAATATCTAAACATTATGTAGAGAAGATTTCACTTAGTTCTGTTTTATATTTAAAAGGTTGATAAGGACTTTATTCCTGGACTTATGTATATCCGAGACAATGAAGCTACCTCAGAAGAATTTGAAGCCATGAGCCTGCCATTTACGGTGCCAAATGCCAGTGGCCAAGATATTCAACTCAGTTCCAAATATACCCATATCACACTGGATAATCGAACAGAATATGTGAGGCTTGCAATAAACTACAGGTTTGTAAAGTAGTTAAAGATGTGATAAGTGACAATTAGTCCACTGTTGAATTTGTGCTGTAATATTTATCAGCGTTGAGATGTAATCAAGCAAAGAGAGCACTGATAGAGTAAGATGACAATTGTTAAGAATTCAGATTATTTGAAAAAAACAAAACCCTGAGAAACTCAATACAACTTTGTATCATCCTCAGTGTCAGTACATAAGAACATAAGAACAACCTTGCTGGAACAGGCCACAGCCCATCCAGTCCAGCATTCTGTCTCACACAGTGGCTCACCATTTGCTTCAGGGTCTTCCCAAGCAGATGTCTTCACCTGCTTATGATTCCCTGAAAATGGCATTGAGAGATATCCTGCCTATCTCTCCAACCCGGAGGGTGTCCTTAGGCATCCATAATGATAGCCGTTGATACCCTTGTTCTCCATTAACTCGTCTAATCCTTTCTTAAAGGTGTCGAGGCTGACAGCTGTCACCACTTCTTCTGGCAGGGAGTTCCATAGACCAGTGATCCTCTGGGTGAAAAAGTACTTCCTCTTATTTGTTTGAGGTCTAGCTATCAAAAGTTTCATGGAGTGCCCCCTAGTTCTAGTGTTGTGCGATAGGGAAAACAGTTTTTCCTTTTCTGCTTTGTCCACACCGTGCATGATTTTATAGGTCAGTGATCTTAAGTTCATTCTCCCATTTATTACAAAGACTTTCTCCAGGCTTTCTAAGCAAAATATGGAAGATATGCAGATGCCTCTTCCTGTCCTCTCATATGATTATGAAGCAGTTATATTTATCTTACTAACAAATATATGGTGGTGTGATTTTCCTTTTGGCAGATTACATGAATTTGATGAACAAGTGGCTGCTGTTCGTGAAGGGATGGCCCGGGTTGTCCCTGTTCCTCTTCTTTCGCTATTCACAGGATACGAACTGGAAACTATGGTTTGTATATACAGTTGTTCTTGGCCAACTTAATATAAATCAGAACACATATTTGTACTTCAAAGATTTATAACTATTTAAAATAGAAGCATGACAGTAGCTATGCCTCATTATTTCCTAAAAGTTAGGTTTGACTGAGTAAATAAGACAGCTGTTTTGTGGTTTAAAAATATTTCAAATTTACAATTTAGACTTGTATGTGAAACCACAACCAGCAATTTCTACATAATAGGAAGATGTGTGAAAAATTATCGCTAACGGTGAAAATAAATAATGCTCTTTGTTTTTTGTCCAGATGTTGATGGAAAATAGATGTGCATTTCTGACATTTTTCTTATTTAATAATAACACAAGAGATTTATTCTCCATCTTAAATTATTCTGATCAAGTTAAAAAAAAAACCTGGGAGATCTTTCATAAAGGAAGATTAAATGCTGTTCAGTCTAAGCACTGGAGCTCAGGAAATGTTATTTTAGCTTTTTACTTGATAGAACTTCGACTCAAACAGAACCCTTGGACAAAACATATTTTGCAGTCCTGAAATCAGCCCACTTCTTTTCTACTTGTCCTAGAATCTCTAGATCCAGGTTCCTTCTCTGCTACACCTGTGCGAACCATAAAGATAGGTTTTTTTTTTTTGTTTGATAGCAGAACATTTATGAGCCGAGGAAATTAAGTAATTGATAGAAATAACAGCAATAAATGTTTACCAGTTCCTGGGTCTTAAAGTGAAAATTAACATTCAAGAATCGAGAATAATTTAAAAAATTTTTAGGCCAGCCTGTCTTCTATAACCTGGAAATCTTCCAGATGTGGAGTCTTAAGTTTACAAAATTCTCAGTAACTGCAGTTATTTCCTCCCCCTTGTCCCCCATATTTCCTTGATTCTTCTCCCATATAAACACCAGGATGCTGATCCATGCTTATTTCATTGTCTCTGTTATGTGTGCCCACATCCTGTTTTCTGTCTTTCTCTTGCACATGATATCAGAGATATGACTCTTACGATTATTTTTAGTCAGCTGTCTTTTATTTGCCTTTTCTCCTGTAGTTTTCTTGTGCAGAACTATTTTGGGGTTTGGTGGCTAGGTTATAATACAGGGGTCTCCAACCTTTGCAACTTTAAGTCTGAAGGACTTCAGCTTCCAGAATTCTCCAGCCAGCTTTGCTGGCTGGAGAATTCTGGGAGCTGAAGTCCTTCAGACTTAAAGTTGCAAAGGTTGGAGACCTCTGTTATAATAGATTTTTCTGTTCTTTCGTTCTAAACATTGGTTCCAAACACTGTAAAAAACAGTTGCTGTTTTTTACCCTTTTAGGTGTGTGGGAGTCCAGATATACCTCTCCATCTTTTGAAATCTGTGGCTACATACAAAGGGATTGAACCCAGCGCTTCTCTCATTCAATGGTTTTGGGAGGTGATGGAATCCTTCTCCAACACAGAACGGTCTCTGTTTTTGCGCTTCGTATGGGGTAGGACGAGACTTCCAAGAACCATTGCAGATTTCAGAGGCAGGGATTTTGTCATCCAGGTAAGACTTTGGAAGATTCAGGACAGCAAAGTCCCCTTATCTCATGCACTGTAGGAAATGTATTGAAAGAAAATGGGAAACTTACACAGAAATACTAGTTCTTGTTAGGTGTTTCTTTGAAGATTTCTAGTTCTCAGTTTTTTCTTGCCATGATTTCTGGGGGTTGGTTTTTTTTTGGATACAAACAAAATAGTTCCAAAAGTAATGCAGTGTGTATATATGTTTGTCACTGATGGAAAGTAAATTTTTTCTTGATCCCATAATTATTCTGCTGAATAGTGATGTCCTCCTGGATTCTCGGCTGTCTTTGGACGACCATGTGACAGCCGTGACCAGGGGGGCTTTTTATCAGGTCTACCTGATAAGCCAGTTGCGCCCCTATCTAGATCGTGATGCCTTACGCACGGTCACTCAAGCCCTTGTCACCTCCTGCCTACTGTAACGCTCTCTACATGGGGCTGCCCTTGAGGTGCATCCAGAGGCTTCAGCTAGTCCAGAATGCGGCCGCACGGGGGATTTTGGGAGTTTCTCGATAGCCCCATGTAACACCTCTCCTGCGCGAGCTGCACTGGCTGCCTGTGGCCTTCCGGGTGCGCTTCAAGGTGTTAGTAACCATCTTTAAAGCGCTCCATGGCATGGGACCTGGTTACCTGCGGGACCGCCTCCTACCACATACCTCCCTTAGACCTGTCCGCTCCCACAGAGTGGGCCTCCTCAGGGTACCATCTGCCGGACAATGCCGACGGGTGGCCCCCAGGGGGAGAGCCTTCTCTGTGGCAGGGCCTGCCCTCTGGAACAACCTACCCCCCGACCTTCATACCATCTCGGACCTACACCTCTTCCGCCGGGCATTAAAGACACATCTATTTCAAGTGGCCGGCCTGGCATAGTTTTAATGGGTATAGTCTTAACTGATTCTAACTAACTAACAATTTTTAACAAAATTTTTAGCACAGAACCTAATTTAATTTATTTTAAATTGTTTTGTATGTATTGCTTTTATACTTCTGTGCACCGCACTGAGTCCCTTCGGGGAGATAGGGCGGTATACAAATATGATAAAATAAAATAAATACTTTGAATGAGAAACTGTTATTTATCTTCAGGAGACTAAAACAAAATGTTTAATGATGGTACATTTAAATGTTCATGGCTTAATAACCAATTGTGAGGTGGTGTGGGTAGGAAAAGATTTAATATTGTTGAACAAGAACGTTTTCTAAAATATTCTGTAGAAAGATGGTGCAACTTTAATTTACAGATACCCATTCAGCAGGGTTCAGATACAGCAAACAAAATTCTAGTCTGGGCCTCCCTCCCACCCCTGCAATAAAGTTCTCTCCCCCCCCCCCCCAAGAATTCCTGACAATTGAAGTAATTAATATAATTGATGTCATTTACATCATTTATGTCATTTGTGTAATTAGGTAAATGGCATAAATTGCTGCAAATTACGTTAGTTACTTCAATTATGCAAATTTGAATTTAATGGATGTTCGGCTTTGACATGACTTCCCCAGATTCATGCATAAAATTGAGGTTTTACTGTAAATCACGTTGGTGGCTTTCCAGTGGCACAAAGCACCAACCATAGCAACCCAATGGTCAAATCAAGAGGGCTCCTCATATGTAATTGGTAGTCGCAAGCACTAGTCCAAAATGTGCAAAACACTTAGCTAAAACTCGCATGGCTGCTGGCACAGGGAAGCATATACATATCTCCAGGTGTGGCATCCTTCCGGTTTAACAACAGGTTCGCTTCGCCCGAACTGGGCTGAACTGGTAGAATCCCACCCCTGCATATCTCCTTTGCACAATGTTTCTGCCATTAAATTACTATTACGTGGATAGCAACATGAGACACAGCTTTAAAATTTGTTGTTATTTGACTCAGGAGAAAGCGAAAGCAGGTGACAACTACCTTCAGCGGGCCCTTTATTAGGAGCAGGACTCTGAACGTCTTTGCTAGAAATAAGCCTTTTATTTTTCTGTAAGCATGGATAGGTGCTTTAAATTTTGTGCTATGCAAATGGCATTCAGTAAAATTGTTATTTTTCTCTCTCTCCCCCTCACAGGTTCTGGATAAATACAATCCTCCAGACCATTTTCTTCCAGAGTCCTACACATGCTTTTTTCTGCTGAAACTTCCTAGGTATTCTTGCAAGCAGGTTCTGGAAGAGAAGCTAAAGTATGCCATCCATTTCTGTAAATCCATAGACACAGATGACTATGCTCGAATAGCATTGACCGGGGAGCCCACTGCTGATGACAGCAGTGATGGTTCTGACAATGAAGATGCTGATTCTTTTGCTTCTGACTCCACACAAGACTATTTAACTGGCCATTGAGAGGGAAGAGCCCTTGCCAGAGACAATGCTGGAGCCCTGGAACAGAGTGCCACAAAATAGCTTTGATGCAACGGGTCACAGTCCAAAGGCATGCAACCAGAGAACTGCTAACCATTACTAAACGAGGAGTACGTACTACTTGTTGTAGGAATAATGGCAAATTATGGAAATAACTGTCTCTAGCACTCATGGGTGTCATACATGGGCATGGAACATCTGTTTTGATGGCTGGAGATTCCCTTCAACCCCTTTATGCTGCACTGCAGATAGAACTTGGTGTTTACTGATGTGTTGTAAATGTTTATAAAACATTGGTAGTGTGGAATTTAAAAAACTGAAATTATTTTAAATGGTCAGTGCAATAGGTTTTTTTTCCTTTCAAATTAAGTGTTGTGTTCTTTGCATCTTCTTGATTGTATATTGGAACTACTGTGCAATTACTGAATAGTATTATAAATATTTCAATTAACTTTAATAGTTGTTTGGTTATTAAAAACTTTTTTGAACGCTGTGATCAGAATTCATTATATTCTAGTCAACTAACTGCCCTATTCACTAGCCAACAACTTATTAAGCTTGCCATCTTTCAATGTCATGTTATCTCCCTCTCTCCGAATAACAGGATTCTTAACATAAGATGTAAAATCTACATAACTGTGCCATGACCATGTCAAATTATAATTTCTCTCTAAATAAAACAGCCATCACTACCCACTGACAGCTTAATAGGGCTTTTTATGGTGAGAAATCTTTCCAGGGGGTTCCAACTTCTAAAACAGGGGTCCCCAACCTTTGCAACTTTAAGTCTGAAGGACTTTCAGCTCCCAGAATTAAAGTTGCTGGAGAAGTCTGGGAGCTGAAGTCCTTCAGACTTAAAGTTGCAAAGGTTGGGGACTCCTGTTCTAAAACATCATTGTAGATGCAATAAAGAAGTGCTGCTCTGCTAAAATGTCAAGTCTTAGATAACCTAGAGCAGTGATGGCGAACCTATGGCACGGGTGGCACGTGGAACCATTTCTTAGGGCACGTGAGGCGTTGCCCTGTCAGCACTAGTGCACATCTGTGCGCTGGCCAGCTGATTTAGGCCTTCTTTTGAGGCCTTTTTTCGCCCTCTGGAGGCTTCAGGGAAGCTCCTGAAGCCTCTGGAGGTGGGGAGGGGAGGCTGTTTTCACCCTCCCCAGGCTCCTAGAAAGCCTCTGGTGCCTGGGGAGGGCGAAAAAAGCACGCCAAAAGCAGGGGGTCGCGCACATAGCATTATGGGTGTGGCACGCCCAGGCACGACCCCCCCGCCGTGCTCCCCCCCACTTTTGGCACACGAGCCAAAAAAGGATAGCCATCACTGACCTAGAGTTTATTTCTGAATTAGTTAAAAAGAAAAAAAAGTCATATAGTTGTTTTCTTCCTGGATGTATTTTTAGTTTCCTAAATTGCAAAAAGTCTGGGATTCTCTAGCCCAGGGGTCTGCAAAGTCGGCTCTTTTAAGACTGGTGGACTTCAACTCCCAGAATTCTGGGAGTTGAAGTCCACCAGTCTTAAAAGAGCCGACTTTGCAGACCCCTGCTCTAGCCAGTCTTGGGATTTTAACTATGAAGTAGGAAATTTCCCATCTTGTTTCCACCTATGGCTACCGTAATTGTTTTTATGCATCTAAATAATTTGCCATTCATATTCCAAGCCCACACGGAGTTTTTGAGATGTGTAAGATCTGAATTCACACACACACATACATGTATGTACACACACACACACACACACACACACACACACACACACACACACACACAGAGTCTTCAAACTGCCACATAGTTACATGACAAAAATCACTGCTTATTCTTGATTTTGTCTTTCTGTCCTGTAGAGCAGGGGTCACCAACCTTTGCAACTTTAAGTCTGAAGGACTTCAGCTCCCAGAATTCTCCAGCCAGCTTTGCTGGCTGGAGAATTCTGTGACCTGAAGTCCTTCAGACTTAAAGTTGCAAAGGTTGGAGACCCCTGCTGTAGAGCCTCTTTCAAACTATTCCTGGAAGATCCTCTGTCTCAGACTTTCTTAGATCCTCAAAACATATACTTTTTTTTTCTTTCTTAAATTACATTTTCACTAATCATTCTTCTTAATTTTAAATCTTTGCATGAAGTATTGGACTATTTTTGAAAAGTAAAATAAGAACTGCTATGCTGATGAACAATTGTTTCATTGGGTTACCACCTTAGTGCTGCGGTCCTCAACCTTTGTGACTTGGCCCGGCTGGGGGGTGGAAGGGGATCCAGGCCACATGAGTGGCAGGTTGGCATCCATGCTCACACGGAGCTCCACTCGCACAAGCAGTGGGCTGGAGAACAAGCATACGCATATGCTGGTCAACTGCAAATCGACGTGCATGCGCATACCCATGTACCCAAGCCCACCTTTTGGTGTGATTGGTTCCTGTCCTGGTAGTGGACTGGGGGCTGAGGAACCCTGCCTTGGTGTACAAAAATAACTTTAGATCAGGTGATGAATCACATACTAAGTGAAGTTAAAAAGTGCTTTAAAATGCAATGTAAATTCAGTTTGTCTCTCTGTAGGATTAGTTTGTAAAAGTTGGGTCCAGTGTGTTAAAAATTAACACAACCCCCTTACAATAAGGTTTACGTTAACGACCTTAGATTATCACATTCTATCTCATATTTTTCTATTTCACTAAGCAATGTGGTTGTATGTTGACTATCAGCCCTGCTTGTTGACTGTAGCTTTGGTTAGTTAAAATCTAATGTCTAGCTCTGGAACTAGCTATCTTGTTTGATTTGAAAACGGGTGTAGATTCATGAGTTCAGTTTTTCCACTTCAGGAGTTTTTCTTTTTTACACAAGTTACAGGGTTGTGTAAAAGACAATGTCACCCTGAAACGTTAACTTTAGATAATCCTCAAGATGGCTTTGTCATTGTGAGGTGTTAACTTTAGATTAAAAAAGAGATAGTGCAGAAATTGGTAGGTGAGTAATAGAATCAAATCAGAAACAATGTCACACTATACCAGGGGTCTCCAACCTTTGCAACTTTAAGTCTGAAGGACTTCAGCTCCCAGACTTCTCCAGCCAGACTTCTCCAGCTGGCTGGAGAAGTCTGAGACCTGAAGTCCTTCAGACTTAAAGTTGCAAAGGTTGGAGACCCCTGCACTATACTACAATATGTCAAGGCTATGCCTGAAATGGAAAATGTATTTTGCTTCCAATTCAGAACAAAATATCTTTACTAGGAATATTCTACTGGAGTATACTGAGGTGATTTCATTTCATTTCATTTCATTTATTAAATTTATACCCCGCCCTTCTCCAAACAGACCCAGGGCGACGCACAGGAAAATTAAAAATACATACAAAACCATATAAAATTTAAAAAACTTATTCAATAAAATCCTGCGTTAAAAACCAAATTAAAACCCCCAAATTTAAAACTATCTAAAAGTCAGTTATGGAGGTTACGCTAGGCTGGCTAGATGGAACAAATGTGTCTTTAGACACTTGCGGAAGAGGCGGAGGTTGGAGATGGTGTGAAGTTCAGGGGGTAGGTCGTTCCAAAAGGCTGGGCCCGCCACAGAGAAGGCCCTTCCCCTGGGTGTCGCCAGTCGGCATTGTCCGGCCGACGGCACCCTAAGAAGGCCCTCTCTGTGGGAGCGTATCGGTCTAAGGGATGTATGGGGCAGGAAGCGGTCTCACATGTAACTAGGCCCCGAGCCATGGAGCGCTTTAAAGATGGTCGTTAGAACCTTGAAGCGCACCCGAAAGACCACAGGAAGCCAGTGCAGCTCCCGCAGGATTGGTGTTATATGGGAGTGTCTAGGCGCTCCCGTAATCACCCGCGTGGCTGCATTCTGGACTAACTGCAGCCTTCGAGTGCACCTCAAGGGAAGCCCCATGTAGAGAGCATTACAGTAGTCGAGTTGAGAGGTCACGAGTGCTTGAGTGACTGTGCATAAGGCATCCCAGTCCAGTAAGGGGCGCAATTGGCGCATCAGGCGTACCTGATGAAACGCCCCCTGGCCACGGCCGCCACATGGTCCTCCATGGACAGCCGGGAATCCAGGAGGACACCCAAATTGCGCGCCCTCTCCACGGGGGCCGGTGTTTCGCCCCCAATGGCCAGGGTTGGAATAATCTGGCTGAAACGGGGTGCCGGAAGCCACAGCCACTCAGTCTTGTTTGTTACTACCCATCCAGATCCGTACGGCCTCCAAACACCGGGACATCACCTCGACGGCATCGTTGGGGTGGTCTGGGGTGGATATGTACAGCTGAGTATCATCAGCATACAGATGATATCCCACCCCAAAACCACGGATGATCTCGCCCAGCGGCTTCATATATGTGTTGAATAGTAGGGGCGAGAGGACCGACCCCTGAGGAACCCCACATACGAGGGGCCTCGAGGCCGACCTCTACCCCCCTGCCAACACATATTGCGACTGACCAGAGAGGTAGGACGAGAACCACCACAGAACGGTGCCTCCCAGCCCCAACCCCCCCAGTCGGCGCAATAGGATACCATGGTCGATTGCAGAACAAAATGTAAACAACTATTCCATATTCCATACTTTGAACAATTTTTAAAGCGTTCTTGCCGTGGGGAAAAAACTGGGAAGTCCAGCTCATTGTTTTTGACCTTAGGCCAGGGGTGGGCAAACTTTGCAACTTTAAGTCTGAAGGATTTCAGCTCCCAGCTTTACTGGCTGGAGAATTTTGGGAGCTGAAGTCCTTCAGACTTAAAGTTGCAAAGTTTGCCCACTGCTGCCCTAGGCTCCCAAACGTATCTAGTGTTGCAATTATCCATGATGCTAACAACCAACTTTCAGAGATTACGTTTAAAACTTTTGAAAACTCCAACTATACAAATTGTATGGAAACAATTTCTTTTTATTCTTTTTATTCCAGCACTCCCAACATTCTTCCTTTTTCCTTAGTCTAATTCAGTGGTGGTCAACCTGGTCCCTACCGTCCATTAGTGGGCGTTCCAGCTTTCATGGTGGGCGGTAGGGGTTTTGTCTGATACTGAAGCACTTTCCTTTTTTTAATTTAATTGACTTCCTTACTTTATAAATCACCATGACTGTGGAACCGGTGGGCGGTTAGACAATTTTACTACTAACAGAGATACAAAAGTGGGCGGTAAGTATAATAAGGTTGACTAACCCTGGTCTAATTGAAAGGAATGTCAAGAGAAACTAAACTTCAGGTTCTTTTTTAAAAGGACATACTAAATTCTCCCACATTACTTTCAAATCAGTTATTTCCTCCAGGGCAAGCTGGCGAAAGTCACATAGCTAGACACAAACAAACACCAGTTAATTCATTGATTGAAATGAACTTCTTTCAAAATATTTTAAAACAAGCAACTTAATAAATAGTGCTTATTATTTGCCTTAGTCAACTGAGGTTTTGATGAAGACATTATATTTACTGCATCCCATGATGTATGAATGAAATTCCCTAATCAAAATCTGAGAACTTAGTGCGACAAATCTATGCTGACTCCTGGTTATTACTACATTGCTTTCAAACTTAGAGAATATATCATAAAAGGTTCTGCATTGTACTCCTGAATGTTCATAGACACCGGCGTTACATTGGCTGGCTTGTAATTGCTGAATCCACTTCTTCCCCACTTTTTGATGATAGGTGATACAGATTGTCCTCGTTTAGCAACTGCTTTGTTTAATGTTTAGCAACGGTTCAGTTAGAATGGTGTTGTAAAAGTAACTTTGTGACTGGTCCTTGCATTTGCAACCATTGTAGCTCTTCAAAGCAAAGAAAAACGGAAATCTACTGTGTTTCCCCCAAAACAAGACAAGGTCTTATTTTCTTTTGACACCCGAAATAAGCACTTTTCAGGGAGGTCTCATTATTTTTGAGGTACAGGAGGCGGCGAATGTGGTCACCTCATGGCTGCTGCTGTGTTGCAATATTTGGGGGGGGAGGGCTTATTTTCAGGGGAGGGCTTATTTAAGCACATGCACTCAAAAGCCCGATTCTATAGTACTGCCATAAAAAATGGCTTCTACTGTACAGTCCAATGGAGCTGCCATGGTAAAGATTTCACAGTACTCCGTAAGGGAGCTCCCTTTGGTAAGGGGGAAAATCCAACTTTAGAAATTATGTTTGGTCTGGATATTTCCCCACTATAAGTAAATATCCAGGCAACATTGGGTTATCAGCTAGCATCATAAAATCATGATGTTTCACTAAGTGACCACTTTGCTTAACTACTAAGTTGCTAGTCTCAATTGTCTGTAAACGAGATCTACCAGTATTTGCTCTCTCATCAGTCATTTGCCCATTTCACTATTCCAGACTTCTCAAAGGGAACATATAAAGGTTGGGCAGTTCAGTAGCTAGCTCCATTAGTACCGGAGGAGCTGTGATAGGGTATACAGCAGGAGTCTCCAACCTTTGCAACTTTAAGTCTGAAGGACTTGAGCTCCCAGACTTCTCCAGCCAGCTTTGCTGGCTGGAGAATTCTGGGAGCTGAAGTCCTTCAGACTTAAAATTGCAAAGGTTGGAGACCCCTGGTATACAGAACATTTAGAAAGTATTTAGAACACCTTCACTTTTGTCAATTTTGGTGTGCTGCAGCCTGATTCTACAGTTGTTTTTTCCTCAGTCTACATTCACCCCATAACGACAAAAAGAAAACAGAATTTTAGAAATGTCTGTAAATTTATTAAAAAGAAAAAAACCCAGAAATAACACATTGGTATATTTAGACCAGTGGTGTCCAAACTTTTTTCAAAGAGGGCCAGATTGGATGAAGTGAACATGGTGGAGGGCCGAACATTTTTCCGAACATTCTTTGAACCATTACAATTAAATGCAAATAAATTATTTTATGCCAAGTTAATTGCAAATGACATACTTTTCATTTCATAACATTAAGATCAACTGACAGTTGAGTTTTCACAATGTATTGAAAATAAATTTAAAAAAAACTTACCTACCTCTTTCTCTCTTTCTTCCTCTCTCTCCATTTCTCTCACTCTTTCTCTTTCTTTCTCTCTCTCTTTTTCTCTTTCTTTCTGTCTCTTTCTTTCTCTCTCTCTTCCTCTCGCTCTCTCTCCATTTCTCTCGCTCTTTCTCTCTTTCTCTCTCTCTTTTTCTCTTTCTGTCTCCCTTTCTCTCTCACTCTCTCTCTCTTTCTCTCTTTCTTCCTCTCTCTCTCTCTCCATTTCTCTCTCTTTCTCTCTTTCTTTCTCTCTCTCTTTCTCTTTCTTTCTGTCTCTTTCTTTCTCTCTTTCTTTCTCTTTCCTTCTCTTTCTCTTTCTTTCTCTCTTTCTCTTTCTCTCTTTCTCTCTGTCACTCTGTGTGTGTGTGTGTCTGTCTGTCTGTCTCTCACTCACTTAATCAGTCTCTATCTGTCTCTCCCTCCCTCTCTCTGTCTCTCCCTGTCTCTGTGTGTGTCACTCTCTTTGATTCTCTCCCTCCCTCCCTCTCTCTGTATGTCTGTCTCTCTCTCTTTCCCCGTCTGTCTCCGATTCAATCCGATTCCGATTCATTCTCGATCTGTGTCTCTCTCCGTCTCTCTCCCTCCCTCTCTTTCTCTCTGTCTCTGTCTGTCTCTCTGTCTTTCCCTCCCTCCCTCCCTTTCTGTCTCTCTCTGTGTCTGTCAGTCACTCCCTCGCCACTTGCAGTGGGCGAGGGAGCAGGCGGGGTGAGCACCCAAGGCTACCGTCATCTTAAGCACCATCGAGGCTGTCGCCTGGCAGGGGCGTCAGGCAGGGAAGCCGGTCGCGTCTCCATCGCGGCTCCCTCCAGCAGGCAACACGGCTTACGTTCTGAGGCAGCACGTCCGTCTTCCCTGCCTGACGCCCCTGCCGGGCGACCTTGTGCGGCGGGAACTGCACGTTCTGGGGCTGCGTGGCTGGGAGGGAGGTGAACGCGCCAAGCGGACGCTCTGGGGCCGCGCGTTCACCTCCCTCCCAGCTTCGCAGCCCCAGAACGTGCAGCGATGGAGGCGCGACCGGCTTCCCTGCCTGACGCCCCTGCCGGGCGACAGCCTCGGTGGTGCTTAAGATGATGGTAGCCTTGGGTGCTCACCCCGCCTGCTCCCTCGCCCGCTGCGGGAGGAGGCGTCCGTAACCTCCATCCACCTCCCTCCCAGCCACACAGCCCCAGAGACAGAGGGAGGAAGGGAGGGCCACATTTACACAGAGCAGGGAGGGCTGTTGGAGGGCCATATTAAACCGACCCCCGGGCCGCAAATGGCCCCCGGGCCTGACTTTGGACATGCCTGATTTAGACCCTTTGCAACAACACTTGAAATTTAGCTCAGGTGCCTCCCATTTCTCTTGATCATTGCTGACATGTTTCTACACTTTGATTGGAGTTGACCTTGATAATTTGATTGGACATGATTTAGAAAGGCACACACCTTTCTAAAGAAGATCTCACAGCTGAAAATGCTTACTGTAGCAGAGTAAAAGCCATGAGGTCAAAGGAACTGCCTGCTGAGCTCAGAGACAGGATTATTGCAAAGCACAGTTCTGAGGGAAGGCTACAATAAAATTTCTGCTGCATTGAAGGTTCATAAGAGCACAGTGGCCACTATAATTCTCAAATAAAAGAAGTTTGGCACAACCAGGACTCTTCTAAGAGCTGGTCACCTGGTTAAACTGAGCAATCAGAGGAAAAGGTCCTTAGTAAGAGAGGTGATGAAGAACCTGATGATCACTCTGATTGAGCTCCAGATATCCTTTGTGGAGATGAGAAAGGCTTCCAGAAGGACAACCATCATGGTAGCCTTCCACCAATCTGGGCTTTATGGCAATGTGGCTAGATGGAAACCTCTCCTCAGTGCAAAACACATGGAAATCCACTTGGAGTTTGCAAAAAAGCACCTGAAGGACTCAGACGACAAGGAACAAGAATCTCTGGTCTGATTAAGCCAAGAGATTTGAACTGTTTGGCCTCAATTCTAAACATTATGTTTGGAGGAAACCTCTGATCACCTGCCCAATATCATCCCAACAGTGAAGCATGGTGGTGGCAGCATCATGCTGTGGAGGTGTTTTTCAGCAGCAGAATCTGGGAGACTGGTCAGGGTTGATGGAACACTGAATGGAATGTACAGGAGTATCTTCAATCTGTTCCACAGTGGTCAGGACCTCAGACTGGGCCAAAGGTTTATTTTCCAACATGACTATGATCCTAAGGGACATGGTTAAGACATCACAGGAATGGCTTAGGGACAACTCTGTGAATGTCCTAGAGTGGCCCAAATCCTTGACTTGAACCCTATCGAACGTCTCTGAAAGGACCTGAAAATGGCTGTCCACAGACGGTCGCCATCCAACCTGACTGAGCTTGAGAGGATTTGCAAGGAGGAATGGCAGAATGTCTTGCAATCCAGGTGTGCAAAGCTTGTTGCATCATACCCAAAAAGACTCGAGGCTGTAATTGCTGCCAACAGTGCTTCAACAAAGTACCGAGTGAAGGGTCTGACCACTTATGCCAATGTGATATTTTATTTTTTCCCCCTTTTTCATACATTTACAAACATTTATAAAATTCTGTATGGGGCACTGAAGGTAGATTGAGAAAAAAATGAATTTAAACCACTGTAGAATCAGACTGCAGCATAACAAAATTGACAAAAGCGAAGGGGTCTGAAAGCTGGCTGGAGAATTCTGGGAGCTGAAGTCCTTCAGACTTAAAGTTGCAAAGGTTGGAGACCCCTGCTGTATACGCTATCACAGCTCCTCCGGTACT
The DNA here is from genome assembly GCA_039707465.1 of Rhabdophis nuchalis. Taxonomy (NCBI): domain Eukaryota; kingdom Metazoa; phylum Chordata; class Lepidosauria; order Squamata; family Natricidae; genus Rhabdophis; species Rhabdophis nuchalis. Next base: position 38,485,784 of record CM077651.1, on the reverse strand, counting down.
AATGGAGCTAGCTACTGGAGAATTCTGGAAGCTGAAGTCCTTCAGACTTAAAGTTGCAAAGGTTGGGGAACCCTGCCGTATCCTTTTTTTTGTTGTACCAAAATGGTGAGTAATTCTGTATTTTCTTTGTACCCATCTTCACTGAGCAGCTGGTATCTTGATGATTTTTCTTTTTTTCTTTTTAACGTGAAGATGCCCTTTTAGCTTTTTCTTGGAATTCTTTGCCAACTGAACTTTAATCTTTCAGAATTCCTTCAATTCTTGCTCTTTTCTGATATCTTTTTTCACTTGCACTTTTTCATTTTCTGTGCAGCCACAGGGACTTGCGCCACTGTTCTCTCCCCCAACTCCTTCCAAAGGTTTGCAATTATGCCTTTGTAAATTAGTTCTTCTCTGGAATGGAGGAAGTGGGAAGTGAGAAAAATGACACGGGGTCAATCGAGAGCTGGCAACTGAGAAAAGCTATTGCATTGAAAAAGGGATGATGCTCATGGGAATGCCAGACTGGCAGAGAAGAAACGAAGAACACCAGAAAACACAGAAGCCCATAGAAATTGTGAGCCTAAGAAGACATTCCGTGGATTGATGAGAGATTGTTTTGTAACTGTGGATCTGAATAGAGAAGATGGAAGAGGGGAAACTATAATTAGTCCAGATAATTACAGAGCCTTAGAGGTCCTAACCCTGTGATGGCGAACCTATGGCACGGGTGCCACAGGTGGCACGCGGAACCGTTTCTTAGGGCACGCGAGACGTTGCCCTGTCAGCTCCAGCATGCATGTGTGCGCTGGCCAACTGATTTAGGCCTTCTTTTGAGGCCATTTTTCGCCCTCTGGAGGCTTCAGGGAAGCTCCTGAAGCCTGTGGAGGTGGCGTGGGGAGGCTGTTTTCACCCTCCCCAGGCTCCCAGAAAGCCTCTGGAGCCTGGGGAGGGTGAAAAAAGGACGCCAAAAGCAGGAGCTTGCGCACATAGCATTATGGGTGTGGCACGCCCATGCACAAACCCCCTACGCTCCCCTGCTTTTGGCATGCGACCCAAAAAAGGTTAGCCATCATTGTCCTAGGATGTAAACAGTATGTGGGAATTTATTTATTTATTTATTTGATTTAATTTATATACCGCCCTTCTCCTTCTCGGGACTCAGGGCGGTGAACAGCCACAGTAAAAACAGAAAACCAAAAATAAGAATACATATTAAAATATATTAAATAATTTGTCCCATAATTTAAAACCAATACTAAAAACCCAGTTAAAACAAGGCTATGACAGGCCGGCTGCATGAAATAGGTGTGTCTTCAGGGCCCGACGGAAGAGACGTAGGTCTGGGATAGTACATAATTCAGGGGGTAGGTCATTCCAGAGGGCAGGGGCTGCCACAGAGAAGGCTCTCCCCCTGGGGGTTGCCAGGCGACATTGTCTGGCCGACAGCACCCTGAGGAGGCCCTCTCTGTGAGAGCGAACTGGTCAGTGGGAGGTATTTGGCAGCAGGAGGTGGTCTTGCAGATATCCAGGTCCCTTGCCATGGAGCGCTTTAAAGGTGGTCACAAGTAGCTTGAAGCGCACCCGGAAAGCCACAGGCAGCCAGTGCAGCTCACGCAGGAGAGGTGTCACATGGGAGTGCCTAGATGCTCCCAAAATCCCCTGCGCAGCCGCATTCTGAACTAACTGGAGCCTCCGGGTGCACCTCAAGGGAAGCCCCATGTAGAGAGTGTTACAATAGTCCAGGCGGGAGGTGACGAGAGCTTGAGTGACTGTGCGTAAGGCGTCACAATCCAGAAAGGGGTGCAACTGGCGTATCAGGCGGGATGCCCTTGGGAGAAAGGGAAGTGCCCCTACCAGGAGAATGGTAAGTTCAGGCAGCTTAATTTGCAGAAGGAACATGGATGTGACAAACTTCCCAGAAGGGACTAGTTCCAGGATGGTGAACCTATGGCACGCTTGCCACAGGTGACACGCAGAGCATATTTGCTGGCACGCCAACCATCCGCTGATTTTCAGCTTCCTGGAGGGCCAGGGATGGCCGTTTTTGCCCTCCCTGGGCTTCAGGAAAGCCTCTGGGGATTTTAGTGCAGGGACAGTTGATTTAATCTGTTTTTATTGTATTTATTTATGTATATATTTTATGTTGTTTTAATTTTCCCTGTGCACCGCTCCGAGTCCCCCTGGGGAGAGGACGCGGTATAGAAAAATAAAATCTATCTATCTATCTATCGATCTCTGGAGCCTGGGGAGGGGTCATGCATTCATGCACAGGTGGGTGGGGAGGATTGAATTGGTGTGGGCTAGTGTGCCTGCACGATAGCACACACACACACCTAATTGTGGCACACCATAAGAAAAAGGTTCACCATCACTGCTCTAGTTTTTGGGCTGTAAAGGTGATGGAGGAGGGGAAAAGAGACAAATGTACTTTGAGATTTGCAAGATTCTGTTAATGTCACATTACAATAAAGTAGAATTACTTTATCTGGATGTGTGAAATACCCACAAGGCTGACCTAGGACAGAAGAAATGGGTGGGGGCAGAGGAGAAATTACCATGTCATTTCTATTATGAGGCCCTCTACGGGGGGCTGCCCTTAAAGACCACGTTCAAGGGGAGAAGAGAAATTACTATTTCAAAAAGTGTCAGAATTGAGCTATAAAACAATAAAAAAAGGGTAAAGTCTCAGTGCAATTTCCTATAGATTTTAGTTTTTGAGCCTTGAACTCTAGTTTTTGTTTTCTCCATCTTCGCAGTAAGTTCTTCACCTCTCCTGTTCTCACTTCTTGATTTATCATATTAATATTTTACATCTGTGGCGATTCTCAGTCGGGCGGGTCATAATTGTCTGAAAAGTGCTTTTTCCAAAAGGCAACTGGAATGTGTTTTTTTTCTTTGAGGAAGTCCTTTCACCTCTTCTCCAAGAAGCTTCATTGGTTCTGGCAGGATGATGGGGGTGATGGAAGGATTAGTTCTGATAGGATGTGGTGGCGGGGGTGGTGGAGGTTGGAAGGATCATATTTCTTTGAAGTCATCTGGTCCAGTGATGGGATTCAAATTTTTTTACTACCGGATCTGTGGGTGTGGCTTGGTGGGTGTGGCTTGGAGGGAGTGGCAGGGGAAGGTTACTGCAAAATCCCCATTCCCTCCTGATCAGCTGGGACTTGGGGGGCAGAGAATAGAGGGCCAGTCAGTGGTGGTATTTACCGGTTCTCGGAACTACTCAAAATATCTGCTATTGTTTCTCCAGAACTGGTCAGAACCTGCTGAAAACCCCTCTGATCTGGTCGTTAGCATTCTCCCTGAGAGTTCTTGAGGCCACTTGGGAGTTGATCTGTTTATCTAGTGATTCCCAAGTGTTCTCAAGAGCTCTCTGGGAGAATGCTAACGACTAGATCAGGGGTCTCCAACCTTTGCAACTTTAAGTCTGAAGGACTTCAGCTCCCAGACTTCTGGGAGCTGAAGTCCTTCAGACTTAAAGTTGCAAAGGTTGGAGACCCCTGGACTAGATGACTCCTTCCTTCACCCCCACCACCCTGCCAGAACCGACAAAACTTCTTAGTTAAGAGGTGAAACTTCTTCCTCGAGGAAAAAAACATTCCAGTTGCCTTTTGGAAAAAGCACTTTTCAGACAATTATGAGCTTCATGACTGAGAATCTTCACATGGGTAAAGTATTAATGGGATAAATCCAGGAGATGGAAGCAGGAGAGGTGAACTTACTGTTGAGATGGAGAAAACAATAACTAAGACCAATAACCGCGGTCTCAATACCTTTCTCTTTCACCAAGCCGGGCTGGCATAAAACAGGATTTTTAAATTTTTAAATTTAAATTTTTATTATTTTAATCAGGGTTAGTTGGGTTTTTTCCATGTTTCGGCCAATATTTTAATTATGTCTTTTAAAAGCTTTCTTTTAACTTTTATATATTTGGGGTTTTTTTGGGCTGTACACCAGTGGTGGGTTTCTGCAGGCTCGCACCTACTCGCGAGAGCCGGTTGGTGAAATTTAGAGAACCGGTGAGAGGGGGTTCCACTGGCGTACCTGGAAGTAAATCTGGCCCGCCGCTGCCAGTGACCTAACGGGAAGGAAAGAAAGGAAAGGAAGGAAGAAAGGAAGGAAGGAAGGAAGGAAGGAAGGAAGGAAGGAAGGAAGGAAAGAAAGAAAGAATTTATCATCACAATTGAGTCCAAAATTTTGGTTGCTAAGCAAGAGCGTTGTTAAATGAGTTTCACCACATTTTAAAAGGTGGCCACTCCCACCCTGTCACATGACTGCCAAGCCACACCCACAAAATAGGCCACACCTACAGAGTAGGTTCTAAAAAATTTGAAACCCACCACTGCTGTACACCGCCCTGTGTCCTTCGGGAGTAGGGCGGTATAAAAAAACCAATAAACTACAAACTAAACTACAAGCTAAGAGTTCAAGGCTCCAAACTAAAACCTATAGGAAATTGCGTTAGTGTAACAAAGAAAACAACCACATTCTTTTAAGAGGGATATGTTTTAAAAGGGACACAAATAAGAAATAACCATGTTTAGTAATTGCCCTCAGTACATTTTGTGTCTGATTGAATAATAAAGCACCTTTTGCAATGAAAGCCATATGCCTGGCTGCTACCATGTTTCCCTAAAAACAAGATAGGGTCTTATTTTCTTTTGACCCCCGAAATAAGCACTTGGTCTTATTATTTTTGATGGACAGGAGCAGTGGTGGGTTTCAAATTTTTTAGAACCTACTCTGCAGGTGTGGCCTATTTTGTGGGCGTGGCTTGGCAGTCATGTGACAGGGTGGGAGTGGCCACCTTTTAAAATGTGGTGAAACTCATTTAACAGCGCTCTTGCTTAGCAACCAAAATTTTGGACTCAATTGTGATGATAAATTCTTTCTTTCTTTCTTTCTTTCTTTCTTTCTTTCTTTCTTTCTTTCTTTCTTTCTTTCTTTCTTTCTTTCTTTCTTTCTTTCTTTCTTTCTTTCTTTCTTTCTTTCTTCCTTCCTTCCTTCCTTCCTTCCTTCCTTCCTTTCCTTTCCTTTCCTTTCCTTTCCTTTCCTTTCCGTTGGGTCACTGGCAGCGGCAGGCCAGACTTACTTCTGGGTCTGCCGGTGGAACCCCCTCTCACCGGTTCTCTAAATTTCACCAACTGGCTCTCGCGAGTAGGTGCGAGCCTGCAGAAACCCACCACCGGACAGGAGGCAGCTAGCATGGTCACCTCATGGCTGTTGCAGTGTTGTAATATTTTCAGGGAGGGCTTATTTTCAGGGGAGTGATTATTTTAATGCATGTGCTCAAAAGCCTGACTGGGCTTATTTTCCAGGGAGGTCTTATTTTTAGGAAAACAGGGTACCATCTTGCATGAATGAATGAGTGGCAATGGCTACTTTCTCTTCCTCCTTTGAACAAACTGTATCCTTTAATTCAGTGCTTCCCAAACATTTTCCTTTATTACCCTGATTTTCAATGACTGGTTTAAGAAGCCCTATTAAGCACTCCCCCCTCCTGTAGGACAAGGTCCTTAATTTCTCAGGTCCTTAATTCAGGTTTTTCCATTTCCATTCTCAACAGGATATAGTTTGAATTGCTTTTAATTAATCTCATTTTCCTTAGGCCAAACACATTTTTACCAGTCTTGGTTAGGTAAATAACTCAGAACTCTGGCTGCTACTGCTGTATCTGCTGGATAGAGAAGTCTGGGAGCTGAAGTCCTTCAGACTTAAAGTTGCAAAGGTTGGAGACCCCTGGCCTAGACAACGGGTGTCACATTCATGTTGTCACAGCAGCATAACATAACATATCTGGACTCCCCCCCTTCGCGAAACCAGGTCTGGGTGTGGCCAGTGCATGACACATCTGGCCCATGGGTTAGGAGTTTGACACTCCTGGCCTAGGCCTTTCTTGTGCAAGGGGCCTAGCCTTTTCTTCTCTTTTCCTGGGCCATTTTTGCAACTTGGTGTTCTTTCCACCTTTTATTCTTGAGTCACACATGCCAGCAAACTTGAATGAAATCTCCCAATCTGTAATCATAATCTTTAACTGCTGCACAACTCCAGCAAGCTCCTAAGGGTCTGATGCAGGGGTGAAATGCTACTGTTTTGGACCGGTTGGCCCAAACAGGTAGAAAAAAGTTAGGGTGGAGGTTTGCCTAAATATGGATTTCTCCCATTTGTGTTCATTCTGAAGCATTTTGCACCCATGCTTTGTTGCCAGTGAAGAACACATATAGCTTCAGGACAGCTCTTCACACATGTTTGACTTCAGCTCTTATTATCCATAGTCAATGTGACTACTGAAGGCACTGCCATTCATAGTCTGCATGAGATCACAGTTTCTAATGCTTTCTGATAATATTTTTACTGAATTGTGACATCATAAATTAATTACATAACTTGAATAAGGCTTATACTGCCACAGGACATTGATTGCTATCATCCAATTTAGTTTGTTGCTGTTATCTACAACTCTTTCATATTTTAAAAGGGTATATTTTGTTGTCTTCCAAATTTCCTTTTTTAAAACAAAAGAACAATCAATGCTTGGGATTAGACCCAAGATCTTTATGAATTCCATATCATAGAAGAGAAAGAGCTCTGCTAACTTTAACTTAAATTTCATTGAGTTGAGTTGTAACTTGAATGGTTGTCCTACTGATATAGAGTAACTATTGTATGAATTGTTTTCTTGAAGTTACTGGAAACATGCAAATATGAAAAAAAAAACACCCCAGAATAGTTTTTCCCCCTTTCTCTCCTCCACTTTATCCTTTCTGTTTCAGTGCACTGAACTCAAAGTCTGCCAGGAATGCAGACAAATTATTTTGTATTCACCCTCTTCACCTCCACATACTTGTCATAAGATATAACCTTCTGGGTGAGAGGCCAGGAACTAATTTGCAAAACCCCAATCTTTCTTTCTGATGGTTATTACTCTTCAGCAATTCAAACAACCCCCAGCCTTATCAATCTAGCCCAGTGATGGCTAACCTTTTTTGGTTTGCGTGCCAAAGCGGGGGGGAGTGCAGGGGGGTTGTGTGTGGGTGTGCCACACCCATGCTATGTGCGTGATCCCCTGCTTTTGGCACACTTTTTTCACCTTCCCCAGGCTCCAGAGGCTTTCTAGGAGCTTAGGGAGGGTGAAAACAGCCTCCCCTCCCCACCTCCAGAGGCTTCAGGAGCTTTCCTGAAGCCTCCAGAGGGCGAAAAACGGCCTTAAAAGAAGGCCTAAATCAGCTGGCCAGCACACACAACTAGTGCTGACAGGGCAACGCCTCGCATGCCTTAAGAAATGGTTCCGCGTGCCACCTGTGGCACCCGTGCCATAGGTTCACCATCACTGATCTAGCCCAAAGCAGTTTCCAACTCATAGCTGAAAGTACTGCTACCTAGATCTCAATTCCTCCATTGTTCTTCTCTACAGGATTGTATGCAAATAGCAGAGTCTTCTCCAACCTTTGTGAATTCAGGATGATACAATGGTTAAAATGTTGGACTAGGAGTGGGGGAGACCCAGTTTCAAATCTACCCTCAATCATGGAAGGTCCCTGAATGACTGGGTAACTATTGTTTTCTCAGCTCAACCTATGTCACATTGCTGTGGAGGAAACTAGGAGGAGAAAACACATTGTATGTTACGTAAAAGCCCTCCTGAATAAAAGGCAGAATAATACATTAGATCATTAAATGCAATCAACTTATAAACTGCTTCAAAATGTGATAGTTTGGCAGGCTGTATACAATTGGATAAAGAGATAAACTCCTAAATACCCAGTCAGCTTTCTATAAAAGCAGGACTTGAGTTACAATAGAGTCTCTGTAGGTCAAGGCTGAGTTCCTCCAGGACTAGTTAATTAACTAGATATGAGCAAATTGTAGGGACACAAAAGTGATAAGTAGGACTATCAAAGTTTAATGTCCAACATCTTTTTTCAAAAGATGAACTATCCCCCAAGCAATTGTATTCTTACAGTGGCTCCCACATTGTAGGCTGGGTTTGCATTGAATTTTATTTGGGCTCTTTTACCCATTTTCTTAATTCATATAATATATTGATCCATAATCCAGATACATCATTGTTTTTGACAACACACTATGCAACCAAAAGCACCCCCCCCAACAATCTAACTAACCCAACCCCCAAGCAAGATTAAAACTCGTGTAAAAGCTTGTAGGCTAATCCTTAATAGGCTAATTTTCTTTCTTGTGGGAACTTCATTTGTATGAAATACAGCAGGGCAGCAGCACTGAACTTCAGGCTCCAGATGCAGTGCTCAGTTCTAACAACTGCGTTTTAGGACTCTGAGATGTTGACCTGGAGCTTCTCCCAACCCCTAGATTTGGAATTTCCTTGCCACGAGTCTCAGACCTAGTTTGAAACCGTTATTAATTTCATTCAAGATCCAATACTACAAACACGATTTTCTTCTTTGAAAAAAACACCTTCTTAGTTTTGATTATTTAAATGTGTGCATAGATCATTTGCAAAATGAAGAACAATGAGAATACAGAAAGTTTAACATTCATGTACTTGCTTTTCTGTTCTACGAATAAAGGTTGAAAGCAACTTCCTTTATAAGCTGGTAGTGAATAAAGTATAAATACTTTACAATACTTTAAATACAGTTTCCCAATTTATAATCCAGGCACTTCATAATATAAGGGTGCCTCTGTGTGTGTGTGTGTGTGTGTGTGATCCATTTCCCCCCTCCCTCCACCTCCCTCCTCCCTTGCACTTGAACCACAGGATGATTAGAAAGAGCTTTGTGAAGTAACAATATTGCTAGTGGCTGTTAAATGAGCACCAACATCCACGTTGGTAGTATCACATGATGATTGATCTAAGAAGTTTTGCTTCAGATGTATTTGTCAAGAATGTAATGGACACTTGTAGATCTGTAGATACTGAACTCATCTTCTCTGTGATTTATACATTTACATTCCTGAAGTCTCTCTTCAGGAAATTGCTAAAAGCTTAGAGTTTACAGAGGTGCTGCAGGAGACAGATTGCGTTTGCATCTTTTTCCTTTTGTGGACTTGAAGAAGGTATCAAGAAATCTACAAGACCAGGTAAAATATTCTCATCTGAGTGACAAATTTTTGAAAGTGTATGTTTAAAACATTTGAATCCAGTACCCAAGGACACAGTTTGTCCTAATTTCTTTTAGGTTATTGGAATACCATTTATTTATTTCAAGTGACATTTGGCTTTAATGGTTTAGGATCTATCTATCTATCTATCTATCTATCTATCTATCTATCTATCTATCTATCTATCTATCTATCTATCTATCTATCTATCTATCTATCTATCTATCTATCTATCTATCTAATCTTTCATTGGTCAATTATGTTACATTTCGGCAACTTCTGCAAAATGACATTGCCAAATGGTAAAAATAAATAATTACACTACTATATGGATTCATATTTAAGAAATTAATTGCTTTTCCAAATTGGTACTGGAACCAATGTGATAAAATTCAGACATTACATTCTTTCTTCATATCATCTACAATAACTAAATAGGATTATTTTGAACAGTAAATATATTTAAGTCAGCTCCCAGAAGTAATAGTTTTAGTCTATTGTTACAGAAAACTAAATACCTTATGACATCATAAAGAATAACACATATATTATGGCATGATTTTGCATGGACTACATACTTCAGCAGATGCATAAACTGTTAAGGGGCAACACATATATGTACATGTATATATATATACAAACCAGAGGTAAAAACAGAACCCCGGCTTCGGTAAGCTGATTAATCTTTCTAATGTGATGGGCAAATTTGACTTCTATTTTAGCTTTGATATTTATATCATTTTTACGAATGCGTCTGAAATGGTTATACTGACAAAAGTAATAATTAAAATATTCCAATAGCTGTATCTTCCGTGGTCAATGAAACCTTTGGATACCATGTATAGAGTTATCATTTGCTGGATCGTATCTATATGCCCACGACGAAGCTAATCTTCTGATCTTTAGATATTTGGTACTCTAAATAATTAAAAATAGCGTTAATGTAAAAGTTACAGAGAAGATGCATACAATGCATGCATAACAAACTCTTTTTAATCCAGTTTGTGAAACATTCAGATCCAATTGGCAGACATATTGTCTTCAACGGTAATGAACGGTAATGAAGTGGGATTTAGAGGGAACTCAAAACTCTACCCTTTATTTCGGTTAAAGTATATTCTCTAGAAATTTTGGAATATTTTAAATGTTAATATGGTTGTTTTAATTATTCCCAATAATAAAAAAAATTGCTAGTAATAACTAGTATTCTATATTATTGTATTTTTCATATTTAACAATGTATTAAAGAAGCCTTAAGGTATCAGGTTTTCACTAGAATTATAGTATCTGCCTTTATGTTTTATTTTAGTTTGTTCTCTCTTAGTTTGTATGTAATTTAATAGAATTTCAACAGAATGATTGAAGGCTATTTCTGAATAAGATGGGTAAGAAAATAAGACAACTGAATAAGTTATATGGAACTGTAAGCATCCTATAATACATCCCTTCGTCCGATCCGCTCCCACAGAGAGGGTCTTCTTCGGGTGCCGTCGGCCGGGCAATGCCGGTTGGCGACACCCAGAGGAAGGGCCTTCTCTGTGGCGGGCCCGGCCCTCTGGAACGACCTACCCCCTGACCTTCGCACAATCTTGGACCTCCGCCTCTTCCGCCAACGTCTTAAGACGTACTTATTCCAACAAGCCGGCCTAGGATAGCCCCCCGTTTCTGACGTTTTAAGGAAATTTGTAATTCGGTAGGGTTTTTAATATTGGGTTTTTAGCACGGGTTAATGAATTTAATTACATTTTAATCGATATTTATTGTATTTTTGTGTTTTTAAGATGCCTGTGCGCCGCCCTAGGTCCTAACAAGGAGAAGGGCGGGGTATAAATTTAATAAAATAAATATAACAGTTCTACTTTTTGTTTGAATTTCAAAATAGTTGAATTACTCTGAATATTACCTATCCTGGTGACAAATGCTTTTCACCTGAAATGTTAATGAGTTATTAAAATTCAGGCAACTGCAAAAATTGTCAGAGTTTGTGACAATGGAGCTTAGAAGAGAAACAGAAGCTTTTTGCTGGTATTGAAGTATATTCTATTTATTTCTCTAAAATAATAAGTTTGAAGACTGACTATTGTTCTTGCACATTCATACTGTCCTCTGCTCCATATGGCTGCACAAATACTGAAATTAAATATAATTGGTGACTATATAAAAGTTAATATGTTTTGAATATTAAAAAATCAGCAAAAATTAGATAATATTTGATATTAATAATTGGGGAAAAAAACAATTAGGAGAAAGTTTGAAAATAAACCCATTCCAGTTCTGTCTTTGATCTAAAAATGGTTTTAAAACTACTCAAGAAATAATGACAATCTCTAGTCATAGGAGAATTATTCACATGAAAGGATTCTTTCTTTGAAATTCTTAAACTTTTTCACCATTCCTTATTTTGATAGATATTAAAGCATTTCAGAGCCCTTGAGAACTTGTCTTACTGCAATTCAAAAAAACCAAAGCAATTGCATTTTTAAAATAAAGGATTTATTTTTTATTTTCTAATAATTGTGTAGGTAAACACATATTATTTGCCTTGTTTTTAACTAATTTAAGCAGTGGGACGTAAGCTTTTGAGTTTAGATCAGTGGGAAAGAGAACAACTAGAGTCATTTCAAGAGCTTTCTTTTTGGGCTGCTTATTTTTTTATAGCCATTAGTACATAAAACCCATTTTGGAAAAGTGTGTTGATGCAAAGGAATGATTACCATCTTGAGATAAAGAAGGATAGGATTGGAAAAAAATATTTAGCAAATGAATCAATTTCAAATTCCAGAACCTGTCAGAACTACCTTAGGGGCCATGTCCCATTCATGGACTTCCATAATGCCAAACAAAGGAAACACCGTTTGTCCAAGAACAATGAGTACATTAAATCATGATGCACCTAGTACTATCTAAACAGCAAAAATTTCATTAACCAAACATTATTCAAAGGACCAAGGTATAAATGCAAGATGAGATGTGAGAAAGCAATCCAAAGATATGACAGTTTGGAGTAAAACAGGAAGAAAAATCCAGAAAGAGAGGGTTTCTTCAAATATGCCAACTGAAAGAAGAAAACAAAGGCGTTAATAAATTCACTGCTTAATCCAAATAGGGAAATCTTAACACATGACCAAGAGAGAAGAGAGGAACCTAACACCAATTCTGCATTTGTCTTTACAAGGAAATGAATTGGGCAGGATATAGACAGGATAGGTAGATTTAAGGAATTTAGCAGATAGAGTCTAGTCCAGGGGTGGGCAAACTTTGCAACTTTAAGTCTGAAGGACTTCAGCTCCCAGAATTCTCCAGCCAGCAAAGCTGGCTGGAGAATTCTGGGAGCTGAAGTCCTTTAGACTTAAAGTTGCAAAGTTTGCCCACCCCTGGTCTAGTCTAACCGAATACTTTTGCGAGCAACAGCTCTCTTTATTAAATGCTTATAATGGATTTGTTGTTATAGGATTTTAAACACAGAGTAGAAGAGGGGGAAGGAGTGGAGATAAACAAGGTGAGAGGTTAATGGATTTTCATAATAGTGCAGATTGAGAGAAAGGCGGAACATTCGTTTGTGCATAATGGGCTAAGAACCACCGTTGTTGTTCAGGCCTTTTGTAATGGATTTGATTATTTTAAAAAAAATGTTTGTATTGTAATTCGGTCTGCAGAGTGGGTGGTTGAGCCACTTTAGTCATGAAGTATCCCCACGGCTGAAATATTATACCTTTGTCTTGTCACTGTTTTGAGTTTCCATTGTATGTCCTATTATTCTCTTGCACAGAATAAGACTAGTTTCTCCAGTATAAAATCTACAGGAGCATCATTGGCAGACGATGAGATTCAATATATCACGTTAGAGCAGTGCTTTTCAAACTTGGCAACTTTAATATGTGTAGATTTCAGCTCCCCAAATTTCCCAGCCAGCCAGCGTGAAAAACACCATTTTAGAGGATGAGCATATGAAGGTGCCTTTAACAAGTATAAGTTTGGGCTTGGTATGGTGTTGTTGGCATAATTATGGGGCAGAGTTGGCCTCTGTCATGAGCCACAATTCAGAATTTGACTCTGATAATGACAACATTGCTTCAGCTGAGCTTGTGGATTGTCAACCTTGGGAGTTTTCAAGTCATGATTTGAGGAGGCTGATCAACCATAGGCATCTCCTGAACAGCTGGAGCAGTAGGATGTGAAGTCATGACCCCTAAACCCCAGGCCTCTCCTCATTCAGTGATGAGCAGAGCAGCGCTCTCAATGAGGCTCCTTACTATGCAAAGGGCAAGGCCTAAGTAATTGCAGCTAGTTGTCTGCAGAGAGATTTACTTCACTACTTTACTGTCTGCCTTTTTTTTTTTGGAAACCAACTGTTCATAATTCCAGCTCGTGATACTTGTTCTTGTCTTACCTGGCTCTTCAATCCTTGAGTAATGGACCAGCTAATTACCAAACTCAGGTTTTGAAACTTCAAAAAAAAATATTGACCTACTCTATTGTTGCTTGAATTTCAAATGGATTTATTCAGGCAAGCACTCTTTGCACAAACCTTGATTTATGATTGTGTCTTTGGTTATCTGCTTGGTGAACAACTCAGCTCCTGAGCAACTGTGTCTATGTGTATATGCATATACAATCTGAGATAGAGCAATATCTGAGTTCACTGCAGAATGTAGTCCCTATGTTTGTGTTGTCTTGTTGTCTTTTACTGCTAGTGATAGGTTATTTTAAATTGGGTGGTTGCCTGAGTCCAAGTATATGTCCAGTATAGAGCACAACTTATTGATGATACTTTTGAGTGGACAATTAGTTCTGTTCTGTCAGTATTTTACATTGGCTTGCCTGTCACTAATCTAGCTCTTTGATTAGTCTTTTGACCTCATTGGTGGATATTTTAGTTAGCTGAATACCCAACTAAGGTTTAGGTTTAAGTAAGGCAGGTTTTGTATCTGCTTATCTTCCTAAATGGAGCTTAATTTTTTCTTTATGCAAATACAAGACTCAAAAATATATTATTAGCATTGTTAACTCTTAATGTTATTGATTCTCTCTCTCCACATGTACATTCCATTATATAAAACTTCCTGTTACCCATAAAATGAATTTAGGGGCCATAGGTGCTCCTCAGGAATAGGTTGCATAATCCGGCAGTAGTAGGAATGGTGCAATATATCAAGAAACATATACATATTTATATATCAGCATCTTGAACACCTCTTTGAACTTAATAACTTTCAGTGAAGATGATTTATCTTTTCAGCTGTGAGTTATGAACCCAGTATTTGTCAAATGATATGTCATAGGCAACATTTACATGCTGCTAAAAGAAATTACAATGAATACACTGATTTTTTAAAAAAAAACTTAGATAATTCCAAGAAAGCAAAAGATTAGATTTTTTTTTTTAGTATGCAAGATAAACAAAGCTTTTTTAAAAACTATTTTGGCTTCTGAAGTTTTTCCTGGAGTACTCAAATAATGATATGATTGTATATGATTCACATGTAAATTCCAAGAAGCGTTGAAGAGAGGGAGCATTTGTAAAGAACTTAAAGCAAAGTTTTCTGATTTGACATTTTTCTAGTGGTTTCATCTTAGAATATATATATTTAGATACATGTTTATGTTTAAATATTGAAAAATATTTAAACTATGAATTTCAGAAGATTCTGGTGAGGAAATGGAAAACTCCTAGTGAGAATATGGTGAATTTATATCCCGCAGAGTAGTGGGAAACATGATTAAAAGTGGCAATTAGATCCTGCATCTGGACTGGCAAAATTTCTCTAGAGAAACAAGAGATGTTGAAGATCACACACACACACATACTCTGCGCAGCTACTTTATGTGACTAGATAGCAGAAACCAAGTTTTTTGTGGCACTTGAAGTCAGCTGGTAGTTGCAAGTTTTCCTTGAGTTTATGATCATTATGATGGCTGTGAAAGTTAGCCACTAGAGGAAACCAGAAGGAAATGAAAATTTTTGGGTGTAGAAAATAATTTTAATTGTTAAAATTACCTGCCATGATAGATAAATTAGATGGTGTTATGGAAAAAGAACCGGTTATGTCAAATTAATTTGAAACCAAGTTAAATGTGGATTTAAAATGTATAATCAGCTGAAAAAAGATGAAATAGTGGACACACTAAAAGACAAATCATTGATATACAAGTGGAGTCAGCTATTGTTTAATATTAAAACCAATATCCAAATACTGAATAAGAAGAGTGATATGGATAGCTTTTAATATATATATATGGATAGCTTTTTTATATATGTATATATGTACGAAGAGTTAATTAAAATTGTCAATATTTTGTGAGAATCAACAGAATACGAAGAGTGACATGGATCAGAATACAGAATTTATTTATTTGATCAAGGCTAAAATAAATAGATTGTATTTCTGGCAATGTTTAATGGATCAGGACAATGTTTTAAAAGTTTTAATGCTGGTCTGTGACAGCATTAACTGCATTTTAAGTGTTGAGATAGGGAAAATTTGTTTAAATAGAAAATGAAAAATAAATGATAAATATAAAGGAAGGATTCAAAGTGTTAGATTTGCAATAGTTAGGTTGTTACTTCTGAATCTTAATGTGTCAATTAAGATTGAATGATGAAATTTTAAAGACTTGTTTTATAGAGAATGGGATGATATGTGGGATGAAAGGATGATTGATAGTATTTTAAGAGATAAACTGTTTATTATATATGGCGGACACGTAGTTTCTTTTTTCTCTGCATTTTTCTTTTTTATCTTTTGTAGTTTGTATTAGTTTTATCCATATTATTTTAAGTAAAATTATTATATAAATAAAAATAAACTATACATTTAATGTAAATTCTAAAAATATGCAGATTGTTATTGCAGGAGATTGCAGGAGATTGTTATATGTTTATAAATCAGCATATGCAAAAGTGATAAAGAATAGAAAGGGATCTAAATTATTGCTTATTAGAATTTTCCCTAACTTGTACATCTGGTCCTGTATATATGTTGAGAATATAAAGAATATAGTTTCTAGATTTCTCATCTAGCATAGCCTGACCAAGCATAGACATTGGGAATTCTTGTAGTTGCACTCTTTTGAAAGATAGTTGATTAGAGAAGTTTGATTTAGTAAGATGTGTGTGATCATGGCGTGTGTATGTAATATATAGAAAGATCAGCTTGAGAAACATTTTCTAAATGGAATGCTTTAGCAGCCCTTTTGAGATTTAAGGGATTAACTCATAGCCACCAATTAGAAGGAGAAAGCAGTTGGTGTTAATCCTGATGATTAAAATATCTGTTTCACATTGCAACCATTGATGAAGAAAAACTTCAACAATTTTCAGGAATGTTATACAATTCTTAACACTGATTGGAATATAAAATGTGAGGCCAAATAAGTGAATTAGGCATGATATTTAACAGATATTAGTTGAAGCGTCACAAACATTGCATTGCTATTTCTTAATTACTCTATCTTCCCTCAAATCTTGGTATGCCAATTCACCATGGCACAGATGGGGGAGGGACAGTCTGGTGGTGGTGGAAAGATTAGTGAAGAATGCCAGGAATGTAAATCAAGAGGATATAATTCCAGAAGGGGCACCAACTGTAAAGTTCCTCCCTATTGCCCAGCTAAATCAAGTAGGCATCAAGCAGGTAGGATATATGAAGGTAGTGATATATGAAGATGCTGCATGATGTCTTCAATGATAACATGAAACAGATCATTTAATACCAGGGTGTCAAACTCGATTTCACTGAGGGCCGCATTAGGGTTGTGCTTGACGTAGTGTGGGGAGGGGGGCATGGCCAGGGTGGGCATTGCCAGAGCGGGGGTGGCCAGCTCAATGTCACTCGTGTCGGCACCTGTGGTGGCCCAAACACTCTGCCCCCCAAAAATAGGCTCCTGAGCTCCACGTTCAGCTGCAATGGCCTCCTGCAACCCTCTGTCAGTGAAAATGGAACTCACGAGGGCTGCACACCAAAAATGAAACTCAGGAGCCTGTTTTCACTAACAGAGGTACTGCGGGCCCATCCTTCAATGTTTCCAGGGCAACCTTGCAGGGCAGATCTAAGCACCACATGGGCCGGATCCAGCCCACAGGTCTTCAGTTTGACACCCAGATTTAATACTATGTAGGGAAGGCAATGGTCAGGCATTCTTTCATTTGCAAGAAAATTATATGGAAATGCAATATACAGTGTTTGAAAATATAGAGTTGGATGATAAGCTTCCTCCAATTGGATGGCACTCAACATGTTACTGGAGATCTTTTTCAGTTCCAAGAGATTTCATTAGATGTTATATTTTATCCAAGAATCTTTCCCAACACTTGATAGTATAGGATATTGTTAAATACTTTAATCCCACACATCAACATTCCATTTTCTGCAAGTGCAATGATTTGTATCCCAGTGGTCTCACTTCTTTCGTTTACTTAGAATTTCCTTCTTGATCTAACTACGACTAATTCCCACTTTTAAAATGCTATTTAGTTAATATGCTTAAGAGCCACAGAAGTTTTTTTTACATGTGATACATGCACACTCAACAAAGACTCAAATAGTTTGGGAATAGATGAATTTGGATGATATGTTTCATTTATTTTCTATTTATTCAGTGGAGTTTCTAAGGTGGTGCTCACAAATAGGTCCCTTTGTAAGCGTGCCAGAATTGATGCCCATCTTAGTGTTTAATTTTTACAAATTAAAGAAAAAATATTAGAGAATGCTGGCTTGTTACAAACCATAATGTCAGCCTTGGGGACTTTGTGGGCAACATCCACAAACATCCAGTTTTAGGCAACAAAATAGAAGTAGTTTGCCTTCTTCCAGGATAGTTGAGCTTATTACCTAGATATTTGCTGGATCCTTTTCCAGGACATTGTGCCTATTATCCATATGCTTGCTGGATCAGATTTTAGCTTTTTTTTTAAAGGTATGCCAAGGTCAGTGAGGAGCTACCACTTCCTGTAGTTGATGGTCTGCAATCATAGAAAAACAACAGAAATGTTCTTAGTGGTGAATCATAGGCATTTTAAAAGCAGCCAATCTTCACACGTAATCTTCACAACTATCACTAAAACATCACAGTAAGGATACATCCAAATTGGTTAATTGCATGCACACAAATCCTTTTCTAATAATCACTTTTCCCTTATTAGGAAGCCTTTGCCGAGTGCCAAGGAAAAAAAATATCCAAATGCAAATGTTTCTTCTTCCCTTTGAATTTTTTGATGATAGCAATGAGGGTAATTTGGCTCTAGATGCTGAGAGTACTTAATTTAATTAACTAGTGCTTTAAATGCTTTCTAAGTAGAAATATTTCATGTAATTGATTAATTAATTCTACTGGAACCTTGTGACCATGTCACAACTTTAATAAATTTAAGACAGACGCTAGCTTCCAATTTATGTAAAAACTTATGCTGACATCTATGGAATATTTGCTGTATGTTGCCAATTTAATATTATTGGGGTTTTTATTAAATGAAAATGTGTAAATTGAATGGGTGCATCATCTGGTCTACTTTATCTGAGCTCATAAATTAAGTAAGATTAGGAGTTAAACAGAAGGTTTTTAGAGAATATTGGGCTGTAGATTAGAATAAAAGTAAACTAGAAATAGAGTACCCAAAAATAACTATGTGATCCGTCTAAGACTTCATCTGTCTAGAGTTGAGCCTTTTTAAATATTTGGAGGAAATACTGTAAACATAGACTTACTTCCTTCATCACCAGCTAAATTAAGTTTTGCTTAACATTAACATTTATCATGACACCATTATGATCTAGATTTAGCTTCAACAGATACAAAATATATTCAGAGTATTATTTTAAGTTGGCAGGTAGATAGGACTGCACGATCAATTTCACTTACAATTATAGATTTGCATTAGAGAACAATGGCAATTAAATTAATGTTTTCAGAGCATATCATTACACCTTTCCCTTGACTTGTACTTATTCATATTTTTCAGTAACAGCAAAAGAAGGCTATGGCCTATTTGTTGGGTCAATCAAATATGGGAAGTGTGATTTTGACAACATTTTCACTTGCCATGGCTTTTGGAAAGTGTAGTGTTTATGTTTGCCCTTTTAGCTTTACAGGAAAAAAAAGCTGTTAAAAATTAATTACACTTGTGGCCTGGATTGCTATATTGTTTGATATTGTTTTGAAGGGTTTTCTACGCCAAGTTGCAAAATTGTTCCAGAAGGCAAAAATACAGATACTGTAATGTCAACCAGGGATCTTAGAGATTCTTCTAAGGTTAGAGGTCAGGGTGCAGTGTTAGATGGTGGAAAATTCTAATTCGTCCCCTGGTATCTCAGTTAGCAAGGTACGAAAAAATACCAACAACCTAGCACCTGAATGGACAACCTGTGTCAATCAAAGGCACAAAATTGGTTAAGTTATTTTGGCACATGAGACATATTATTCCACATACTGCTTTCTCCATCCCAGACAATAAAAACACAATAACGATTTAAGAAAGAACCAATTTCCTGCCCTTTCACAATGCTCCTGAAAACTTCTGCCTTAAGCATCTGCTTCGTACAGTTCAATGAGGTGGTTTTAATGGGCCACATGAGACAAATAGACGGGTTTTTTAACATGTGCCTTTAGCAGGATTTCTTCCTGTTTTAGTCCTGCATGCCACGTTTACCCTTCGTACTTCCTGTTCACACTCTTCATGTCCATTTAAATTATGAGCAAAGTGACTTTTTCACATCAATTACAAAGAGATTTATTTGAAAGTATAAATGCTTTTTTTGGGGGGGGCTTGGAACAAATTTCAAATTAGAATGCTTGTGAACATTAGCCTTGTTTTCCCAGCCCTCTATGAATGTTAATAGTTATTCCACTTGTCTTGTTCCTGTAATACAGGGATGTCCAAACTTGGGAACTTTAAGACTTGTGGACTTCAACTCCCAGAATTCCCCAGCCAGCATAGCTGGCTGGGGAATTCTGGGAGTTGAAGTCCACAAGTCTTAAAGTTCCCAAGTTTGGACATCCCTGCTGTAATACATTTTCAGTAATCCCTTGTTTTCCGCGGCTTCGTTGTCCGCGGCTTCGGTGCCTCGCGGATTTTTTAAAAATACAGAAAAAAAATGCATCGGTAGGAGGCAAGCGCCCCCTAGTGGTTGCTTTAAACATGTCTACCAACTCAGGTTTCCTAGCGAATCCTACTTCGCGTTTTTTCACTTTTTGCGGAAGGGTCCGGTCCCCATTAACTGCGGAAAACGAGGGATTACTGTATTGGCATTTTAAAATGATAACTACCCAAACTAGGCTTTGCCATCTTTGTAATCTAAAATCATTGAAGTTTTAAACAATGCATTAAAGATTTGATTAGCTTTGCTTCAAGCTTCGTAGTGTCTAGTTTTGGTTTCTAATTTGAAGCAACCTAAAAGATTCATTAGCATAATTGAGAAAGCTATTCTCTTGCATTTTTTAAAAATTTTTATTTTATTTTATCCAAGCTGGTTATCTTTACAATGTCATGCTTGGGAACTAGTGTTTGTTTCAACGTTGCGTATACAATTTCTTGATGCGAATCATGATCTGTGGCAAATTAAGAGAAGAAAGTTAAATGTGGGAAGGGAAAATTCTAAAGTAAATGTGAAGACAAAGGATTTGGTTTCCTCTGAAATGTTGGCAAGGCTGACTCTTTTGGGATGACTCTGCATGTGATCAGCCTGACGTTTTTAGAAGTATGCCGCACTAGCAGAAAGAATATCTGAGGGGATACGTGAAACCGAGTCAGCTGTCTTAACCTTTCTATGAAGCAGCTTTTGAGCATCCAGCTGTTATTCCGAATGATCTGAAGATCGCATTAAACCGCTGCCAATTTTACATAAGCCTCAAGCCAGTCAGCTGAAAGACATGGGAATGGGGGCATATGTAGCATCTACTCTCAAAACTTCAGATCAGACTTTCCTTTACAGTTTGCTTTAATTCAGATTCTCTGGATGGATTTTATTCTCTTGGAAGTCTCTTCCAGCTGATTAAACTGGCCATCTTCTAGCTTTCTTTACCCATGTTCAGTGTTAATAATTCTTAGTTGGGCAGCTTTAATGGGAGAAAATGGTCCTGCAGATATCCAGCCTCAAAACATGGAGGGCTTTTAAGGTAGCAACCAACAAACAGCAATCATTGAATGTCTCAGTGTAAAATGTTATACTTCAAGACGTGTACAAAAGAGCCCAACAAAGAAGTAACTAAGCCATGAGTGACATGAGAAAGAGGGGTGGGCTGCTGCAGGTTCGTACGGGTTCAGTCAATCCTCTAGCTAAGGATCTGCCCAGTTAGGTGGCCCCGCAAATCCCACCCCTGGCTGACTCCTCCAACTCCACCACTCCAACCCACCCAGGAGTTTCCACATGGCCCATTTGGGATGCCAGGTAAGTAAAGGGCCCATGCAGAGGCTCTTGGAGAGCGAAAATGCCCCTCCCCAGCCATGGTGCAGGAGGCCAACTAGGCCACGCCCACCATGACCACACCTACCCAGCAACTGGGCAGAGAACCCATTTCTAAAATGTTTGAAGCCCATTCATGATGATAAATGACTGCTATTGCAGGAACAAGATGCTCTATTCTAGAGCAATGTTACCCGACCTAGAGAAGTTTGAGATGTGTGGATTTCAAGCCCCAGAATTCTTCAGCAATGGCTCTGATGGTAGAAGAACTCTGGGAGTTAAAGTTGACACATTTTAAAATTGTCCAGGTTGAGAAACACTGAGCTAAGCGAGGTTAGGAATTTAGCAATGGAAAAACGTAGCAAATCAAAATGGACTTTGTTGGCTTTCTTTGAACAGATGAGTAGGCACTCCAAACTATACGCTGGACACGCTATGCTTTGTCTCTCTTCTGTATATAGCTGTGTGTATGTCGTTCTTTAGGTAGAGAAGCAAGAACAAGAAGGAATTCTCATTTCCTTCCTTCTTTCATCTCACAGAGACCACCAAAATTGCCTGCAAGGAGGAGCTAACCATTACGGTGCCATTTTTATTAACTCTTCCTCCCCCCCCCCCCCCCAAAGAGGTCATACGCTGCCTTATGAAGAAGAGCAGCAGGCAAGATCTGCCTTTTGTGGTGGAGGGGAATGGGCAGAAAAATACCATATTTGCTCCCAACCAAACCTTACCAGCCACAAACTGGATGTAAGCAAAATGTCTGAAGGCCAGGATCACCAGAGACTGCCTTGAGCTGAAACCTGTGTATTAGGGTTAGGGTATTGAATCGTTTCCATCCATTGAGTGGAATAGAACTGGAAGGGACTTTAGAGGTCTTCTAGTCCAGCTCAAGTAGGAGACCCTATACAATCTCAGACAAGTGACTGTCCAGACTCTTTTTAAAAACCTCCAGTTATGGAGTGCCTATTCTTTCTGAAAGCAAGCTGTCCCACTGGTTAATTGTTCTTACTGTTAGGAAGTTTCTCCTTAATTCTAGGTTGCGTCTTTCTTTGATTAGTTTCCAACCATTATTTCTTGTCCTGCCCTCTGGTGCTCTGGAGAATAATTTGACCCCCTCTTCTTTGTGGCAGCCCCTCAATACTGAAATACTGCTATCATGTCATCCCTAATTCTTTTTAGGGTATTAGGGTTACTCAATGGAAACTGAAGAAAATAGGTATTTTTTGACCCTGAGGGTTTGTTTTCTTGGTTGACTAATACAAAGCAACATTAAGGACTGGCATCTGAGATTTTTTTTTTCTATTTGGGAAGTATTTTTAACCAGAAGAAAAAAATAGTTCCTGCTTTTTTATTGATTTATAAGCCATACAGGGAATCTGCCTGCTTGAAGAGTAGGGACTGAATCTTTTGCAGAGGTATAAATAAATAAGCATGGTAGACAAAATGGAAACGCATCACATATTACTGTGCTATACACTTGCTCTTACCCAAAAGTGGCTGAGAAGTGTTACTGTAGATCTCTAGTGGGTGATTTTAACAGATGATGCTTCTCCATGGAGATCTCCCAAGATGTCCTGGATCTGGAAAGAAACTGTAATGTCAGGAGAAACTCTTGAATTATAAAATGATGTTTTTAATATTTTATTATCCAACACTTCAGAAGAAAGAAATGGAGCCCAACTCAAGGGCTTGATTCGTTATCACTTTCTGCTTTCTACGCCATGGATCAGGTTGGCTGTAGATACAGGAAGGCTAAGCCAAACGGGGCCATTTGCCACAAGAATGGGCACATCTAGTCAACCTTGTCAGAGGGTCCCTTTTTGGATGGGAGACCAAGACGAAGTCCGTGCTATAAATCAGGCAGGGAATCACCTGGAGCAAAGCAAAGGCAAACCTTTTTCACATTACAACTACCAAGAAACTACATGAATGTTTCCATACAATCACCAGGAGTTACACTCAGTGCAAGAGAGCCTATGCTACTGTATTATACAGTCAATTTATTACTCATTCCTTAAATATCAATTGTTATGTAATCAACATCCATGTCTGCAGAAACGGGAGTTAACAGAAAACAAGGAAGTTTGCAGAAATATCAAAAGCATCCCTTTAGAAAATAAAAATCCCTCTAAAAACATCCAAAGGTTTGAATATGGTTTTTGAATCAAGAAATGCTGATCCACTCGAGAGGAAGAAAGAAAAACCAGAGAATGGAATGGAGCTTCTTTGCAAAAGACAGTTACCAGGATCCAATCTGGGTCAGTCACCAGGACCAGAGGTTTAGTCTTCCGATCCGTAGGTCTTAGGCTGGAGCCCATCTTCAGGGAACTTGTCTCTCACCGAATGTGAGAGATTGTTATAATTACGACCTTTATAAGTCCCTTTATGGCATTTGATTATCTGCTAACACAGGAACTGAGTGGAAGGTTAGGTAAGTAAGCAATTTGACCTAACATGCATGCATTAATTATCTTCATGCTTGGGCCATTGTTTTATAACTCCACACACAATCTGGATGGAAAATATATCGAACAGGGTATGGTGCTATAGATATGAAGAAGTATCCAGACAAACAGGAGTACAGATCACCTGGTCCACTGAATGTATGAAGTTGGAATGAGTAGAGGACAAAGTTGAGAAAACATGAAGTCAGAAAGAGCAAGAGGCACACCAATACATTCTGTACCCAATTTCACACCCTGGAAAGGTTCTGAATAGAAACACACTGTATGGCAACACCATAAGTCAGGGGTCCCCAACCTTTGCAACTTTAAGTCTGAAGGACTTCAGCTTTAAGTCTGAGGGAATTCTGGGAGCTGAAGTCCTTCAGACTTAAAGTTGCAAAGGTTGCAGACCCCTGCCATAAGTCACTCAAAACTCAGATGGTTTGAGAAAAGGATGGCTAAAGAGAAAAAAAATCTGGATTGAGAAAGTAAGTTGTCAACATTTGTTTTACAAGGGAAAATTAGGCTAATCAGGGTTGAAGAATTCGGAGGGGGAGCACTTCCTTAGAATGCTGGTGCAGAGTTACAGAATTGAAACACCTGCTCTTTGTCAAGGGAGGCCTAAGGAAGATTGACGCTGCAGAATAACAATAATTCAGAGATTCACTCTAGGTACGATAACACTTTTATTCTCCCTCCCGAAATGTACTTTAGCATGCTTACTTCTCAGCATGAAAAGCTGCCGGGTAGCTTCAGATAGATTTTGGAATCACTGCAGTGTTGTATTGTTGCAAAGGGAGCTGGTGCTGAATTTATACTTTTAAAGTGCTTATTAATCTCTAAAAGAAGTGAGACCAAGTCTCAGATCTTTTTAATAATAATACTCTTTGATCTTTAAGCCTTTCTTTCTATCACTGATATCTGGACATGTTGTGTGATAGCCAAGCAGACACAGAAATCCAGCATGCCACAGTTAAGGACGATTTTATTTTTACTTAAGGGTCAGGATTTGGCCTCACTATAAGTTAAAGCCTGAATGTATGGCTGTGAACAATAAATATATTAAAAATTAACAAGTAAGCCATCAATGTTTTAAAATTGACGCATCTTTGATTTCATTTGATTTTATTATAAACTATCAGATGATAATACCAATAGGGAAAATTACTGGAAGTGGTTTAAAATCAGAGTCCCTCTCTAGGCTGGTCTTTTCCAACTATGGTCTTTTCCAAAAAGTCAAAGGGCCTATCCCAAAAATGGGCTAACCTGAAACTTTCTCATCCACAGATATGTGGTATATGGGGGTGTTGAACATCATAGTTCAACCCATTTGGAGAACCTGTATTGTAGAAATATGTCCTAGAGGTTTTTTTTTTCCAGTTCTGCTATATAGTTTTTATATATTTTATGAGCATGCTGAACAACTGCAAGGCAAAAATCTGTCTTTACAGTTGATTAAACCTACCTGCAGCAGTGACCTTTGTATAGCACAGACAAATCTCTATAGGGATGGCTAATACTTTTTCACCTTCAGGACAATGTGCTACATTGAATTACTTATGCAGCACATGTTATGTTCCCTAACCATTTTCTTGTAATATTTCTCCCTTTTTAATACGTTCCTTCAAACTATTTGTAATCTTTCATGTTGATTGTAATTTCCCTGTAAGTTGTGGAATATGTTTTAGAATTTCCCCCATAATTTCCCTTTGATGCATGTAGAGCAAAAATAATGAGCAGTCAACAAAATCATGGCTTTCTTTCCCAAGACAAGATGATGGTTCTATGAATATACAAGTGTGCATCTTTGACTAACAACCCTCCCTCCCTCCCTCCCTGGAAATATGATCTAGATTTGTCATTTCTGTGAGTGGGTAAAAAAGCAACCTGATATGCTATTTACTTGTACCAAAATTACCATAGCTTTAGCTGCTAATGACAGGTGATACTCTCAAATTAAAATAGCTTCCAGTTCTTCCTACTTCCTCACCTGTCAGGAGGAAGCAACCAGAACTGCTTTGAGGATTAGGTCAAACCTTAATTGTTAATTCATCACTTCACAAGAATCTTGTCAGACTTCCTGCTTTCCCCTGGGAAAGCCTGATATAGACCCAAGTGTTTGATCTCATAGGC
This sequence comes from Rhabdophis nuchalis, assembly GCA_039707465.1. Taxonomy (NCBI): domain Eukaryota; kingdom Metazoa; phylum Chordata; class Lepidosauria; order Squamata; family Natricidae; genus Rhabdophis; species Rhabdophis nuchalis. The sequence goes on along the minus strand of CM077651.1, from coordinate 38,459,749 downwards.
TTCCTCCCACTTATGGAGTTCAGGCTGGACTATTTCTTAACTCTTAACTTCCTCTACCTACCTTCCAGCTGTCGATTCCACCACACCACTTAAAAGAACATTATGCATTGCCATGTGACCCTGTATCGCATTTTAATCAGAACATGGTATTATGTATAATTGGATTTGATAAGAATACAGATGTCATGGTGTCACAGAAGCAGAAAGAAAGCCTCAGCAAATACCCTTTTCATGATTTTACCTGGGAATAGGAGTCTATGGCTTATCCTTATGACCTATTAACTATAGCAATAAAGGCCTCTTGCTAAAGCAGGGTCACCAACCTTGGCAACTTTAAGCCTGGCGGACTTCAACTCCCAGTATTCTGGGAGTTGAAGTCCTCCAGGCTTAAAGTTGCTAAGGTTGGAGACCCCTGTGCTAAAGGACGTACCTTATGAGATCACTTTTGTTTTATTCTCAGCTGCTGCACTGCAACTAAACTTCATTATTGCTGTTCCAGGTTTCAACTAGCCAATACCTCTTTCCTGGCATATTTGATATATGAAAATCATTTTATGATTTTGGGGTTGATGGAGGGAGAGGGAGGGAGGGAGAGGGAGAGGGAGAGGGAGAGGGAGAGGGAGAGGGAGAGGGAGAGGAGAGAGAGAGAGAGAGAGAGAGAGAGAGAGAGAGAGAGAGAGAGAGAGAGAGAGATTGAGAGAGAGATTGGGCTTTATCCAGTTTCTTTTGGCCACTTGAAGCAGCTGTGGGCACTTCTGCTCCACTCTAACCACTAGGTTTCCAGTTGAGTGATACCTGACTGCACATTCCAAAATGTCAATCATACTTGTTCTCCTTTTATTCATAAGCTTATTGCTTTTTGGAAAGAGCATTAAGCTGGGACATAGTGGGTCTTTTGAAATTTTAAAAAAAAGCACAAGTGACATTCCTTTGAGTATATCCAATTGGGTATTATTAAACCTTAGGTGAAATTAACCAGAGTTCAGTCTGTTTTCTCTTTTAGTCAGAGACATGATAGCAGTGTTCCAATATCTCAGGGGTTGCCACAAAGGAGAGGGAGTCAAACTATTCTCCAAGGCACCTGAGGGCAGAACAAGAAGCAATGGGTGGAAACTAATCAAGGAGAGAAGCAACTTAGAACGGAGGAGAAATTTTCTGACAGTTAGGACAATTAATCAGTGGAACAGAAGTTGCCTCCAGAAGTTGTGAATGCCCCAACACTGCAAGTCTTTAAGAAGATGTTGGATAGCCATTTGTCTGAAATGGTATAGGGCTTCCTGCCTGCAACCCCTGAGATATTAGAACACTGCTATCATGTCTCCTCTAGTCCTTCTTTTTATTAAACTAGACACACCCAGTTCCTGTTTTAGCCTCCGGTCCCCTAATCATCTTTGTTGCTCTTCTCTGCACTCTTTCCAGAGTCTCCACATCTTTTCTACATCGTGGCGACCAAAACTGGATGCCGTATTCCAAGTGTGGCCTTACCAAGGCATTATAAAGTGGTATTAACACTTCACGTGATCTTGATTCTATCCCTCTGTTTATGCAGCCTAGAACTGTGTTGGCTTTTTTGGCAGCGGCTGCACACTGCTGGCTCATATTTAAATGGTTGTTTACCAGGACTCCAAGATCCCTTTCAGTTATTACTATTGAACAAGGTACCACCTATACTGTACCTGTGCATTTCATTTTTGTTGCCTAAATGTAGAACCTTACTCTTTTCGCCATTGAATTTCATTTTACTTCCTAAGGACAGCTGCATATTGTGGCTTAAGGAAATGGAATACAGAAATAAACTGCTTTGCAACCTGATTTCTACCTACTCAGTTTTCAGACCTGATAGAAAAGAACATAACTTTTTTTTGAAAGGAAGTGGATTGCAACACTTCTTATAAGATCTAAATATTTGGACAAGCATTTCACTTTTCAAGTACTGAAAAAGAACTCCTTGGACCTGACCAATTCTGAGTCATTGCTCTTTTAAAGAATTTCATATTACCTGAGCATCCGAGTAGACTCGCACTGGATTTAGTATCATCAAGATTACACTGTCAATTGATTGGAAGGAACAGGCAGTTTTATTTTAGCCTCTCAGACAGAAGCCAATCCTGATATCTTCAAATCTTTCCATTCAAAAAGAATATACTCCATCTGTGCATGCACTAAGAATATATTATTGGTGTCTTCTCTTAAACAGATTTCCTTCCTTCCTTCCTTCCTTCCTTCCTTCCTTCCTTCCTTCCTTCCTTCCTTCCTTCCTTCCTCCCTCCCTCCCTCCCTCCCTCCCTCCCTCCCTCCCTCCCTCCCTCCCTCCCTTGTGAAAAGAGATTTCTCCTCCCCAAATTCCTAGCAGTTCAACTCCTCATACCCGGAAAAACTGATAGCAACATATGAAAGTCTGTTCTTTTTCATGTGCTTATTCAAGAATTGCTCACAACTTGACCTGGAGTAGTGGAGATGCCTCCCTACTTTTGTTTTAAATCCACTGGATAGCAATTCCCAGTGATCTTTAGATGGTGAACTTCTTAGTGTAGGAACTTCTAACATCTGCTGATGCTTCCCAGGAGAATACTACAGCTACCAATGATGCTGGATAAGTAAATCAGGCTCTTAACATGGGCAGATATTGGTTTATTACTTCCAAGAAGTAAAGACTGTTAAATACAAAAGGGTTGATATTTTTGTACCACATATATTCTAACTGGACCACTTTGCACAGATTCAATTTACCCATTTCTTTTACTGAAATACCAGCTTAAATATGATGTATGCCTGCCACAAGAGGTCAGTGTATGCTTATTTGTTTGTAAAAATGCACATCGTTACCCATCATACCATAATGTAGATGAAAGAGATTACAAATTCTGTATTTATAGCATTTCATGCCTTTTACGGTGATTTTTGCTGTGGATCATCGCTTAAAGGTTTATCTAATCCTACTTTGTAAAGTGGCTAAATTAACCAAATATTTAGCAATGGGGATCAATTCAAGAATTGATCAGTTCAATTGTTAATTCATGTACATCTGGGAAGTGTGCTATTTTAAACAGAAACCCAAGTCAATATCTTCAAATATTTTTGTTCTTATACATACATACATACATACATACATACATACATACATACATACATACATACATACATACATGAGAGGAAATTATATGTGATACAGACACTAGTGGCAGAGAATGGAGATGCTGGTCTTTTTTGTTTAATTCTCCATGTTTATGTCAGGCATACAACTGGCTCGGACCATGTTTTCCAAACTCACTCTGTGGTTCACTCAAAGGTAATTGTTTTGACCAGAGCTCTTTTCCTCCTCTTCTCCCTTGATCACATTGCTTCAAGAAATAGTAAAGCCTGTCTGGATTGCTCCTTGGTTGAAGGGGACAATGAGGACCTGGGGAGGACATCAGAAAGTAGAGGCAGAAATAGGACCAGAGACTCATGACTGCAATTTGGATTGGATTTCATGCCCTTGAAACCTCCAGATTAGACTACTGTAATACGCTCTACATCAGGCTGCCCTTGAAGACCATTCAAAAATTCCAACTGGTGCAGTATGTGGTTGCACGAGTAGCAAAAGATACCAGATATCTGGCACATGTAACACCATTTCTGTGTGAGCTGCCCTGATTTCTGGTGTGTACAATTCAAGATACAATTTAAGGTGCTGCTGATTACTTATAGAGCCTTACATGGCTTGGGACTAGGGTACCTGAGGAATTGCCTTTTTTCAAGAGTCTCTACCCATTCAACTAGGTGAAGTAGTGGTAGCTCCAGCCCTCTGGAATGATCTTCCCCCCAACCTGCACACAACCATGGACTTGCGCCTCTTCCGCTGGATCCTGAAAACTCATCTATTTCGTGCGGCCGGCCTGGCGTAGCTTTTAAATTTATTTTATCACTGGGTTTTATTGGGACTTTTTAGAACAGGTTCTTGTTTAATTTGTTTTTATTATATTTATTGTACCCGAGGTTTTTATGTTTTATGATTGCCTGTTCACCGCCCTGAGTCCCGCAAGGGAGATAGGGCGGTATATAAATTTGAATAAAGTGAAAGTGAAAGTAGAAGTCCGTTTTTTTCCACACTGGCCCCTGCATTATGGAATATCTTCCCTTCAGGGATTAGAATGTTCCCAATCCTGTTAGTTTTGTCTTAAAACCCTGGCTATGTTCCTGGGGCGCCACATGTGCCAATGGCCCCATTTTCTGTCCATATTACTAACTGACCAAATATTTTGCTTTTATGCAAAATGTTTTTACTGGTTTTTACTGGATTTACTGTTTCGTTGCTTTAAAATGATTTTTTAAATTTTTAATTGTAATATGTTTTCTGAATTATAAGCTGGCCAGGTAAATTGACTGAGATGGATAGCAAGAGAAATGGAATAAAAAAAGTGTATGGCTTACCAGTTTACGTAAAAAGAAATATAGTGCATAAATATGGAAGCTCCAATGATTCATAAAAACATTAATACAATACAATAATACAATACAATAGCAGAGTTGGAAAGGACCTTGTAGGTCTTCTAGTCCAACCCCCTGCATGGGCAGGAACCTTATACCATTTCAGACAAATGGCTGTCTAACATCTTTTTAAAGACTTCCAGGGTTGGGGCATTCACAACTGCTGGAGGCAAGCTGTTCCAGAGGTTAATTGTTCTTACTGTTAGGAAATTTCTCCTTAGTTCTAAGTTGCTTCTCTCCTTGGTTAGTTTCCACCCATTGCTCCTTGTCCTGCCCCCAGGTGCCTTGGAGAAAAGTTTGACTCCCTCTTCTTTGTGGCACCCTCTGAGATATCGGAACACTGCTATCGTGTCTCCCCTGGTCCTTCTCTTCATCAAACTAGACATACCCAGCTCCTGCAGCCGTTCTTCATATGTCTTAGTCTCCAGTCCTCTAATCATCTTGGTTGCTCTTCTTTGCACTCTTTCCAGAGTCTCCACGTCTTTTCTACATCGTGGCGACCAAAACTGTATGCAGTATTCCAAGTGTGGCCTTACCAAGGCACTATACAGTGGCATTAACACTTCACGCGATCTAGATTCTATCCCTCTATTACTTTTAATATATACCTGTTGTGCATGTTATTAAATTAACTGGACAAATTACCAATGGAGTATTATTAAAATAATACTTTGGAAAACTCAAGAATGACCAAACCAGAAGCTGTACTGATACTTTTATAGCAAATGGATGTTGGTCATTTTTTTTCTATTAACGACAAAAAACACATTGAATCATCAAAGAAGAGATGAAAATGAGTGTTTAATTTAGTCTGTATCCTTTTTTTTTTAGAGCAGAGAACACAATTCATCTGGTACCAGAGCTATGTACCTGGACAACAAAGATGATGGTGCAATCACCAGAAACATAGATATGGAATTGGATTCCCAGCACATGGATGTGCTTGGAGATGGAGCAACAGAGCCAATTTCTTACAATGTCAGCAAACTGAAGGTCTTGAAGGAGATCATGATTGGTCAGGGAACATCACATCATCAACCCTATCCAAGAATTGCACAAGAGCCAGACCAGTGTATTACTTTGGGGAGGGATTTCAATCCTCTCACTATGCCACCCAGGTAAGAAACCCAAGAGGGAACTAAATATATCCTTTTCCTTCTGATGGATTGGTTCGTTGGTTCAGGGATCCATATATGTTTTATTTAACATCTTCCTACAATTAATAGCAACTGTGGGGGAGGAAAAAGCTTAGCTGAGGAACCAAAACAGACAATTGCTGCAGAGGGATAGACTCTCAGCAGGCTTCAGAACTAACACATGGTTTTATCGCAGCTCTGTGAGCAATGTTTTTTTTTGGTGCCTTTATTTTCAAGGATCTTTTTGTCTTCCTTGGCTTTGTATTTATACAAAACATTCATATGGCACACAAAAAAACCCTTTATGCAAATAAAATTATGCCAAAATTGTTAAATCAAAAGTTTACAGGACCCAGTTCTGTAATTATGGGTGATTGTTCAGGTGATTAAGGTAAGGCATGAAGCTGCAGTTATGATAGTAATAATGGTGTTTGTTTATTATTCATTTCATTAGCTGGGTGATGAGTGTGTAAAAATAATTTGATGCCATCAAAATAAGACACACAAATACCAGGCTATCCCAAAAGCCATTTTGCTTTTGCTGCTTCTATCTTTACCAGGTTTTGTTTGTTTAATCTTATTGGTCTCAGGTGTATACAGCAACTTTTGAATGATTTCTTGAGAGTTGGTTCTTCTAGAACAGGGGTCTCCAACCTTTGCAACTTTAAGTCTGAAGGACTTCAGCTCCCAGACTTCTCCAGCCAGCAAAGCTTTGCTGGCTGGAGAAGTCTGGGAGCTGAAGTCCTTCAGACCTAAAGTTGCAAAGGTTGGAGACCCCTGTTCTAGAAGGTTCAGAAAGTGGCAGTAGAAAAGACTACCCTTGAATGTTGTGTCTTCACATATTTTGCTAAATATAACTCCCATCAACTCCTCCTTACATGACTAAAAGTGAATGATTCTGGAAGTTGAGCAATATTAATATAAGTTCATTTCTAGGGCATTCAGTACATAATATTTCCTTTCTGCCATTTGATCTTAACAAACATGCAGTGAAATAGGTGTGGGCTAAGGCTTCCTCAAATCCCATGAGTTGCATAGCTGAGTAAAAGATTTGTACATTTGTACATTTGTACAAAGACCTGTACATTTTTAGTCCATGCAATCTTTTGACGACTACTTCATGCTAGCTCAATGTTGCATAACCCAAAATGTGATATAGTATCAGAGGTGGTATTCAGCCAGTTCTAAGCGGTTCTAGTGAACCGATAGCGGAAATTTTGAGTAGTTCAGAGAAACGGCAAATACCACCTCTGATTGGCCCCGCCCCCATCTATTCGCTGCCTCCTGCGTCCCAGCTGATCGGTTTCCTAGCTGATCGGTTGGGTTGTCTTCTGTTGCCCTGCACAGGAGAATGGAGCTGGAAAGCAGGTTAGTGGGGTGGGGAGGGAATGAGAATTTTACAGTATCCTTGCCCTGGAGTGGGGTGGAAATGGGGATTTTGCAGTACTTTTGCCCTGGAGTGTAGAGGGAATGGGGATTTTACAGTATCCTTCCCCTGCCACGCCCAGCAAGCCATGCCCACCAAGCCACGGCACGCCCACAGAACCATTAGTAAAAATTTTTGAATCTCACCACTGTTTAATAATATGATATGTTTCTTAGTATAGTATAGTATGATAGTACTATAATCATATGATAGTACTATAGTAAAATTACTATACTTTTAAGGGTTTTAGGATTTTAAAATTTTAGCACAGGGTTAATTATTTAATTCGATTTTAAATATTGTATTGTTATGTTTTTATATGCTTTTATAATTGTCCTGTGCACCGCCCCGGGTCCCTTCGGGGAGAGGGTGCGGTTTAAGAAATCTAATAAAATAAATAAATAATAAATAAATAGTATCTTAATGCAGAAACTTACGTATTTTTAAAGCACATAAGACCTCTTTTATTACCTATTGTTTTTGTTGCACACCATTTCCCCCAATTTTTCTTTTGTTCGGTGCTTACCTGGGAAGAAATGCATTATAGAAATACAGTGAAATTTCTCCTCAGTGTAGAAGAAAGATGTAGGCCAGGGGTGTCCAAACTTGGGAACTTTAAGACTTGTGGACTTCAACTCCCAGAATTCTGGGAGTTGAAGTCCACAAGTCTTAAAGTTCCCAAGTTTGGACACCCCTGATGTAGGCCTTCTGTAGTGAGGTCTTGATTTATCATGGCACTAATGGGGCAGAGGACCATCTCAGCTGGTTTCTTAACACCATACGATGGAAGGGATAAGTTACCTGCTGCAGGAGATGTAAGATATGTTATAAACAAAGGGGAGATCCTGATTTAGATCAAGCCACTGCAGGCGTAAACTAGCATGATGAATATGTTTCCAGGCAGACAGTCTCCATTCAGTTCCTGAGTGATGTCTCACTTAGGACTTTAGTTCCTGAGTCCTATGAATGTCACATACCTGCTGATATAAAACAATATTCCTTCCTTTACAACACAGAGTCAGATTAAATAACACCAGACAAATAGCCTGATATGTGTATCTTTTGTTCAGTGCATAATATACTCACTGGATTTACTCATACAAGATTTGGCTTTTGCTACTAGCTTGCAAGGCTTGAAAGGAGTAGAGTGATGCAATAAATTCACTTGTCTGGTGACAGAGTTAAATCCAATACTAAACAGAGTGTGCTTCTTCAGATACTAGTTTTACCCCTTTTATTCAGAAATCAATAAACAATTTATGTAGTATCTTTCTGTAACAAGAGAGACAGGAACGGAACTTATGCTTAGGAAGCCACTAAGATAATATCTTGTGGGGAGATACTTCCATAGCATCAATATCTCTTGTTATAGTTGCTATGGGGATGTGTTTGTTTTCTGTTGCATTTTCCATTTTCCTTATTGATTGTTTAAAATTTAAAGATAGTCCTCATGAAGTCCAGGAAAAACATTCTTTTTACTAATAAACTCAGATATAAATTGGCAAAGTACAATTTCATAAGCTTGAACTAATAGAACAAACTGTTCATTCCCGATCTGTTTGTTGTGATAGACATAAATGATGCAAACTTTTTATTGGAGAAATGCTTTCATTCATTCAAAGTGACTGTCACTGAGGTGGAGAACATTGAGAACTTCATGGAGAACAAAGGTATCAATGGCTATCATTATGGTTGCCTAAGGACACCCTCCGGTATGGAGAGATAGGCAGGATATTTCTCAATGCCATTTGCAGGGAATCATAAGCAGGTGAAGACATCTGCTTGGGAAGACCCTGAAGCAAATGGGGAGCCCTTGTGTGAGACAGAATGCTGGACTGGATGGGCTGAGCCTGTTGCAGCAAGGCTGTTCTTATGTTCTTGTGTTCTTAGGTAGTGGTGGGTTCCGGATCCCGTTCCAACCAGTACGTTTGGAACAAGCCCGGTGGCGTCCACATGGATGCATGTGCATGCGTTGTACCATCCAGCGACGCCTCCGCAATGCGTCTGGGTCCTTGCAAGGAGAAGGGCGGGGTATAAATTTAATAAAATAAAATAAAATAAAATAAAATAAAATAAAATAAAATAAAATAAAATAAAATAAAATAAAATAAAATAAATAAATAAATAAATAAATAAATAAATAAATAAATAAATGCTCCAGCTGCTCAGCAGAGCATTGCACAGGTGCAGTATGCACCATGCACATGCGTGGAAGCGCCGAAGACTTTAAAGACCGGTAAGGAGCGCGGGTGGATAGGTGGGCCCTCCGGAGCCAGCTATGCTGGCTGGAGAATTCTAGGAGTTGAAGTCCACAAGTCTTAAAGTTGCCAAGTTTGGGAACCTCTGCTCTAAGCAGTTTACAGAGTCAGCATATTTTCCCCAACCATCTGGGTCCTCATTTTACCCGCCTCAGAAGGATGGAAGGCTGAGTCAACTTTGAGCTGGTGAGATTTGAACTGCCGAACTGCAGCTAGCAGTCAGCTGAAGTTGCCTGCAGTGCTGCACTTCAACCACTGCGCCATCTTGGTTCAATATCCGTATGCGGTAAGGGTAAATAAACCCTTTATTAATGAAAGCTATTAGAAACCTATTGGTTTGGCTAAAAGGATAGTCTTTCCTCTGAAAAGGCTGAACCAAAGTGCTCTGAGCCAAATGGAGAGGAGGCTTCAAGGCAACATAAAGTAGAAAAGAGTTATTTGGAAGTGGAGCAGCAAAAACGGAAAGGACTTTGCTACCCAGTCTTGATGAGGAATCAAGAGTTAAGTGTGGCTTTGATCTTACTGAATGACACCCTAAATTACAGGGTGTAATTTAATATAGTTTTAATGTATTTATGTATTTATTGTGATGTATTGTATTTTTTATATTTTCCTGTGCACCGCCCCGAGTCCCTTCGGGGAGAGGGGGCGGTTAATAAGTCGAATAAATGAAATGAAACGAAATGAATCAAACCACTTGTCACATTGATCATTTCTGGAACATCAAATTATGATGATGTCAAAAGATGGATAATCTGGATACTATCATTGCAATTGCCATTCATGCACTTATCCATTCACTAGTATTTTGAGAATAGGTAATTTTTCATACTGGCCCTTTTCATATCACTCTTAATTTTCTAAACTTATTTGTTTTTTTCCTAAAAGAAAAAAAGAAGTTAGTAACAATTGCATACATTTAAAAAGTGGTTTGCAAAACATAGTAGGCATCAGGTTTCTGTTTATTTCAAAAGGATTGGAATCCATAACTGAACAAAGAAATGGAAGAAGGGAAGGAAGGAAGGAAGGAAAGAAGAAAGGAAGGAAGGAAGGACAGGAGAATAACAGTAGCTCACATTGTTTTGCTTTTTAAAGAATAATGTCATATACTGCTGTAAAAAACATGCGTGTGTGTGCGATTGGGCATTGAGGAAAGACCCTCATGGTATTATTGCTCAGAGCTTTTGTGAATCAGTTCTGCAAACAGGTTCAATAAATAATGAAATAAATAAAAGGAAGCAAAGAATGATGCTAGCACAGTTTTTGAAAGGATCATGTAACTTTTTATTGTTATTTCCAATATATCCTTGTCTATTACAATCAACCCATTGTCAATCTATATGAGACTTTCTGTTCCTTCAGAAGACCTTGTACTCTTGTCTTTCATGTGCCACAGAGTTGTTCGGAGGATGCCATCATTAGCAGATTGAAATGCACCTATCACATATTCTTCTTTTGTTTTCATTTCCTTTTTTCCCTCTCCTTTGTGTGAAATAGCACACATATTTGTGGGATTGTATAAGCCACTTCTCCTATTACTGAATATGGTTGTTTTATGGTTGTGGAATGCTGAGATAAATGATAGAGTTTGATTGGTGTTAGATCAGACAAAGGATTCCGACTCAGGCATGGTCAAACAACAGGAACGTTTATTCACACTATTTACAACACACACAAGATTCAACTGGCAAGGTTTCTTGTCAGGAGCCTCTTATATAGAGTTCCTTAAGCAGGAACTTCTGACAAGCACTTGCAACATTGTAAGTATTTTCCCGGGCAGATTCCAGACAGCTTGTCTCTGTTAATCACTGCAGCTGCTGGCTCAGCTCCGGAATGCGGTGACTCACAGGTTACCAGACGAGTTGTCTGGGACGTAGGCTTGAGGACACAACACTCCTTCCCCCATAGTCAGTGCGCATGTGTCTAGGTTCTCTGTCCAACACAGTACATGCGCACGCGTAGTCGTTCAGATAGGCGGGGCGGTGTCGGGTCCGCCCTGACCGCCTTAGTTCTTGAGGACGCTCCTCCCTGTGGGACACGGAGCCTTCGCCTACGTCATCGCGGCCTGCCCTCGGAGGTGGAGTCGCCGTAGGCGGCAATGGCGACCCTAGCAAGTCCGGGCGAGGGGGCGTGGCGACCGGGCTTGAGGTAGTTGGCATTTGCTGGCGAGTATTATTCTGGTAGGGTGGTTCCCCGATGGGCGAGGCCCCCAGCTGAGAGTCAGATTGGGCTGTGAGGTCCTGGCGGTCTCCCCGTGCTGTTCCCGCCGATACGAGGTCTGGACCGGCTAGGGACTCCGGGGTTCCAAACAACTGCTCGGCTTGAGCAGAGAACAACGGCCCAACGGGGGCCAACGGGCAGGAACGGCCTGGCGTGGTGACTGCTGTTTCGGGCAGGCGGCGCCTCAGTTGATCCAGGTGGCGCCGCCACTCGGATCCATCCTGAAGGCCGACTCTGTAAGAACAGGGTCCGGTTACGTCCAAAATGGTTGCGGCAATCCATCGCGGCTCCCCTGAAAAGTTCCTTGCCCAAACCAGGTCCCCAATTTCAAATAAACGAGGAGTGGGAATCTGCAGGTTGCCCCTCTGCAACCCGTCGTAATCGGGGTGCAGTCTGTCCAGAGTGGTCCGCAAACGTCGGCCCATCAAGAGCTCCGCGGGGCTTTTCCCTGTGGCCGGGCAAGGTGTGACATGCTGTCCCAAAAGGTACGCAGCCACCCTTGCCTGCCAGTCCCCTTTATCAAAACGGGCCAAGGCTTCCTTGGCTGAGCGCACGGCTCGTTCCGCGCGTCCATTAGACGCCAGGTGATAAGGGGCGACCGGCGCGTGGCGGATCCCTTGGGTGGCCAGAAAGTCCAAGAAGGTGGAGGATTGAAATTGGGGTCCGTTGTCGGACACAACGACGTCCGGCAACCCGTGGGTTGCGAACAGACGGCGCAAGGCACGCACCGTGCTCTCCGCTGTGGTGGAAGCCATGAGAATCACCTCCACCCAACGTGAGAACGCATCCACCACCACGAGGAAATTCTGGCCATGGAAGGGACCCGCGAAATCCAAGTGGAGCCTGGACCATGGGCTCCTGGGGGCGTCCCACTCCCTCGGCGGGGAGACCGGCGGGGCCGATTGGCAGGAGGAGCAGGCGGCCACCCATTCCGCCACTTCAGCGTCCATGCCGGGCCACCAGACATAGCTCCAGGCCAATGCCTTCATACGGACGATGCCTGGGTGGTTGGCATGGAGCGACTGAAGAACCATGTGCCGGAGAGGGGAAGGGACGATGACCCGATCTCCCCAACACAAGCACCCGCAATGGAGCGAGAGCTCCAGCTGGCGTGACTTGTAAGGCCGAAAGTTTTCAGCCACACTGCCCGAAGGCCAGCCCCTCAGCACCCATCGGCAGACCTGGGCGAGGACGGGGTCTGCACGGGTGTGAGCGGCAACGGCGGAAGAGGACAGGGGCAAGTCCGACTCCGCGACCATCAGGACAGAGAGAGCAGGCACAGGGGCCGGATCCGGCCCCGGGAGAGGGCAGCGGCTTAGGGCATCAGCATGCCCTATCTGCTTGCCAGGACGGTATAGCAGCGTATAGTCATACGCTGCCAGGAATTCCGTCCAGCGGGTCATCCTGGGCGACAGGATGGGGGGTGTCGGACGGTCACCGGCCAATAGCCCAAGGAGCGGCTTATGGTCCGTGACAACAGAAAAGGTCCGCCCATAGAGGTAATTGTGGAACTTCTTAATCCCGGACACTACAGCCAAAGCCTCCTTGTCGATTTGGCTGTAGTTTCTCTCCGTTTGAGACATTGTCCGGGAGTAAAAAGCAATGGGGGCTTCCGAGCCGTCTGGAAAGACGTGGCTAAGGACAGCCCCCAGGCCAAAAGGGGAGGCATCGCACGCAAGCGTCAGAGGAAGCCTGTCATGGTACTGGACTAGTACCGCATCTGACGTGAGCACGGCTTTGACAGCCGCGAACGCGTGTGCTTCGCGGCTGCCCCAGTGCCAGGCCGCGGATCGGTCGAGCAACCGATGCAGCGGCTCGGCTAGCGATGCCTTATGGGGAATAAACGGCGCGTAGAAATTCAAAAGGCCGAGGAATGCCTGCAGCTCCGTTTTGGAGGCAGGAGTGGGGGCCTTTTGGATGGCCTCGACCTTGGAGGGGGTTGGGTGAATTCCTTGGGCGTCAATCATGAACCCCAGGAATTCCACCCTAGGCGCAGCAAATGTACATTTGCTGCGTTTCAACTTTAAACCCGCGCCCCTGAAAACTCTGAGGACCTTCCGTAACGTTTTGGCGAGTTCTGATATGCTGGAAGCAGCAATCAGGACGTCGTCAAAATACGGTACAACGCCAGGGAGCCCATGGAGCAGTCGCTCCATGAGGCTCTGGAAGATCCCCGGGGCTACGGACACGCCGAATTGGAGACGGCGACAGCGGAAAGCCCCACGGTGGGTCACGATGGTCTGCGCTTCCGCAGCCTCGTCATCCACCGGGAGCTGTTGGTAGGCCTGCGCCATATCCAGTTTCGCGAACACTCGACCTCGTCCCAATGAGTGGAGTAGGTCTTGCACCACCGGAACCGGGTATGGGTTCGCCTGAAGCCCGAGGTTGATCGTCGACTTATAGTTGGCTCAGATCCTCACGGACCCGTCGGGCTTAATGGGGACCACAATGGGGGTCTCCCATTTCGCCTGATCGACGGGTTCGAGCATGCCCTGCGCCACCAATCGATCCAATTCCGCTTCAACCTTGGGCTTCAGCGCGAACGGCAGCCTGCGGGCCTTCAAGCGGACTGGAGCAACCTGGGGGTCCAAATTTAGGGAAACAGGAGTGCCTTTGTACGTTCCTAAGCTGCCATCAAAGACGTCGTTGAACTCTCTGATTACTTCGTCTACCGGAGAACTGGCTGGCACGCTGTGTACTCCTTGGACTGACAGTCCCAAGGCTGGAAACCAGTCCAATCCGATCAAGGCAGCTAGGGGTTTGGCCACTACCAGGATGGGAAGGGATCCGTGGAAGGGGCCGTAGTCTACTCTCACTCTGTGCAGACCTAGAATGGGAATTTGTGAGCCCTGGTAATCTTTCAGGATCGTCGCCGTGGGGCCGAGATCCCGCTTCCTGAGCTTGGGGCAAAGCTTAACTAAATGCGCCCAGGACATGAGTGATCTAGAGGACCCTGAATCTATTTCCATTTTTACCCCCACCCCCTCTAAGCAAACCACTGTTGACAGTCTCCTACTTTCTGCCTGGTCGTAGCTTAGAGCTGGGGGCATCTCCGCCAGCGCGAAGCAGTCGGTCGGCTGTGGCTGGTAGCGTCCTGAACGCTTCTGCGACCCTCGTTGTCCTGGTGGAACGGTTCTGGAGGCGGCAGCTGGCATTGTCGCTGGAGCGGCAGCACGGCACACAGCTGCTAGGCGTCCTTTCCTGCCACATCTGCGGCACACCGATGCCTTGAATGGGCACTCTGGTCTCTGGTGGGCCCCTCCGCAGCCTAGGCAGTTCCCGGACTTCTGCTGCGGTGTGAATGCGCGATTCGGCACGCGCCCGGTCACCCTCATGCAGTCCCCACGGTCTTCCTCCTCCAGCTCATCCAGCGGCGCTATTTCGTCTACCAGACACGCTCGCGGAGTGGGGAAAAGAGGAGGGCGCGCGCGGCCCATGTCGGATGTGGAGATCTCCGACAATTCTGTCGCGCGTGCTTCTTCCACCGCTTGCTCGAGAGTCAGGACAGTTTTTGAAAGCAAGCGGCGCTTTAGGCGGATGTCTCTTACGCCGCATACAAACTGCTCCAGTAGGGATTCCTCCAGGAAGCCAGCAGGGAACTCGCAGGGAATTGCGGTCGCTCTCAATTTCTGCAGGAACTCGGCTACCGACTGTTGCGGCTGTTGCACACATTGCCTGAATGCATAGCGATGCGCTATGCGGGAAGGCGCCGGCGCGTAGTGTGCTCTCAGGCGGCCCAGGAGATCGTCCCACGGCACTTCGTGCACCGCTGCGGGTGCTGCTATGGTTCGGGCGGTAGTGAACAATTCAGGGCCGCCGCACTGGAGGAATAGGCTCAGCTTCCTGGCAGGCGCGAGTTCGCCGTAGTCGCTGGCTATCAAGAAGCACTCGAACCGGGCTAAGAAGGAAGCCCATTGTTCCTTCATCGGGTCGAACGGTGCAAACGGAGGCATTGTCGCCGTAGCCATGGTGAGGCTGTGCGTTGCGCTGCGCTCTGTTTGTTGAAGTATTCGTTACCCGTTGCGTTCTAAGGCCACGGCCTGAATCCCATCCTCGTCGCCAGTGTTAGATCAGACAAAGGATTCCGACTCAGGCATGGTCAAACAACAGGAACGTTTATTCACACTATTTACAACACACACAAGATTCAACTGGCAAGGTTTCTTGTCAGGAGCCTCTTATATAGAGTTCCTTAAGCAGGAACTTCTGACAAGCACTTGCAACATTGTAAGTATTTTCCCGGGCAGATTCCAGACAGCTTGTCTCTGTTAATCACTGCAGCTGCTGGCTCAGCTCCGGAATGCGGTGACTCACAGGTTACCAGATGAGTTGTCTGGGACGTAGGCTTGAGGACACAACAATTGGTACTCAGCCACTTTATGTGTGAACGCTCTAGAAATATCTGCCACACTCAGTTTAAGTCTGTATACTCAGATTATGTAAGTAAATATTCCAAAATCCACTTCCCCCCATTTATATATATAAGGAAAACTGTTACCATTACGTTTATACAATATACAATATGCATTATATAGTACAGAAGCCCTAAACCAGGACTGTCAAACTTGTGGCCCATGGGCCTGATGCATCACATGCTGGCCGCGGCCACGCCCGGGTTAGCAAAGGGAAAAAAAGTTGGGATACGTCAAATGATGCTGTACTAAAACAAATATGTCGCCTTAAATTAATGTATTCATTCCAAGTTCTTAAGATCAAGGGTCTCCAACCTTTGCAACTTGAAGTCTGAAGGACTTCAGCTCCCAGCAAAGCTGGCTGGAGAAGTCTGGGAGCTGAAGTCCTTCAGACTTCAAGTTGCAAAGGTTGGAGACCCCTGCTTAAGATGATCACTCCATCAACTGTTGATAGTGTATATCTGCTTTTAATTTTTAAAAATAATTTTGCTTCCCATTTTCTGCACCTTCCCTAGCAGATAGAGAAGTTCATGTTTCTAAAAATATAGGCAGCATCAGTCCCTCATGCAATCATAATGCTAACATGATATGAGCATCAATCCTCTTTAGGATTTTATTGACAACTGTTTCATTACATAACATTCAGAATAAGTACTATGAACCTGATTTTAATTATCATTAAGATTGATAATAGAACCAGTAAAGTCAAAATTGTGAGGAAGGGAAGGAAGTGAAATTGAAAAAATAGATTTTTCTTCACTTGTTAATTGTATTGAGGTTAGTTTTATGACAGTATCTGATTTCATGCTGCTCAGGGTAGGTAGATGTGATCAAACGAACGGTATTTTATGGATTTTTCTCAATCTCTCTTAAAATGGAAGCTTTAAATACTGGCTGAGGGTATTGCTTTGCAATATAGAAAATGCATTCGTGTTGGTTTCGTACAAGTGCTGCATTATTTTTATTACAAGCAGTACACTGTTGATCTAAAAATAGTTGGGTTAAAAGCCTGCTGACGTTTGACCAAATAAGCTGTGCTAATTAAAAAGATTTATTTACTGTTCATATTCTTTGCCTGGAATCAATAAAGAAAAGGATAATATTTTTTTGTTTTTTTTAATTATTAGGCTTTGCTCATTTTCACTGCACTGAGGAATGCAATAGCTGTGCCCCAAATCTGATTAAGTACAAATGGGGAGGAGGATGTCAAAAATAGTAAATCCTGAAAGAAGGTTATTTCAACTCTATTCAAGTTACACAGAGAGGATTATATTCCAGATATATTGGATTTTTTCCTATTTAATCTGAAAACCAAGCATTTCAGCATTTGCAAAGCAAAAAATGCAGGAAATATTAATGTATGGATCAACAATGATTCTTTTATACATGTAGAGTGTTGCATAAAAGTTTGTAAAGAACATATTTCATATATTCTGATTTATTTTGTCAATAAACGTATTGTTCTGACCGAGGCTTCCCAAGAGCATGAAGCAAACTCCTGGTCCCGACAAAAAACCCTTTTATTAATTGACTGTGAATTCTGCTCATTCACATCCAGCAAAGTCTTTCAAGGGAGGATTTACAGCCACAGACCTTATCTGGCTTGGAGAGCTGCCAGGCCGATATCTGCAAAACTTGGCAAGGAGTCTCGGAGAGTCACAAACCAATTAAGTGAATTAATTCTCTCTTTCAAACTCCACTCCTTTTTTGCTCGTCTTTTATTTCCTCTGGAAGGAGCCATTCATCGTCCATCTGTGGACTTACTCCCAAGTTGACCCCTGTTCTCTAGCTGTTCCCTTCATCTGGCAACTCTGCGCATGCACACACTGGGAACAGGCTTGAGCTGTTTGTCTGCCTCACTTATGTCTGACTCTGAAGGCAGCTGATAACTGACATGCAGCTCTGGCTCAGTGGTGTATTAATCATTAAGCAGACTAAGCATGTGCTTAGGGCAGGGGTCTGCAAAGTCGGCTCTTTTAAGACTGCTGGACTTCAACTCCCAGAATTTCCCAGCCAGCCAGGCTGGCTGGAGAATTCTGGGAGTTAAAGTCCACCAGTCTTAAAAGAGCCGACTTTGCAGACCCCTGGCTTAGGGCATCAGGCCCAAGAGATACACTCAACTACAAAGTTGAGAAAGGAACAAAATCTATGAAGATTTGTACAATGTGTTCAAAGGAGGGGGGCACCAAGATTTGTCAGTGCTTAGGGCACTAGTGAGCCATTGCTCTGGTCCCCTCTCTGCCTCCAACACAGAGCCCTCATCAGAGCCTTCTCTAGACTCCAGGACTGGCCCATGTTCCTCCCCAACCTCCTCTCTGGCTGAATCTGTTGCCAGCTCTCCTGGTGGGTCACAACACTTATAACACTTTGTGATTGGGAAATCAGGCAAAATTATTAGGAGTTCATGGGTACGATGGACCCTACTGTGTTGGGTTTCCCTTGCTTTCAGTTCCTCCAGTATGAAATGATATTCCTTATAACAGAAATGGGTCACTTGTGCTCAGCTGTCTTTTTAAATGTACCCAATGGCATTTTGTTCCTTCACACATTAGGTCTTCTGGCTGCTTCAAGGTGAACAACAGAATGACTGGTGTGGGGGGGAGTGTCAACCATGGTGTAGAGAGGAACAGTGGCGTAACATTCTTTGAAAGACGTTATAGGGCATCCAAGATGGAAAGGGAAAGATAGAAAATCCATCAGTGTGGCATATTCCAGTTCTTGCATTGGAGAACAGAATCTTGTGGGTGTAAAAAAAATTGGGAGCAGAAAACTTCCTTGTTTTTGCTGTCACATTTTATAATGCTGAATGCTTGCTTGGCTAACTTCCCTATTATCCTATAAATAAACTCTACACATTGGGGACCAATATTGTATTGAATCTATTTGGTGTTTAGTCTCCTTTCTAGCTGACTTCTTTAGCTGACTATTCAGGAGTTTTCAGATATTAATTAGATTTGTGTCACTGATGCTGGAGACATGACATTAAAGCAGTCACCGGTGATTTAGTTCAACATCTTGTGGTTCTTCTGTGCATATTGTTGTTGGCATCAAATTATTCCAGAAACTCTGTGTCTCACATTCAACTTTTAAATCCTTTTTTTAAAGTTTTGCAAAGTAATTGCATATTCATGCATTTCAGCGTATTCCAATATCTAGTAAGGCATTCCTCATAAATCTGGGCTGCTGGCCCACACCAGCTCAGCTATGCAACATTTAACTCACCAAATCTTCTGCAAGGAATGGGTGATGCTTGTCATGCACTTTTTGCTGACCCAAAGCAGAACAAGACACACAGGGGAGCTGTGTGTGTGTGTGCATATAGCTCTGTGATGATAGAACTGCTAGGCAGTAGACATGTTGCAAAAAATAAAAATACAGCGTAGTCCTTATCTGTTCTTATTTAAAATTGAGCACAAAGCACAGAATGCAGAATAAGTGGGAGATGTTAGAAAGGTCAGTGCTTTTCACAATCTAGAGCATCACAGTGGAGGGCTTTGCTTCTGCCTCACATATTTTTAGAAATATGCTAATTCTCTGCAGTCATGCAGATCTACACAGAAATAAAGCTTAGCAGTCAGATGGGTGCCTGTTCATTGATCTACTCAGAAAATCTCCATTTTGGGCAGAGAAGATTCCCTACACTTAGCCTCCAGGCAGCTAGATACAAATCAGTTTGCAAGTTCCATTAATTTTCCAGAGAATGCCCATTCACTGATCAATTTTGCAATGCCAGATTCATTTTCCTTTCTAAGGAACTTTCCCTAAATGAAAATTTAGGAAAATGGGTTTGCCTATTGTATGAATCCAGACTTCGTAGTTTGCAAAGTATGATTACATGCTGCATGAAATCTAAACCCAGCCTGTTTTGCTTATTTAAGAAATGGTGGCTAAATAAAATAATGAAGTGACACAAGGCCCAGCCTATGAAGGCCCAGCACACATAATCTGGCCAAATACCATTTAACTCCAGCGAAATTTCCATATTGTCTACTCTCAGTTCATATATGGGTTTCAATTCCAGGGCTGCTTGAAAAGTTTAGGGTAACTCAAAAAGATTTGAAAATATTGTCTTGGTAGTTTTCTTTTCACTCGTTTAGCTGCCCTTGAATCCAATATGATTCCATGCTACAGCTTGCAGTTGGACAGTGGTTCTCAATTTGTGGTCTCCGGACCCCTGGGATCTGTGATACATCATAGGGGGTCCATGAAGACTTGAAGAAATATTATGATTTAAATCTTGAGTTAAGTCTTGGGGGTCCATAGCCATGGTCAATGGCTACAAAAAGTATTTAAAAGAGCCCATGGTGGAGAAAAGGTTTAGAACCACTGCAATAGGATATTTTATGCAATTCAGTCAAGTAAGTTATTCTTCATGAATTTGGATAAATGATCCCTATTAGTTCGATTGCACAAACTTTGTCCCATCAAGCCTTTTATAAGTAGTGGATGAATTTGTCAATCTCAGCTAAGTTTGAGAATTTCCCTTTCTCCCCTTCAGCAAGTTTGAATTTACTGCAAGGCTTGCGCATCCATCTACTAGGAATAGTTTGTGAACATGATTAAAGTTCTGTCTAAGACCTTGAACTAATTTATTGAATTAGTCTTTTAAAAGGAAGTATAACATGATGAATGGATGTGGAATCGAGCTTGCTTTTGATTCATACTCCCCCAGTTGACACCTGACAAGCGAGGAATATTGGGTTAATTTATTAAGGCTTAAAATAATTGGTTTATAATTAGGTGATTTTGTATCATCAGTTGCATTTCAATGCTTTCTTAGAAGCAAGCCATATCTGCCAACATTTTCTGCAACTGGAGAATAAAAGCAACCAAATTATTAAGAGAGAGGGCATAGATACTAATAATCTAAACTATCATTCTCCACCCCCACCAAAGGCTGTTGTTGCCTTGTGTGATTATACTGAGGAGTGTTATGAAAGAGAAGCATTTTTCCCATTCTCCATCTTCATCCCAAAGGATGGAGGACATACACAGAAAAGTCCTAAACTGTAGGAGAAGGACTAGCAAGGGTAGAAGTGAAAAGAGGAATGAGTTTAGAACTGTTATGAACATCAAGCAAACTTTATAGTGACTCTGACCCCTCAAGTATCATTGACCCTTATCTGGTTCTAACCAGGGGCTTACCATAAATTAAGAAGATTCATGTGCTTTTAGCAATAGATCAGTTAATTTGAAACTTCACATGCGGACCTGGTTTTTCACACCTGACATAACACTTTCCTTACTTGTTATCTTCCAGATGTGTTGGATTCATGTAGTCCTTGGTTGAGATGGGAAGAACCTTCCTACTTGCTGGTTCTGAACATTCCTATAGCAAAATGTCTAGCTTTCTAATGCCTTGTGAATAGCACTTTGGTGGCTAATAAACCATGGAGAAGATGATTTCTGCCATAATAGTTATATCCACCTATAAACATTGGAAAACACTCTAAAGTTTATTCTGAGTCAGAAATGGTAGAAGGACTGGCTTTGAAAGAAAGGAGGTAGAACTGCCACCAAAACAATAGTCAGGTAATAGAGACTTGAGAAATGTTTCACTAATTTGAAGAAAAAGTCTTAAAATGGGTGCCTCCCTAATTCACATGGAGATAAAATGAGATGGCGGGAAGCACATTCTGATGTGTTTCCTTTGCCATATTCTATTTCTACACCAATTAACAATAAAAGTAGTTTCCGTTCCATTCCCTCCCCTTTTCTTTGTCAAGACTGACTTACACTGTCACCTATATTCTACTTTGCTCACAGCTTGAGAAAGAAAAGGTGTGTGTGTGTGTCAGTGGTGGGATTCAGCCTGTTCGCACCTATTTGGGAGAACCGGTTGGTAACTTTCTAAGCAGTTCACAGAACCGATTGTTGGAAGAAATCTCATTGTGTTTACAGGACTAATCCTGTAAGGAAGGCAGGAAGGAAACCTTCTGGTGTTGCTTCTAGCCTTATCTTTATTGCCCTACTGACAGAAACTGCCTCCCCGGTTAACCCTTATGACATTGTCACAGCTAAGGCAAAGCTCCCATCGACGTGAGTGATGTTGAGTTGGCCACGCCCATGCAGTCACATGACCACCGAGCCACGCCTACCCATCTGGTCATTAGGGCAGAGAACCGGTTGTTAAATCATTTGAATCCCACCACTGGTGTGTGTGTGTGTGTGTGTAATGGAATGCCAGTTTGGGAGAATGGCATTCAAGCATCATTGGTCCCCGGGAGACATGCTCCCACCTGAAGGAGACACTGAGCAGATAACTCAACAAGGCTGGCTGGTTCTCATAGCAAAAATGAACAGATATGATTGGTGGACATAATGGACTGTGAGTGGCCCATAGGGAAAGGGGGAATTAACTATGCTTGCTTTTGCACCGGAAGCCCAGAGCTGGTTTCGCTTCTTCTATGCCATGGGTGTCAAACTGATGTCACATGAGATAACAGTTTTTGCCTTCGCAGAGCCGGGATGGTGTGGGGTGGCCTGCATGTGATGCATCAAACGTGCAGGCTGCCAGTTTGACACCCCTGTTCTATGCCAATATGGTTTATTCAGTAATGTTTATTATTCTTGGTAAAATAATGTTTTTCTGGGTTCACCAATTAGACAATTGATACCTGACCTACAGGGCATTGGTTTCTTAGTCAGGTCTGCCTTGTTGGGTCTAATAGGAATAGAATAATTTCGGAATTTATATCTGATTCCCTCTCAGGTCTTTTACCCTCATGTAATGTTGAAACTCTTGATATCAGGGAATGAAAGGCTGCAGGTGTTTCTAAAGAGGCCAGGGAAAAGGGATCTGCTGTCAAATAGTTTTAAATGAATCTTCTTATTCATTCTCAGGGAAGTAAGCAGCTTAGGAACTTGTATAATTGGAGAATACTCTAGCTGCCACAGCATGAATTCTCCTCAGACAAATAGTCTGGATTTCTCCCAGCACCTCACAGACATAGGAGGCTCTACAAGGTGTAAAAGGCAAAGCATAAACCTATTTCTGACAAACCGTAAGCTCACTCAGAATCAATTGTCATAGAGAAGAGCTTACTCAGGTGCACAAACTTCTAGTCAAAGCAGACTCAATGCTGCAGATAATGAAAATGATCATAATTTATTCAATTTGTGTGCTGCTTAATCCACAATGACTGAGTGGCAAATCAACTATAAAATAAATTACAATAAAACCAATAAAACATGAAAGATAAAAGATGAATATGAAATTAAGGTCTTACTTTCCCTTACTAAAGGCCTGGGTGAAGCAAACACAATCCATACTTTGATAGAAGAGAATATTTGTAGTTCCGGGTTGAAATGAGGCCTCCTTGGTGTTCTTTATATCAGTTGTTGTTTTCTTTTTGCAGACATTACATTATCCAAACTAGGTAACATCACCAGTGTTTGCAAAGAATGAGGCTTGCTCTCATTTGATATTCTAGTGGCTTGCTCTGTCAGTGTTGGTGAGAGTGGTCTTGGTAGTCCTTTGGTTGGACTATTAACTGTTAGCTTGTTTGGCAGTCCCTTAAGGCAGGGATCTCCAACCTTTGCAACTTAAGTCTGAAGGACTTCAGCTCCCAGACTTCTAGGTGCTGCAGATTGTCAGCAATTTCGTTCTCTAGCACATGGATAAATACATCTGGAAACATCTACCTACCTACATACTCTCTCTCCCTACCTGTATTTCTGTCTCTCTCTCTATTTACCTCTCTCCATTCCTCTACCTACCAACCAGTGGTGGGTTTCTGCAGGCTCGCACCTACTCGCGAGAACCGGTTGGTGAAATTTAGAGAACCGGTGAGAGGGGGTTCCACCGGTGTACCTGGAAGTAAATCTGGCCCACCGCTGCCAGTGACCCAACGGGAAGGAAAGGAAAGGAAAGGAAGAAAGAAGGAAAGAAGGAAAGAAAAAAGGAAGGAAGGAAGGAAGGAAGGAAGGATGAAGAGAAGGACCAGGGGAGACATGATAGCAGTGTTCCGATATCTCAGAGGGTGCCACAAAGAAGAGGGAATCAAACTATTCTCAAAGGCACCCGGGGGCAGGACAAGAAGCAACGGGTGGAAACTAATCAAGGAGAGAAGCAACTTAGAACTAAGGAGAAATTTCCTGACAGTAAGAACAATTAACCTCTGGAACAGCTTGCCTCCAGAAGTTGTGAATGCCCCAACCCTGGAAGTCTTTAAAAAGATGTTAGATAGCCATTTGTCTGAAATGGTATAAGGTTCCTGCCCACGCAGGGGGTTGGACTAGAAGACCTACAAGGTCCCTTCCAACTCTGCTATTGTATTGTATTGTATTGTATTGTAAAGAAAGAAAGAAAGAAAGAAAGAAAGAATTTATCATCACAATTGAGTCCAAAATTTTGGTTGCTAAGCAAGAGTGTTGTTAAATGGGTTTCACCACATTTTAAAAGGTGGCCACTCCCACCCTGTCGCATGACTACCAAGCCATGCCCACAAAATAGGCCACACCTACAGAGTAGGTTCTAAAAAATTTGAAACCCACCACTGCTACCAACCTACCTACTCTCCCGCCCTCCCTCCCTCCCTCCCTCCCTCCCTCCCTCCCTCCCTCCCTCCCTATCTACTGTATTTCTCTTTCTTTTCTCTCTATCCCTCTACCTACCTACTTACCTACCTACCTACCTACCTACCTCCGAGGTCCCTACGGGGAGAGGAGCGGTCTATAAATTAAATTATTCTATTCTATTCTTATTCTACCTACCCACTCTCCTTCCCTCCCTTCCTACTGTATTTCTCTATGTCTCTGTATCTCTCTCTCTGTTTCTCTCTCTGTATCTGTTTCTCTCTGTATCTCTTTCTCTCTCCCCCCTCCCTCCCTTTATCTACCTACCTACCTAATTACTCTCTCTCTCTCCCTACCTACCTACTGTATTTCTCTCCCTCTCTATCCCTTTACCTACCTACCTACTTTAAAAAAATTGCCTCTTCAAAACCTTGGTGCATCTTATACTCTGGTGCGTCTTATACTCCGAAAACTATGGTAGTCATTTAGGATTAAAATAAATTTTAGCAACAATGCACAATCATGGCTGAATAAACCCTGTTACAATATTAGTCCTTGGAGATTGCCAAGGTTCTGTTTCCATATTTTGAGAAATCACTGGTAACTTCTAAAGTCTACAATTGCATTTAAGCTTGATAACAGAAAGCTTAGTGCCTGGAAACCCTTTCTGGGTTTTTACTGAAAAAAGGGAAAGCTGAACTTGAAATTTATGGGTTTGAAGATTAGAAACAGTAATTTATGGAAAGAAGGAACTAATGAAAAAAAAACGTAGAGAAGGGATAAAATATAAATGCATTTATAACCTCTGTGAAAAAGATTGGAGACCTGTTTTTTATGATCTTTTTCCTTTTTATTTCTTTTTTCCCTATTTTCTTTTATTCATATTCACTATAATTTGTTAAATTCTATGCTTCTTTTCTAATATTTCCATTCTTTTTATCCTGTTAAAAATATCTTCACACAAATTTATACTAGAAAATGTTAATCTAATAAAGTTCAACAGTAATTGATGGTGCTATAATTTAAAACATATTACTTTCATTTTTGGAAGTATTTATTATTATTTTATTGCTGTAAAATATATAATTGCTCCCATTTTAAAAATGATTGGTAGTACACCAGAACTTCATTTTTCAAGCTATACAGTTTTTACACTGTACATATTTATAACAAGCTTTCCCCCCCCTTAGCATCCTCCTAATCATAAATAAGATGGTTTTCAAAGATTTAAGAGACTGTTTTTTAGTAGCAGTAAAGGGGTTTTTGTTGTTGCATTTTTGCAGCTGGAAAGGTAAATTAGATTCATCAGTACATTTCAACAACTTTCAATATTTTAGGTTTTAAAAATACAGATGGCAGATTTTTTCCAACAGCTAGACCAAAAAGTAGTTGTTTGTAGTTTTCAGAGCCACAAATGTTACATGTCTGGAAGCATTAACATTATAAATGGATTTTAAAGGAAGGTATTCATTGGTGAGAGATATACAATGTAGAAATATATATAAAAATCTTACAAGGTCTTGGCCTATATAAAATTTCAGAGGAATATTTGAAAACAATATTTGCTTTTCCTTATGTTTTAGAAAAACAAAGTATGACAAAAAGGGAAACAATAATTGCAATTTATATAATGCTCCATTATATAATAGAATACGTTGTGCACCTGGACTTTCATGTTCTTAAAGCACCTGTAACCTTAAACCTTCCAGAGATTATTAATAGATATTATTAATAGACACACAAACCCAAATAACCTTTTTTTTAATATCACAATATTTCAATATGCTGATTTATATGGATACCCTTAATTTCCAGTTTATCTTATTTTATGAGAACCCAACAATCAACTTGTTGATGCATGATTAGTGCAGAATAAATAAGCATAAGAATGTTTTTATTTATAATAAAACATCTTTCTAAGACAAAAACTGATTCCATACTGATTGTCGCAGATAAAGTAGTAGCTTATCTCTGCTGCAGACAAAATTATTCGAGATATATGCAGTACCATTGCTGGAATCATATTTATATAAGAGGCAGAATTTTTAGCTTTTACCCCAAGAAGGGAAGACTGATTGGAAAATTTACATCAATAATATTTTTTAGCTTTTAGATGGTGAAGATAACTATACATTTCTCAAGTAGCTGGGGAAAACAACTGCTTCCTTGATTACTCTGATCAGGAATTGAGAATAAAGTACTTTGATATATGGGCAGATGCTTTTTGGAGAAAAGATTTGTAAGAAAAGCAGTGTTATTACTACAAGAAGAAGGGAAAATGAAAAACTGAGATAATATTGCTTGCCAGTTCCTTCACAAATCCTTAAATTAATGTATTTGCTTAATCTAATATTAAATCAGTTTGTCTACTGATATATGAGCTACATATATTGCTTTGGGGAGATAATTACGCTAATAATTACCTTTTTTTAAAGGTATCATTACAGTTTGCCCAAATTCTTCAGCACAAGATCAGAAGATAACTGTTTTACAGAAAGGACACCTCTGTTGAAAGTTTCCACTAAAGGCAATGGGTAAGAGGGTTTTTTTAAACAAAATTGTATCTTTCTTAATATTGAGCATTAGTGGGATTCAAAAGTTTTACTGCCGGTTCTGTGGCTTGGCTTGGGTGTGGCATGGCTTGGTGGGCATAGGAGGGGAAGGTTACTGCAAAATCCCCATTTCCTCCCAATCAGCTGGGACTCAGGAGGCAGAGAATAGATATGGATGGGGCCAGTCAGAAGTGGTAATTACCGGTTCTCCGAACTACTCAAAATGTCCACTACCGGTTCTCTAGAACTGGTCAAAACCTGCTGAATACCACCTCTGATATTGAGCCCCAGAATATATTATTAATGGCTGAAGTCCTAACTAATTTGAAGGGGGCTCATCCCTATGCTTCTTCCGATATATCATAAATAACTGAAATGTTAGAGAAATAAATGCGAAGTATACCACTTCAAGTTTGTGAAGGAAAGTGAGTTATATATTACCGGTAGATACTCAAATAGCTATCAACAAAGCATTGCTGAAATTTTCTTTCTTCTATAATAAGACAACAATAATAGAACCCTACATCTTATCAAAAAATGGGGAGTTATGTTCTGGTCATACTGTAGATCTACAAGGACATTGATCAACAGTAAAAGTGAATAATCATTTTGGAAATATATTTGTACTCTTCTATCTAGCTGAGATATATAAGTTTCATTGAAGCTATCCTTGGAAAGCAACTCTTCTTCTTCCTAAAATCTAGGATATTCTGAGATTATTTAGGAGGATTCCTGACCTAGAAATAATTTATTTAGCCGTTTCTCCAAGGATGACATAGATGATTTCATGGGATAGACTCCTGGTTGACTGATAACAATCAATAGGCTCTAAATGGAGCTTTCTGTAGACCAGATGGTTGAATGAACCCAACCTAACTTTCAACTCTAGGAAATATTGTAGCATATTGATTTTCAGTTTATTTTGCTATTTTGATATGCATCATTTTCTTTTTATGATGGCTTTTAATATGTTTGTTCACTGCTCAGAATCACTGTGAATTGGATGGCCTTCCAAGGTTAATAAATAAAATAACTGATTACTCAAGCTTAGTAATGAGGTAGTGAAAAAACATCTCCCTGAAACCCCAGAAGTGTAGGATATGTTGATTGAAAGTGCGCTAATGCTGAGGTTTCTCCTGTAATGAAAAAAGTCAGCATTGTTACTTATTGCAAAGGTATAAATAGCACATTAAGTTGCATTCCTTACAGATTTAAAGAAGTATCTTGTTCACAAGCAGATATATTCTAAAAAGATTGGCATCCTTAATTTCTGCTGTTCTTCAGTAGCCATAGCTCCCAATGGGACAAATGTGAGAAGATCAGACCATCATTTATACTGATAGTTGTCTCCATGATGTTTTATAGGTTAAGATGTACAGATGTTCATAATGCAGACTTCATCACAGATGATGACTCTTGGGAAAACAGTTCTGCTGAATTTGAGCAGAGGTCTCAGCCAGGAAGTGAAATGACCAGCTTGTCAAGATCTGCTTCGTGCTCAGAAAAATGTGAAATATTGGACAATCTTCATGTCAAATTCAATTTATCCAAGATGAGGTATTGTTTTGAGATTTTTTTCTTTTCAGCAAATAACTAAAGTAACACTCCTTTGTTAGAATTGATTCAGGCAGAGCAGTCCAATGAGATAGATAATAACATCTAGTCAGATTTATAGCCATATTATAATATTACAATACTGGTATATAATCTCCTTTATCTCCCTATAAGGTACTTTATAATCTGGCTATCTGCGGGACCGCCTCCTACCACATACCTCCCTTCGACCTGTCCGCTCCCACAGAGAGGGCCTCCTCAGGGTGCCGTCGGCCGGACAATGTCGGCTGGCGACCCCCAGGGGGAGAGCCTTCTCTGTGGCAGGCCCTGCCCTCTGGAATGACCTACCCCCCAAAATTCCGCACCATCACGGACCTTCTCCTCTTCTGTCGAACCTTAAAAACACACCTTTTCCATGTTGCTGGCCTAGCATAGCTTTTATGATAGTCCCAATTATAAATATAATTTTAATTGTTTTAAATATAAGTTTTAGCACAGACTCATTGTATTTAATGTATTTTTAACTTTTATATTATCATATTTATTACTTTTTATTCTTTCTGTGCACCGCCCTGAGTCCCTTTCGGGAGATAGGGCAGTAAAAAAATCCGATTAAAGTTAAAAAAGTTAAAGATGACCTTTTTATTTTAACAATGCAGTTAAGGTTTAGGTAGGCTTTGACTGCTGAAAGATTATTGTTTTTATTTCTGTTTAAGTGTTTTTAATTATGCTTTGACTTGTGTTCTTGGTTACTTTAGTTTTATATGGAAAGATGTGTGATAAAGTAAAGAAAGAAATAATCCTAGCTATAAATTTAGAAATAAGCCCTACAAAGTTTAGTGTTTTTCCCCCTCTCAATTCTGCCTAGGCCGCTATCTGCATTTGAACGCCTGATCTGATTTAAGGAATCTTTTTAATCTATGGAATCAGTAAAGTAAAAAAACTCTTTGCATACTATCTAACTGGTGACTAGTGGAAAAAAGAGATAGATCTAGTGATTTCTGCATCACATGATCAACTAAAAATTCATACCGTGACAATTCTATAACATGTACACGTTTCAGTCATGTAGATATGGGATTTACAGTGGTACCTCGGTTCACGAACTTAATTCGTGAACTGACTCTGTTCGCGAACCGAATTGGTCGTGAACCGAGGCACAATTTCCCATAGGGTTCAATGTAAATCCGGTTAATCCGTTCTGATCTTGTTTTTTGGTCGTAATTCTTGAACTGACTCTGTTCGCGAACCGAATTGGTCGTGAAGAGAGGCACAGTTTCCCATAGGGTTCAATGTAAATCCGGTTAATCCGTTCTGACCTTGTTTTTTGGTCGTAGATAAAATGTCCGCGGCTCCGGTTCGTGAAGCGAAACAGAGTTCGTGAACCCGAGCATTTTTACGAACTTTTCTGTTCGTGAAGCGAGGCGGAGTTCGTGAAGCGAAACGGAGTTCGTGAACCCGAGCATTTTTACGAACTTTTCTGTTCGTGAACCGAAACGGTGTTCGTGAATCGGAGCACATTTTTGGGAAAATTTCTGTTCGTAATCCGAATTGGTCGTGAACAGAGGCGTTCGTGAACCGAGGTACCACTGTATTCCCTCTAACCTACTACTTTGCTAAAAGGCACGGCAAACACATATTTCCTGTTATGTTGGAAACTATTCAGAAACAGTTCTTACTGATTTTTTTTAAAAACTTGGAACAGAAAGATGTCCCCTAATTAATTAGATAAAAGGAAAAGAAATAGATTTATGTTTTATTTCCAACTAGGTCCCAATACATTTTAAAACATGTTTGCCCTTGAAAAGCATTGGAAATAAAGTAACTCTGCACTTTGTTTTCTATCATCTACTGCAAAACATCACTACTAATATGTGTATTCCAGATGATTTAGTGGATGTAGAATTAAAACAGATGTGGTTTTATTGTATGATTTCTTACACACATTCATGTGAGAAAGCATGTCTTATCATCAGTCAATTTTTGCTCTTATTTAGCAATCCACTTCTAGATTTTAGAGCAGTTCTCCAATTCATAAAAGCAGACACATAATTTCATTTCCCACAGACATTTTGTACCAAGGCTGCACTATCTTTCTTTGTGCATCAGTCTCTAAAAAGAGGTAGAGACTTTGGAAAGAGTGCAGAAAAGAGCAACAAAGATAATTAGGGGGCCGGAGGCTAAAATGTATGAAGAATGATTTCAGGATTGGGTATGTCTAGTCTGGTGAAAAGAAGGACTAGGGGTGACATGATAGCTGTGTTCCAATATGTGAAGGGCTGCAACAAAGAAGAGAGGGTCAACCTCCAAAGCACCAGAAAGCAAGACAAGAAACAATGAATGGGAACTAGTCAAGAACAGAAGCAACCTCGAACTAAGGACAAATTTCCTAAAAATAAGAACAATTAACCAGTGGAACGGCTTGCCTTCAGAGGTTGTGAGTGCTCCATCACTGAAGACTTTTAAGAAAAGATTGGACAGCCCCCTGTCTGAAATTGTATAGGAATCACCTACCTTTCAGACTCAGCTAGTCCAGAATGCAGCCGCGCGAGCAATTATGGGAACCGCTAGGTTTACCCATGTAACACCGCTCTTGCGCGAGCTGCACTGGCTACCTGTCGTCTTCCGGGTGCGCTTCAAGGTGTTGATTATCATCTTTAAAGCGCTCCATGGCTCGGGACCTAGCTATCTGCGGGATCGGATTCTGCCTCATACTTCCTCACGGCCGATTCGCTCCCACAGAGAGGGACTTTTCCGGGTGCCGTCCACTAGACTTTGTCAGCGGGCGACACCCAGGGGAAGAGCTCTCTCTGTGGCGGGCCCAGCCCTCTGGAACGACCTTCCCCCCGACATCAGGACGACCACGGACCTCCGCTCCTTCCGTCTTAAATTAAAAACTCATTTCTTTTGTCTGGCCGGCCTAGGATAGTCTCTCTGTCTTTGGGGTTTTAATGGGAAGTTTTATAATATAGCTTAGTTTTAATGGGGAATTTTAGCGCAGGTTTAGATTTAATTTATTTTTTAATGAAATGTTTGTATGTATTTATTGTTTTTATTTTGCCTGTGCACCACCCCGAGTCCCTGTGGGGAGAGGGTGCGGTTTAGAAATATTAAAATTATTATTATTATTATTATTATTATTAAGGGACAACTAAATTCATAATTTTAAATCCCGCTGACCACTAATGTGATCTGCCTAATGACCAGCTGGGTAGGATTGACTAGGTGGTCATGTGACTGGGTGGGCATAGCCAACTTGATGTCACTCACGTCAAGGGGTGGCTCGCCAGCCTCTACTTGCCCCTCCCCTCCCAGCGCCTGCCCGTAAGGGCTCCTTAGGGCTCCAACAGAAAGCAGTTGTTGTAGCTAAGCAGCCACCTTAAGAATGAGTTGGTCAAACAGCTGACTCAGTTCAAATTGGATCGGACTGAGAAGGAGGCTCAGCAGAAGCACCTCACCGAGGACTACAAACATAGGCTTTCCAAGCCGAGGGAAGACCTGTGGGAGTGCAAGGCCATCATGCAATCCCACTACTTACGAGTGTGTACGGGGTACTTACGAGATCGTCTTCTGCCACCAAGAGCCTCCCACCGGCCAGTGGGAGGAGCCCCTCCCATAGAGAGCTAGACAATGTCGACTGGTGACACCCAGGGGGAGAGCCTTCTCCGTGGGAGCACCTGCTCTCTGGAATGAATTGCCCCCAGAATTAAGAACTATCCCTGACTTACGCACCTTCTGCCGTGGTCTCAAAACCTTTTTCTTCCAACAAGCCGGGCTGGCATAAAACATGGTTTTTTAAATTCAAATTTTTATTAATTTTAATCAGGGTTAGTTTGGGGTTTCCCCCCCCACGTTTCGGCCAAGGTTTAATATGGTTTTTAAAAGGTTTTTTAACTTTTGTATATTTGTTTTTATTCTGGCTGTACACCGCCCTGAGTCCTTCGGGAGTAGGGCGGTATAAAAAACCAATAAAACTCAAACTCAAACTA
The DNA here is from genome assembly GCA_039707465.1 of Rhabdophis nuchalis. NCBI lineage: Eukaryota > Metazoa > Chordata > Lepidosauria > Squamata > Natricidae > Rhabdophis > Rhabdophis nuchalis. The sequence goes on along the minus strand of CM077651.1, from coordinate 38,427,215 downwards.
GAACAAGGCCCTCCAGTTCTTTGCTACTAGTGGCACTTCCCTCCAGCCTTCACCCAAAGCCTTGCACCAGGAGGCTGAAGCAGACCCCACGTCAGAATTTTTCCCTCCCTCTGACCCGCACAAAAAGACCCTGAAGGGGGAAACTCTCTACAGCAACACAAACATTCAATGCAGGTATCTGGCCCAAGGGCCATAGTTTGAGGAGCCCTGAATTAGTGCAATATAAAAAATGCAAATTTTCTTCTGTGGACTATCAACATTTTCTCACGGACCACCAGTGGTCCACAGGCCACCAATTGGTGACCGCTGATAAAGGGTTTCCTGGGGATTGGACCTCTGAGGCCCCTTCCAACTGTGTTATTTCCTATTATGCTTTAATATTTATTTATTTTATCGAATTTATAACCCGCACCTTCTCCTAAAAAAGGACCCAGGGCGGCGCACAGGAAAATTTAAAAAACAATACAAATATACAAAATACCATTATTAAAAACCTATTAAACCCATACCATGTGCTAAAACAATTTAAAATCCCCCTAATTAAAATTTACAGCTAATAACAGTCAGAAACGGGAGGTTATGCTAGGCCGGCTTGTTGAAATAGGTGCGTTTTAAGATGCTGGCGGAAAAGGCGGAGGTCTGAGATGGTGCGTAATTCGGGGGGCAGGTCATTCCAGAGGGTAGGGCCCGCCACAGAGAAGGCCCTTCCCCTGGGTGCCACCAACCGACATTGCCCGGCCGATGGCACCCGGAGAAGGCCCTCTCTATGGGAGTGGATCGGTCGAAGGGATGTATGGAGCAGGAGACGGTCTTGCATATAGCTAGGCCCCGAGCCATGGAGCGCTTTGAAGATGGCCGTCAACACCTTGAAGCCTAATAATTCAGTCAATGATCATTTTATTTCTTAAAATCAGTTACCCACTTAACCTCACCCCAGATGTGCCCTTACATGTACATACAATGTACCTACCCAAAATATTAAAGACATAACAAAATACCATACAGTTTTAAAAGGTTTTATTTCAGCAAAAATATAGCAACTGGCAATATGCTGTATATTTCTTGCAGATCATTAATTATTTTGGTTCACTGCCAAGTGCAGCCATGCATCTAGGTTAGGGAGGTGGAAATCATTAAATATCCTGTGAGCTTTGCTGTCATCCTAGTTCATAATATATTAAAGTGTTCTTAGGCAGAAGGGCACAACTACAGTTGTGTAAACTTGGCAACTGTTTTATGAAGAAAGTCTTTGTTAGGCATGGCAATCTGTTCAGAAATTCACATTTCACATAGTAGACTCTTTGAAGCAACCCATCCATATTTATACTCCCGAGACAATAACGGAATAAAAGAAGAATGTATTATTGTTGGTACTGATGTAGTGACAAGTCGGAGCCAGGAAACACAGCAGCAAATATTCTCTGTTGTTAATTACTGTCACATACAACAGCTCAGCTGGCAGCAAGAAGATAGATATAAATTCCTAGAATCGGTTTGAAATCATGCCTATTATTTTTCTTCTGCACTCTTCCTTTCTTCCTGAACTTCCCTGTTCTGTTTTAATTATGAATATAGGAATACATTAAAAGCTGCCCAGCTTTTCTTTGTTCTGCATCATTGCTGTGTAAGCACAGCCCAATATAATTGCTCTGGTTATGCAGAACAGTTGGCAGCTAGTCTTGCATTGTATCCCTGGTGCTGCAGAAGGCACAGGCTCTTGATAAATTGTTCCCTAAAATACTTTTGTGCAGCCCTGTTGAATAAACATGCTGGAGTTTCCAGACGCTGAGGTGGCCTAAATCTGCATAGTTACAGTGAAATAGCTGTGCTATGTGTGATGCAGATCTGAAAAGAAAAAAAACCCTGATTTTTTTGGGGCAGTCATCAACACGATAGGCAAAAAATAACTGCAAACAGAGCAAGTCCCAAACAGCAAAGGTAAATCTTCAATGCAACGAATTCTAGGGTAGATATTTGGATTGCAATTGTTTATAACAGGGGTCTCCAACCTTTGCAACTTTAAGTCTGAAAGACTTCAGCTCCCAGACTTCTCCAGCCAGCTTTGCTGGGAACTGAAGTCCTTCAGACTTAAAGTTGCAAAGGTTGGAGACCCCTGGTTTATAAGACCAGTCTTCATTATAGCTAATTCAACTTATCAGAGCATTTATTTAATATGTTAAAGGATTGCTAGTCAGTGAGAAGAACAAGTGTTATAGTTGATTAGCAACTTCCTATCTCCTGATTACTTAATTGAGTTGTTTATTCTAAGGAAGTGTTTTTCTGGACATCTCAATGATTAAATCCCTAATGTTTCCTGATTGTTATTGCTATTATGGACAGTCTTTTTCTAGACATCGTATTTTAAATTTAAACCTTAGTTCAAAAGATTAAACTTGTCTTTGGTCTAGGACTTTGCTGGTTGACAATGGAAATAAATAGACTTGACTTGTAACACACATAATTACATTTGTAAAATGAGTGTACATTATAATTACAGTCATACATGCCCTACGCACAGTCACTCACGCCCTTATCTCTTCCTGTCTGGACTACTGCAATGCTGTCTACATGGGGCTCCCCTTGAAGAGCACCGGAGGCTTCAAGTGGTCCAGAATGTGGCCACATGGGTAGTTATGGGGGCGACACAACGCTCCCATGTAACAACCCTCCTGCGCGAGCTGCACTGGCTTCCGGTGGTTTTCTGGGTGCGATTCAAGGTGTTGGTTACCATCTTTAAAGTGCTCCATGGCTTAGGACCTGGGTACCTACGAGATCGCCTTCTGCCACCGAGAGCTTCCCACCGGCCCGTATGCTCCCATAGAGAGGGTCTCCTTATGGTGCCGTCGGCTAGACAATGTCGACGACACCCAGGGGGAGAGCCTTCTCCGTGGGAGCACCTGCCCTCTGGAACGAATTGCCCCCGGAATTAAGAACTAGCCCTGACTTACGCACCTTCCGCCGCGGTCTCAAAACCTTTCTCTTTCAACAAGCCAGGCTGGCATAAAGCATGTTTTTTAAAATTTAAAATTTAGATTTTTAAATTTAAATTTTTATTATTTTAATTAGGGTTAGTTTGGTTTTCCCCCCACGTTTTGGCCAATATTTTTATGTCTTTTAATTATGCCTTTTAAAAGCTTTTTCTAACTTTTATATATTTGTTTTTATTTTGGCTGTACACCGCCCTGAGTCCTTCGGGAGCAGGGCGGTATAAAAAACCAATAAACCTAAACCTAAACCTTTTTTCATAAAAACTATTCAAGTGATTTTCTCTTCTTCCAGAATGTTTTTTTTTACTTCTTCCATCTAGTTCATAGCCCTGAATTCCCTGGTAGTCTCTCATCCAACTATTAACATTTTGCTTCCGAGGCAGACAAATTTATGTAGAGGCATCATCAACTGCTAAAACAAGAATGTCAGATATAAATTACTGTATGTTATTACATGTAGAATAGCCAAATTTCATTTTGTTTCCATTTTTCTCATTATCAGTAAAAAGGGCAAAATGTAGACTGAATTGTATAGTCTACTGCTGTTACCCTTAAGTATCCATGATATGGGGAGGAAAACATGAGTTATTAAGCTAATTAGCAGTTAGGTCAAGTGTCTCTAAGTGGCTTGCTCTGAGTTTTAAGGGGCCTCTTCCATAACGAGATGGACAGAGCTTACATATTTGCAACCACTTATCACTGTATGTTATGACCAATCACGCAACAGAAAATAGTGATGCTGAAAGAAAAGTAATTTGCGCAGAAAACTAATCCTATGATAGAAGTGGAGTCAAGTTAAAAGAACACAAAGACACTTTTAGAATTAACAGTTTAGAGCTCCCAGTGTCTTTGTCACAGAAGGAAATCGATAAATGCAGAGCCCAATAACTTGGCCTGAAATATTGTCAAGCTAAATTAAATGTGTTCTGAGCTTTCAATGATGAATTACTTGTTTGCCACTACAAAAACAAAACAAAGTACTTGTTTCTCACAAAACTGATATTCAGACAATACCACCCACAAAAGCAAAACACTCATTCGCATCATACATCCATCTATCGCTTCCCTGCCAGAAACTCGAGCAAAACTCACATCGCACATAAATCCAGGCAAAATGTATATTGCATCAGATAGCTCTCCAAAATTCAGGGAAAATATAGCAAAAAGGCAGACAAACTCAGAATCATGTCCTATTCCAAGAAAACTAATGCACCCATAAAATCCAGGCGAAGCGATCCTATATTCAGGAAAAAGAACTGCATACAATCTCTCTCCTTTCTGTGGGAAAAATCTTCAGTACACCAAAATAGAGCATCAATTTAAAGCAGCAAAATCACAACGGAAAAACCAAAGCCAAATACCACTTTCGCTTTACAGTCCACTGATTTTTCTAGTAGAAAAGGTTTCCTACTGAAGTTATTTCCCCCCTGATAATTTAATTGCATTTTCTTTTGTTCCTGGCATTTTCCTAAAAATACTGTAGCTGCTTCCTCCCCGTACCTCCTAATTAACCAAGTATTGATGTATTAATTTCAACAGAAATTAGCCCACTGGCTTGTCATCTGAGCTTGATGTTAGGGTCTGAGAAACAGTAACTGGTCCAAAGTCACCCATGCCTAAAGTGGAATTAGAACTCACAGTCACCTGATTTCTAGCCTGGTGCTTTAACTCAGGGGTCTCCAACCTTTGCAACTTTAAGTCTGAAGGACTTCAGCTCCCAGAATTCTCCAGCCCCTCCTCTGGGAGCTGAAGTCCTTCAGACTTAAAGTTGCAAAGGTTGGAGACCCCTGCTGTAACTGCTGGACCATCTGTCATTTTCATTTTGTAATCTTTAGTGAATTTGTTTTTTTTTGGAAAAGGAAATGATTTTGAGGTATCACAGTGATCAGAGAAATGCCTGGGATGAGTAGCACGGTCATTGGTACCTATCTCCTTGGGAACTTCATGCAAGATATTGCAGAATGAGCACAAGATTTATTGTGCTATTTATTGTATTTATTGTATTGTGCTATTTATTGTATTTATTGTATTTCTATTATTGTTGGTTTTAAATTCCTGTGCACCGCCCTGGGTCCATTTCGATGGAGAAGGCGCGGTATATAAATTGAAATAAATGAAAACAAGAGGTATTTTTATTGACATCCATGTGTTTTGAACCATAACTCAATTTTGTCTCAGGAAGATAGAAATGTGACAGGATTATTTTTGGAAGTTTGAAGAGTTTGCAACCAATTATGTTAGATCTGCATTTAATTGAATCAGTGCATAGAGCTTTCTTATACATTCATAACACAAAACAATTTAAGAACTCATCTGTAGAAATTCTGTAATCTTTGTCTAATCACTCACATTTTCTCCAGGTTCTCAAAACACAGTCCTTGATGACTTCATGACTTATGTTATTTCCTGGTGTTCTTTGTGAATCTTTCCTCTTATTTTACAGATGCTGCTTAAAGCTCCTAAAGGTTTCGTGCCTTTTTATCTTTGTAGTTATATGCTCTGTGAGTATTCAATTTCGAGAGTGATACCTATCCAAAAGCTAAAACTGATAGCATAAGCAAGTTCTACAAAATGGCATTGTGGGATGTTTTATTAATAATTCCTGAGCCTGGCTCCAATTTTGAGGAGATCATTGGTAAGGTGTTTTTCAGATTTTGTCTCTTCCTATTTCAATATGGAACAATGAAAGAAATGTTACTGAACACAAAATAGCAATAAAGGAGAAATATTGGTAATAATCTTATTCGCTTATTTGTTTTTTCTTTAATACCGGTAGTATTCCCCTGAACATTCTATTGGAATATAATTTAAAAATGGAAGATTAGAAAGCATAATAGAGAACAAAACGATGTTTCTGTAAACTCTGTATTCTCCCAAGGCATATTCTGTAATTCTAAGAATACAGCAAAGAGTATATATTTAAGGCACTGCCCAGGGGTGGGATTCAAATAATTTAACAACCGGTTCTCTGCCTTAATGATTTCTTCCAACAACCAGTTCACCAAATTGCTCAGAAAGTTAACAACCGGTTCTCCCGAACTAGTGCGGACTGGCTGAATCCTACCACTGGCTAAAACATAAGAAGAACAGTTACAGGAACTGGGTATGTCTAGTTCAGTGGTGGGATTCAAATAATTTAACAACCAGTTCTCTGCCCTAATGACCAGCTGGTTAGGCGTGGCTTGGTGGTCATGGGACTGGATGAGCATAGCCAACTCAATGTTACTCATGTCAATGGGCGCTTTGTCTTAGCTGTTACAATGTCATAAGGGTTAATGGGAGAGGCAGTTTCTGTAAGCAGAGCAATAAAGATGAGGCTAGAAACAACACCAGAATGTTTCCTTCCTGCCTCCCTTACAGGATTAGCCCTGGAAAGTGGGAAAAAAACAAAAGGAGATTTCTTCCAACAACCAGTTCTCCGAACAGCTTAGAAAGTTAACAACCGGTTCTCCTGAATAGGTGCGAACTGGTTGAATCCCACGACTGGCACTGCCCATGCACTTTTTGTGGGAAGGATAGGAAATGTAGCAGTGGCTGGACAGCAATGAAGTAGAGCAGGGAAACCCCCCCCCCCTGCAACCGCTGGTCTGTGACCCAGTGCCAGTCTGCAGCCCATTCAGAATTGGGCCACTGAAGTGCTGGGCATTTTAGGGAATCATTACGAGAAACCGTTTGTTCTTTGTAGTTATTTCACCAATGGAAACAGCTTTAGGGAGAGTTTATTTGATAACTTGTTAACTGAAATACAATTATTGGATGTATCCCCAGATTTTGTTTAGCATTCATCCGGAAAACAGAACATCTTGGCAGATGCTGGCTGTTTCACCTGTGGACACTTACAGTATCCTTTGTCTGTTACCTTTTTGGAAAACACAAAATCAGAATAGTGTAGACCCAAGTTGCTGACAATAGGCCAATTCAAAAACATGCTTGATATTTAATGGCTTTTATTTTGTTTGCTCAATGAAATACTGACATTGATTTCTTTCTTTAGAGATCCTGATAGTAAGCATTGATTTTAAAACCAATAATTAATAGATTTGCAAAACTGTTTTCTAAGATCACGATCCAAGTGGTATTGAAGATCTGATTTCGTATCTCCTTTAGCTATTGAAATGTTTCTTTCAGAAATATAACCATCATAGAGCAGCTAATGCCTTTGGATGAAAGCAAATGTTCAGATTTAAAATGTACCTTTTGCTTTATATACAGCTATAATTGTCACCCAGCAATGATGCATGGGATGTAGGATGTCCATTGTGGACTACTCTATGGCATTTCCAACCTGTTCTCTTTTAAATGAATTTTGGGACTTCAAGTCCCATTATTTCTATCAGAACATTGGCTTGAGATGCTATGTCTGGGAGGCAACGGATTGAGAAAGGCTTTCAGAGAAGTACAATAGCTAGTGATCCATGTTAAGCAACATAGAGTCAGGTGCTATAAAGAGCATGCTTGGCATAGCATTCTGTTGACCTGGGATGGATGCTTTTTCATTATTTATTGACTTGGCTTTGTACCTTGAGTTGTGAATTTCAGAAGAAATTTCAGATGGTGTGAAAAAGAAAAAGGTTCAGCATAGCAATACATGAGATAACATGTTCTGCATCTCTGCAATGAACTTGTGTCAAGGATACCGCATCGCATATCTTTATTTTGGGTTTGGGTTGAAAGAGGATGTTTCATGGGGTACTTTATATAAATTGTCCCTCTTTCATCTTGTTTTTCCCTCCCTGATTGGTAGTGGTAACCTATTGTGATATGCAATTGATAAAGGCCTGCTGTGCTTCTAACAGAACAAGAATCTGATCATTTTAAACATTTGTAATAAAATGCTTTTCCTCTTGCTAAAGATTAACTTTTAGATTGGCTTCTTTTCCTAATCGAGTGAGCCTCCCTAAACTCAAGGATGTTCACTTTTCCCCCAAAACAAAATTTCTGTCTGTCTGTCTGTCTCTCTGTCTCTGTCTCTGTCTCCTCTCTCTGTCTCTCTCTGTCTCTCTCTCTCTCTCTCCCTCTCTGACACACACACAGAGTATGCATATATCGGCATATGCACACATTTTGATGGGATTTTGGAAGAATTAATGAGTTTATTTTCTCTGGCTTTGGATGGTTGGCTGGGAAAATCAAGAAAAGTGGAGAGTGTGAATGAACTACATGTGAAGGTTATCTCAGAGTTCTTGCAGGTCCATATTTGCTGAACTCCTCTCCTCTCCTCTCCTCTCCCCCCTTCCCCTTCCCCTGTACTGTAAAATGATAACATATTTGAAAAGTGATGAATCCGACAGCTTCAAATGACCTTGCTTCCTCTTCTTCTTTACCCTTTATCGTTTTACCTTGCTTGGATATTTCTCTAATGCACAATCAATGTCCTGCTAAGATGGCTTGGCTGTTATTGTTAGATATTAAACCAGAGAAGTTATACCCTTCCTAATATCACCAACCCCCTTCAGCATGCTGTAACTAATGAGAAGTTTTCATGTCTATTAAGATTTGCTCTTAAACTTTATTGATGAGTTTGCTCACACTGGCAAAGATTCAAATTAAATAGCTTTAGAGTAACATTCCAAAACAGTAATGTTGCTGTTCCTTTTCCTTGGTGATTTATTGACTTAAAAGATCCAAAGTTTGACAGCATTTATACAGGCAGTCTTTTGTTCTAGACCAAAAGCTTTTGTTAGGCATATTATTTGTAAAGAATTTTTAGATATCGATATCTAAGGAGTTGGACAGTTCCTAATGTAACTTGGGGCAATTCCTTTTTTGTGTTGTGCCAGAAGATCATGAAAACAGTTTGAGTTACATACAGCAGGAATGCCAATTATAACAACAACCAGCCTACATCTAACACCAAGTCTAAGGAACACGAGCAAGGTATCTATGAAGCTGTGGGAAAGGGGGGAATCAACTCCTTTAAGTGCTTATTTAGCGAATTTAAAGAAAAGGAGTAAGGATGATATGATAGTATCATTTTAGCATTTGAGAAGCTTCCACAAAGAAGAGTGGGCCCACTTACTTTCCAAAGCACCAGAGAGCAGGACAATAAACAATGTATGGAAACTAATCAAGCAGAGAAGCAACCTGGAATTAAGGAGAAACTTCCTAGCAATAAGGACAATTAACCAATGGAACAGCTTGCCTTCAGAAGTTTGGATGCTTCATCACTGAAGGTGTGTAAGAAGAGACTGGACAGCTACTTGTCTGAAATGGTTCCGAGTCTCCTACTTGAACAGGGATTGGACTAGAACAGGGGTGGGCAAACTTTGCAACTTTAAGTCTGAAGCAAAGCTGGCTGGAGAAGTCTGGGAGCTGAAGTCCTTCAGACTTAAAGTTGCAAAGTTTGCCCACCCCTGGACTAGAAGAACTCCAAGATCCATTCCAGCTCTAGTCTGACTTAAAAGTGGCCTCTTTGTAGAGTCAAGATTATCAAGCCAAAGTATGTAAAGTATCTGGAAAGCTTCTGTGTTTGAACTAGGGAGGTTGACAAAGATATTAAGATGGTAGCTGATCTCTTTATCCCATGTAAAATTATTAACTCAGGATACTTGACCAGTTAAAATTATCTCTGACAGCATTCCAGCAATATGAAGGATCAGTATTTGAGAAATATTTCTGGGAAATTACCTTCATTCTCTTCCCCACCCACCTTTAATTGAATATTTTACTGTTTTATGGTTACCAAACAAATTATCCTAGTTTTCTTTTTTAATATTTTTTTATTTTTATCTATACATCAACATCAATACATGAACAGTGTGGCATCTGGGTATCAAAACATTTTGATACAAATAATAATACTAATATCAATAATATTTGTTACATTAATTAAGCTTACATACTCCTAGTATTAATACTCCTATTTGTATTAAGATATAAACCTTCATTTAATTATTCAATATTTCAATGTATCATTCTAATGCCAATTACAACATTTTTAAAATATTGATTAAGCATGCGTAATAATACTATCTTTTAACCTCTAATCTTTCCATTTAATTCTTTTATTTATTCTATTTAATCAGGCCATCCTTACTAATCCTAATACAGTACACCTATTGATTTAAAATCTAATTCCCTTACTCCATCCTGCCAACAATCACCATATTATTTAAACATACATATTAAATCCATCTTTCAACCTCTAATCTTCTGTCTATTTAATACTTTTATAATATGTATATCTTTATTTCTACTTCTATTCTAACTTTAATCAGGCACCCATTAAGAAAGAAGGAAAAAACAAATCAAGAAACAATATTTCCTTTCTATCCATCATCTCTTGCCCATTTTAATATTTCAATTCTTATTTGTTTTTTGGCATACTTCCCATACTCCCCTCTTGGGTCTTTGTCTCTATCTACTTTTGCATTTTTACTATCTAGTCTAAGTATTCCTCCCATCTCTATCCTTGTGTGCTGCCAAGCCTCCAACGTATCTGTTCAAACCCCTATCTCTTTTTCAATGGTATTTTCCCATTCCATTTTTAAATCTCTTAAGATATTTTTCCCTGATTTGTTTCATTAATCATTATGGCCTTTATTATCTTCTCTTCTTGTTTTGTTTGTTGATTTATCTGTTCTGTCTTTTCCTCCATTCTTTCCCTTGTCTCCTCCCTCTTGGTCTTTATTCATTGTCCCTTGCAGAATATTTTTTTATTTTCCCATCTATGCGTTGCATTAAATTGTTTATCTCCCTAAAGTTCTTTGTCATAGAGCCATGATGGCAATCCTATGACATGCATACCCAAGGTGGCACACGGAGACATGTCGCTTGACACACACAGTGCTGACCGTTTCCCTTTCGGGTTTCTGGCACGCATGCACATGCACCGATCAGCTGGCCTTTGTGCGTGCAGCAGTGACGGAAACCGGAAGAGCTTGTCTGATGTAAGAATGCACACCCACTAGCTGATCGGCACATGCATGCAGTGATCAGAATATTTGCTGGCCGGTGCACATGTATACGCTGGAAACCAGAAGTTCATTTTCTGGTGCACACATGCCCCCTGGGCAACTCCTCTTCCTTATTGTGGCCCAGACAAGCGCACATGAAGTGCTCCCTTTTTGGCAACCGGCCGAAAAGGTTTGCCATCACGATCATAGAGTCCTTAATGATTTTGAATATTAACAATATTTCTTTTGAACTTCCATTTGTTTTCCCCATATGGAGCATCTCATCTTATTTAATGTTTAATTTTACTCAATAGTTCAACAACCATATGTTCAGGCCTAATGTTGCTCCTCAAAGAATACTAGTCACATTTCTTTTATATCCCAGGGTTATTCAATCAGACATTCAGATAGTCCAGGAAACTTTCCAAATATTTCCTTATGTCACCTCTATAAGTTTAATAATGTTCAAAAATTGCTTTACTTAGGTATCTTCCTTGTTCTCACTATTGAACCTCCCATAGTCATAAGGTAGATAAGTATAGAATAGTAAGTATTACCACAGTTCTCAAATAAATGTTGTTTATTTTTCTAATCAAAAAAAACCATAGAGTTGTAGAGTATTGTTCTGCCCCCACCAACGGATATAAGATTGGCTACTTGCCACTATCTCCCTTGGCTGCAAGTCTTCATTTCATGTAACAAACACAAAGATTGTTCAGACATGACTAACCAGAATCTACAAGAAGCTGTCCTCAATGTTGTTCTCTGTAAATGACTCCTCCTCACAGACTTCCTTATAAACTCTCTTGGGAGGGGCCATTCATTAACCAGCTGAGTCCAATTCAGGGCCTCTGAGCTTGCTTCTGGCGTAACTGTAGCCTCCTCTTCTCAGCCCTTCGCAATCTAGCATCAGGGACAAACTGGCCTTGATCCTCCCCACTACTCCAAGACCCAGGTGCCTCCTGATGACCAGCCAGGCTCTCTGCTCCCTCAAGATCTCCCTCCTCCTCCAGAGCAGACTCATAGGACTCCTCACTAGAAGAGTCCATCAGCAGCTCATCCAGAGCTGGCTGGGCCACAACAAGTATGGTATATTTTCTTTCATCAGTAGATAGCACTCTCAGCTTAGGTTTTAGCATTGTCTCAGTTCTAACAGCTATTAAATCCAATTTAAATTTGATTTATAAGAGCAAAGTCAATTATTAAAATGGATAGATCCAGCATTATGAAATGCCTTTCCAAAACAACGCTTACCAATTTAGCCATCTAGTTTTCTTTGCTTTCAAAATTTTAACTTTTCTTCTCCTAGCTCTTTTCTTTTGAGCCTGTAGTTTTTCTCTATGTGATTTTTTGCTGCTTTAATAAATAGTTAAGAGTTGCTTTTGGATTCCTCCCCCCTCTTTTCTTTTTAAGGTTAGGTTTTGAGTAAAAAAGGAACCATTCCACCAGGTTCCATTCACTGTTCATTTACACAGCTCGTATAGCTTCAGCTATCCCAGCTTCACAGCAGCGATTTTGGGCTGTCTCTTCTCCTCATCATGAAGGAGAGCCCCCCCCCACTCCCCGGAACAAGCGGGAGAGATTGCAACTCTCCACAACCTGCAGGCCACCCCTCTTTTCTTCACCACCCCTCCAGGGTGACTTTAGCTCCTTTTGGAGCCTTCTAACATGAAGGACTCAGTGTGGTAGTGTGGAGACCCACTCCTCATCTCTGATATCAGCTGGCCAAACTATCCTAATTTTCAGATTTAAAATGATCACCAGTATCACAAGCTTTGGGTAAGTGGATTAAATGTCTCTTACCCCAATGAAACAAACAATTTTGATCGTTTTAAATTACTTTCTCTACTTTGTCATTCATTACTACACTTCTCTTCATGCTGTGTTCCTAATAACTTCAGCTGTATGCAGAATTATAATGTGTAATACAGACAAATGGAGGACAAAGAGCTGAAACAATCAAATTATCATTTTACAGATTCTATTGGAGAAAACTGCTCTTTGCTTTTCTACTTATGGAAGACTGGTGATATATATTTTATTATTACTGAATATGCATCCTATAGATAAATTGTTTATTATGATAATAATGTCAGTCTGCTTACCAAAGAATCTCAGTGAAAAACATACCCATATCCTCCTCTATAAAGGCAGAATCAACTTATACAAATTTTTTTTTGCTGAGGATATGAAGATGAAGATGTAGAATTATGTCTTTCTTCCATTAAACTGATATCCAGGTTAAAATGGAATCTATGCACATTTATACTTAAATACACAAATTTCTTCATAGGGAAATATAGTCAAGAAATCCTTTTATAGAATTGCATTGCAGATACATTGAGAGAAGAAGTACAGTCTTTAGTGACACTATTCAATTGAATTTGAATCATAAACATTATGACTAGTCTTCTAAATACCTACAATTTGGGGGACACTCCACTCCATCTCACCTCTGCTAATGTTTAGTTTAATAGATGAAGGCTGAAAAACACTGCCTCAATTGCATGGAATCACACATAAACATCTGTATGAGACTTTTCAATGAACGTGAAACTTGAAGGGAGAGAAAATCATGTATAATTCTCCCTTCTTGTACTCCTTTCCTTCATCCATTGAAGGGCTAAAAGGAACTGAAATATCCCAGCATTGCTGTAAAAGTCTACAGAAAAATACAAAATCCAAAAGCGCAATCCCATTAGAGTATCAGTCTTCATACTCTGAAACACAAATTTTGAAGACATAATTATAATTCAGCTTGAGCAAGAAATATGTCACTGAGCACTTTCACACATAAGCATCAAATTTGCTGATCTTTAAAGACTTCACATGGCGCAGTTTTGAAAGTTGCCAAGAACTTTCTCATTTGGATAACTCTTTTGAGGGTTGCTTCAATGTTAGAATGTTAGAAAATCTTCTCTCGCATATTTTGACTCGCTTGCCAAAGCAAATTGTTTGTATAGACTTGGCAGAACAAAAGTTTACTTAATGAGTGAATTATAACCTAATTATAACCTAATGATTATGCCATCTACCTATCCTATACCTGTTATGTATTCAGAGAGAGAAGGGAATTTTTCCATAGTACTGTGTTTTCCCCAAAATAAGTCCTATCCTAAAAATAAGACATAGTCTGATTTAAGCATGTGCCTAATATAAGCCCAACTCCAAAAATAAGCCCTTGTGAAGAGATAGGTGTGACCAACATAGAAGGTGACAAGTTTCTGGCAGTAGCTGTGGGCAAGCAGAAGGACAGAGTGGGCGGGCATGACAGATATGTAAATTTCCCAAACAAGTTAGACCCAAGGGCAGAAAATAAAACATTGCAAAAAAACGTAACTAAAAGGAGGGTGTTCTACCTTGCTTCTGGGTATACTGATTCAGAAGCCCACATAAATTGAGGGCCTAAGTCGAAGCTGGGACACACCCCGCCACTAGCCGAAAAAGAGGCGATGAAGCTAGAGGAGAAAATTTGTGGGTTGATTGGCTGTGTAATTGTATCATGATTGGAAGATTGGTACTGATTGGTGCTGGCTGTGTGTTCATTGTTCTTTTGTATTGTAATGGCCTGGGTGGTGGGTGGGGCTTGTTTGTTGACTAGGGCTGTTGTTGACTTTCCAGACCCGAATACAACGAGACCAGCATACCTACACCTGTAAAAACCTATGAATACACACACACACACACACACACACACACACACACACACACACACACACACCCCAAAGGGTTTTCATCTTATGAGCCATTTCCTTTAGGGCTACCATATTATTTTTAGGGGTTTTGTATAACTATTAGCATACTGTGATCCTAAATTCATGCTTCAACTATTTTTGCTGACATTTAAAAAAAGAATTTGCTGAAGTTGTTGGAATTGAATTTCTTGCTTTTGTCTTCCGCTTTTAACATTAAAAAATGGATTCATTCATAACTTATCACCTGACCCCCTCATCCTGTTTCCTTAAGTATTCAGGCTCCTCTAGAGAAGTTCAAAGAACAGAATAGCAAAATACAGAAAGTAAAACAGAAAGGCAATAAAATAGCAAGAAATAATAAAACACTAGAGTAGAAAAAAGTGCTACGAATTATGAAATAAACCAGCTAACGAAAATTCAAACTAGCAATATCATAGGGAAGTATGTGATTTATTCCTAGCCTGGTGATTCATATTACCGTGATTCATATTATTATGCTTACTTGAAAATTAGTTCTTGACTTTTTCTGAACGTGTGGAAAAGTATCTTGAATTGTAGCTAAAGATTAAAGAGAGACAAATAGATAAGTAAGGAAATTAAGTAATAGTTAAAGAGAGTTTTTAGATTTTAGATTTTAATGGTAAAGTCTCTTCTGAGTCATTTTCTGGTGATTTATACCAGAAGTAAAAACACCTGTGAGTCAAACTCAGAGGTATACCAGAAGTATAACATAATATCAGAAGTCAAAATACTTCTGAGTCAAACTCATCTTCTGAACACATTTATACAGTTTTCTTAGCAACAGGATGGAAGTGGTTCTGAAAGATAAATTTATCAAATTTAATTGCTCTCATATCCAATGATTTTGAATCTGAGGTACTTCCCATAGCTTCTCTAAAGAATGCTGAGAATATTGATGCCTTATCGAAACAGAACTACTTGGCTCTCTCACCTATCTGTACCTGTCAGATTGATTGAATAAATTCAGTTTGGCCACGTGTGAAGGAGCCATGCTGAATTGTATCTGTCTGTGTATGATACACAGACAGATACAATTCAGCATGGCTCCTTCACACGTGGCCAAACTGAATTTATTCAATTCAGTTTGACCAAGCTGTCTTGGTCATTCAAGACCACACGTTTGAACAAAAAAGAATTAAAACTCAGACTTTGGTGAGACAATCACTGAAAGCCTTCTGTTTCAATGGACCAACCTTTGCCATCAATATTCTTGTCTTGTTTATGAAGAAATTCTGGACATTGGGTAAGCTTGAATTTTTAAAAATGGAGCAAATGAATGTCTGAAATATATACCAGTCTAGGAAAAAGCTGCACACATAATGATAATTTTTCAGAAATTGAAGACAAAACAACAAAAGGAGATGAAGAATTGGGGTTTCTTCTCCTCAATTGAAGCAACTGAAATATGAAGAAAATGATGAGAGAATGAGAAAGAAATATTATTGAGGAAATAATCCACAATGACAGTATTGTATTTCAGGAATATATACGTCAAAATGTTAAGATAGCTCCTAGGTACGTGGTGGCGAACCTATGGCATGCCTGCCACAGGTGGCACGCGTAGCCATTTCTGAGGGCACGCAAGGTGCTGCCCTGTCAGCTCCAGCACGCATGCATACACTGGCCAGCTGATTTTCGGCCTTGATTTTCAGCAGTTTTTTGTGCTCTGGAGACTTCAGGAAAGCATCCTGAAGCATCCAGAGAGCGAAAAATGGACTTACTGGGCTCACCAGAAGTTGGAAAATGGGCTGTTTCTGGCCTCCAGATGGCCTCTGGGAGGGGGGCGTTTTCGCCCTCCCCAGGCTCCAAGAAAGTTGTGCATGCATGCATGGGGCAGCAGGGTGGACTGTCACACACGCATGCACAGGAGGCATGGCATGGGAGTATTAAATTATGGGGGTGGGCACCTGAGTGCGTGCAATGGTGCACAAGCACGTGCTTTTGGCACCCAAGGCAAAAAAGGTTCGCCATCACTGCCCTAAGGTGGATATCCTAGGGAGCAAATAATCCAAGACTTTAGTTCTAGGTTATTTTAAGCCATTAAAACAACACATTTCATATTACATTCAATTGCTAAGAAGCTAGCTAAAGATCCTGTTGCTCTGTTCAGTAGGTCAATTGCAGTTCTTGTCTGAACTGACACACAACCATAAGCATTCTGGTTAAGTGTTTCAAATGAAGCTATAACAATTACACACTGGCCACATTGTTGTATATTAATATATTGTGAAATGAGTTCCATTTTTTTCTTTAATAATTTGAAGAATTTTTATAATGGCTTCTGAATATGCCATTTGTGTAATTACAGAGTATATTTTAGTCGTATTGTGAACAAGGAAGCAGCTATAATTACGTGCACCTGAAGCTTCTTGTGGATACAAATTATGGCTAAATTGTAAAATTGGCTACAGGCTGTAAAAGTATTTTGGGCTGCTAGGTTAATTAATATAGGTCAGCAAACCTTTAGAACCACAACTCAGAGTCAAGATCTGAAGAACACTGTATACAAATCAACCTGGAAATTATAGCAGTCATTCAAAACTTCAATCTTGTAAAAGTGGCAGACAATTATGAAAACAAATGTATACTATTTTTAATATGTTTGTGTGACAATTGAAGGCAGTGTAATGTCTGGTCTATTGGAAAGCATATACAGTATAACAATAGTGAGAATTTTTTAAATACAATACAATACAGTACAGTACAATACAATACAATACAATACAATACAATACAATACAATACAATACAATACAATACAATACAATAGCAGAGTTAGAAGGGACCTTGTAGGTCTTCTAGTCCAACCCCCTGCGTGGGCAGGAACCTTATACCATTTCAGACAAATGACTATCTAACATCTTCTTAAAGACTTCCAGGGTTGGGGCATTCACAACTTCTGGAGGCAAGCTGTTCCAGAGGTTAATTGTTCTAACTGTCAGGAAATTTATCCTCAGTTCTAAGTTGCTTCTCTCCTTGATTAGTTTCCACCCATTGCTTCTTGTCCTGCCCCCAGGTGCCTTGGAGAATAGTTTGACTCCCTCTTCTTTGTAGGAGGTCTAGATTATTAAAAACCAATTCTGCTTGAACAAGTGCATTTGACTCAAAATTGCTCTGCACATGCGCAGAACCATGCAGAATACCCTGGAGAACCAGTTCAGGGGCATGTTAGGCCAGGGTCACTGCCGGTTCTGTGACCCAGGCCTGAATTTTAATACTGGTTTGGCCACAACGCACCTCTGAAGTCTCTCCCTCCAATGATTTCCTGATATCAAGGGAATCTAGATCTTTCAATCTTATAAGTAACAATGAGGAAGAAGGAAGACAACCCACATTTTCTCCTGAGGAAGTTTCTTTCTTCTCTTTCCTTTTTATCAATGGTTACTTCCATTCATCAGAGATGAGCTAATAAAATTTTAGACAGAACGCTCTTCCAAGAGACATATTCTTTAAATGTCTGAAGAAGGAGTTTGCTGTTTTGAATTAATTATATTAACTATATAAAGTTACAGCAGCAGTAAAAAGTCAGATCACATTAGAATGAGGAAAAGGGATGATACCATGATTAGTGTTTTATGTTGGCATCACAAAACTCATAACTTAGAAGGCTATAGGTCTTTCACTCGAAGAAAAATGTGGAGTCCTTAACTGTCTTTCTATCAGCTGTGAACTTCAGCAGTTTCAGTGATTCTGCTCTTTTAAAGGTAGAACTTAGAGGGCCCTTTGTAACTGAGCGACAACCAAAAGACTATATTGTAGTTCAAATTGGACAAATAGAAGACTCCAGTCCTAAAAGGAGACGTCAACAGCAAGTAAGACTTTAAAAATTTGAATCTTCTCCCCCACCCCCATGCCCCATCTTATAAATCTGCTCATAGTCCTATCAGGCAATATGGGAAGACTCAAAAGTCTTATGGATCTTGAAAGAAAGATGCCGGAGATTCTAGAGCCTAAAGCAGATTTCAAACATGAAAATTGTATTAACAAGGCAAATGGGCCAAGAATGTTTATTTGGGTGCCATGTCATCTTAATTATTTCTAACTGGTTACCAGGTATAGGAGTAGAGGCCTGCAGTTTAAAAGGATTTGATAACGTAACACCCCTTTTTCTATCACATTAAAAGTTGAGATGGCATATATGGAAACTTTGCCATTTCACTAGTAAACAAAGACATTAGAACAGGTCTGGTTGATAGAATGTTGAAGACATAGTGTTCAGTGTTGAGAATTTTTAAGGTTAATTGCTTAGTTTACATAGACAAGCAAGAAAGGAGATCAGCAGGCATAGTTATAAGGCACTAAGAAATCTGGGGAGCTTCCAGGTATAGGCAATTTCAGTATAATTACAGCCAACTTCAATTAGACATTTAGCATTTCTCTCTGTTTTTTACAATATACCAATTCCTTTATTTTAAACTACCATCTTCCGTCTATGGGCAACATTTACTTTATGTATGTTTATTAAATACATGCATATATTTTGCCCATACAGAGAGAAGAGGCAAGAGGTATGATTTAATTTTTTCTTCCCAATAAAAAGTAGGGAAAAGGAGGATAAAACCTACAGTAGCTAGTTCAAAGCATTTTCTCCTAAACACCCCCTTCTCCCACACTTTAAAGCAAACAGAAAATGCACACCATTCTAATTTGATCCCCTGACACATTGATTCTTCATCCTTAATGGGTGTACTTCCATTGATCAACTGGCCATCTTGAGCTATTAGCTTAATTAAGGAATGACTCTCGCCCAATTTACTGTATATATTGCTAGTTTTTAAGATATCTATATGCCAATATGCCTCGAGTCTCTTCTATCCAATTCGCAACTTGAATTGTTGTATAGGTAATCAAACTTATTAAACTTCTTAATTCTTTCTTTCTTTCTTTTTTGCAGATCTTATATAATTGGACCCTTGCATTAAATCTGAAGAAAAATGAGCAAGTTATTGTGACTAGAATTTTCGAGACAGTGAATAGGTTGGTTCATGAATCCAATGAAAGCCATTGGAAAATATTTTAATAATTATTTATACAGTTGCTCTAACTAGAATACATTATGACGATGGATGAGTGGCATCACTGCATGTGCTGCTATTGTGCTCCTGTCCAGTCATTTGAATTAAATCTTGCTTTCTGTCTCATGGATCCCTTCTTTTCTCTTTTTCTGGGAAAAAGAAGGCTGTGGGGACATATCCTTTTTTCCTCATTGCCTAAATATTTAATTCTTCAGGTGGCATAATAAAAGTTAGCAAAGTCATTTTATGAATGTTTACACTGATTTGTGTTTTTCTACAGGTAGTCCTCATTTAGTGATTAATTAGTTCCAACGAAATATGGTTGCTAATCAAACCATGCAACTTAGAGTGGGAGCAAAAGAAAAAGACCCTGCATGCTGCCATCTCATTTCAGATAAGGTTTTCTTATATAGCAACTTGAACCTCTCCTGTTTTGCTCTCATGGAGTGGAGAGATTGCTTCAACAGGCCATGTCTTTCCCAGCTGTTTTTCTCTGCCAGCTGTGTTTCTTTAAAAAGTGCTAAGCAGACGTTAACAAGCTCATCTCTGCAAACCTTCATTCGTTGATTAAAACCCTCTGGCTGGCTCCCTGCTGCCCAGAATTGACCCAACGTTAATCAATTCCACACCAAAGACCTGCCTTGGTCATATATGCAGAAATTGGTTGCAAAGTTCCTTTTTCATCACTATTTTAATTGTGAATAATCATTGCTAAGGGAGGACTATCTGTGTATCCTTGTGTCTAAATTTCTCTTTTCAGAAGTTCTGTTTTTGTGCTGACTGTGAACATAAGTATAATCTTTATTGTCAAATACCTCCCACTGACCAGTTCACTCCCACAGAGAGGGCCTCCTCAGGGTGCCGTTGGCCAGGCAATGTCGGCTGGCGACCCCCAGGGGGAGAGGCTTCTCTGTGGCGGCTCCCGCCCTCTGGAATGACCTACCCACCGACCTACGCACGACCACGGACCTGTGCCTCTTCCGTCGGGCTTTGAAGACCTATCTATTTCGTGCGGCCGCCTGGCATAATTTTTAAATGGTTTTAGTAGGTTTTATTAATGGTTTTAGAACAGGCATATTATTTAATACATTTTAAAATATATATTTCATGTATTTTTATATTCTATATCACTGATTTTATTGCTGCCTGTACACTGCCCTGAGTCCCGGAAGGGAAAAGGGCGGTATAGAAATTTAATAAATTAAATTAAATTAATTAAATTAATTATACTTAAATACATTGAAATTGGTTGCTGACCTAAAAAGATCTCAATAATTTGAAATATTCTCAATATGGACAATATTGAACAAGAATAATAGCAGCAAGATGAATAGCATACAGTTAGCAATGCTTAAAACCTTTAGCAATATGAACCTCTGGTCATTCTACTCCAGCTATCAAATAGAATTTTAACATTTTTTTCAACAGAAAAGAAACCTCCCTAAGAATCCAGGCATTTCTTCAGGAATCAGAAATTATTCCTCTTTCTATGACACATCAGTATCTTCATGCAAATATAGAGGCTCAAGTCACAATAGCTTCAGTCATTTTAGCTGGTGTTTATGTTCTAATTGTGTTTGAGGTAAGAATAATCATTTTATTCAAGGGAAATAGGAGCAGGATTGTTTTTGTCAGTTAATATACCAACCTAAAAATCGGAGTAAGAATCAGTGCATTTCAGTTAAGTACATCTACAAGCCTACATCAATATCTGTATCCTTTCATCTGATTTTTTCCCCTTGATTTTAAGTAACTTTTCATTCTATTTTAAATCCCCTGTTTCTGTGAAGTTGAAAACCAATTATAACATAGATCTCCATGATAAATTAGGATTGTTTTTAAAAAAAAATGTATTTGGCACTCGGATCAATCCCATCAACCCTTCATAGGAACATAGTAATTAAACGGGAAGTGCTTAACATTCTGATTGTTAGTAATCACAGTGGAAGCTATTTTGGTCCTTAGCTGTGTTTTGGTCAGAAAGATGCCAGGCTGGTATACGGAATCTGTGATGAAAAAAAAAATCATTTTATGACTCCTTTCCCCAAATCTCTCAATACCTCATAATACCTTTGTGCCTGCATAAGACCTGGAGCAGAAGTAGCATAATATACTTTGGCCTGCTAAACGTTGAGGCAGAACTAGAGAGCCTAATCTATCAGCAACCTACCAATCATATGTCATTTCAGTCCCTTCTTTTCAATTCCTGCCACCCAACAAGATTTTTTGGATGGTGCCTTTGAGTCAGCATTGATTCCTTACAGCAACCTGGACAAGTGACTGCAGTTTTCTTGGGTAGATTTCAGAAGTGGTATTTGCCTGCTTCTTAAGGCTACTGACCCAAGGTCACCTAGCTGGATTTCAAGGGGCCTAATTTCACCAGAATTCCCTCCAGTAATGGTTATACTATTTTCCATGAAGAGGCTAAAGGAAATGCTGTGGTTCTTCCAGTATTCGACTGTCTTCTCGTGGAAAAGGGACATAGTCTGGCTGCATGGTGACATCAGTATCATGTCTCTAGTGCAGGGATGTCCAAACTTGGGAACTTTGAGACTTGTGGACTTCAACTCCCAGAATTCCCCAGCCAGCATAGCTGGCTGGGGAATTCTGGGAGTTGAAGTCCACAAGTCTTAAAGTTCCCAAGTTTGGACACCCCTGCTCTAGTGGCTCTTGGTAAAGTGAAAAAGAAAAACTAATATAGACCCTTACCAATTAATGGGTCTGTGATATGAAGGGTTTGAAATATAGCCTGCTTACTAAGCCATTATGAAGAGGTGAAGAAGTAAAACTTTTGCATCTGCCATCAACTGTTTAATATATTCTTGGGTGCCTAGAGATACAGTTCTCGAATAGCTTGGGAAATAGTGTACTGCTTTGAAGTCATTCTCCTTTACGTTAATCATTTGTTTGGAAACTTATTATCTGATTGCTGACTCCCCCCCTTTAAGGCACCATTGGAGCTACAGAGGATTTGCAGTTTATAGTTATAATCTTCCATGTTAGATTCCCCCCCCCCCCTTCGTAGCAGAATTTATTTCACAGAGCAGTAATTATTATTTTTTATTAAATAGTTCCATTTCCACTATAATTTTTGAAGACGCTCTCTTCTCCCATCAATAGATTTTTATGTCTCTTTAAAATATGATAAAAAGTGGCCTGCCTGGAAATTAAGATTGCATTTAAACACTGGGTGGCACTGCTTGCTACTCTAAATCGTAGCAATTGTTCTGATTTTTGTGACGCTTTCTCACAGAGAAAATGCTTTTCAACCAACACCAGGAGGGTGCCACTCCATCCCCTTAATGGAAAAAAACCATCAACTTTCAAGTGCATCTACTTTTTAAAAGTTTCATATTTTCTCCTGCTTCATGACGTTCAGATTGAATAGTGCCATTGTTTTTTAATAGGAGTGACGTGCATTTCTCATCTCGTAGCTTATTCGTGTTTTCTTTCTTTGATGGCGTTGTGTTGGGTAAATTGAATGCTGCAATGCAACGGGGGTAGACAAAATGAAAAAAGCCATTTAATGTTGAACAAGTTACAACAACAGTCTTCCACTTATCTGTGCATGCGTGCAGGCGTGTGCATAAATACTGTATATGTAGAAAACAAATGGTTTTAAAAGAAATGAGCTGGTCAAAGAGACAATGCCCCCATAATGTTTAAACATACAAAAGAAAATACTGAACTGGAGAAAAATGAGGCTTTAAAGCAGGGATGTCCAAACTTGGGAACTTTAAGACTTGTGGACTTCAACTCCCAGAATTCCCCAGCCAGCATAGCTGGCTGGGGAATTCTGGGAGTTGAAGTCCACAAGTCTTAAAGTTCCCAAGTTTGGACATCCCTGCTTTAAAGGAAGCAGGCTTTTAAGGAAAGCTTGGCTTTTTTTTTATTAGAACTATTTTGCATCTGTTATTGCTCATTAGGATCCACAGTATTTCAGGGAAAGCAACAAAAATAGAGCAGTTTAATGATATGAGCAAATTAAATACAGATGTTTATTATTTTGAAGTTCTGTGGGGTTTGGTAACGTATTCTTACTTGGTGCAGTAGGAACCTGGTAGTAAAAATACGGAGATCTCAGTCATCAAGGTACAAAAGTTATGTATCATTTCTCAGGAAGTTGTTTGAATCTTCCTTAGTTATTCTGTTATAATTTGGAACTTTTCCTCCTCTTCCTGTCCGTTACTTGCAAGAATCCCCAACTGAGGTCTGATCCAGAAATGGTAATGATAGCTCAACTACCCTTGCCCAAATATATCAAAGGGCAAACTCAGTGTTATTTAGTCCACATGTATATCCAGGATAATATAGTTTTGTTTCACCCTTTTTCTCTCGAAGTTAAACATAGGTAGTTTCTCCAAGTCCTGTCACTCTCATTGTCATTTCTGTTCTACTACATCTGAATACTTCTAAAATTGTGGTATTTAGAAATAGAAATGGCATTTGACATGCCTTTGACCATCTCTGAAGATAGTGGAGATATATTGCTTTATATGATTGCATAGCTATATATCTATATATTAATAATTGCAGCCTAAAGTAGCCCTTGCCTGTCTTTGCATTTGTTTCACTCTACTGACTCAAATTCATTTTGTGGTAAAGTACAATTTATTATGAATGATATTTTGCGCCCTCAGGGAATGGGCTTATTATTTATATACATTGATTTTTAAATCAATGGTGAAGCTCAAATATTCAGTTTACTGTTGGTGTGTATATACTGAATTTAGGGGTGGGTTGCTGCCAGCATTACTGCCGATTCGGTGCATGCACAATTTTGCGTGCGTGCCAGATGCATAGACCACACATGCACACTTGCCCCTAAATGCAATAAAAAATAAGATGGTGGCACCTATGGCGCCCCCAGGAAAACTGGTTTGGGGGCGTGGCAGGCCTGGGTCACTGCTGGTTCCAGCGACACAGCCGCCAAACTACTACTATTGACTGAATTACATATTTTGTATCTGTGGTGTAATAACCTGGATCCACCAACCAATAAATTGCAGTGCATTATATAACAATTCATTAGTTCAAGGGATATAGGGATATTTTTAGCTTCTAGGCAGCATGGTGGCACTTTCATTTTTATTTACACTAGTTTTCATTTTTATTACATTTTTAGTGGACTTCAAAATAATAGACTTCAGGTGCAGCAAATGAAATTTGTGTTGTATTTACCCCATTTTAAATCATTCATGTAATTACATTGTTACAAAAATGCTGCAGATAATATTGCCAAACTCTAAGATTATAACATCAGAGAAATAATGTAAACATGCAAATGGATGAAATATCTTCTGATTTAATGGCCAATCATGAATAACAGACATCACCTTCCCACAACTGATCTGTTAAATCAAGATTTCCTTCTATAAGGAAGTGTCTCTATATTGCCTAATAATGTTGAACAAGAAGTTACTTCATGAGTACTCTATTTCCTAAATCACCTCAGGAGAACAGTGAGCAACCATAAATATTTGTCTTAAATATCTGTCTGTTTTTGCCTTGATTGTAAATTGTCAAAACTGTTTCTAATGCTGTCCTGTAATAGCTAAATGGCTTAATCTTCCATCAAATCTCTTTTCTGATGGTCTGATTAATTACCATCATTGTCATGGGGAATAATGTGAGAATTGGTGCTATCTGCACTGAGATCTACATATATATCATGTGCTAAGTTGTTCAAGTTCAGAGAATGGATGCACCATCTTGTATACTAAGTTTATTTTAACTGACATGTACTCTTTGTCACTATGAGAATGCTGTGGCCATTTGACATTTTTTGATTGGTGGAAGACATGCTTTTAAAATGACAGCAAAAGCAGTGGCTGATAGCCTGAGGCCAAATACAGGGATAAGTGGGTGGAACAATCTAGTTGACTGGCTGACTGGCAGGTGTACAAGGGAGGTAATAGCATACAGCAGGGGTCTCCAACCTTTGCAACTTTAAGTCTGAAGGACTTCAGCTCCCAGACTTCTGGGAGAATTCTGGGAGCTGAAGTCCTTTAGACTTAAAGCTGCAAAGGTTGGAGACCCCTGGCATACAGAATAAGCTAGTTGGATGGCTTTGCCAGAGGCTGTTACATTCAGTGTTTTAATGTGTGAATGGATGTAGGTGAAATCTGATTAATAATAAAGAATGATGGTTAAAGAGATAATGGGAGACTATACAGGTAAAACTCGAAAAATTAGAATATCGTGCAAAAGTTCATTTATTTCAGTAATGCAACTTAAAAGGTGAAACTAATATATGAGATAAGACTCATTACATGCAAAGCAAGATAGTTCAAGCCGTGATTTGTCATAATTGTGATGATTATGGCGTACAGCTCATGAAAACCCCAAATCTACAATCTCAGAAAATGCAAGATGTCCAGTGTGAAGTTTCCACAGTCTGTGTTGATTTGGGGAGCTATGCCATCTGCTGGTGTTGGTCCACTGTGCTTCATTAAGTTCAGGGTCAACACAGCCATTTACCAGGAGATTTTGAAGCACTTCATGCATCCTTCCACAGACGAGCTTTATGGGGATGCTGACTTCATTTTCCAACAGGACTTGGCACCTGACCACACTGCCAAAAGTGCCAAAACCTCATTCAAGGATCGTGAGATTACTGTGCTTAATTGGCCAGCAAACTTGTCTGACTTGAATCCCATAGAGAACCTATGGGGCATTGCCAAGAGAAAGATGAGAGACATGAGACTGAACAATGCAGAAGAACTGAAGGCTGCTATTGAAGCATCCTGGTCTTCCATAACACCTCAGCAGTGCCACAGGCTGATAGCTTCCATGGCACACTGCATTGAGGCAGTAATTGTTGCAAAAGGGGCCCAAACCAAGTACTGAGTACATATGCATGCTTCTATTTTTCAGAGGTCTGATATTGTTCTATGTACAATCCTTGTTTTATTGATTGCATGTAGTCTAATTTTTTGAGATTGTGGATTTGGGATTTTCATGAGCTGTATGCCATAATCATCACAATTATGACAAATCATGGCTTGAACTATCTTGCTTTGCATGTAATGAGTCTTATCTCATGTAATAGTTTCGCCTTTGAAGTTGCATTATTGAAATAAATGAACTTTTGCACAATATTCTAATTTTTCGATTTTCACCTGTATGTAAGAGAGAATGAATGAATGAAAGACTGAATAGAAGGTGGCTAAGGAAGAGAAGGAATGCCCAATTTTGCATTAGCCCTGCTTGTTTTCCTAATGCATCTTATCATAAGAAAATAGAAATTCAAAAGGAATATCTACCTTTAACCAAACACTAATTAGTTCAAACTATTCTGAGGCATTGTATAACCCTAGAGTATGTAATATTAGAGTACTATATGACTTGGCCCAAAATATTTCCAGAGCCTTCTTCTTAGCAGGAATCGTTCCATTCAATATGCTCATTTTTTGAGATGTTATTGATATTTCCCCACTTTACTGAGACCAGGCGGTGTGGGTATTAAAGGCCAGATAGTATAACTTTTCCATTATGGCCCTGGTATTATAGAATATGGCAGCTTTTACCTGGAAATCAGATTTCCCCATTACTATTTACTTTTCGAACAGTAGCTATCAAAGCCTTATGGAGTTTTGTTTTTAACGGTTGCTTAAATAATGCTGTGCGTTGTGCTGATGCTTTACTGTTTTTATCTTTATGAACAGTTTTTACGGATTATTATTTGTTAAGATGGAGATTTTGATTATATTACATGCATTTAATTTCCTACTGATCAATGTTCTATGTACATTTTCTTGGGTTAACTGCCAGGAGTCATTAAAAATACGCGAGTATTCAAGAAGGTTCAACCAATTGATTCTTCAATTTCAGTGCAAAGTTTGTGATGCATTCCGTTTGAGAGGTTAGATGAGCTGTGCTGATTTATTTTGCTTTTTATTAGTGGTTATGATTGTTTTGACCGTGGACACCCTGCTTTAGATTGCTGAACTGTTGCTTTAACCTTTTATACTACCTCGAGTCATTACTGTGAGATGGGTAGTATCTAAATCATACAAACAAATATAGTTCCAAATAATAAACTATATGGAAGAAGTCTTGTTTTAAACGTACTCTTATAGATACTGTATGTCAACACTTGCCTTAAATATTATACTCATGGCAAATCTTGATGTAAGTTCAAAACAACTTTTCTTTTATATAGTCAAATTAATTATTTCCATAAAAATCGACAGGCAGGTCTGTCTGTATGTTTGTATGTAATTAAATAGAAAGATTTGCTCTATGGTTAGCATTTAAAGGTTTCAGCAGTAAAAGTAGTTAAAAAATCACTATTCATTCATCATGCTGTTCTTGAGAGTTTTAAATTAGAGTAACATTTCAAAATGGTAAGATCAAGAGTTATGTACCTTGAACTTTTTCAGTGAACAATAGTCTTGTACAAAACTTTGAATTTTCACAATACTGTTTACAGAGAGGATATGGTTGTGCACCAAAGTACATGAATTTACTTTTAGCATTACTCTTTAGTGTTAACCACACTGTTAGCCTGTTTTCCATATGGCCCGGAGAACAATGGTATTCATTCATTCTTCAGCCAAATTCTCATATTTTTTATCCGTAGAAATATCATAGAATTGGAAATCAATACAAACTGTCTCCCTAGAAAAATCTGAGCTCAGCAGTGCCATAAGCCATCAGCCAAATTTCTATTTAAATTTTTGGATTTCTATTATATGCCTCCAAAGTGTAAGGTTTTGCAGTGTTGTTGCTATTAGCAACTAATTTATTCTTTTCTGGTGACCCTCTGCCAGATGGCATAGAGTAACTAATTCCTAAAAATAGAACACAAAGTACAAATCTAATATACTATCTGAAATAAGCTTTCTAATTAGCTATAGTCCTTTGGAAAAGAATTTGGCTAGATTCCATCAAAACCAACCATTTCTAAAAAAATTGTGCTGAGCTTTATATTAACACCAACATTGTTTTACAATAAATTAAATTTTCACACAGAAATGTCAGATAGTCAAACAGTGTGTTAAAATTCAAAGTAACATTTCATTTGTGATTTTGCAGAAACTGAATGTAGTAGAATGATTTTGCCAGGCTTCAGATAGGCTTCCCTTACTATATTTTGAACTATTTTTTTACTCTTAAATTCTATGATAAAATTCTATAGCATTGTTTATATTTATGACATCCAAGTGCTGTTTGCAAAATTATGCTAATTGTACTTATCACATTTTTATTTTTATTTCTTCTGTAGTTCTTTATTTGTATTTCATTGTTGCTTTCTGTAAATGGGGAAATCACTAACAAGATTTGTGGTCCAATTACAATACCTGTGCACGCTTTGAAAATAATTTGGAAGAAATGATTTGTAACTTGTTGAAGCAAACCCCTTTGGCTATTCATGAAAGCAGTCTATCTTTTTCCATGTCAGCCTGATTTAAAAAAAGGTGTGTTTGCTTTAATATATCAGCTCATTAAAGTTAATATACGTAACTTTTAAGGGTGTTGCCCATTTTCTGTTTTGTGCAGAAGCCTGAATAAAGATTGATTCCTTTAATGCAGTGTTTCTTTAAGCATGGTCCTAGGACCCCTGCCCTGCAACACTTCTCAGGGATCCATAATATCAAAATTATTTGTCAGGCTATGTTGAAAAATAATGCAATATTCAATTCCAAACAGTTGTGAGAGGCTGTGCCAGCAGTGAATGGGTCAATTTAAAATTTTAATATGGTAAATATCAAGTAACATAACCAGGGGTGGGCTGCTCCTGTCATTATTCAAGGTCCTAACGACCATCTTCAAAACGCTCCATGGCTCGGGACCTAGCTATCTGCAAGACCGTCTCCTGCCCCATACATCCCTGGGACCGACACGCTCCCACAGAGAGGGCCTCCTCAGGGTGCCGTCGGTCGGGCAATGTCGACTGTCGGCGCCCAGGGGGAGGGCCTTCTCTGTGGCAGGGCCGGCCCTTTGGAACGACCTGCCCCCTGAAATCCGCACCATTACTGACCTCCGCCTCTTCCGCAAATGTCTTAAGACTCACTTCTTCCAACTAGCCGGCCTTGCGTAACCCCAGCACCGCCAATTATAAACGAGGGTTTTAAAAACGGTTACAACACAGGCATCTAATATCTATGTATTGTATTTTGTATTTATTGATTTAATTCTATGTTCGCCGCCCCGAGTCCCTTGTTGTGAGATGGGAGCGGGTTATAAATATGAAAATAAATAAATAAATAAATAAATAAATTATTGCCGGTTCAGTCAATGCGCATGCGCATGCACATTTGCTCATAAACAGGTCTGTGCATACGCAAAACGTTAAAAAATGAAAAAATAAATTTGTGCAATGAAAATTGTTCTGTGCATGTGCAGAACTGAAATTCAAGATGGCACCACTATAGGAGAACCGATTCAGGGGTGTGGCAGGCCCGGGTCACTGCAGGTTCCAGTGACCCAGGCTGCCAAACCACTACTGGTTTGGTTGAACCGGTCTGAACCAGTAGGAACCCACCACTGAACATAACCCATATAAACAAAGGTTCTTTTGGGGTCCTGTCTATCTGAAATCTTAAGGGTTTTTTCAAACTATTCTCAAAGTGTGAATAGTCATTTAATTTACAAGTACTCCTTAATTTTTGATTGGTTGCTTAGCAGCCATTTAAAGTTATTCCAAGAAAGGAAGCCAGCTTTGAAATTCTGATGATTAGCCTCACCTCCCACGGAGATCACCTGGCTGCATTTTGGGTGCTCAGCAACTGTCTTGCATTTATGCTTGCTTGCAGTGTCCCACTGTCATATGACTGCGATTTGCATTGTTTTTCCCAGAATCTGGTTCTTACTTCCAGTTGCTGGGCAAAAATCCCCCTTGGTGAACAATTGTTTCACTTAACAGTGCTGGCATTTGTTTATCAACCTCTGCAAAAAAGGATGTAAAATCAGGCAGTCTCATGATGGACCACTTAATGACTGTTGTGGCCTACAATTGTAATTCCAGGTGGCAAGTCAAGGACCACCTGTACTGTTGGATGGATCTGTCTTTTTCTCTAGAGGAAATTAGCTCTGGGTTTGAGAAGGAGATGGGAGAGTGACAAGTTTGCTCTGCCCTGGGAAAGTAGAAACCCAAAGAGAGGGATTCAGAACCATCTTATTATGCTTCAAAAAGGGCAGTGGAGATTTTGGTCTGGCTTCAAAGATTCTGTTTTTCTGCCTTATTGCCACAAAAGCCTTCTTGGAATCCTTGACTGGCTTGTTCCTTGATCTGGCTTACCTCTAAGGGTTCGGTCTTTTACTGTCTCTGTCCTTATTCCTCCAGATAGTAGCAAATTTCAACAACAAATAATCCCCAGTACATGTTTGTGGCAGATGGCCACTGGGGAAAAAGGCAACTCTGCTTTTATTATTACAATGGCAACTACTGAACGTTGCTATTCTTACTAAACGGAAATAAATTCCTTCCTGAGGAACAGATATATTTAAAGCATGAAAGACAAATACGTGAGGGAACAGTAGGGATTAGCAACATGCTTCTTGTTTTATTTAAAGTTTTGCACTGAAGTCACTGAAAGCACATTTCAGAGGTAAATCAATGTACAGTATGTATGTATGTATGTATGTATGTATGTATGTACTGTATGTATGTACTTACTGTATGTATGTATGTATGTATGTATGTATGTATGTATGTATGTATGTATGTATTCCTTCATTCATTCAGTCAGTCATTCATTCAGTCATTCATTCATTCAATGTATTAGTTGCCTCGGTCACCAAAGCAACTCTAGATGGCATTCCAGGAAATAAACAATGAATACTAAGGAAGAACATGTTCTCTAGCAATTGGAAATGAAAAATCTAATGCTGGGGAATAACCAATGCTGTGTAACACTCATTTAACCAAAATAATAAGAAAGGAAGGCAAAGAAACTTGTTGGGTTCCATTGTATAATTTAGAAGAATGTTTTTAGTTTTGGCTGGGAAAGCAGTGAATGATTTAAAAATCAAAACTCCAGGTTCTTTTTTTTTTTTTTAACCACCTGGGATCTTCTGGTGTCATGCCCTTTGTGTTAGGAATTTTGGAGGGAAAAAAAAACATTTTCAAGGGTGACTGAGGTGTTTGGTGAAATCCACTCAAGTTCTTAGCTCAAAGGGATGTAAAATTGATGTCAGAGATCGGAATTTGTTTCAGCCTGTTCTATTTTTACAAATGTATTTTGGAGGTCACTCGAAGGGAATAATATAGTTGATCATATCAAAAACACTAAAATGTTACACATTGATGGATTAAAAAAGCACAAAAGAAAAAAATGTTATTAGAAATGTAAAATCTGACTTGATATTTAACTCGGTATGTGACTTACAATATTTTAGATAAAATGTACCTCTTCCTTATCAGAAAAACCTCCAAAGATTTTTATGTCAACAGATTACTGAGTAAATAACACCTTTTCACCTTAATTAGGTATAGAACAGCATTTTGGAGAATGCAAGATTGTCTGGTGAAGTCTGTGAGGATCCCTATTGTATAAGGCCTTTTGGGCATCCAGCACTGGTTCTGAGGAGAGCGGTTTTTCCATGGACTGGAGGCCCCAAATGGAGTATTGTGTTCAGTTCTGGTCACAATACCTTCATAAGGATATTATGGAAATGGAAAAGGTGCAGAGGAGGGCAACCAGAATGTTTAGGGGGCTGGAACACCTTCCTTATCATCTGAGGCTGCAACGGCTGGGCCTCTTCACTCTAGAATGACGGCGCCTGAGAGGTGACCTGATTGAAGTCTATAAAATCATGCACGGCGTGGACAAAGTAGAAAAGGAAAAACTGTTTTCCCTATCACACAACACTAGAACTAGGGAACACTCCATGAAACTTTTGGAAGCTAGACCTCAAACAAATAAGAGGAAGTACTTTTTCACCCAGAGGATCACTGGTCTATGGAACTCCCTGCCAGAAGAAGTGGTGACAGCTGTCAGCCTCGACACCTTTAAGAAAGGATTAGACGAGTTCATGGAGAACAAGGGTATACATGGCTATCATGATGGATGCCTAAGGACACCCTCCGGGTTGGAGAGATAGGCAGGATATTTCTCAATGCCATTTGCAGGGAATCATAAGCAGATGAAGACATCTGCTTGGGAATATCCTGAAGCAAATGGGGAGCCACTGTGTGAGACAGAATGCTGGACTGGATGGGGTGTGGCCTGTTCCTACAAGGCTATTCTTATGTTCTTATGTTCTTATGTGTTGCCTGCATCCTGTAGATATGGCTAGTCTTGTTTGCATGGTCTAGTTTTTGGTATTCCATGGCCCAGTGCTGATCCACAGACTGGGGGTTGGGGACCTCTGGTATAAGGAGAAGGCCATGCTTGAGTCACTGTTATTTATCTACAAAATCTTATTCACTATTTCAGAATTCGTCTTTGGTGAGGTTGTCTACATTAATGCTTAGGGTTTAATTGTGATGTCTTTAGAGAGGCTCCTAACATTTTGATCTTATCTCCACCTGAAGAAGGTTAGCCCTGAAATGTAAACCTTTATACATGAATGTTCTCCATAAATGTGGCATGCTCCTGATTTCATATTTGACCTCAATAATAATGACATATAAAAGATTTTCTGGATCCAAGTACGTAAATCTTTTTTTTATAAATGTCATAATGCTACTATCAGTGAAATATGTTTGTACCAAACATTTCTAAACTGGGTACTGATGTAGAAAATTAAAAATGTTACATAGCATAAATAAGTTATATGTGTATATTGTGTCCATGCATGGGTGTATGAATATAGAATTCCAAGGTTTTTTTTTAAAAAAAATATCTGCTATAAGACCGGTGTTACCTTCTGCATGTATTAGTTTCTCAAATGCCTTTTCAAGTTGGTTAATATACAATATAGATAATATACCATAGAAGTAGGTGACAATATTTCAAAATTTCACAATGACAGGATGTATACATTTCTGATGGTTAATATAGCTTTATTGGATTGTATAGAGCAGGGGTCTCCAACCTTTGCAACTGGCTGGAGAAGTCTGGGAGCTGAAGTCCTTCAGACTTAAAGTTGCAAAGGTTGGAGACCCCTGGTATAAAGCTTTTTTCAAGTTATTATTTTTAATCCTAAATCTCCTGGAATGAGAGAGTGGAAGGACATTTTGACACAGAAGCGTTGCATCTATTGCAATGCCTGTGAAGGATTTTCATCTAATAGGAATTCAACACCTACGTCTTGGCTACATAAATTTATTACTGTCCACAGTCTCTTTTGAAGGCTCAAGGTTCACTCAAGATATGTGGCAAAAAGCTGCACGGGGAGAGAAAATGAACAGAAAATCAATCTTTATGAAATTTATCAGATTTCATTCTCCTGTTGTGCCTAGGTACTAGGCAGAGGGAGACAGGTTCTGCAGCCATGTTTAAACTGTTGCACCTGGTTATTATTATTTTTAAAAGTATTATGATGTTAAAGTTATCTAGAGAGAATTATTGTATTCTATAAAATAATACAGAATAATCAGAGTAATTCATGTATCTCCCCTCCCAAACTAGGGGGAAAAGCTTTTATATGTTTATTTAATGCCTCCACACAATAAATATATTCTGAACAAGTTGCAAAACTTTAAAGGTGATAAACTATGCCTAGCAATAAAAAACCAATGGCATTTAATTTGGGTCGATGATTCAATGAAATAAAACTGTCTCAGCGATCTTTTGAATGCCATGACCGAAGGAGTTTGAAGAGAGGGAGTTCTAAAGTTTGAGAGCCATCACAAGCTGTTTTCTTGTCTATTTACCCATAAGAAGACAGGACTTTAAAAGGCTTTTTGGAGAGATTCTCATCATACAAGCAGATACAATTCATTATAAATGGAAAAAAGCCCCGTGGAACCTCCAATAATATGTATACACCCGTAATAGGACTGTGCCAATTACTCAGAGGGGGAAACTATGCTCATGCCATGGCTTCATTAGCAGTCCTTTCTGTGCATGTGTACATGAAGCATAACTCTAATACATATTTCAACTACGTGGACAATTCTAGTAACCTCTAATATGGCAATTTTAATTTTCGAGTTGCAGTGGCTGTTGATTTGTTTTGAATTAGTTGTAAGTGGTTTTTTTTAGTTACCTTTAAAATCTTTGTGACATGAGATCAAACTACCTCAAGAACTGTCTCACCTCAGTGGGACTGGCCTACCCCACAAACTCTAGCGCAGTGCTTCTCAATTATTTTCTGTCATGCCCCCCCTAGGAAGAAGAAAACATTTCGCGCCCCCCGCGCGACTGTAAATAGTATCATTTGTCTATAAAATTGTTATAAGTACACCTCTGCATAACACTGTATCCTTATTAATGTATAAGAGAATAAAAAAAGAAAGAAATGTGGATCAATTTACAACAAAGAATAGCTTTATTAACTGTAGCAGAAAAGATTTAAAGTGCATTAGAAATTAAAAAAAAATTAAATCCTTTGCCGAGGTCAAACGCGCCCCCCTTTACGGAGCCTCGCGCCCCCCCTGGGGGGCCCGCCCCACTATTTGAGAAGCACTGCTCTAGCGGAAGGGCTTGGCTATGGACCCAATTGTTCAATGTTTAGTTGGTGGGGTCCGGGAAAACTTTTCTGCCATGACTCCTGCCCTCTGGAACATAATGCTGTTGGGGGGGGGACATCCATCCTCACTCTCTTGGCCTTCTGAAAATGGCTTCAAAACCTTGCTCTGCCAAGTGGCTTGGATGTCTATGGGGCATTCCATGCTGGAAGTGCCTAATGCAGGGATGTCCAAACTTGGGAACTTTAAGACTTGTGGACTTCAACTCCCAGAATTCCCCAGCCAGCTATGATGGCTGGGGAATTCTGGGAGTTGAAGTCCACAAGTCTTAAAGTTCCCAAGTTTGGACATCCCTGGCCTAATGGATTAAGAAAGACAATTCCATCTCCATCCCACTCCTATACTGGTTCCTACTTCCAGTCCCTGTAATTTTAATGTGTTTAATGTTTTTGCATCCTTGTTTTTATGGTGTTGTAAGTTCTCCACAGTCACTTCGTGGGTGAAATGGGTGGCATATAAATTTAATAATAAATAATAAATTATATTTATTATTATATTAAATTATTCCATATATTGTATTATTCCACATTCTAAGGATTTTCTGTTCAATTTAGCCAAGTATTGCCTATGATGACTGTTAACATAACCCATATAATAAAGGTAAAATATTATCCTTTATATCTCCATGGCTCGGGACCTAGCTATCTGTGGGATCGGATCCTGCCTCATACATCCTCACGGCTGATTCGCTCCCACAGAGAGGGACTTCTCCGGGTGCCGTCCACTAGACTTTGTCAGCGGGCGACGCCCAGGGGAAGAGCTCTCTCTGTGGCGGGCCCAGCCCTCTGGAACGACCTTCCCCCCGACATTAGGACGACCACGGACCTCCGCTCCTTCCGTCTAAAATTAAAAACACATCTCTTTTGTCTGGCCGGCCTAGGATAGTCTCTCTGTCTTTGGGGTATTATTATTATTATATTTAATTATTGGGAATGCTATTTTAGTTTAGCTTAGTTTTAATGGGGAATTTTAGCACAGGTTTAGGTTTAATTTGTTTTTAAAAAATGTCTGTATATATTTATTGTTTTTTATTCTTCCTGTGCACCGCCCCGAGTCCCTATGGGGAGAGGGAGCGGTTTATAAGTATTAAATTATTATTATTATTATTATTATTATTATTATTATTATTATTATTATTATTATTATTATTATTATTATTATTATAGGAATTGATGCACACTTTCACACAAGTATAAGCATCTGCTGGAGGGACATCATTTTGGTGTCAGCATGGTTTATAACATACTAGATTGTAAACCACTTCAGAAGCAGTTTTGATCCTCTGAATTCCAGTGAGTTCAGCAGTATTATAAAACTGAGATGTTCTGTTTCAGATTAATCTTTGGGCTAATCAAAACTACTCCAACTGTTTTTTGTTAGTTTGAATTTGAAATGTGCTTTATTTCTTCATTAGAGGTATTTTCCCCCCTTTCCTTAGACATAGTTTCAGGGCAGTCCAGAGAAATAAGAAGGACCCTACAAAATGCCATATTATTGATGTTTTAAAAACCTTTTCTTTCTTTCCCTTTTATGTAGAGTGAGACATGAAGGGATTTTTGCAGTTGTGGGACTCAGCATAAAGTAACAATTTTCAGTTGTTCTCAGCTTATTAGGTCTCCAGAAGTGAAGACAATCACAGCTTGCCTTCAAATGGCTTTTGAGAGTTGGGAAATGAAAACAGTGGTGGTGTGAAAATCTCTTTATTTCCCACATATTTAACTAATTATAGGAGAGAAAGGAAAGCCTTAATGGAAACATGGCATCTAGAAGGAGGGTTTCTCCCCTTCCTTCCCAAAGCAAGTAAACGGATGACTTCCATATATCTGGGATCCTTAGAAAATAACCTCACATTTGTGACAGTGGGGGTTATTTTTCTAATGCTGTTTGATGCATGGAGCAGGTGTGTGATTTTCATTGCAGTCATCCTGGAACAGAAAAATACATTCTTGTACTTGTTCTGGCAAGGGTCTTTCCTCTGCTTGCAATCAAATAAAAACAAAGTGCATGGAAATTATTTATGTGTTTCATTTGACTCTAGCTGTGCCTCAAGAGGGTATGTAGCTGGTTATACATCTCCTACCCATAGTGTGTTAACTTTGCATGGACATTCCTGTCTGTCTATAGCCAAAGCATATATGTAAGGAAGCATTTAATTTTTGTTATAAAGTGCCCCTTTGTCTCTGGGGAGAATAATTGTGGGCACCCGTTACTTAGTCAGACTGATGAAGAATGTATGCTGTTGGGACAGTATCTAGCACATTTATCAGCAGCTATGTTGCATGGTTCTCATTAGCCCTTCATATATTTGGCAATTCTTGGCAACCAGGAAGCAAAATATGGAGCATTGATGTGCTAATCAAGAGTTGATGTGATGTGTAATTTCAATATCTCTCTTACTGATTGCAATGTAGTAATTCTAAAATTTCCATTCCAGTGGTAATAAGTACATTAAAAAAAAACATTTTCTTTTACTCTCTCCCCCATTGAAATGGAAATAAACAGAGATAATTACAAAGGTTGTTTCATTGTTTTTTGGATTTCCAAACATGTTCTAGTACTGTTAGCAGTAAATAGATTTTGTGAAATAGTTTCTTCTGAATAATATTTTGCTAGATCATATTTTTATTTAATTTACTTATTTATTTAAATCCCACCTTTCATATGAACAGGGTTCAATGATAACATAAAATTTCAATTATATAAGATATTTTGTTGTTGCATTTTCTTTAATGGAATTACTCCCTTGAATGGTATAACACCAATTCAATTTGTAGGCCAGGATTTGCATCTGAAGGATGCATTAAGCAAGCCACCACTGAGATACAGTATTTATTGAGTTTTTCTACCTTGCTCCTTTATTTTAAAATATTTATAGATGGTGGCATCCTCTATATGAAAATTCCATGAAAATATTTGTTTTCTTGGTGGAAATATTGATGCAAAGACTATCTAGCTGTTTCAATGAGCATCTGAAATCCGATCTGAACCTGACTGTGAATGGTTAAATCATGCATTTTCCTGTAAACTCAGAAAAAGAGGGATGTATTGCAATTTAATGGCCTGATTTGCCTGTACATTTAAGTCAATCTGTATACAGTAACTGCGTCTCTAAACAATCTACTGTGTGATTGTAAGTAGATCTTTGTATCACAATGAAGACCTATTGGAAAAAGATTATTTGAAATATAATGTTTGAACAACTGTAATTTAATTTTGCAAAAGGCTCTGTTACAGAATTGTCCATTACTTTTGCTACAGATTGTCCACAGGACATTAGCTGCAATGTTGGGGTCTTTGGCTGCCTTAGCTGCCTTAGCTGCAGTTGGTGATGTAAGTACCAAGCTCTCCTATCTGTATTATTCAGAACTCTTGGCTACAGATTCTGGTTTAACGTTGCTGTGCCATGAACAGTGTGTGTCTTTCCTAAAGAAGGCATCTGTACTTAAACTAGAGATACACCATTGGAAAAAGGTATATAATTGTGATGGCGAACCTATGGCATGCGTGCCACAGGTGGCATGCGGAGTCCTTTCTGTGGGCACATCAGCCTTTCACTGGCCAGCTGATTTTCGGGCCTCTGCTGCATATAGGGGAGACCACATATGGGGTGGGGGTCTCATGCATGGGGTGTTGCAGAGCTCATGCAAGGGTGGTGTGTCCCCCACGCCCCATTTTTGGTTTCAGAAGGCTTTAGAGAGGCATGCTAGGCCCAAAACAGGGCACGGGGGGTGTCACATGCATGCTTGGGGGCCAAAAATATGGGGGAGAATGGGGGCACAAAGCATTGTGCATATGGGTGCATGCACGATTTCGGCACGGAAGGGCAAAAAGGTTAGCCATCACCGATACATAAGATGTGTCAACCTAGATAGGAACCATGGAAATAATTTTATATGTACAGTGGGAAAAGGCAGAATCAATTTCAAAATGCATTCAGAAGAAATCTCATCTAGTTTGAAGATGTAGGTCACAAATATTAATGATGTTACTGGAATAGAAATTTGCTGATTTTTAGGGTTCAGCAGCTTTACGCTTAGCCGTAACTCTGTTTCATTCCCAGGTTCTTTGTGCACATAGCGTTAGTTCAGCTCTCCTTTCTTCACAGCAAATCTGTTGATAAGGCTCAGCAAAGAAAACACTAAAGCTTGTTGCTGGGATTGCCAGAGATACAGCTGATTCTCATTTGTCAAAACTTCAAAACCATTATTTGAGGAGGCATCCCTGGCTAGCCACAACAATACCCAACGATTGAAACTTGCTTCATGATATCATAACTGAAAACAAAAAGAAAAAAAAAGAAAGCATTGCTTGCATTTTTAAATGAGGGGGAAATTACACATTGCCTTTTCTGATAAGGAAAATAAAAAGCCCGTGCTATATTTGGATGTTCACTCATGAATGACTAGTGGTTATTTTCTGCTGGCATTGTTTTCTCATCCTTACAGCTCATTCATCCTCAGTTTTCATAATGCCCAGACAATTTTACAACAGGAATTATCAAAATGTGGCCTGGGAGCCTCTGGTGGTCCCTGGAAACGAACAAATTATCTATCATAGAGTTCCATTTGGCTGCCAAGCACAATTGGCTGCCAGTTGGCTGACTAGGGCAGAGTTCGCTCGTTGCTGCAGCCCCCAGTCCCCCATGTTCATTGTCAGTTTGTTTCCAAAAATGGATCACTGGTTGAAAACTGGTTGATCAAAGTAATAAACATTTATGTTTTTGAGGAGCTGGTTCAAAATTGAATATCAAGAAAGTCTTTAAAATGGAGGAGATCAGAAGGTAGACACCAATGCTATTATCATGTTATTATAATTGCCAAAAACCCCACCCAATTTTGCAGACTGAAAAATATTTTTTCCTTATGATATCCACATATTGTCCAGATGTTCATTTAGCAGTCCATTACTGCAGATATTTTGAAAAACACTACTTTTAAAAAATGGGTTTTTGCACTTATTGTTTTAATTTTTTTCAACTGTTTCTTTTTCAAATGCTACCAGTATTTTTGTCAGTAAAACTAAGGCATGTGCCATATACAATTTTCATTCAATATTGTTGACCTCTACCAATATAAAGAAGTTTCCAATCTGGGTTCCTCTCAAAAATATTGAGTTATTTTCTTTAAGAAATTGTTTTTTTAAAATAGAGTTTGAATTTCCATGATTAAATGACTAGATAAAAAGATCAATGTGATTCAGAGATAATTATGCTCTTTAATTGCAGAAGCCGAGCCTGATCAAAGTAGTGGCATGGATTGATTTCGAAACTCTGGCACTATTGTTTGGAATGGTAACTAAACATTTTCATGACACTTTAAAAGATCTGAATTTTTTAAAAAAATATTATATATAAACCCTGCAAGTTGCTATCATTCATATGTGTGGTTGGGTAGGAAGAGTTTCAGCATTAGCTCCCTTTAAAACTATTTTGGCTTAAAATGTTAAGAATGAGTACATCCCAAATATGGCAGGGAACTGGTCATAAGTATGTACCACTACCCTGCTGGTCCCTATTTTGAGCTTTCCAATCTCTTCAGGCTTTTTCAGCTCACCCCTTTTCCAGGGAATCTGGGTGTAGTTATCTCCCTGAGACAATATGTCTTACCTGGGGCAAGTGTCAGGGTTCCGACGGATGCCCTAATTAACTCATGAGCCTCGAGACAAATTTCAAAAGAAATCCAGTTATTTATTAGGAGCAACATGTCAGCACTGTTCCCGAGTGAAGTCAACTGCCACACATGATTTACGGTTCAGCTGTGACCCTGTTTCCTCCCTCCTCCCAGAGTGTGTCATTAATCATATTGTCCAAAGAGGAACTTTCGTGGGCTGTAAAAAACACACCTTTCAGGCAGACTCCGGTAATCTGAGATTCAACCTTGAGAAAGGTATGCATGGAATGTGCTTCCTGCCCATGGCAACTCGAGAGCAGACCATAATTGCTTTGGGAGTTGACAGCAAGTAATTAAATTGTTACCACCTGGTCTTAGGTGAAGAAATGCTGTTTCTTCCCAATCCTCTTTATGAATCTGGATGGGAAAGAACAGGCAACTGCTCTTCTCAAGGGCTTAATTTCTAAGCACATAGCTTTGGTATCCCACTCTAAAAAGATCCAAGATAGTTTTGTTGAGAAAACTCAACATTCAATAAAGTTTCCATTATAAAAACTATAGCAAAAGAAACACTTGGGTATTAAGATAGTTCCATGGGATAGGAGGCACACACACACACACAGACACACACAGACACACACACACAAACACACAAACACACACACACACACACACACACTAGCATTCCTTCATCAGCAAAGAAAGAAAGAACTAGAGGTTCAGGAAAAGGGACCAAAAAGTAGCGTTGCATATCTCATCAAATCAGCACTGAAAAGAAATGTATTACCTGGTACACTTGTTTATATCTTCCCTGTAATTTTACCACAGTGAGTCTAGCTGTTGAGCAATGCCAGGTCCAGTGAGAAAATGTGTTCCTACACTCCTTGTTATTCTGAATCCTGCTGCCAATAAAGATATTGATAACTATCTCTATTTGCAAGAGCTTTTACCGAGATAGACTATTTCTACATCATCCCCTAGTCTGCAGGCCACTCCATTCACAACTATTTATTTATTTATTTTTATTTATTTATTTTATTCAATTTATATCCCACTCTTCTCCAACAGGACCCAGGGCGGCCGACAGGAATTTAAAACAACATACAAAATAGTACAAAATAAATAAATTTAAAAACCTATTAAATGACACAAAACCTGCGCTAAAACCAAATTAAAATCCCCCATTTAAAACTGTCTAATATTAGTCCCAGCGGAGGCTATGATAGGCCGGCTTGATGAAATAAGTATGTTTTTAAACTACGGCGGAAGAGGCGGAGGTCGGTGATAGTGCAGAGTTCAGGGGGTAGGTCGTTTCACAGGGCAGGGCCCGCCACAGAGAAGGCTCTTCCCCTGGGTGTCGCCAGCCAGCATTGTCCGGCCGATGGCACCCGGAGAAGGCCCTCTCTGTGGGAGCGTATCGGTCTAAGGGATGTATGGGGCAGGAGACGGTCTCACATATAACTAGGTCCCGAGCCATGGAGCGCTTTGAAGATGGTCGTCAAGACCTTGAAGCGCACCCGAAAGACCACAGGAAGCCAGTGCAGCTCGCGCAGGATCGGTGTTATGTGGGAACATCTAGGGGCTCCCGTAATCACCCGCGCGGCTGCATTCTGGACTAGCTGTAGCTTTCGAGTGCACCTCAAGAGAAGCCCCATGTAGAGAGCATTGCAGTAGTCAAGTCGAGATGTCACATCTAAACTAGAACTTTACTGAATTTGGATCAGTTCAAGGATGCCTGTTTCTGAGCTAGTTGTTGAAAAAGAGCAATCTTCATTCTTTCACTATATCCTGTAGATGAGAATGAACGCTGTGAGTCCAAGTTATCACTTTACATGCTTAAAGTTTCTAAATTTCTTGACTTTGGCCTGGTGGTATTTCTCATTAAGATTAATTATTATGTATAAATGAATAAATCTGCTTTGAAAAATCTCTCCATTAACTAAAGTGAAAAAAAATCAACAAATGGTTATACTTTTCTGCATAAAACACAGCGGGGTATGATTTAGTTCCATAGTAGCCCCCTATAACAGGGGTCTGCAAAGTCGGCTCTTTTAAGACTGGTGGACTTCAACTCCCAGAGTTCCCCAGCCAGCATAGCTGGCTGGGGAATTCTGGGAGTTGAAGTCCACCAGTCTTAAAAGAGCCGACTTTGCAGACCCCTGCCCTATAAGAATATAAAACAGGAAATCAGCAGCATTTTCACCCCAGAGTGCTAGATAAAATGGGAGTCAGACACACTCAAATGTACATATGTAAGCATATGTAGACTCTGGCAATGAGCCCCTGGTAAGTCAACATGTGGTCCTTGTGACCATCCCAGTGGAGTTGATGATGTCCTCATTGGGCACCCAGGGGAGGATGTTGGCCCTATTGGATTTGGGTTGCCTCAGGTGAATGGTTAGATCGCAGAGAAATTGGGTCTGAGACTGAGGAGACTGAGGGAGCCCATAGCCGTCTGCCAATTGGATAGATCGGTGGTGGTGGTGGGGAGCTCACTTCACAATGGAACTTGTGGAAATGAGAATGGGGAGC
Organism: Rhabdophis nuchalis; assembly: GCA_039707465.1. Taxonomy (NCBI): domain Eukaryota; kingdom Metazoa; phylum Chordata; class Lepidosauria; order Squamata; family Natricidae; genus Rhabdophis; species Rhabdophis nuchalis. Next base: position 38,383,878 of record CM077651.1, on the reverse strand, counting down.
CACAAAGAGCTTCTGAGGTTTATAGTAGCACCTGAAACATTTACTAAGTGATTTACTTCTATGTCCTGTTTTCCTGAAAATATTCACTGGTGTAAATGCAATTGGGTGAAGGGAGAAGGAGCACATAATTGGCTACACAGAAGTCTTGAAATGTTAGAGAAATAAAAGTCACTGGTAGAGTACTATCAAGTTGCAAGGATATAACATTAATCCCAAAGTTGCAGCTTCTGCCTCCCAATGACTAGCAATTTTCCTTTTAACTGGAGTGGGAATGATTCAAACCTGTATCAATATTGGGTTTATCCAAAACTAAAATACTTTCAAAAGAAAGCTTTCGTAATAATCTACTCGCTTCATGACCATTCCTATGTTTCAAGATCTTTCACTAAGGTGGAGGCACATTCCTATTCCCTCTAAAAAAAAAGAATCCCCCAAGCAATTGTTTTTAATTCTGAAAAAGAATTTACACTGAAAATCTGCTCTGGAATTCATTTAATTAGTTCACTCAAGGAAAATGGCATGTTCAGTTTCATCTGAAAAATTCTCCAATAGAGTCATATTTTCCTATGTAAAACAAATTCAAACATGGCAGCACAGCTCTATTAAAAGATTTCTGTCTTCCTAGATGCTTTTGGTTGCTATCTTCTCTGAAACTGGGTTTTTTGATTACTGTGCAGTAAAGGTGAGTCTGTTTTTAATGGTAAGTATTTACAAATACTTTGTGTGTACATTACACTGAAAAGTGTGCTTGAATCATTCTCGGTTCGATTGTTTCAATTCTGCTCTGAGTAATGCTGACTGCCTTTACAAGCATGCTAGCTTTCTTTTGTAAAGATCTTAACTTAATGAAATTTAGAGGTACTATTTTAGAAGACTTGACAAAGATTCAGGACACATTCTTAATCTCTATTGCAGTTAATAGCACTTACACGGCACTTAACTTCAATAAGATTGAGAGACTAGCTTCATCCATTAGGTGATGTCAAATATTGGATACCTGCTACTATATAGCTGGGTTACATATCTCTTTGCAAATGACTGGAAATAAACAGGGAGGAAACCGTACATTCATTAGCATCAATGATGTTATCTAGTTGGGTAATGAACAACAAGCAAGCACAAAAATCACCAAGCATGCCGCCGATCAGCCCTGAGCTACAGTCCAGATAGTCTCTTCTAAATCTGACTCTAAGTCTGCTTTAAAATCATGGTTATGAAAGTAGCTACTTTTAATTATAATTATGATTATGGTTCAGGATTTATCAATGAAAATTTGTTGTTAATTGAAACCAGAAGCTAAATTGTTGTTAATTGAAACCAGAAGCTAAATTTTAAAATGGGAATTTTAGTGCAGGGATAGTTAGATTTAATTTGTTTTTACTGTATTTATGTATGTATATATTTTATGTTGTTTTAATTTCTCCCTGTGCACCGCTCCGAGTCCCCTCGGGGAGAGGACGCGGTTATAGAAATAAATATTCTATTCTATTCTATTGTTTGTTAAATGAAAAGAAAATCAGTGGAAATACATTACTCAAAGCCTTTGTACTTACTGACAAATGATTGTTTCCTATTGAAGCTATTTAAGATTACTGTGAACAATTTCAAAATGCACTTATATCTACATTGTGATAATATTTACTTTTTGCCCAAAAGATGATAGAAATAACAAACTATCTTGAATTGATTCCCCTAGAGCAGGGGTCTGCAAAGTCGGCTCTTTTAAGAGTGGTGGACTTCAACTCCCAGAATTCCCCAGCCAGCTGGCTGGGGAACTCTGGGAGTTGAAGTCCACCAGTCTTAAAAGAGCCGACTTTGCAGACCCCTGCCCTAGAGCATTGCAATTTCCATAGGCCCTAATTTCTGAGAAGCCACAATGAGAAATTGGACCATTTCTTCACTTCTTCATTTCTCCTTACAAACTTCCCAGAAGCAGATTTTGTCAATGGGAGGATGGCAAGATGTGTAGGACTGTTGGTAATCGTATCAGTTCCTTCCCAGTTCCCCATTATTGGGGGAAGCTGTCAAAAATTGTTGAAAATGAGGATTATGTCATAATAGTTCACTGCAACAGTGTGGCAGTGATGTTGAACAGCAGCCATGCAGTGTCACTAAGATGACAAAACATTCCCCAAATTTCATTCCCTTGGGAATAATGGGTTCCCGGTATTCTGTAAGTTAGCCCTTCTGAGGTGCTCTTGCTGAAAACATTTTGCCCTTTGATACAGTATTTTGCCCAATTGAAGGTTAGAATACAGTAAACAGTCACAAGAGTTTAAGTAGTATATAAAAATAATCTCTCTAGAACAGGGATGTCAAACTCGATTTCATTGAGGGCCGCATCAGGGTTGTGTTTGACCTTGGAGTGGGTGTGGCTGGAGTGGGTGTGGCCAGCTTTACATCACTCATGTTGGGGGTGTGCCTGTGGGGCCTGAGTGCTCTGCCAACAAAAATGGGTTCCTGAGCTCCGTTTTTGGCTGCCACGGCCTCCTGCAACCCTCTGCCAGCAAAAACAGTGTTAGGGAGGGCTGTTTTTGCTGGCAGAGGATTGCAGGAGGCGGTGGCAGCCAAAAATGGAGCTCGGGAACCAGTGGTGGGTTTCTGCAGGCTCGCATCTACTCGTGAGAGCCGGTTGGTGAAATTTAGAGAACCGGTGAGAGGGGGTTCCACCAGCATATCTGGAAGTAAATCTGGCCCGCTGCTGCCAGTGACCCAACGGGAAGGAAAGGAAAGGAAAGGGAAGGGAAGGAAGGAAGGAAGGAAGGAAGAAAGAAAGAAAGAAAGAAAGAAAGAAAGAAAGAAAGAAAGAAAGAAAGAAAGAAAGAAAGAAAGAAAGAAAGAAAGAAAGAAAGAATTTATCATCACAATTGAGTCCCAAATTTTGGTTGCTAAGCAAGAGCGTTAAATGAGTTTCACCACATTTTAAAAGGTGGCCACTCCCACCCTGTCACATGACTGCCAAGCCACGTCCACAAAATAGGCCACACCTACAGAGTAGGTTCTAAATTTTTTTGAAACCCACCACTGTCGGGAACCCATTTTCACTGGCAGGCACCACAGGCCGATCCGTTGCTGTTTCCAGGGTGGCCCTGTGGGCCAGATCTAAGCACACTGTATCTGGTCCCTGGGCCTTGAGTTTGACACCCCTGCCCTAGAATTTCAACTCTTCTCTTGAGATCAACAGAATCCCTAATATATGTCATGAGAAGAACAGCTGATCTGTTGAAATTTGCACCATGTTGTTGATCACCTTCATCTATTTCACTAATATATATTTTTTTGGCGTCTTTTTGTTAGGCTTATAGACTTTCTCGAGGTAAAGTGTGGGCCATGATTATCATTCTCTGTTTTTTTGCTGCAATTCTATCAGCCTTTCTGGACAATGTTACTACAGTGCTCCTCTTTACTCCAGTAACTATAAGGTATTTTTCAAAATGTCATATGTATTGCAGTACATTTATCTATTTGATTGCATTAATATTTAATTTTTTCCACTCTGGGCAAGGAGTTAAAAGGTTCAGATAGTCATATATGTATGAAGCATATATAAATAGAAACAAAATAGCATAGTATAAAAATAGAAGTGGAACCTGTAGTGAAACTAAGGAGTTTTTTTTTAATTGCATGAAGTCTGACATATCCTCTTCCATATCTACCCGCAGTTTTTCCTTCCTTTAGCAATAATAAATCAGCATTCTGAGATTGATGAAGATGTACAGCTGCTTCTGAATTTTTAATTCCTTTACTTTTTTGCTTTATTATATACTAAAAAAATCAAACTTTCAGAAATCACAGTAAAATTGGTCAATACAAGCAAAAGCTAAAGCCAGTAAACATAGTTTAAAATCTGTCTGTATAAAATAATTGCCCCTGAAATTAGATTCTCTATACTGAGTTAGCTGTAAAGAACATTGCTGAAGACTTACTGGCTAATTAAAAAGAGAGAATTTTCTCCTTATTCAGCCAACCAAGGTTAAGATCACATTAATAGCTCTGTGTGCCATGGAAGTGAAAATGAAGTGATGCTATTGTCTTGATTTCACAAGATTTGTCAAGGGCAGGAACTTCTGAAATGGGATGTTGTGAAAAGTCCTTTCATGGAAGCATTAATCTTCGATTGGCACAAAATATTAGAAAAATACTTAGCAGGGTAAAAGCATTTCCAAGCAGATCAGCACTGTAACAGTGTATGTACTCACTCTCTGAGTGACAATATAAAAACCATTGTTTTGAGTCACTTGTGATTCTCTCAGGACCAGCAAAACAAGGTATTGTGCTGAGAGACAACAACGCTTTAGATACATACTGATATCTTTCTGTGGAATAAATGAAAACTATTCTCAATAATCAAAGAAGGAAGAGAATCAATGTTTGCCCAACATTGCAACTGGCAATCACACTGAGCTGTTTATGTTTATGTAGTTTTTTTTTAAATACTTCAGCAATCATGAAGGTAAAGTCCATCATTGAAGAAGAATAATTGACTGTCCTTTTTTATTTGCATATCAACTCCAGACATGGCTCCCTGCACTCTACTTCATTCAGTTCTTTTTCTAGGTGTATTTCCCCACTCCTTCCTTTTGTTTTTTTTTAAACTTCAGTCAGCATCAGACATAGTCAACATGTTAAGGAATTATGGGCATCATACTCACAAATTTTGTCTATTCATGTTCTAGAGCAGGGCTCCCTAACCCCTGGTCCATGGGCCAGCACCAATCAGCACCATACCAGAAACCAGACTGCACAAACAAAGCCCCATCTGTGGGATGCACACAGCATGGAAAACCACATCCACTCTGGTCTATGGAAAAGCCTCTCTCCATGGAACTGGTCCCTGGTTGGGGGTCGCTGTTCTAGAGATTCCCTTACCTACTTGTTGAGTGTGTGAGAACAGAAGATTAAACAGTCAAATCTTCATGATACAATAGTGGTTTAACTATAAATTAACTTATCTTCTCTTACCAAGGTGGCAGAATTCCATCTTTCATTTAAGGAAGTGACAAAACTAGCATTTTATGGTGAACGTTCTTTTTTTCCATGATTGGTTCTGAAATGTTGATTTAATTGGAAACAATATTAAACACAATTTCTAGATTCAAATATTTTTAATTCACTTGAGTGTCTTGCCAAATAGAATGAGGAACACATATCGAATGAGCAAATAAACAAATGTTTTCATAGTATAGTGGAGATCTCATGTATAGTAATAGGTTTTTTTTAAAAAAAAAAGACTTTTTAAATAAGTTATATATTTCTTCTCTTACATGGTTTTGTTAATCATCCAGTTATTGTTACTGTCTTTCCCAGGCTTCTTCCATCCAATTTTAAAATGATTTTGTAAGTTCTTATTACCATGGTGATGAAGCTTAGTAGCAAATTCTCCAAAATTCCCTGACAATAGGGATTTAGCTTTTTACCAATGATGCATGAAATATGATCTTATTTTCTTGTTAGGTTCTGTGGCAAACTCACTTTTTATAAAGAAAAGACCACAGCTTGTGTTTAAGGAAACAAACAAACAAACTCAAACCCACTCTTGCTCATGTTTCCATGGCACTGCTACTCAACATTGCTGCTTCATATAAAATATTGTGAAAAATTGGAACTAAATCTGGATCCAGAACAGAGTCCTATAACATCCCTTGATAGGCAAAATTTACTCATCAGAATTGGTTTTATAGATATTGCATGTTTTGCAAAATAATTTGTTCTGGTCCAGTGATAGTGTTATTGCACACATAAACATTCTTTTTTTTTTAAGATACTCTGTGATACCCATTTTAATTTGTTCTTCTCCAACCTCAAACTATAAAGTAGGGGTGGACAACTTGTAGCTATTTCAACACTGTTGAACTTCAACTTCATCTGTACGCTGATGACACTCAGCTGTACATATCCACCCCAGACCACCCCAACGATGCCGCCGAAGTGCTGTCCTGGTGTTTGGAAGCCGTACGGATCTGGATGGGTGGTAACAAACTCAAGCTCAACCTTGCCAAGACTGAGTGGCTGTGGTTTCCGGCACCCCGGTTCAACCAGATTACTCCAACTCTGGCCATTGGGGGTGAAACACTGGCCCCCGTGGAGAGGGCGCGCAATTTGGGTGTCCTCCTGGATTCCCGGCTGTCCATGGAGGACCATGTGGCGGCCGTGGCCAGGGGGGCGTTTCATCAGGTACGCCTGATGCGCCAATTGCGCCCCTTACTGGACCGGGCTGCCCTTCGCACAGTCACTCAAGCTCTCGTGATGTCCCGACTTGACTACTGTAATGCTCTCTACATGGAGCTTCCTTTGAGGTGCACTCGAAAGCTACAGTTAGTCCAAAATGCAGCCGCGCGGGTGATTATGGGAGCCACTAGATGCTCCCACATAACACTGATCCTAAGCGAGCTGCATTGGCTTCCTGTGGCCTTTCGGGTGCGCTTCAAGGTTTTGACGACCATCTTTAAAGCGCTCCATGGCTCGGGGCCTAGTTATATGCGAGACCGCCTCTTGCCCCATACATCCCTTAGACCGATACGCTCCCACAGAGAGGGCCTTCTCAGGGTGCCGTCGGCTGGACAATGCCGACTGGTGACACCCAGGGGAAGAGCCTTCTCTGTGGCGGGCCCAGCCCTTTGGAACGACCTACCCCCTGAATTACGCACCATCACCGACCTCCGCCTCTTCCGCCAATGTCTAAAGACATATCTGTTCCAACAAGCCGGCCTAGCCTAACCTCCCACGGGGACTTTTTAGGAAGTTTTCAATTGGGTATTTTAAAATTTGGTTTTTAGCATAGGATAGGACTGTTTAATATATATTTTAAATTACGTATTTATCTTTTGTACTTTGTATGTTTTTAATTTCCTGTGCGCTGCCCTGGGTCCTCTGTGAAGAAGGGCGGGATATAAATTTAAATTAAAAAAAAAACTTCTGTCATCACCTTTACCTTTACACTTTATACTAACAAGACGTTGTCAGGAAGCCCGTGAATTTCAATGAAAAAACTTGAGACAAAAATTCTTATTTCTCCTGTTTTTGAATTGGAAGGTTGAGATATTTAAAGAAAATTAATAGAAGATCTATCATGTATAGTCCATACTGCACTTTAATTTTATTGGAGCAAAAAATAAAGGACAAACTATGTTAATATTTAACATTAAACTCAAGTTATACAGATGATATCTTTTGCTTAACTTAATTTTTGAATGATAGTTCAGGTGCTCTTAATAGGCTCTGTTTTGTTGCTATGGTTTTAAGAGAAATATTAATAATGTTTTAAAAAAGTCTTCCAGCAAGGGTATTGTCTAATATTTTCTTTGTGAAATTTTGTAGGTTATGTGAGGTGCTCAATCTGGATCCGAGGCATGTCCTAATTGCTGAAGTTATCTTCACAAATATTGGAGGGGCTGCTACAGCTATTGGGGATCCTCCAAATGTGATTATTGTTTCAAACCAGGAACTCAGGAAGTTGGTATGTATTGTTCTCTGCTGTATTAATAAAAACAGCAACAAATCCCTATGTACAGATATTGCTGTGCATTACTGATTTATTCATCCCACTGTGTTGAAAAATGAACATGTACATTTTGACAATGTTACATATAACCAAACATTTACCCTTTTTTTCTCTCTGAGAATGGTTGTACAAGGAATAACTTAAATTAGAAAAATGAACATTAGACCAAAAAACTGTTCAAATCTTAAAGTTTAATTTACTTCTCATCATTATATGTAGTAACTACCTTATTATCCAAACTTCAAGTCTATGTCCACATGCTTGGGATTAAGTCTCAAAAAAATCAATGGAATCCATTTCTGAATTGACATACATTGGAATTGTGTTATATGGGATGCAAATAACCAAAATTGTGCCCACTGATGGGAAGGTTTATTACTTTCATAAGATTTTTCATTGGTTCATTGACTTAATTTGTTTATCAAATTTAAAAACTGTTCATACCACTTTCAGAGTGATAGTGGACAGTTACAGATAAAAGCTTAAAAACCCTATTAAAAACCAATCCGTGCCAAGTTCTGTAAAAGTCCTTGGTTTTTATCTTGCACAAGACATGATATTATACATTTCTAATTGCCTGACAATATATTTATTTTCCTTTTCTGCATTAAACATTTAAACTTTCAAATACTGGTGCATTTTTAAGAAACCCGACTATCTTTTATAATTTGAAAAAGTGTTAATATTGCTGTGGCTGATTTACATAATTGTAGTTTAATTCATCTCTGCTCAGAGTGATATTGTGGGGACAGTGGGCAGGATCAATAATGTTAAATAGTTTATGTTCCATAGTCAATGATCTCAGAAGATAATCTAAAATGGTTTGTAAGATAATTACCTTAGCATTGGCATATGCCACCGGTAACTTCATAGACCATAGGAAGTTCTTCTGACTTACAGACTTCAGACATATTGTATGTCTGCACATTAGTAAAGGAAATTTGAAAGAAGACACTACAATGTGAACATAAACCACTGTCTTTTGGCTTTAGGATTTAATATGCTTTGAAAGTGACTCACAAGAGATATTGCAGGATATATGAGAATGCAAGCACAGTATCTCTTTAAAGCAACCACATCTTTTTTCAAACCTGCACAAATTTGAACTCATTAAAGTAGCGTGCCATTGATATGACATTAAAATAGTGAGGTATTTCAGGTGCAGATATATGGCTCTTTTAAAGAATAAGTACATTCATGCATTCTCACAGATTCTAAAGCACCATTCCTGAATATGTTTTGATGAACAGGCAGCCATTTTAGGCAACGTTGTACAGATAGTTCTTACTGACCACAATTGGGACTGGCAACTTGATTGCTAGGCACTGCATTCATTAAGTGAAATATCATGTGTCTGCAATGGAGCTATGACCTCCCTTTTGCTTGTGATTGTGACTTGTGATTTAATTTCTGTGTTCTCTACTAAGTCTGATTCTCAGAAGTTGAGAAGCACATAGTCCCAGCAATTATGGGACTATGGGACATTGTAATCGGTATAAATTGGTTGCAAAAATGTTTTTCCCAATAATTGTTATTGTGAACAGTCATTAAATGAGGCACTTGATAAGCAAGAACTACCTGTACTTGCATTTAGTATAAATCTTTTTGATGTACCTCTATTGAGTCAGTAAAAATATAGTGCATAGTGACTGAATCTGTTTAGATTTGCTACAATTTGTTATAGTATGACAATAAGAATGTGCTTTGTTAATAAACATAACTGATTTGCAATAGGTTGTGTTTTAAATTCTGAGGGCAGAACAAGAAGCAACAGGTGGAAACTAATCAAGGAGAGAAGCAACTTAGAACTGAGGAGAAATTTCCTGACAGTTAGGACAATTAATCAGTGGAACAGAAGTTGCCTCCAGAAGTTTGTTAATGCCCCAACACTGGAAGTCTTTAAGAAGATGTTGGACAGCCATTTGTCTGAAATGGTATAGGTCTTCCTGCCTGGGCAGGGAGTTGGACTAGATGACCTCCAAGGTCCCTTCCAACTCTGCTATTGTATTATTGTATTGTATTAAATTGTTTTTTTCCAAAACCTAAAACTATATTCACTTATTTGTATTACCAAAATTGTAGTATGTATGTATGCATGCATGCATACATGCTAGATGTATGCATGCATATATCTATGTTAGATAGCCATTTGTCTGAAATGGTATAGGGTTCCTGCCCACGCAGGGGGTTGGACTAGAAGACCTACAAGGTCCCTTCCAACTCTGCTATTGTATTGTATTGTATTGTATGTGTTTACTTAATTACTTGCTTGCTTGCTTACTTATTTACTTTCAAATCTATATGGCCATTCATCTCACAAGAAGTGATTTTGGGTGGTGTATAGCCTATATATCTTTCTTATCTTATATCTTTGTATTACTTCCTTTATCTTTTACTTTGTTCATGGTTTTGATTAAAATTATTAATTATAATTTGTCTTCCATCTTTATCTTTTGATGTCATAAACATATTTTAAAGACTCGGGAGGTGAAAGCTATTTTTTAAGCCAATTCATCATGATACACTGATAAATGCTGTCTTAAACTATCTTCCAGGATCCTGTCACTGACCAAGAGGGAGGTGCTTTGATGCAACTGTGTGTTTGTGTGTGTGTGTGTGTTGCATGAGTGAGTGAGTGTAAAAAGTAAAATTCTAAATTTCTTTCATTTGGCAGCCATTTTTTTATCAGATATGGTGAGCACATTTCCTGCTATGGAAAGCTAGGTGGGGAAGACATACTGTAAGTGGAATTTGAGAGCTCAGCTTAAGATGTGCTTCTTCTAAGAGAGACATGACTTTAAGGGTGCTATTAAAAAGACAGTCTAATCACATAAAACAGCAAATGCTATTTTTAATTTCCATTTTCACTGAGTAGAACCATTGTAACTGACTGCATTTCAACTGTATTTTTTCCTAGGGGTTGGACTTTGCTGCATTTACAGGGCATATGTTTATTGGAATCTGTCTTGTACTTCTGGTTTCCTTTCCTTTTCTACGGCTACTTTACTGGAACAAGAAACTCTATAACAAAGAGCCAAGTGAGATTGTTGGTGAGTGGAAATTTGAAACAAGTAGATATTGACCTGATTTACTTGATAAAATGAAACACCAAGAAGGGTATTTTGTTTTGAAATAGGGATTGGATTTATAGTGGGCTTCAACCCTGAAAATTTGTTATATTCCTTTTCCAGAATTATTTTATCTGCTTATTCAGTGATTAAGTTTGCTATGGACATCACATTATGGATTGTGTTTAAGATACAATGGATATTACACAGGTAGTTGATTTAAAAGAGCATTTGCTGGGAATCAGATGTAAAGTCACTTGGGCTGGCATGTGCCAAATGTTGATGTCAGGCATTACAAAAGTATGGCTTTAAATTTAGCTGCGCATTCCCTTAATTGCTTATGAAGGAATTGGCTTATGTGACAGAAGGCTAATGGACATGACTGGAATGAGATTACTCTCTTTGCTGCAGACAGAAAAGAAACTGTATACACGTAGAATAATTTTCTATTGCAGTGCCCTGTTTCCCTGAAAATAAGACCATCTTGGATAATAAGCCCAATTGGGCTTTTGAGTGCATGCACTAAAATAAGCCCTCCCCCCAAAATAAGCCCTCCCTGAAAATATTATAACACAGCAGCAGCCATGAGGTGGCCACCCTCGCCTCCTCCTGCACCTCAAAAACAATAAGACCTCCCTGAAAATAAGGTCAAGCAATTATTTGGGGTGTGTGTGTGTGTCAAAAGAAAAGAAGATCTTGTACAAAGAAATCAAAGTCCTTATATATTCTATGCTACAAGTTTAAATTCTAGGTGTTTTCATCTTCCAGAAAAAAACAGACAATTTAGCTGAACTTGTAATAGCCTTAATCCAGGTGTTGACATAATGGTTCTCCCTTCTATCTAGTGTGAAAATTAATATGGCTCCTCAATCCCCAGCTTTATTCTTTACAATAGCAATAGCACTTCATTTTACAGTTCTCTCTAAATCAGGGGTCTCCAACCTTTGCAACTTTAAGTCTGAAGGACTTCAGCTCCCAGACTTCTCTGGGAGCTTTGCTGGCTGGAGAAGTCTGGGAGCTGAAGTCCTTCAGACTTAAATAATAATAATAATCTTTATTGTCATTGTAAAAATTACAATGAAATTGGTTAATTACAATGAAATTGGTTAATTACAATGAAATTGGTTAAAGTTGCAAAGGTTGGAGACCTCTCCTCTAAATGGTTCACAGACTCAGCATATTGCCCCCAACAATCTGGCTCCTCATGTTACCAATCTTGGAAAGATGGAAGGCTGAGTCAACCTTGATTACAACATCAGTCTTGATTCCACTTTTTTGTTTAATATTTTAAATAAGTAGGCAGTGGTTTCTTAAAGACGTACTTTCTTTTTTATTTGTATTTTTTAAAAACCATTGTTAGCAAGCATAAAAGGCATTTTTAGGAGCAGCTAATAGCAATTACTCTGAAATCTTAAATGGTATTCTGAAAACTATTAGGAGTTGAACATCCCAAGGCTGAGATGTCTTGAAGTCTTTAAAGAAAATGGTATTATCCTATGCGTTGTTATTTGAAAGAGCATAATCATCTACAAAATTCTTGTGTTTTATTAACCAAAATGGTTAAACATATTCAGTAAAGAAGCGTATTCAAACTCAAATTAGACGTCATCTGTGTTATTCTCTCATTACTATCTTCAGATTCAGCAGTTCTCATAATTAGTAAACTTTTTCCCTCCTACAATCAGCAGTGGTTACATCATGATGAAGCTAATCAGTACTTGCTCATTGCTCAATAAAAGCAAATACTAAAATACTAGTTCTATTAATGATTTCTGGGAAAGGAGATGAGAGGGGTGATCAAAGTACATTTCATTAAAAGGGATCTGAAGCAATTTGGCTTCAGAGAAGTAACAGAATGAGTGCAAGATGTCTTAATGGAACTTTCCAATCTTTAATTGCTGTAGTTCTGTGATAACCTTCAACAGAATTGTTTGAAACAGCTGTTTCAATCAATTTAGTGTCTGCAAAGTTGCCCCCTGATTACCAATCAAACAAGTACTGAATGTTTATAAAAAAAAAACCCTCATTCACTGTTCTTCATTGCTTAGATTTCTTCAGTTTTCATATTCTTTTTGAGGGTATTCTGCTGCTACTGAGTTGCTTATGGCAGGGGTCTGCAAAGTTGGCTCTTTTACGATTGGTGGACTTCAACTCCCAGAATTCCCCAGCCAGCATAGCTGGCTGGGGAATTCTGGGAGTTGAAGTCCACCAGTCTTAAAAGAGCCAACTTTGCAGACCCCTGACTTAGGGTAAGCAAGGAATTCACAAGATTGCACTTTGAAATGCAAGGAGACTCCCGACATTTTAAAATTTAGAGACTAGATTGGAAGATGAAGATATTATATATCTATATAGATACATGGCAAGAACATTTTCATATTGTCAAGAAAAAGTCATGTATATTACCAGGATTTCATTTTTTTTAAATTTAATTTTATTAAATTTGTATACCGCGCCACTCTCCCAAAAAGGGACTCCGGGCGGTGCACAGGAAAAATTAAAACCACGCATATACATAAATACCGATAATAAATATGTCATAAATATTAAAAACTTATTAAATAACCCAACCTGTGCTAAAACCAATTAAAACCCCAATAAAATCTAATTCAATTTAAAAGCAGTAGATGGACTCGGAAGATTAAGCCAGGCCAGCTAAGCGAAAAAAGTGCGTTTTTAATTGTTGACGGAAGAGGCGGAGGTCTGTGATATTCCTAAGATCGGGGGGTAGATCGTTCCAGAGGGCAGGGCCCGCCACAGAGAAGGCCCTTCCCCTGGGTGTCACGAGCCGGCATTGCCCGGCCGTTGGCACACGGAGCAGACCCTCTCTGTGGGAGCGGATCAGTCGGAGGGATGTAAGTCAAGGGATTCAAGCTTGACTTGAAGGTTTTCTTTATAACACACACACACACACACACACACACACACACACACACACACACACACGGAAGTTTGGCATAAGGAAGTGGAAGTACAGTGAACTTGAAAATCCTGAGTTAATGATCTCTTAGCGTTTACACAACAGTAAAGATGGTGCCACATTAAGGTTTTGTGGAAACATCTTTCTTTCCCTTAGTAAACATATTGGTTTACAAACCATATAAAACGACCAACAAATAATAACAAAAACTCCTCTATCCATATTACAGGAACCATACCAATTGTTAAAATTAATCAACTCTTATTTAAAGTTTGACAATGTCATGGAGGAAGGAGACACTCGCTGAATATCTGTAGGTAGGCTGGCCCATCACCTTGGCAACCTGGCTCTTTCTGACTTCCAGAAGAGGCATGATGAACTAAACATGTCCCCGGGGGAGCAGAGACAAGGACTGTGGCAAACATCAAAGAACCAGTTCTTTAGAATCTCTCCAGACAAGAAGAGGATGAAAGATCATCCATATGTGTTCCATGAGGAGACCTCACAACAAGTCTTCCATAGATTTAAGCACCCAAGCTCACAACTGCAGTAGAGCCTTTTAAAGCAGGGATCTCCAACCTTTGCAACTTTAAGTCTGAAGGACTTCAGCTCCCAGAATTCTCCAGCCAGCAAAGCTGGCTGGAGAATTCTGGGAGCTGAAGTCCTTCAGACTTAAAGTTGCAAAGGTTGGAGACCCCTTTTTTTAAGGACACGAAGTTTGCTAACATCATTTTCTAATCACTTTTGCAAAATGCTTATTTAACCATCTTAAAGCTATTAGAGACCTTCAGAATGAGGAATATACATTTTTTTTCTGAACAAGAGAAAAATTAACTATATTATCTAGTTCTCTTTTCAACTCTCTATAACTTTTGTCTTCCTCTTGAAAAGTAAGTTATTTTTTCATTATTATTTTTTCTACATCTGCAGGCACTTTTGTTATAGAACCTGCATCATCTTAACTTCTTCTTTCACCCCCTTTCATTTTTATGTCTTTCATTATTTTTTTTCAAAAGCTGTCAATTTATTATTAAGTGAGGTAGCTAAGTTCCTGGACAAACATAATTTTCATAGTTGTTCAAACATTTTCTGAAGACATTCTGGTTTAATTCCTCTCTCTAGTAATCCTCTCCTTACTCTATTTATTATTGCCACTTTTCTCATGGTTGCCTTTATGATACTATCTTACAAAAATAAAGAAATGTCTCAAAAAGGGAAAGACCAAAAGCAAACTTCTCCTTCCTTTTTGTCATTTTGTCTTCCTGTGTCCTTAATGTTTACATACATCTTAAAATGGCACTCTGCAGTTACAGTGAGAATCACAGATTGGCTCATATTGCTTTTATGTTTTGATCTGTGAAATTCATCAATTGTCCGAACTCTTTAATAGCAAGCAAAAACATTCTTCCAGTTAATTGTTTTTTTAATTCCAATATTTTCAAAAGCACTTTCACCAAAAATAATCTTACAAAATAATTATCCATTTTATGCTTTCTTATAGTCACTCCTTGTTAAGCCTTCTGCAAAAAGCTTTTAAATATTTAAAATTCTTTTCCCCTTTGTAATACTAGAAAGACTATTGACTCACCAAGTGGGATTTTCTTTTCCTGCCCTCAGAAAACCTCTCTTTAGTTGTAAATTAGTTATATCCGAAAGTGCTTTAAAAATGAGGCTGAGACTAACCTTATATCCCTATAGGTTGCATTACAGCTGTGAGCTTGATTAAAATCCCTCAACTCCCAGCTACTCAACTTACAAGCTGGCCACAAAAATCTCAGTTCCTGCAGTTTATTCATGAACAGCAGTTTCCCGAACATAAGTGGGTGATCTCACAATCTCTCCTTTTTCTGAAAAGAAAGTAGTGGCTAGAATTCACTGTCTGATTGTTAGCTCTGCCAAAATATTGTACCTGGTCTTTCAGGGACATCTAGTTCACCTTAGGGATATCTCATTCTTGATAGGATTCAGTTCAGATCCCTGGCCTTTAATGAATATGTTTATGTACAACTGAGAACAAGAGATAGGCTAGGGCAGGGGTCCCAAAATCATGTCATCACGGCAGCATCACATGACGTATCGGGACTTCCCCCTTTTCACTAAACCAGGTTTGGGGATGGCCAGAACAAGAGATAGGCTAGGGCAGGGGTGTCAAACTCATGTCATCACAGTGGCATCACATGACGTATTAGGATTTCCCCCCCTTCACTAAACCAGGTTTGGGGATGGCCAGTGAGTGACGCATCTGGCATGCAGGCTGGGAGTTTGACAGTCCTGGACTAGGATTCATCTGAACCTTTTCAAAACAGCTGACTGAGCTGATCTCTGCAGAGATACTTAAATCATCTAGATTATTAGTGCTAAATGATGTCAACAGCCTCTCAAGAATTCATAATACACAAGATATCTATAGGCCAACACACAATGCTGATCACACACTTCATTTGATCATTTGCTGGGATAATCTTCTTCAGATAATTTCCCTTATAGTAATCCCATTGTCATGGACGACTAGTTGCCAAAGGCCAATCTTATAGGCACCTTCCATTATCAAGAGTTGAACTAGTCTTCCCCGAAAGATGGGATGAAGCAACAAAAAATGTAGAATACAAATATTGGAATACTGACTTTGAAAATGCAACATAGAGCCCATTTGAGATGCTATAGTGCAGTGCCCCCCAACCTTTTGGGCACCAGGGACCACTTCTGTGGAGAGATGTTTTTCCACAGACTGGAGGAGGCATGGTTTCAAGTGTTACCTGCACCCTGCGAATGGGGCATTGCTTGTATGCACAGACCAGTTGCTGACATGCCACGGACCAGTGCTGGTCCGTGGACTGGGGCTTGGGGTAATATATTCAAAAAGTATTAATGTAATTTCACTACAGAGCATTCAGAGCTGTTGGAAATGACAGTGGATAAGGGCCCTGAGATGGGATCTCCTCGCATTAAAACATGTGATGCTGAGTGAAGAGCAGAACAGGTTTGCGTGGCTTTTCATGAGGCAAGTGTATTTCTATTGATTATTGCTTGCATCTGGTCACAGCTCTATTTTAGAGCCACGGCTAGCAAGTAGTCTTTTTCTGGGACTTGTTCTACTATCTTGTTCCACTATCTGGGACTCTCTATTCCTTATAAAAATCTGTGCCTTTTGGAATGCCACACTCTTTGACTTCAGACCATTTCAACCCTGGACTCCAATGTCTGGATCCTGTTCAGGGTTTTGGTTCAATTCTGACAAGCCTGAGTATGTTTGCTTTCAAATGTATGGATGCCAACCACCCTCTGTGGTTCAGGAAAAACATGCCTGTATTCCCAAGCATTTGTGGGATGCCTGTCATATTGTGTTTTTAGTGTGGATTATCAATTTCTTTCTGTATTTAATTGTTTTAACCATGCATTGGCTTTTGTAAATTGCCCAGAGTGCATTGGAGTGGTAAGTTTTAATGCCTCCATGAGGGAGATGAATTGTATAAGTCTGCACCCACAAGATCAGCTTTGTGGAATTGTGATAGATCAGTTCCTAGAATTCTATGGCTGTGTAAGAAAAATGAGAGTGATTCAGATAGACTACAGGAAATAAATATGCAAACTGACTTTAGGATGGGACTGATTATTTAGTCAATGATTTTGGGAATGTTATGAATAAATTATTTGGATTATTTGGTGAATGATTTTCATTTGGAGACAAAGAAACTGTTGATTTTCCAAAGTTTCTCAGTAGCTTTCAATATAACTGACCCCAATATCTTTCTAGATCACCTGGCAGTTTGAGGAAATCTCCACTGAAATTATTCTGTTTGTATCTGCTAGGAAGATACTAGATGGTGACAGTTGAGCTTGTAGTTCCATGAATTTGGAGCTCATCCCTAAAAGCTTCATTTAATCTCCAACATTTTTTAACAGATATGTAACAGTCTGGAAGAGATCATCAGCAGATTTGGAAGCAAATGTTATCAATATGATGATGGCATTCAAATACCTTTTTCTATGGCAAAATCATAAAACATGACTGCCTTGACTATTTGGCTGCAGATGGTAATGGGTTAGAAGAGGAGAAATAATGTTGAGTCCAGATGGATTGGGAAGACTCATCATTGGATTTTAATAGCAGAATTATATACAACTGTCTAGATATGGTCATATTCTCTTAGAATGAGAAGATACATAGCTTTGAAGTGAGTCTGAATATAGATAGTTTTCTTTCTTTAATGGAGTTTATAATCAGAAACACTTTGATTTGTAGTGGTTGATGTGCCAGCTTCATCAGTTCATAGAGAATTATGAGAAAGTTACAGTTAAGCTCCAGATTCTTTTTTGTAATTTTCCCATAAGGTTGTCCTTCTGTACTATTTAGAATTTTCAAACTGTCTTTGAAACATCTGTTATGTTTAATACCATTTCTGAAATGTTTACAATGGCTGCAAGCTTGCTTTTGGGAAACAGTACAATGTGTTGTACTGCCACGATGTAAAAAAGACGTGGAGACTCTGGAAAGAGTGCAGAAAAGAGCAACCAAGATGATTAGGGGACTGGAGGCTAAAACATATGAAGAACGGTTGCAGGAACTGGGTATGTCTAGTTTAATGAAAAGAAGGACCAGGGGAGACATGATAGCAGTGTTCCGATATCTCAGAGGGTGCCACAAAGAAGAGGGAGTCAAGCTATTCTCCAAGGCACCTGGGGGCAGGATAAGAAGCAATGGGTGGAAGGAGAGAAGCAACTTAGAACTAAGGAGAAATTTCCTGACAGTTAGAACAATTAACCTCTGGAACAGCTTGCCTCCAGAAGTTGTGAATGCCCCAACCCTGGAAGTCTTTAAGAAGATGTTGGATAGCCATTTGTCTGAAATGGTATAAGGTTCCTGCCCACGCAGGGGGTTGGACTAGAAGACCTACAAGGTCCCTTCCAACTCTGCTATTGTATTATTATTATTATTGTTATTTCATGGTGATCCATAGGAAGGATTTAGTAGCAGAAACATACTGATGGTGACTGTGTAATGCTAATGTTCTTGATTTTAAGGAAATATAAAATTAACCAATGTCTAATACATTTCTTGCACTTTGGAACAGTAGATTTCAACAGAACAATAAATAGGATATCCTGACAGGAGTAACTAATCAGAAAAGGAGCTCAAGATGAGTGGGAGTACTAAAGGAGATGTTAAAAACATAATTGGAAATATTTTTAATAGCAGAGAAATAGGGAGCAAGAAAAGAAGTTATTGAATTACACAAAAAGCTTAGTGGAGGTCTTAAAATGGAACACAGTGTATGAAATTGTAGAGCATGTATCAGAAAACAAAAGCTAGGAGTGAGCCAAGGTTAATAAAGAATGCAAAGAACAGCAAACAGAGCTGCTTAAACAGATCTAAGCAAAATTAAAGGAAAATTATCAGATATCAGCTGCTCAATGAAGAAGACAAATTGCTAACAGATTATAATGAAGAGACAGAATTACTCATTTCCTACTTTGGTTCAATCAATTAATTAGAATACAACTGGAAGGGACCTTGGAGGTCTTCTAGTGCAACCCCCTGTTCAAGCAGAAGATCCTACGCCATTTCTGTTAGGTGGCTGTCCAGTCTTTTCTTAAAAACCTCCAGTGATGAAGTACCTACAACTTCTGAAGGCAAGCTCTTCCACTGGTTAATTGTTCTCACTGTTAAGAAATGTGTCCTTAATTCCAGGTTACGTCTCTCCTTGATTAGTTTCCATTGTTTCTTGGCTTGCCTTCTGGTGCTTTGGAAAATAAGTTGATCCCCTCTTTTTTGTGGCAGCCCCTCAAGTATTGGAATACTGCTATAATGTCTATTAATCATTACTGCTATAATATCTATTAATACTATTAATCCTTTTTTCTCTCTAGACCACTGATATTCAATTTCTGCAACCATTCTTCATTTGTTTTTGTCTCCAGGCCTTTAATCATCTTAGTAGCTCTTCTTTGCACTTTTCCCAAAGTCTCAACATCTTTGAGCAAAACCGAATGTAGTATTTCAGGCATAGTCTTACTAAGGATTTATAAAGTGGTGGTAATATTTCACGTGATTTTGATTCTATGCCTCTCTTTATACAATAAAAGATTGCATTAGCTTTTTTGGCTGCTGCTGCTGCACACTGCTGGCTCATGCTTAAGTGATAGTATTCTAGGACTCCAAGGTCCCTCTCACAGTTACTGTTTTTGAGTCAGGTTTTGCCCAATCTGTTGTATCTTTGGGGGGTTTTTCTGCCTAGATGTATAGCCTTGCTTTTCTCTGCATTAAATTTCATGTTGTTGGATAGGGCCCATTCTTCAAATCGGTCTAGATCATTTTGGACCCCGACCTTGTCTTCTGGAGTGTTGGCTATTCCTACCAGCTTAGTGTCATCTGCAAATTTGATGAGTTTCCTCTTCTAAGTCATTTATGAAGATATTGAAAAGTACTAGTACTTGTACAATGCATCATAAAGAGATTGATCTCAAAACATCTTGAAAACAATGTAGTAATTATCAGAAGCCACCATGGAGTTAAGTATAAATCTTGCCTGACTAGTTTCATCTCATTTTTTAAATTGGATAACTCCCTTAATAGATTATTGTAATGTGGTAGACATAATATACCTTGTCATGAACAGAAGCATTCATCATGCTGATTACCAAGCTTGTTAAGTGTGGGCTGCCTGAAAATTAAGGGGATATGCTGTTGTCTGTAATATTAGACTCAGAGTTCTGATCAATGATCTTTCATTGAATTTGAAGGAAATATAAATTAGGATTTCAGAAAGTTCAGTCTTGGTTTATTTACTCTTCAACATTTTGGTTTGGGTGGAGAATGGGGGAACGCTTATCAAATTTGCTGATGATATACAATTGACTGGGATAGCTAATACTACAGAAGACAGAAATAAAATTCAAATTGCAAAAGAGATCTTGGAATAGTAGCTTATTGCAAATTGAATAAAAAAAACAGTATGATTTAATTACAATGAAGGCAAATGCATTTTAGGCTGTATCAACAGAAATAAAATTTCCAAATCACAGATATGATCTTTTCACTCCCACATCGAATACTATGTCCAATTATGAATATCATACTTTTGAAGGAACAACCGAGATAAATTGGGAAGCTACAAACTAAGCTCCAAGAACAGTTATTGAAATAGCTGACTATGTTTAGTCCTGAAAAAACTAGGTGACAAAGATGGGGAATGATAATACTCTTCAAATTCCTCTAAAGGTGTCATGTAGATCAGGGGTCCCCAACCCCCAGTCCGTGGCTTGGTAGGAACCGGGCCACAGTGAGCGGTGCAACTCTTAGAAAGGGCCAGAGAGGAGGAGGAGGGAGGATCTTGTTTGGGAGGAGTTTGACTCCGTTACTTCCGAGGATATGGACAGGCTACGTGGGCGACTGCGAGCCACCACATGTTTATTGGACCCGTGCCCCTCCTGGCTTGTACTGGCATCCTGGGAGGTGACACGAGGCTGGCTCCAAGAGGTTGTCAACGCATCCTTGAGTGAGGGTTCCTTGCCTGCCTCCCTAAAAGAGGCCATGGTGAGGCCCCTCCTCAAGAAGCCCTCTTTGGACCCAGCTCTTTTGAACAACTACCGTCCAGTCTCCAACCTTCCCTTCTTGGCGAAGGTTGTTGAGAGTGTGGTGGCACAACAGTTTCCCCGTCACCTGGAGGAAGTTGACTATCTAGATCCGCGCCAGTCCGGCTTTCGGCCCGGGCATAGCACCGAGACGGCATTGGTCGCGTTGGTAGATGATCTCTGGAGGGCCAGAGATGGGGGATGTTCCTCCATCCTGGTCCTATTAGACCTCTCGGCGGCTTTCGATACCATCGACCATGGTATCCTATTGCATCGGCTGGGGGGGTTGGGGGTGGGAGGCACCGTTTTACGGTGGTTCTCCTCCTACCTCTCTGGCCGATCGCAATTTGTGCGGGCAGGAGAGCAGAGGTCGACCCCGAGACCCCTCACATGCGGGGTGCCTCAGGGGTCGGTCCTCTCGCCTCTCCTGTTTAACGCATACATGAAGCCGCTGGGCGAGATCATCCGTGGTTTTGGGGTAGAGTACCACCTGTACGCTGATGACACCCAGCTGTACATATCTACCCCAAACCACCCCAACGATGCCGTAGCGGTGATGTGCCAGTGCCTGGAAGCCGTGCGGATCTGGATGGGAAGTAACGGACTTAGGCTCAACCCGACCAAGACCGAGTGGCTGTGGTTTCCGGCTGCCCGATTCAACCAGCTCTCTCCAACGCTGGCCATAGGGGGCGAACATCTTGCCCCTGTGGATGGGGCGCGCAACTTGGGTGTCCTCCTGGATACCCGGCTGTCCATGGAAGATCAAGTGACAGCCGTGGCCAGGAGGGCGTTTTACCAGGTTCGCCTGGTACGCCAGTTGCGCCCCCTATTGGATCGGGACGCCCTTCGCACAGTCACTCATGCTCTCGTGACATCCCGACTGGATTATTGCAACTCTCTCTACATGGGGCTCCCCTTGAGGTGTACCCGGAGGCTTCAGTTGGTCCAGAATGCAGCCGCGCGAGCAATTATGGGCACCTCTAGGTTTGCCCACGTAACACCGCTGTTGCGCGAGCTGCACTGGCTACCTGTCGTCTTCCGGGTGCGCTTCAAGGTGTTAATTACCATCTTCAAAGCGCTCCATGGCTCGGGACCTAGCTACCTGCGGGATCGGATCCTGCCCCATACATCCTCACGGCCGATTCGCTCCCACAGAGAGGGACTTCTCCGGGTGCCGTCCACTAGACTTTGTCAGCGGGCGACGCCCAGGGGAAGGGCCTTCTCTGTGGCGGGCCCAGCCCTCTGGAATGACCTTCCCCCCGATATCAGGACAACCACGGACCTCCGCTCCTTCCGCTTAAAATTAAAGACGCACTTTTTCCGTCTGGCCGGCCTTGGGTAGTCTCTTTTTAGGTTAGGGTTTTTTAGGGGTAATTTTTAGTTTAGTTTATGGGTTTTAGCGCAGGATCTATTTAATCTACTTTTAACTCTGTATTTTGTATCTGTTTGTGGTTTATTTGTATTTTTAATTGCCTGTGCCCCGCCTCGAGTCCCCTTGGGGAGAGAGAGCGGGATATAAATTAAAATTATTATTATTATTATTATTATTATTATTATTAGGGGGCAACCCCTTGGGCAGAGCGTGCACCAGGGGCAGAAGAGTGCAGGCACGGCCGCTTGCGCCATTGGGGGCCCGAGAGGGGCAAGTGAGCTGACTCATCCCCCCCGTGCATGCATCCGCCGCTTGCTCCCCCTCTCCCCGCTCCCCTCTACGCCGGCTGAGCAGAACTTTTTTAACATGAAACCGGTCCCTGATGCCAAAAAGGTTGGGGACCCCTGATGTAGATGAAAGTTAAGATTCATTCTCATTCCAGAATGTAGCACAAGGAATAATGCATCACATTATTGGATGACAGGGGATGATTGACTATGAGTCAGTAAAATAAATTACTAGAGAGGTGATGGAGATTAGATTGTTGGGTTAATTCATTTTGGACTCTCACACTGAGCCAATGAGTTCAAGTCCCTGGTGAAAGCTACCCTGGTGACTTTGGGTCTATCACAGTCTCTCAGCCCAACCCAGAGTTGTTGTAAGGAAGATTTGTTGGATATGTTTGCTGCCTTGGGTTATTTGTAAAAATAATAAAATGGGATATAAATAAATAAAATAAAAGAACGTAATGGTCTCAAAAGCATCTGTCTGTAACACCAGGGACAATACCTCTTCTTATAAAATTTTATTTTGAACTAAGAAAATTTCGGGAGGCTCACCCCTAAAGGTATATGGTTTGTCCGATTGAGCTTCCTTCACCTCTGGAGTTCATTTCCCAGTACATGATAACAATTGCTATCTCAGACTTATACACCTTTTCACAGTGCTTTACAGCCCTCTCTAAGCGGTTTACAGAGTCAGCATATTGCCCCCAACAATTTGGGTCCCCATTTTACCCATCTCGGACGCATGGACGGCTGAGTCAACCTTGAGCCTGGTGAGATTCGATCTGCCAAATTGCAGTCAGCTGGGAGTTAGCAGAAGTAGCCTGCAGTACTGGACTCTAACCACTGCATCACGGTGGCTCATATGATGGAGACTGCCACCCACTTTGGTCTTTAGGAAGACATTAAAGTATATATTTTTGATAGGTCTATAGCAATTATTTTTTCTTTTAAAACATTTTATCCCTGTCACCAAAATAATAATATTGTTCAATTTTAATATGTTTATATAAACTTGGAAGTTTTATGTGTTTTAACTGGCTATTAGATCTCTGGTCTATTTGTTTTAGAGCAGTGTTTTTCAAATATGGCAACTTTAAGGTGTGTAGACTTCAACTCTCAGAATTTCTGGAGTTTCAGGATTTTGTGGAGTTATAATTTAAATATTTTAAAGTTATCAGTTCTAATAACCACTCTTTTAGATTATTCAGAGATTTAGATGGCTGACTCTTACAAGTAAAATAAACTATAAATAAAAACAGAGATGGTATAACGAACTGTTATTTCTGAAGGCCCATAGTAATTCTGGAGCAGTGATTAAATTTATTGGCTGCTCATTGTTACCCTGTAGTAAGGTGGGCAGCCATTAAATTTAATAATAATAAATAACAAAAAATAATAATCAAAGCAATTTTCTTTTAACTAAACTGACTGGTAATTCTGGAAGCTGCCATCAACATCTTACCCAGTTTGGGAAGGCTATGCTAAAAAGAATTAAGATTTTTCTTTCTTCTTGGAATCATTTTGGACAGGTTCTGCCAAATGAAATAAGTTTCACTGAAAACAACAGAACAAGACCCACTCAGAGTTCCTCTTTTATGGAGATGGGCTGTTTAGAAATGTGAAATATAAATATTAAATAAATAACCAGTGCTGATGTTACGGTAACCAGTGTATACAACTGATCCTGGAGTTAATCTTCTCATGTCAATAATATAAGCAACATTCTGTAATTCCCATGAGTTTTCTTCTTTTAAGGCTTCTTCTCCCAGCTCTCATCCCAAATTCTGCAAAGCTAAAACAATTATAGAACTGTTTCTACGCCATTTGGGTGAGCAGATCTTTTCATGGTTAAATGTGAAACAATTACTTTTGCTCTGGTTTGCTATCAGAGAAACGGTAATTTAAATATTTGTGTTTTCCTAAAAAGGCATATCTAATATAGAATCTTACTGAATGGTTGTAAAGCTTGATAGGCTACCAGCAGACCATTCCTTCAAAACAAATTTGATATGATTACCTGCCCATGCATAATTTATCTCTTTTCTGAGAATTGAAATGCCCTGCTTGATTTAGGGACAAATTGATGGGGTATGTGAAGCACTGTGCGTGGCTTGAAGATTGAACTGCCACATAATGATGTTGCTTCTTGGAATGATTATGGTGATGGTAGCTTAGTAACCTCCCAAAAAGAAATACCTGATTTTAAAAAGTGTTTCATAAACTACTATATGTAGTAAGAGGCAATCACAGCCTCCATCTTGAACAAATCTTGCTATATCCATGTAGAAAAATAACGGTCAGAATGGGAACTATTCCAATATAAATATCTTGTTCATAGATAGTCACTACATGATTAAAATGATTGCTGAGTCTGTGGTTTAAATTTTAAACATTTAAAGTTAATTCTCCCTGGTAATCAGACAAAAGCAGGGAAAAATATTGCATTGGTTACTTCTAATTTTTGATGTAATCTCTGAAACGTGACTGCAAGATTTCAACAAAAATATTGTTTGTATATTTAAATTTTGATAATATAGTTCTTTAAAAAAAGATTTTAAAATATTTTTATAATGTTTGTTATATATTTAATTTCTGTGTACCACCCAGAGTAGTTTTTTGTGATATAAATTTGATTAAGGTCGTATTATATACATTATATATATTATATATATTATATTATATATAATAACAGATTTTATATGAGAAGCAATTCCAATTAAAAAGGACCCAGAGGGTTATTTGACCGGTCAATGAAGCTGAAAGGAGCTTCAAATTGAAAAAAAATGTTGTTTTTCTTATATTTAAAATATTACATTTATGCCCACTGTTTTCATGACTTGTCCTATTATGTTTTGTATTTGATAACTTTTTTACTATGAAAAGATCTTTCAAAAGTTAGAAATAATCTGCATTCTTTAGAATCTCTGGGAGATCATGACTGAAAATACCCCCCCCCCCCAAAACAACAATGGAAAAAAAGGACCTTTTTGCAAAGAGGTTGACTTACTGATTGTCTGAGGATTGATTACATGTATCAAGTCAGTCTTTACTCCTCATGACCACATGGACATATCTTTCCACTAAGATCTTCTGCTTCTTCAAAGTCCAACTTTTGCTTCCATAGAGTGTCACAGGGTGTACCATTCCTTGTATGATTCTGATCTTTGCAAGTACAGGCATGTCATAGCATCTGATTATTTTTTCTAATGACTTCATTGCTTGTCTGAGGCATACTGTATTTCTTGACTGCTGAATGCTTTTTTAAATTTTTTTTTCTTATACTCAATACTAAAAGGCACACTTCAATTTTTTCCCTCAGTTCTACAATGGTTTTTGTACCTGCTGTCATTAGTTTAGTCTTCTTTAGACTTAATCTCGAAAACAGTGACTATCTGCTTGAAATCATATGATGGAACTACTTTATTCCTTCTCTCTAGCTTGACCCATAGGCAGTCCCTGGCCATCTCTTTGATTTTATAGTTGAACTCTTCCGCTTCCTTGTCCCAGTAATGCAGTCAATTTTATTTCTCTGTATCCCATTTGGACATGTCCCTATGCATTGTAGAGGCATCATTTTAGTTGTATGAAGATGATATTAGAAAAAAGATATGATAGGATTGGCATAAACAGAAATTTAATTGTAATTCTCCTGCTTTATTTCTATTTTCTAAGCCATACGGAGCAGCTAATCTTATTTCCTCAGTATTTCCAACTTTGGTAGTCCAGTTTCCAACCTCAGGCGTTGCATCTTGCATGTTCTGTCAAGATATGTTTCAGACTGAGCTTCCAGTTATATTTCAGATTCAACCTTATCATAGCATTCTTCTGCATTGGACCACAAGCATATTAAAAGGTGTCCATGAAGTCTAATAGCTATTGTTTAGCCACTGACTGCATAGTGCCTGAATAATAATACTATGTTTGCTGTATTTTTATTGACCCTGAAAGAAATGTTGCTCTTTCTTTTATTTTTTTAATGGTAGCCCAAGTAGTAAACAGTGTCTTCTCATTGAAAGTGTCCAATTCTACTTAATTTCAATTTACTGATGCCTAGCATATCAGTGTTTGGTAGATTTATTTCATTTTTCCCTACTTTCATGCTTCTATGTTTAGGTATAGAGGGTAAGAAAGATGATATTGAGAGAAATACTGAACAAATTTACCTAGGCAAAAGTGTCTAAAACATTTTAAAGTCCCAAGGAATGAGATTATATTCAGAAACTACTCGGGCAACATCTCCCTAATCCATGGGAGTATAAGGGGTGATGGTAGAAGAGTTACACCACAATTACCCTTGCAAAATTCTGTTAATGTGACCTATTTCAATCAAGCTTAGTTCTAAACTTTTTGTAGAACATTCCCTCAAAGAGCTGATGGTTCATTTGGTTTCTTGGAGAAGTTCAGGGGTGATTTATGATAGTCTTCTCTTATGGAGTAAAATTATACTTTTAGTGGTTGTCGTTAAAGTGATCATCCATCTCCAGCATCTTCTTGTATTGCTACTGCCTGATGTAGGTTTTTGTTTGATTTACCCGGAAGAAACTTCATGCCTTGAATGACCCTACTGGGAATACATAATGCTGGCATACAATTCTGATGTTCTTCATTTTTCTCCCCACAGGCAGCGCTACAGAGTTTAAGATTCCGCCCCCCCCCCAAGTATAATACAACTGGCCCTCCAATACTATTTGTTTTTTGCAATGCTATGTGGGAATGACCTTGGGAGACTGGGGCAAGAGCGACAGTTAGTGAACAGTCAGACTAGAGGCAACTTAGGCTGCAGCAAAATTGTGGGTATGCAAAGGTCCCTCCTTAGTTTCTTAGGCTGTAAAGCAATATGGGAAATATGTATTTTCAGATTTGCAAGAGTGTGCTTCCTGACTGGACTACCTTGCAAAGCTGATCTTAATCTTGCCAGTCTTCAACTTTTCCCATAAGGTGAAATTGGCTGTCTCTGCCGTTCTTTCATTGGAAACGAGAACATTGGAAATGGAAGTTGAAGGTTGAAGCGTATTGTGTGTGAATGAGTGTTTCTGAGAATCTGCCCTTAGCAATTACCATATTTTTCAGAGCATAAAATGCTTCGATTTTAAACTAAAACTAGGGGTAGTTTTAGTTTATGGGTTTTTAGCGCAGGATTAATTTAATTCATTTTTAATTTTGTATTCTGTCTGTGGTTTTAACTGTATTTTTAAGTGCCTGTGCCCCGCCTCGAGTCCCTTTGGGGAGAGAGAGCGGGTTATAAAATTAAAAATTATTATTAAATTATTATTATTATTATTCGAAGTATAAGATGCACCTATATTTTGGGGAGGAAAACAAGGGGAAAAAATCTGCCTCTGCCTCTCAGCAATTTGCCTCCTTGCAACAAACAGTGCAGACAATATACACTGTTTGTAGTGTTATATTTCAGACTATACTTGTACAGATGCTGTTGAAATTGATGTGCTTTCTGGAAGTATAGTTATTCTCTGCTATTTAAAAGAATAGCACTTTTTAAAACAATAGCATGGGACGTCTTCAGATCAAGCATTTATTTTAAAAAGCTTCTTCATTTGTTAAGTTGTCTAGAATAATAATAAAGCAGTCTTTAAAAAATAAGTCTAATAATTCGAACATTCTATAGGCATTTATAGTTGTTGACTTACCTCCTTGCAGCAAACAGCCTGATTAGCACAAGAAAAAAAAATCTGCCTCTGCTCCCAGCAATTTGCCACATGGAGCAAACAGCAAGTTTCACTTTCAATTTCTCCCGATCATCAGCTGTTATAGACTGCAGGGATTGCTATAGTTTATTGAAGCCTCCGCAAGCCCCCGTTTGCTGCAAAGTGGTAAATTGCTGGGAGGCAGAGCCAACGGGTGGGACCGGTGGGTGGGTGGGGCTACATTCAGTGTATAAGATGTACCCAAATTTTCACCCTCTTTTAGGGGGGGAAAGGTGCATCTTATACTCCCCAAAATACGGTACTAGTAAAGTAGGTTTAACTATTTAACTATAGCAGAAAGGAGATTTATTTACAGGTTATGAACCATGTGCTGTGTGTCTGAATTTTAATCATATGCTCATGGAGATGTTGCAACAGTCGTAAGTGTGAAAAATATCATAACTCACTTTTTTCAATGACATAGCTTTGAACAGTCACTAAATGAATAGTTGTAAGTTGAGGACTACCTGTATCTCCCATCTCCTTCTGCAGACCAAACTAAAGGACTATCTGTCTCTTATATAACTATTCCCCTGGCTATGGCTCTTCTTCTGCCTCACAAAGTCTAATCTACCAACCTCTACCTCTGTGGGCAATTGTCAAGGAAGATTAGAATTATATTCCAACACCATCCAAAGCAGGGTGAGTTCCAGAAGGCAGTACTGCAGGTTTGCTTGTGTGCACTTCACATGCTTGATGCACGCTATGCATGCATGCACAGTACAATTAAAATTTGTACTGTGCTTGCACGCAGAGAACTGGTTTGGGAGTGTGGCAGGCCTGGGTCACTGCCGGTTCCAGTGACCCAAGCCGCCAAACCACTACCGGCTCAGCCGAACCGGTCCGAACCAGTAGGAACCCACTACTGATCCAAAGATCTATAAATCTGCCACTTCTGATTAAGAAACTTGCAAATAGAATGTCAGGGTGAGGGCCAATATAATTTCAAACATACAAACATATGTAAATATATATTTAGGACACACACACACACACACACTTCCTTTTCAAACTCTCCACACGCCAGTCAATAGATTAGTGAGTATATCAGGCTTAGAAGATTATTGTATCAATTGATTTCTTCATGATCCCAGCAGTTGTTTAATTGTGCAGAAATATGTACCACAGCATATTATAGATGCACTAACTGAAAGGAACAATCTTTGTCTGAAAACAATAGAATGAATTGCAGTAAGACTTTTTTTCTCCAGATAGTTGCCAAAGAGTAATCTTTTGAAAAATGTTATCAGCTTGATTTTGGAAATGAGGTAACCTAGAAACCTAACACTTTGAGTGGCAGTGTCTTTATACAGAATAAATGACAATTGTTTTGATAGTTTTCAAGACTGAATGCAATCTTCTTGGCAACACATTACATTGTCGGGTTTGTTTTTAGCTTAGTGAAGAGCAGTAAATTACCTAAAATAGGTAATTTGGGCAGATAAATAAGTAAATTGATAAAAAATATATCTTATGGAATATGACCCCCTCGTGTCAGAATTCAGTAGCTGTAAGGATCAGATGGATGATGGGAGACAGTCCTGCAAATCTCGATAGTAAAAGAATATTGTATTTCTGATACCGTTTTAGACATTTTTATAAATTGAAGAATAGTGAAGTGTAAGACTTTGATACATTGCCCACACTTAGATGGCAGATTGTGTGAAAAAGCTGACAGTTGAATTATAATTCTTTGTCAAAATGTCTTTTCTTTGATTGAACATTTGTGTTAGCTGAATGTACAGTTGCATAATGCTAATTATAGCTGTAGAAATCCAGGTTCAGATCTTCAGTCAACTAATGAGACTTCACTAGATAATTTTCACTGAGCCCCCGTCTCTCATCCTAAACATCTTCTAGGGTTCTTGTGAAATTGCAAAAGTAAAAAGTATTTTCTACCTTGCAAAAACATATAGAAATTATGCCCATAATAATTACTATGATAAGAAAAACCTAGTGCACAATTTTGAACCATTGCATTCTAAGCCATGATTATCAAATGGCTCAAATCTTCACATTATAAATGATTAGAAGGATAGAGTTGAAAAACGCCATTTACGTCATGACATACCTCCCTCCTTAGCACAACCATTCAATAGGGGACTAATTCAGACATTCTCTGGGCTTTGTGTCTATAAAAATGAAAGGAAACTCAAATGAGATAAAGCAAGATGAAAAGTAACAAACCATGATCTCACGGTGTATCTTCTATTGCATTCATTTAATCAATGTGGATCATTTGTTGAACTGTTAGCACTTGGGATTTACTTTATTTTTAATGTTTTTGATCATGTTGATCTTGTAGGCCAAGGCTGACAAACTCCCAGCCATCCATGGGCTGGATGCGTCATGCATTGGCCACGCCCACCCCCATTTTAGCAAAGGGGGGAAAGTCCTGATACGTCGCGTGACACTGCTGTGATGATATGAGCTTGAGACCCCTGCTGTAGGCAGTGGCTTTTCTAATAGGAGCAGCTGTTCAGGTTCCCCCCTCCCCATGTGATTATCCCCATCTTGGATTTCTGAAAAGCAGAATGTGTGATCTGAAATAATTGGTAGGAAAAAGTGGCAATATATTCTGCCCAGGATCTTTTAAAGGCCTATAGCCATGATGCGTACCTATGGCATGCATATCTGTGAGCCTGTTGGGCCCATTTTTCACCCTCCCCAGGCTTTGGAGGCTTTCCTGGAGCCCAGGGAGGGCGAAAACAGCCTACCCTCCGCCCTGGAGGAAATACAAATATCAGCTTGGAGGCGAGCGGTGTGGTGCACATGGGAGGGAGCATGTGAAGGGGTTTGTGCTCACATGCACACTTGGGGGTGCGCTTTGCGTTATGGGTGCCGGCACTCATGTGCGCGCTATCCCGCACGTGCGCTTGCATTTTTGGCACCCAGCAACAACAAGATTAGCCATCACTGGCCTATTGTGTAACAGTCCATCACAACAATTCATGATAAATTATATTCTAGGTTAGGTTCTGATTGAAATACTCAATTTCAAAAAATAGAAATCATTTGTATGTTAGATATGTTTTAGTGGTTGCTATGGTATAGCACAAATAACTTCTTAAAAAGAACTCAGGGTTCAAATCAAGTTTAAACACCCGGATATTATATTGACAGTGTATTATATTTAATGCTTAGCCAAAAGAGTTCAAGATTCAACTTAATTGTACATTAATCTTTTATATATCAAAAAGATCTGGTGCCAAGAGGAAGAATAGGATTTAAATGTTGAATAAATTTCACATTTTCAATGCTCTCTACATAAAGCAATTACAAAAATTGGCATAGCTATGAATAACATTTTATGAATATTTAACATATCTAAGAATAAGATCTAAGTATATAAATGAACAAAAAGCCAATCATAGTACATAAATACTAAAAACACTCTAATCTGTTGTGCAATTTTATCTACACCAAATCTCTTTCACTTTCAAACATAATTAGAGTGATTCACTTGAATGACTGCATTTGTAATTTTTGCAGTAAACTTTAATATTTGTAAAGTAAACTTTATACTGTATTTCCCCCAAAATAAGACAGGATCTTATTTTATTTTGCCCCCCCCCCCTCAAAAGCGCTTGGACTTATTTTTGGGGAAGTCTTATTATTTCTGAGGTGCAGGAAGCGGCGAGTGTGGTCACCTCATGGCTGCTGCTGTGTTGCAATATTTGGAGGGCTTTTTATTTGGAGGGCTTTTTTTTTGGGAGGACTTATTTTAGCACATGTGCTCAACGTTCCAATTGGGCTTATTATCTAGGAAGCTCTTATTTTCAGGGAAACAGAGTAATCTCTCTCTTTATATATAAAAGGCAAATACTACTCACTCATCATGAAATCTCCAGAACTGTAAAGCCTACAAACTTGAAATCTGGCACATATGTTCCTCTTGGCTTCTAGGTGCTCACTTAGAAAGGATTTTTCAAAATGACCATCAGATCATTAGTATTTCTTATACAATAATTAACATACTCTGATGCTAAGGAGTTCTACTTCCCCTCCCCACCTGAAAAGAACTCTATTCCAACTGCCAGTTGCCTCACATTTTGTTACCTCAGTTCAAACTGGCAGACATTCTGCTCCTTTACTCAGGAGCAGTCTGGGGCTCCTTACAGTACTAAACGTTGGTATTTCACCAAAATGTCTATGGCGCCTTCCACCTATGGACTCAAGGCGTCAGGAGCAATATTCCCTTATGTGTTTCAATCACCAACCATCACTGAACCAATGGATTGTGAACCCCATTTCTCCTGCATAGCCCGATCACATAGTTTCGCATTGAAGCATGGATATCCAGCTAGTGAATGCATAAAATGACTGGTGATTGCTTTGGAACCAAGTTCCATTTCCATGATTTCATGCACTATTGTTTTTCCCCTAATGGATTTCTAGAAAATAGGGATCCCCAGACCACCTGATTTGGTCCTGGATCTAATAATGTTTAGCATCTATAAAATATTAACTTAAATTGCTTTGTATTCATTTCTTAGCGGTTATTATTCAGTGCCACTTGGAGATCCAGGATTATATCAACTATCACTTCTTTTATTTTTCCTGTACAATTTCCTGACCAATTTCTGATTTAGGGTGAATTCACACTAAACAAGAAACCATGACATAGCATTACAAAGGCTTTTCATCAAACCCCCCCCCCCCTTTTCAGGCATTTACAATGAGAAATAAAATTGGGTGTTTAAAATATATATATATAAATACAAGAATGGCAGTACCTGACTTGGTTGTAGTGTTGCAAATTTTTGGCCAGAGATATCATATATTCTTGTGACTGGGAACATTGAAATATGCCATGTTATCACTCTCAGCTAAATAATTTTATTTCTTTTAGAACTGAAACATGAAATCCATGTTTGGAAGCTGACAGCCCAGAGAATTAACCCTGCAAGCAGAGAAGAAACAGCTGTGAAGTGCCTCTTAATGCAAAAAGTTAGAACTCTAGAGTTCTTGCTAAGGAAAAAGCTCAAAACTTTTCACAGGTAACATCAGGCTCTTGATAGCCAGTCTTATTGGGAACAAGACCTATACTGAATCTTCTTTAGCTTTATTATAAATGAAAGTATTAGGACTCAGAGTCTCCAGACTTAGCAACTTTAAGATATGTGAATTTCATTTCCCAGAATTCTCCTGCGAGGGGGTTGAAATTGACACATCTTGCTGATCTTGAGAAATACTGGATAAAGTTATGGAAATCTCAATACTTAGACTACTTTTATTTTAAAGCCCCATTTACCTCTCATATTTAGGGTAATATTCTGTATTTTTTTAAAATGTCTCTCGTCAAACAATGGGTTGCTTGCCCATTTCCTTACCAGGCTGTGAATAGGCAATCATATATACAGTAAATAACTCTTCACAAAAGATCTATCAGCAGATTTTCAAGATAATTATCTTCATATATGTGGAAGTGATGCATAAATATTATGTACCAAGCCCTGTGTACCTCCAAATCAGTTCTAGAGAAAGAGGAAATTGACCCGAGAATATTTAGTTATGGTATAAAGTGGATTGAGAAACAGCAGTCAAGGTGCAGGATGAAATCTGGTTTGATAGAGACTTAACGTGATAAAAAAGCAGCAACAAAAAACGAATTCATTTTTTAAAAAAATTAAACAAATTCAATGTGAATGAGAATTTTTTTTGAAAACATATCTATATTATATATCTCAATAGGAATCCTGCAGCTGCTACAGAGTGTAAATTTAATGGGAAATCTAAGTTTTCTATTATGTAGTAGTCTAGGGCAGGGGTCTGCAAAGTCGGTTCTTTTAAGACTGGTGGACTTCAACTCCCAACTCTGGGAGTTGAAGTCCACCAGTCTTAAAAGAGCCGACTTTGCAGACCCCTGGTCTAGGGCGATTCTAAATGAAGCAATTGCTCAGAATTGCATCCCTGAATCTTTTAATTTTGTTACCCCCAACTACAAATATTAAAACAGCAACACCATTAAATAGCTCAAGAAATTCTACTGATATTCACTGTTAGTGAAATATCCATTCTTTTTAAATTCATGGATTGTTGGAAAGAAATTATATGAAGGGGTGAATCTCTTTGGGTCTATCCATCAGCAACTGAAACGTAAAAAGAACAAGCCACAATTGATATAGTCCAGGGGTCTGCAAAGTCGGCTCTTTTAAGACTGGTGGACTTCAACTCCCAGAGTTGCCCAGCCAGCATAGCTGGCTGGGGAATTCTGGGAGTTGAAGTCCACCAGTCTTAAAAGAGCCGACTTTGCAGACCCCTGGTATAGTCAGAGGAGCTGGCAAAAAAAAGAAAGATTCATTTTAAAATGAACCCAATGATTCCATTATTTTTTCTTCTGGTCCTTCCCTAGAAACTAGATATATGTTGTGTCACTTAATGGTAAGTGGTTATGGAACATAAATATTAAGTATAATTACGGATAACAAATAATGTACTTTTTCTTTTGGTATCGTTTTATATATCTTATATTTTCAGACAAATCTCACAAGAAGATAAAAACTGGGAAACAAATATCCAGGAGCTCCAAAAAAAGGTAAACAATTCTGAGAAATGTTCACCTACATCTATAATGTTCTAGTTTTTTTAATATTGAGAACAATGCAAGTGCACAAAATCTTCTATTTTGAAATCTTCCAAGGATACAAAAAAATATTTTGAGCCTGAAGTGCGCATATGGGCACTCTTCCTCAGGTCATATATAAATAACTAAAGGTATTTTAGAACACTTTGTTTTACATCACAAGACTATCTTTGTCTGAAGTAGAAACTGGTTTGTTTCTTTGCATTTCAGAAGAGCTAGTATCATTATGCAATTGTAATGTAATTCTTCATTATGCTCAATCTCAGTAAAATCAGTAGAATAAAAGAACACTAAAATAGTAAAACATTAAAAACAAAAGCCGGTAAGAGGGGTATAAGAACAAAACAGACTACAATAAAACAATACAATTATTGGTAGGTTGCAGAAATCAACTTCTGATAATACAAGCAATAAAACAAAAACTGAGTAATATTTAAGGGAAGATATGTGTGGTGGAGGAAAAATACCACTTTCCATTTAACTAAACCACAGTAGCAGAATATCTGTGGACATAGTGCCTGTTATGTAAAAATGTTGTTCTGATGAAGCAACCTGGGGCAGAGTTAAATGAGGTATCAGTCTAGAATCCCTACATAGTCATAAGCAAACTGACTCCAACCTCCCTTGAATTCTGTTTGACCGTTATCTAACTCCAAGCAGGTGATAACCATTGGTGGGTTGCAGATGGTACGCTCTGGTACGGGCCTACCGGTGCCTGCCATGAGCACTGAGTACCATTCTGGTATAGTGCTCTGGAGGATTCACCCACCCACCCGTTGTCCTTACAAAGACCTTAATTTGAGGTCTTCGGCGCTTCCGCTCATGGCACATATGGCGCCTGTGTGATGCTCCGCTGAGCAGCTGGAGCATCGCAGGGGCTCGTGGAGGCATCACAGGAGGTAAGGACACATGTGCATGCTGCGTGCACATGCACGCACACTGCATGTGTTCATGTGGTGGACGCTGGGTCCCGTTGCACCATACTGGTTGCAATGGGATCCGGAACCCACCACTGGTGATAACCATTAGTTGAGAATATCCCTGTACATAGGCATAAGTAGCAATAAATCAGTTTAATTGCACCTTCATGTGTGGATCTGAACGTTTGTACCTAATAGGAACAGATGTGGGGGTTTGGAGAAGAATGTTGAGGGAAGCAGCGAGTGTCAGAGGACAACAAATAGATAGCACCCCAACACTTCTATGCTGCGTAGCTGAAACTCAGCTCATTGCCTAGGCAAAGAGAGCTGGTTCCTCTCATCTAGAAAGCCTTCTCCAGAGGTTAAAAATTACACACTAAGAAGCTGCTTATATACACACATCTGAGGCTGGAAGACTTATTTAGACAGGAGAACAAGCCTCAGACTATTGCTGTCAGATCAGTTTACCACCTTGCTTAGACATTCGATATTGAACATTTAGAGTTCTAGGTCTGGACAGATGAGGAGTGCCTGTTTATGTTTTCAACCATTTTCCTTGAACACTCAAGGGACTGAGGAGAATAAATTTCAGCAAGTTCTTTAGATCTCTGGAATATGCAGCATTTGCTTTCTGTTACTTGCTAGCCAGCTCCCCACCCTTCTCTTTGCAAAGCTATCTATCTGCCTCAAGATTATTCTACTTTTTATTATTTTTTATTGTATTTACATGCTACGCATCTCACTGCCAAGCAACTCTGGGTGGCTAACAACAATATAAAAACACAATATAAAATGATGGAAGATTAAAAACATTCGCCAGACAATAACTAGTGAGAAAACTGAGTTTCTTGGGAATTTGATTAAAAGACAAGTTGAAAATCAAGCACATATACCTTTATAAAAAGCACAATATAAAAGAAAGTGACCTTAGCTTTACATAGACAAAGCTGGACTGCATATGGCATTCCTTTAAGCTTTCCTTAAAATTGCTCAGTTAGACTTTCAATACTTTGAAATATGGTAGCAATAAGGGTCTTCTAACTTTTGGCCCTTTAATTGATCAAAATATCTGGCTAGGATGATGCTGTTTGGCCTTCTAAAAATATATCTCTTACAGGGTTTGGCCATGGCTATAATGTATTGCCTTCCTGCCAAGTTAGATGGATGAAAATCTAATGCTAAAAGATGTTATGGAAAGATACCACAATACTGCATTTTCTGCTGTATAGACCTTTTCTATCTTGTGAAGAAATTATCAGGTGGATGTCACTGTGGATAGTCCTAAACAGCAAAAGGATAGACTTAACCAAAGATCCATGTCTGCAGATCCACTTTGACAACACATTGGACCGTTTGAAAAATTTTCTTTACAAATTTCATCCCAATACTGGTAGTGCAGAATTGCCAACCTGTCATAGTTAGATGAGCCATACTTGAATTGTCACGCTTGGGTTGTTAGTAAAAATTGTTCCATAGTTTGTAGAGATAAAATAATACAGCTAGTGATGAGATCTAATGGCTGATGCCAATTTCTTGGAGTTGTGCAATATATAATTCAGATGGGAACTCTGCCTGCTGAATGGTTATTACTCATTAAAGCAGCTGCATCTATTTCCAGAATTGCTTTTCTCACAGATCTTCCCTGCAATGGAAGGTTAGGATTAAAGATTCCACTGCAAATTTCTGTTTTTCTCATTCTTATAAATTACCTAGAGGAAAGTTTATGGATCTTGAATACAGATAGTTTCCTAAAGTGGAGGTCTTTGTCAAATTATTTATTTCATTTGTTTCTAAATGCATGTTTGTGCATGGGAGAAAATCACAGTAACTACTATATACAATAATAAATGAATAAAAGTAGAAGAAAAATACAGTGCTCTACCTATATTTTAACCATAATTAAATCCATTTGTCAATAAACTGACATAGTAACTGTGGAGAGGCTGTTTAGTCTTGGAATGTGTGGCTCCTGGTAGTTAAACATTATTACGGGACTTTCGTCTTGGTGTTTCTGTTCCTGCTATAATAAGAAAAATAATAATGAGATCTTATTTTATTTGTATGATAAAAATGAAAACTTCAATTGAGATGAAAGACTTGCTGCTGTTCCCAAGATTGTCAACAGGGTTCTACTTGGAAATGTAATACAAATATCTAAAATCCAAATGTGTTTCATTCTAAATTTAAAATATTGTTTTCACACTTTAGATGTTTCCCCTGCCATTTTAATGAAAACATATATTACAATCATATTTGGTGCTGACTTGGGAAACATGCTAGTATAAAGCTGGATATTTGAAGACTATTTCCACTTGATTCATCTATTTTCTCTTTTGAACAGCACAGAATAACAGACAAGTTGCTTCTCATCAAATGTCTGATGGTTTTAGGAATTGTTATTCTCATGTACTTTCTCAATCCATTCGTTCCAGGAATTCATTTAGATCTTGGTAAGCTCCATTTGGATTATTTATTGGTATTTAAACATATTCTGTTTGTGTAGGAGAAGAGCAGGCAGAGTGTGTGTGTGTGTGTGGGGGGGGGGAAGAGTTAGGTGCACCATTAGTTTCGAATCATTTTGTTCTCACAAGCACTCCAAGTCTTACCCCTCCTGAATCCTATTGATCCTTATTATTGACCAATTTAGTGTTGAAGTTTAGTTGATCAGATTCTTATGTATGAATGAATCTTCTATGCTGCAACCTCACAAATGGTCCTGATTGTTTGTGCCTGACACCACAAGGGCTCTGGTGCTGCGATGGTTAGAATGCAGTACTGCAGACTACTACTGCTGACTGCCGGCTTATAGCAGTTTGATAGTTCAATTGTCACCAGCGCAGGCTTGACTCAGCCTTCCATCCTTTCGAGGTCATTAAAATAAGAACACAGATTGTTGGGGGTAATATAGAGAGGGCTGTAAAGTACTATGAAGTGATATATAAGTCTAAGTGCTATTGTTATTTAAATGCAGTGCTCTTAAGTGCATGCAAGGGCATGCGGGATTTTGTGTGTATGTGTGTGTGTGTGTTTGTGTGTATACTTCAAGACTATATAATTCTCATTTGTTGAAGGCTTGATGATAAATCTTTTATAGTGTAATATAAAAAATGTAACTATTTTCTCTTTGGTTTTCCTGTTGCTGAGTTCTTGACAATTAATCATATCAACTATAATTGAAATATAGTTTATATATTGTGCTACTAGTGCCACAACTGCCATACCTTTAAAAAAATGGAAAATAAGATTCTTTTTCTAAAATTCTTGATCTGGATTCATATGGATTCTT
Organism: Rhabdophis nuchalis; assembly: GCA_039707465.1. Lineage (NCBI taxonomy): Eukaryota > Metazoa > Chordata > Lepidosauria > Squamata > Natricidae > Rhabdophis > Rhabdophis nuchalis. The sequence goes on along the minus strand of CM077651.1, from coordinate 38,344,661 downwards.
AACAGAGGTAAATTTTGTTCAATGATCTTTTAAAGAAATGTACCATAGGTTGGATTGAAGACATTTTATATAATACTTTAGAACACAATTTAAGTTACTCTACATACTTGGATTGCAGAGGACACTTAGGAACACATTATTTTCATGTATAATTTTAATTTTCTGTGAATGCATGTAAAAGAGAGCCTAACCATTTCTCTGCCTTTCAGAGCAAGTTATCTTTCAAACTGGTGTTAGCTGCAGAAGTAGAAGCCCGATTAAGAAAGGGAGCTTAGTAGAAACATTGTCTCTCCTAATTATAGCTCAAAGACTTAGAGGTCTTTCTCTATGCAGTGAAATCTCAAGTTAGTAGACCTGGATAAAATGGGTGTTGCATGGAATGTACCAGTTTTCATCATCAATTAACTTGATTTGCTTAATTACATAATTAAACCAGAGATACAAATTCTAATATACAAATAATAATGGACAGAAATTGGGTGATTTGCATCATTTGCACAATGAGGTCATTAGGGAAATAATGCAGATTGCAGTGCACAGTCACCTACTCAATGCCAGATCCTATGAATAGTGGACATCCCTCCCCACAATTAGTGAACATGAGTTTTTGCTCTACTGTGGTAGTTAGAGACTGCTTTTAGAAACTGAAAATTACAGAGGGAAATCCAAGTTCTGGACCTAGGAACATGGAAATGTGCTTCTTTTTATATGGTTTGCCAGCCTTGAAATATACATTTAGTAGCACCTGCAATATTTAGCGCTACAAAAGAAGTACTGCCTTTATTTTTTAATGAAATGAAACTATTTTAATATCTGCTGATCAATAGGATATATTAAATGTTTCAATTTTAAAGCATGGTTTATCAGTGCTAGCAAAAATATTTTAAATATAGGGGCATGCCATACATTTGAACCTGGGAGAGGTTTTGAGATATTTCATTTTTAATTATTTTTGTTAGTAGCTTTGAATATTTTTTATCAGAAAAGCAAGATTGTAATACTTTAGTTAACTAATTTTCAATAAATTTATGCTAAGAGATTCACATGGCTATCACTAAATTCAGTCTTTGGAAGAGAATTATTTCTATCTGTGGAAAGGTACTAGATTAGCTATGTCTTAGGTTTTCAACTAAATATACTTTGAAATCCTACAAAGCTTGCAGTTCTTTTAAAACTAAGGCCTACATCTCTGCAGCTGGTTACCATCTGACTTGTTTTATCAACATCCTAGTTTTAATTTGATTTAAAAGTCATTCTCTCCCCCCAGAGAATATGTTAGCTAGAATTTTTTTGAGAAGAGCAGGGACTTTTCACAAACCTGTAAATGCAAAAGATATTTAGGAGAAATTGGGGGAATTATATCTGTGAGGCTGAAACACAGTGGTTGCATGTTGGAAATGAGTTTCTTTAGGCATGTGGTGCCAAAATATTATTTTTCTATTGATAGTGACAGCAGAGAGGGCAGTGTCATGAAAATATTAATTGTCTTTTCCTGATGCATTTTTTAAAGATGAAATAGAACTCTAGCACAGGAATGGGAGAAAAAAATATTTTAGATTTGAGAACCATCTTATCTAATTGCGTATTTTCAAATCAATACATGGCTCAAAACTTAATTACTTTTGAAAACTTGCAGATCTTCAAATTTTGCTAAGCCGTTTACCAATTTAAAAAAATGTGTTAGGAAAAAGTCTACACCATAGGTATCTGGTATAAATCTGAGCAAGGAAAGAAGGATGAAATATGTGTTATGGTATAATAAAATAAACCCTGCTCTTTATGGTGACATTTTAAAGGAGACATTGGCTTGTGTCACAAGGCTAGGATGTATGTTTCATCATGTCTCCCATGAATGTTTATACTCTGCACAAAATGCATATATTCAAGGAAAATGTATTATGCTAAAGAAACTGTCAAACCAATTGGAGAATTTTGACTGGTAAGATCCAGAAGAGAACCTTCTTTGCTTTCACCTTGCCCTTTGGAACATGTTACACTCCCCCTCCTCCCCAAGGTGAAGCAAGCTCCCTTCTTCTGGCTTTCCAAAAGACCAGGCTCTGCCAACTGGCATGGGGATTGAGGACGATTGGATTAGACAAAGGATTCCGACTCAGGCATGGTCAAACAACAGGAACGTTTATTCACAACTATTTACAATACACTAGGATCATTACTGGCAAGGTTTCCCTGTCTGCAGCTGCTTATATACAGCTTTAAGGCGGTTAACCTTTTAGCAAGCAAGCTGCAACATTGTATCTATTTTCTAGACAGAATCCGGCCAGCTGCGTCTTAGCCAATCAGACGCAGCTGCCGGCTCCGTTCCGGAATGCGGTGACTCAGAGTTTACCAGACTTGCTGGCTCGGTCATAGACCTGAGGACTTAACAAGGACTGATATGAGATCCTTGGAATGGCTGCTCCCTTTCCCTTTTAAAACATGCAACATTAGGTTGAATTATTTAGATTAACAGATTCTGGCTTTATTGTTCTTTCTTCAGAAAGCAGTTGGCCTATTTATTGATTTATTTACCTAAGAAAGCTGGAGAAATTAAGCACTCTAATTGGAAAGAACAACAATAGGGCCCTTTTGGCATACTCCCTGCCTTAAACGAATGACACCGAATGCATTATGCAGAACACAGGGGATATTGTATCTTAATAAGCAAACAAATACAAAATGGCAGGATTTGCACATGTAAGTGCTTTTTATTTTTCAGTTTTGTTGCTGCTTGGGCAGCCATGCAGGTTAGCTAGATTTTGCAGTAATTTCCCACAGTTAAATGAATGAACATAATAGACCGATTGCAAAGTAGCCATGTGTGACCTTTTCCTGAAGCCCTGTCTAGCAATGATAAAATGTTTACATTACTCTTGGGTGTCTCATGTGCTCAACTAGAAATTACCTCTGAAATTTCAAAATGAGGAATAGTGAGAGCTGTATTAGCTTGTCCTTATTAAAATGACTTCACTCTTAGGGTCTATATTTTATCTTGTTACCTACTCTGCATTATTTGTAAGGTAAGATTGGGACATATATTTAAAACTATATTGACATACGGCTAAGAATCTTTGCTGTGAGATATACTTGCACAGCCATGTCTCTGCATGCCATTTTTTCCCTATTCATTGCAGACAGAATAAGATTGGTTTGCAAAGTACAATATCCCTTAGCAAGAAAAAAAAATACAGAATTGTTGCTGAACTTCTTCAATAATGTTATCAACTACACTGATATCAGAAAGGCTACTTCTGTGCCATGACATCCTAGCAAAAATTATGTCATGATGTCTAACACACACATGAGTTGTATATTTGCATGAATAAATTGTCAGGTTTGCGTCCTTTATCCTCCCTGCCCAAACAAACAAAGGGAAGTTATTAATCTCAAACCCCAAGAATATGTCTACTCAAAATATTTCAAGAAGAAGCTAATTATATTTATTCTGAACCCTTTTAGATTCATGGCAACTATGCTACCAGTGGATCAAATAATGAACTAAGTCAAGCCCAGGTTAAGTTAATTTCCAGATTTGCTTTGCCTTGCAATAGATTTCCATCCCTTTACTATGAAGTCAGTACCATTATGCTCAATTGCTTTTTTTTTTTAAATTAGTCTTAACTCTTGGCTATTGCATGGAGAGGTCCACATGGTTTCCTTGGCCAGATTGCAGAAGTGATATACCAGTGTTTGTTTTTCAATTCCCCAGACTAGACTAGAACTGAGAGAAAGTCACCCAGCTGGCTTACATGCCCAAAGGATAACTAGAATTTGGGTCCTTCTGCTCTTGGTCCGGCACCTTAACCATATTGGTTATCTCAGTGGGTGGCATTTATTTGCATGTAAGTTTGATCAGGATGTTAGTTTCCAAGTAAGCTGTTTATTCCCCAATAAAACAGATGTGCAGCAGAGATTGTGTGCATCCTTATTTAATAGGATTAAATCCTATTATACTTAATCATGATCAATAAACAGGCAAAGATCTGGGCAATTAATTGCTTCAGGTGCTAACTCTTACTGTCCTTGTTTTCTATTTTTTCATTAGTAAGGCTTTTCTTTGTTTCTGGATGAGTACGCAAAAGAAAATTTGGAGTCTGTGGGGATTTCAGTAAAGGAGATTCAAAGAGATATGGGTGGGAGTTGGAAGGGGATAGATATTTAATTGGGAAGTAAATCTAGACGTTATTTGAAATTTGTTATTCTTCTTGAAAACCTTGCTTGAATTAGACTGCTGAGATTTGAATTCCGCCCTGAGCTTAGTATAAGAATGTTTTTCCCGAATTTTGCCTTTCTAAAGCTACTTTAGTCCTTCCCCCTCCTCCCCCAGGGAAAAATAATATTTTAGAAGATTTCAGAGTGCAAAGTCTGCACAGGAAAACCTTGTGTTGCACTTTTCAATGATCTCATGGGTAAACATAGTCTGTTGTGTAGCAGTATAACCTTACAACCTGTTGACACCATAATGTTTCTTTTAACTGTGCCTGCAAGCAGAAGCAATTATACTTTACAGTGAAGGTCCTAATTACTGTAAGGACAATATAGCAAAATTGGCAGTCACAGGAAAACAGTTAAGTATTATTGCATTTTGTTCTACACCTCATGTAAAAACCCATCCACTTCCCTTTACTAAATAGAATTTTTTTATCACACCGATCGTTCAGTTACAACAGTTCGTTTAGTGACCAATCAAAGGTACAACAGCACTGAAAAAAAGTGACTTATGACAGCTTTTCACATTTAAGACCATTGCAGCATCCTCATAGTCACCTCATGTTCTGGCCCCCCTTTCTCCGACTAATACAAGACTGGCTGCCTGCCACTAACTCTCTTGGCTGCTTGCTGAATGACTCTTTACAGATTCAAAGCTTCCTAACATGACTATACACGACACTAAAAATCCAACGTTGTCCTCTGCAAAGACTTCTTCAGCACAGACTTCCTTTTAAACCCTCTTGGGAGGGGCCAGTCATTAGGCAGCTGAGACCAATTCAAATATTCCGAGGTCGCTTCTTATGCAATTGAAGCCTCCTTTTTTCAGCCCTTCTCAATCTAGCATCAGGGACAAACTGGCCTTGATCCTCCCCACTACTCCAAGACCCAGGTGCCTCGTCATGACCAGCCAGGCTCTCTGCTTCCTCAAAGTCGCCCTCCTCCTCCAGAGCAGACTCATAGGACTCCTCACTAGAGGAGTTCATCAGCAGTTCATCTGGAGCCGGTTGGGCCACAACACCTGACCCAAATTCGGATGCTTGGCAGCTGTTTCATATTTATTATGCCTGTAGTGGGCCAGGGTGACGTGGTTTCCTTTTGCGACCTTCTGACAAGCAAAGTCAATGGAGAAGCCAGATTCACTTAACCGTGTTATTAACTAAACAATTACAGTGAATCACTTAACAGTGGCAAGAAAGGTCAACCCATCCAAGACCCAGTGGCTGTGGCTTCCGGCGTCACGATATAGCCAGGTGGTGCCATCTCTGGCTATCGGGGGTGAATCAGTGGCTCCCGCCAACTTGGGCATCCTCCTGGACTCTCGGCTGTCATTAGAAGATCATGACAGCCGTAGCTAGGGGGGCTTTTTAACAGGTTCGCCTGATACGCCAGTTGCGCCCCTTTCTGGATCATGACGCTTTATGCACGGTCACTCAAGCCCTCGTCATCTCCCGCCTGGACTACTGCAATGCTCTCTACATGGGGCTTCCCTTGAGGTGCACCCGGAGGCTCCAGTTAGTACAGAACGCGGCCACGCAGGGGATTCTGGGAGTCTCAAGACACTCCCATGTAACACCTCTCCTGCGCGAGCTGCACTGGCTGCCTGTGGCTTTCTGGGTGCGCTTCAAGATGTTAGTAACCACCTTTAAAGTGCTCCATGGCATGGGACCTGGCTATTTGCAAGACCGCCTCCTGCTACCTAATACCTCCCACCGACCAGTCCGCTCCCACAGAGAGGGCCTCCTCAGGGTGCCATCGGCTAGGCAATGTCGGCTGGCGACTCCCAGGGTGAGAGCCTTCTCTGTGGCTGCTCCTGCCCTCTGGAATGACCTACCCCCTGACCTTCGCACGATCACAGACCTGCGCCTTTTCCGCCGGGCTTTGAAGACCCATTTATTTTGTGCGGCCGGCCTGGCGTAGCTTTTAATTGGTTTTAGAGAGGGTTTTTAGATAGGGCTTTTATCAAAATCAGGCGTACCATTTAATAGATTTTTAATTGTATTTTAATTGTTTTATATTAGTGATTTTATACTAGTTGATTTTTATTGAGGCCTGTACACCGCCCTGAGTCCTGCTGGGAGAAGATGCGGTATACAAATTCAAAAATAAATAAATAAATAAATAAATAAATAAAATGAGGTAAAACTCACTTAATAAATGCCTCACTTAACAGCAGAAAGGGACTCAATTACACTCATAACTTAAGGACTACCTGCATTTTATAGTTGAACCCTACATATCTATTTCTGCTACGTCACTTGATTGTTAAATCGAAGAACAAGCATGGAGATATATATATAGCCACAGCCCACAAAATGTTAAAGCATCACTTTTTGTATAATGTTGTGTATGGATACTGAATAAACCTCAGGAATGTTTTGCTTTGTTTCCTTTTAATAAGGAGCAAAGGCAGAATCAGTACAAGCTTCTACAATATTTGATGACGATTTAATATATACAATTACCATTGAAGGGTTGATTTCAACCCCCTTCCCCAATATTTTGAACAGAGAAGGTTGACTTATATACATACTCTTTTTATTTTTGATCTATTACTGAATTCATTTTCAAACTTCATTCCAGAAAAGACATTTACATTTAAAAGGGCAATGCCATGGAAACAACACGTAAAGTCCAACAGATAATTTATGGCATTATTTTAAAAAAAGTGCTCTTTAAATAAAGGTGCTCAGTACTAAGTATTTCATCAGCAGTGTATCCTTGTTTAATATCCTGGAGAATTGATTCTGGCAGTGGCGTCTATGACAAGGAGTACTCCAAACTCAGCAAGATGATGGGTGAAATATCAAGTTTTACTTGTCCTTTTGGAATGTACTTGTGACTTTAATTCAGGTATAAAATGAGGAGAGGGGCGGGCTTGTATGACTGCAGATGTTAATTCACATTTTCTTATTAATCAGGCCAGAAAATGGCGTTAGATTACAAAGTCTTAGAAACTGGATAAACAGTCATCATTAAGTGCTTCAAGGTGTTAGTTCTCATCTTTAAAGCGCTCCATGGCTCGGGACCTAGCTATCTGCGGGATCGGATTCTGCCCCATACATCTTCCCGGCCCATTCGCTCCCACAGAGAGGGACTTCTCCGGGTGCCGTCCACTAGACTTTGTCAGCGGGCGACGCCCAGGGGAAGGGCCTTCTCTGTGGCGGGCCCAGCCCTCTGGAACGACCTTCCCCCCGACATTAGAACAACTACGGACCTCCGCTCCTTCCGTCAGAAATTAAAAACTCACTTTTTCTGCTTGGCCGGCCTAGGTTAGTCTCTACCTCAGGGGTTAGGGAATGTTAATTTTAAAATGGGGATTTTAGTACAGGGACAGTTGATTTAATTTGTTTTTATTGTATTTATTTATGTATATATTTTATGCTGTTTTAATTTTCCCTGTGCACCGCTCCGAGTCCCCCTGGGGAGAGGATGCGGTATAGAAAAATAAAATCTATCTATCTATCTATCTAAGTGGTGAGTTCATTAAGGCAAAATCTCTCACCCTTTTTAAAGATTCCCCCCAGGTAGACTGATTCTTCACTTAAGGCTGGAATATTTACCTGGATTTTGTCTAGGTAAATTTGAAAACCTTTTCTTTTACAGACATGACTCTGATTCTGTTTCCCCCCCCCCAAATGCAGCAATAGTCTTTACAAATAAACTTAAAAAAGGACTGATGAGCACTACAATTATCATTATGCCTCTCCTGTGAAAAAGAGTTTAATTCAACTATGTATAAAACAGACTCTTTAGGTTGGGTTGTCTGCCTGGTGTACATGCCTTTGTGTGTGTAACTCTGTCTTATCCAACAAGAATGGGATATTCTGGTGTAGTTGGGATCTACCTTAGCTGACGTGGTAAAGATAAATAATGTCTCCAAGGAAGTAATGTCATTTGTCCAATCCAGAACATACTGCCAGACTTTGGGTCAGTAGGTACAGAAATTTCAATCACTACAATATATCGACTGCACCTCCTTCTAGAACAGTGTTTCTCAACCTTGGTGACATTTAAGTCCTGTGGACTTCAACTCCCAGAATTCTGGGAGTTGAAGTCCACAGGACTTAAAGTCACCAAGGTTAAGAAACACTGTTCTAGGACAATCTTTCACAACTTGCTACTTTGCAAATGCACATAATCTTCCAGCCAGCATATTATTTGTCATTGTTGAATGATGAAGTGGAAGTCCAGTACATCTTGGAAAAATGCCTATTGTAGAACTTTTCTTTGGGTTCTGTGCATATTTCTTAATTTTTATGCGAATTATTGGGACATTACTGTCCCATTGCACTAGATTTCCTTTGAAAATATCCAAATTGTCCCTGCTAGTAACCATGTTATTTTTATTTATAGTTGTTGTATGCCACGTACATTATGACTTTGTGGAAAGTATCATTGATTTTAATAGATTACTATGAGCATGTATTAAATATTTTCATTTTAAAATGTTTATTTCATATTGGAGATAACTATTTCAGTTTTAGTTGGGTTTTAAACTCAATCTTGATTATATTCAAAGAGGAATGAATACACTAAGGAGGCTTAAAGGTTATCTTGAAAGACTGCAGCTGTTGTTATATTCTTTTGTTTCTTTGCAACTGAATTTTATTCTTTTGTAGTATACTGTCTGAATATTTTCTTTGAGAAATTCAGCTTTTAGTAGTCATTCACATAATATTTGAAGAAATACCCCATTAATATTTCCCCAATGCATAAATAAAGAATCTGCAATGCCTTAACACAAAAAAGAATAAAAAACATAGGAACCATTTTTATAACACGCAATATGTGCATGTCGTTTAAATAAGTTCAGTATATACAAATTCCCAAGGTATAATATTCTGGTTGTAGAATTCCATTTTTAAAAAAAACTACTCAGAACTGTAACTGCAGAATACAGAAATGCACCATGTGGACAAAGTAGAAAAGGAAAAACTGTTTTCCCTATCACACAACACTAAAACTAGGGGGCACTCCATGAAACTTTTGATAGCTAGACCTCAAACAAATAAGAGGAAGTACTTTTTCACCCAGAGGATCACTGTTCTATGGAACTCCCTGCCAGAAGAAGTGGTGACAGCTGTCAGCCTCGACACCTTTAAGAAAGGATTAGATGAGTTCATGGAGAACAAGGGTATCAATGGCTATCATGATGGATGCCTAAGGACACCCTCCAGGATGGAGAGATAGGCAAGATATCTCTCAATGCCATTTGCAGGGAATCATAAGCAGGTGAAGACATCTGCTTGGGAAGACCCTGAAGCAAATGGTGAGCCACTGTGTGCGACAGAATGCTGGACTGGATGGGCTGTGGCCTGTTCCAGCAAGGCTCTTCTTATGTTCTTATCTTCTAATTGGGTGAGGTCCACAGAAACAAACCCTGCCAATAGCTGGGGAGAGATATTATGTTGTTGTGTTATTCAGCTCAGGATGGAGTCCATTTGGAAACATGATACCTTGCCCCCTTTGAAAGAAATCTGGAAATAATTAATTTCAGCATTAAATTTTACATTTTTTTCTAAATTCATATGGTAAAACTGGGAGTAAAATATAGATTGCTCTTCTCAAGCAGGATGATTAATTTACAATTATCATGTAAAGTTAATCTTGTAATAAAGGCAGCTATATTATTGCACAACTTCTGTGTTCTGATATTTATTTTGCACAGCTGGAATTTTCAGCATGGACTAAATATTTCTGGGTCAAGACATTTAAAAAAAAAACACAATACCAGATTAATAGTCATAGTCAAGCCTGATTTTTTTTTTTTTAGCATGGCCTTGTTTTGAATTCTAAGTGTTGGATTCGCATCAGGAAAAAAAACAAGGCATTGGGTTATGTTGCAAGTTTGCAACTAGTTTATAACCAGATTTCTTTTTTAAAAAAATTCTGGATATTATCTTTTATAGGGCATGAAAGAAAGTAGAACATAGAAATAATGGTATTAGAGAAGATCCATCTATTAAATTACTTGAGATATTAAAGGCACATAAGCTTTTCCCCCAGGGAAAATAAGTTGCAAGCTTAACTATGATTATATGCTATTCTACAGTATAAATATGTTTTTAATATTCCTGTACCCAAAGGGTATGTGTAGTAGATTTACACATAGCTGGTTAAAATGGACTCAGTTCTATTCATGCTAACTTTCTTCTCTTTTTATGTAGGTTGGATTGCTATGTTGGGAGCCGTATGGCTTCTTGTGCTAGCCAACATTCATGATTTTGAAATGATTCTGAACAGAGTGGAATGGGCAACCCTCCTTTTCTTTGCAGCATTATTTGTTTTAATGGAGGTAAGAGGAAGACATTTTAAAAGAGTGTTTAAAAACTTGGTGACAGCAAAAAAGAAACATTTCATTTTTACTTTCTTGAGTTGGTTTTCAATCAAGTGAAATATAGATTGCTCTTCTCACACAGAATGATTAATTTACAACTATGATGTGAAGTTAGTCTTGTAAAGGCAATACTGCACAACTTCTGTGTTCTGATATTTATTCTGCAGCTGGAATTTTCAGATATGGACTAAGTATTTCTGGGTCAAGACATGAGTTAGGAACTCTTGGTATAAATATTCTCTGAATAAAAGACTGTAAAGGACAATTTCTTTGCAAATACAGAGATGAAATCTATCATCCTCATCCTATATGTTTCCTATATGGTGTGGCATAGAGGAAGGATCACCGTATGTACTACTTTTCCTCTGTTATATACATAAAAAGGTTAAGGCTGACATAACCAAGAACCATTCCCTTTGGGAATCTCCAATGATAGTATGATGTCTTTTGAGAAACCGTTGATGTAAATGCTTGCCTGTTCTTCATGCTTTCTCTCACATTTTGTCTGTTAAATATTTTGAGTTTAATAGAATTATAATTTTGCTAGCTGTACTGAGTGGTTTGTCTGCTTGATCTAATCAGGCTATAGGGATTGAGTGCCTTGACTTTGTGCTGGGTGCAAATGAAATCGGAGGCTATCCATGTTAATTTTTCAGTATTAGTTCTGATTTGGTTTGAGATTCCGTAATAGTCAAGATATATAACTTTCATGTGGCCTCAGTGTATTTCCGATGCAGCCTGCCCCCCCCCCGCAAAGTTTTTCATCAAATATGACTGAATGTGAAAAAGGGGGAATATATGAAATGCATGGGAAATAAATATCTTAATTATATTTAATTAAGGGAATAAAATTAATTTCATTGTTGCTTTCACCCCAACCCTTTTTTTCCTTTGGCCTGCTATGTTTTTGGGCACAGGTCTAAGAATGCTACCCCAAAATTGTGTAGCCTGAAACAAAGTGATCTATCACTTCGTTCAAAAATCGTGTGAATTAAAAAAAGGAAAAGGAACGTTAGGCAATTATTCTCTTGTAATTATTACTATCTACTCGCAGGACTGAAGAGGAAATCCTGATTTCCAGAGCATTGGGATCCTTAAGATTAAGATAAGATAAGATAAAATAAGATATCCTTTTTGTCATTTTTGACTGTGAGCTAATGGCCCACATTAAAAATGAAAATTTTAAGGACAGGGCATTATTCCTTGACAGAAGGAATATTACTATTCATATTACAGAAAGGGAAGATCTCTTAAATCCAAGATCAGTGGATAGATCCGATTTGTCTTTCAGCTGTGTCCCAAATAGCAAGCTTTTTTACTTTGAGTTCAGTGAATTAAGAAAATCTTCATCTGCATTTCTCCTGGGTGCTGTGTTTCCCATTTCAGTGTTTTATCTGTGTAATCAAAGGTAAATTCAGTGAGGCTTACGGAGAAGCAAATAAGATAGAGAACCTAGCTAGGTTTAAGAATCTTAGAAACAGAAAGAATGAATACTTTCAACCAATTGTTATATCATACAGCCTAGAAAATTCTTCTGCTGATGGATAGAGTAAGGTAACTATATGGAAAAATACATTGGGTGCCCTAAACTCTCCTATGGGATGAAATTAGTACAAGCCATGCCACAATGTTGTACTTTATAAAACTCTTTAGATAATAAGTAGACCACCCTTCGACCCAGTCTTGTCATTTTTTGAGAGAAAAATAGTACAGGCTAGTGCAGGGGTGTCAGACTCCTGGCTTGAGGGCTGGATGCGTCATGTGCTGGTCCCACCCCCACCCGGTTTAGCAAAGGGTAAAATAGTCCAGATACATAATGTGACACAGCTGTGACAATGCGAGTTTGACACCCCATGTCTAATGTGAACAGAATGGACATTAAATTTTAAGCTGGCCATATTTTCTTACCCCAATGCTGGAGAGTCTTATGATAATCTAAGAAGAGTATACATCATAAATAGATAAATTGTAGTGGCAAATTATCTTCAATAATAAATCAATATTTATTTACCTAAACGGATTGACCCCAGATGGGCAGTGGGAATAAGAGAGACTTCTGACTTCCTGACAGCTATCCCAAGGACTTTGCTTTCTAGTAGGGAGTATAACAGCCTGGATTTGTTTATGCATGCTATAAATTAGCAAAATTTATATTCTTCAATTCAAAAAGTGCTGCAGTATAATGCACTGTTTGGGCTAACCTGAGGGTACAAACAGACAAACAGATAAATACAATGTGAGTTTTCACAGTGTATGTATGTTGTATATGGTAAATTGTACTTCTCCAAACTTGTTTTCCTGCTAAATGGATTAAACTCCTGAACTGATAGGATTACAACATTCAGAGTAAAGGCACTTCTATGAAATGAATGAAGAAAGAAGTTACTGTGTTAATTTGAAAGACACTCCAGATCTCTATAAACTCACAAAGTTAGCAGAATTGGAGTGCTGAAATTGTTTTTTTTTAATTCAGGTGTGCTTATAGTAAAACCCAGTGCCATTCTAGGTGTCATTTCTCCTCAGTTCAATCAAAAGTCCTAGGAAAGGGCAAACCTCTGAATACAAGTAACAATGGAATAACTAGCAATAATTTTAGGATTATTGTAATGATTTTTACACAGTACCAAGTCAGAAATCCTACATACAAGGAAGAATTCCGTTTGCACATACAACTAAGTTAATCAAGCTAAATGTAACTATTCAGGTAGAGGTACACATAAGGTGTTTTTTTCCCCCCAGGTGGGAAACAGCATGAAAAAATAAACTCACAATGTAGCCCCCAATCATAGCTGAGTAAATCTTGCAGGTGTATTGGTTCAAGTCTAATTTTCTTCTAGAATTTTGAGTATGCCACACTCAACTTCTCTAACCAGCTGAGCTACACTAATGACTTTTAGCCAAATTGTTTCTCTGCAGAACTTATCATAGCTCCAACTGTTCTGTTGTTTTTATTGCCATGCCTCGCTGAGTGTTCATCTCTTCCCATCACAGGGAAACATAGAAATAAAATTTAAAAGATTGGAACTACTACAGTAAAAGCAGAGGTTATTTTTAGATGATTCTTGTGTATAGCGGTACACACATTATTTAAATCCTTTTCCTTTTTACAACTGGATGGATGCACAGTCCTTTGCAAACAGTATTTTGATCATATTTTGACCATTGCAAACTTGACAATTATTCTTGTTTTATTCTCTTCATATCTGAGTCCGAGAGCCCAAGAGATAGTTGAATTTGGACCACACATTCTAAGAAACTCATTGTGGGCTTTATATACTCTATGTCATTGCCCATCTAGGTGGCAGTGTGCATTTATTAGTTTTTCATCTATGTTTATTGCAATAAAATGGGAATGTTATGGGGCAGCTCAGCCAAGGAAAGTTGGTTGAAGGGGACCAAGAGGTGCACCTTCTTGGCTTTAGCCCCAGCCTTCTGGAACATTCTTCCTTTGGAGCTCAGAATGGCTCTGACCTTGTTAGCCTTGCATAAGATTCTAAAAACCTGAATATGTGTGCAAAAGCCTGGGGTACTGAAGAATACAAAAGACACTGAGCAACTTAGAGAAACTGGAAACATCTTCACAGGTCATCTTACAATGTAGGTTTGCATAGTTATGATAGATAATCATGTGTAAAATGAAGAAATCCTATATTTGAAATGCCACAAATTAAATCGGAGTGCCTGCTATATCAAAAAATATTCTGCATTTGCTTGGGGGCAGAAAAAAGGCCATCAAATATTATTTTCATGAAGAAAATGGAGCAAGAGGAAAAACTGTGGACAAAAGTTATTGTCTGCAGTTGGCAGGAGACACATCAAATGCTAACCCAAATGGAAGCAAGCAGATTTTGGATACAGATCATTAATTTCTACCCAAGAGAAATTTGACCAAAGGCTTTGCAGACTTGCTAAGATTTGTCTATGGGATTACCTGAACTGGGTAGGCTGCCTGAAATAAATTGGAATAAAGCAAGTAAGAAAAATTCTCTCAAAAAGCATAGAAATTTGTCAAGGAATGTTTAATATTAGTTGGTAAATGACTTACAAAGTGCAGACCACTTGAAGAAATAACTTTTAATTCCATGTTATATTTTGTTGCCATGAAACACTGTTTAAAGACTTGTATGTTTGTTTTAATTTTTTCAAAAAACTGGAGAGCATATTGCTCCTCTTGAATCAGGCCAAGGCAGGGAAGTTATAAATAAAATGTAGTTTATTTTGTCGCAATACTTCACGAAATAGATTTGATTAAGCAGAACTGTCTAAGATACTTTCAGAATTAGAACTGCATATGATTTTCTGGTAAAAATATTAATAGTAAAGCAATGTATTTGCTTCAGGGGATCTGATTTGTGAAACTTGAAATTTAAATCTAAATAGGAATAACATTTTGCATCCCTATCTTTTGATTAATGGTGATTTACAAAGTAGCATGTTCTAATATAATGCCAAATCTACTAATGTGTATAATTTATCTGATTTAATTTTACTGTAAATAAAGTTTTTAATTCAAAATTCTAGGATAGACTTGCCTCAGATAAAAAGATAAAAAGAGAGCGACAGCAAGAATCTTCTCATACCACATTATTCAGATATTATTATACATATATTCTGTTCACTCGACATCATTGTAACCAGATTTCTTTGTAAAATATATTTATATATAGTTTCAAGCCAGGAACAAGTGTCACAAAGAGTCATTTTTTGACTCTGATTTGACTGAGTGACTTCCCCATCCCAGGACAAGAATGTGGTAAATAGAGCCCTTTGGACTAGCCCCCATTTAGTCCCACAATCTATTTTTGCAGTAGTTGATCAATTTAAGGAAGTCACTAATCTCCTAGATTAGTGGCTCAGTGGCTAAGATGCTGAGCTTGTCAATCAGAAAGGTTGGTAGTTTTGTGGTTCGAATCCCTAGCGCTGCGTAACGGAGTGAGCTCCCGTTATGTGTCCTAGTTTCTGCCAACCTAGCAGTTCGAAAGCATGTAAAAATGCAAGTATAAAAATAGGAACCACCTTTGGTGGGAAGGTAACAGTGCTCTGTGTGCCTTCGGCATTGAGTCATGCTGGCCATATGACCATGGAGATGTCTTCAGATAGCACTGGCTCTTCGGTTTTGAAATGGAGATGAGCACCGCCCCTAGAGTTGGGAATGTGCGAGAGAAACCTTTACCTTTACCTTACTCTCCCAGCTGATGACTTTCAAAAGCAGCCATACTGCCAACAAGGCTAATAGCCATTGATTCCCATGCCTTTTATGAATTGGTTCAACCTGTTTTTGAAGCCAGCTAAGTTAGTGGTCAAGATTACTTATAGCATATCTCTTCATTTTGAAAGAATTTATAGAGACTTCTATGAAATAGTTCCTGTCAAATTAATTTCAAAATTTCAAATTTAATTTGTAGAACCGCTCCCTCTCCCCACAGGGACTCGGGGCGGTGCACAGGGAAAGTAAAAACAATAAATATACAAATATAAATACATAATATAAAAACAGATTAAATCTATTCCTGTGCTAAAACCCGTTAAACTAAAATACCCAGCAGCTATAAATAAGTTTAAAACCCCATAGAAAGAGAGACTAGCCTAGGCCGGCCAAGCGGAAAAAGTGTGTTTTTAATTTCAGACGGAAGGAGCGGAGGTCCGTAGTCGTTCTAATATCGGGGGGAAGGTCGTTCCAGAGGGCCGGGCCCGCCACAGAGAGAGCCCTTCCCCTGGGCGTTGCCCGCCGACAGAGTCTAGTGGACGGCACCTGGAGAAGTCCCTCTCTGTGGGAGCGAATCGGCCGTGAGGATGTATGAGGCAGGATCCGATCCCGCAGGTAGCTAGGTCCCAAGCCATGGAGCGCTTTAAAGATGATAATTAACACCTTGAAGCGCACCTGGAAGACGACAGGCAGCCAGTGCAGCTCGCGCAAGAGCGGTGTTACATGGGTAAACCTGGCGGTTCCCATAATTGCTCGCGCGGCTGCGTTCTGGACTAGCTGAAGTCTCCGGGTGCACCTCAAGGGGAGCCCCATGTAGAGAGAGTTACAATAGTCCAGTCAGGATGTCACGAGCGCATGAGTGACTGTGCGAAGGGCGTCCCAATCCAATAGGGGGCGCAATTGGCGAACCAGGCGAACCTGGTAAAACGCCCTCCTGGCCACGGCTGTCACTTGATCTTCCATAGACAGCCGGGCATCCAGGAGGACACCCAAATTGCGCGCCCCATCCACAGGGGCAAGATGTTCGCCCCCTATGGCCAGCGATGGAGTTAGCTGGTTGTATCGGGCAGCCGGAAACCACAGCCACTCGGTCTTGGTCGGGTTGAGTCTGAGTCCGTTACTTCCCATCCAGATCCGCACGGCTTCCAGGCACTGGCACATCACCGCTACGGCATCGTTGGGGTGGTTTGGGGTAGATATATACAGCTGAGTGTCATCAGCGTAAAGATGGTACTCTACCCCAAAACCACGGATGATCTCACCCAGCGGCTTCATGTATGTGTTAAACAGGAGAGGCGAGAGGACCGACCCCTGAGGCACCCCACATGTGAGGGGTCTCGAGGTCGACCTCTGCTCTCCTGCCAACACAAATTGCGATCGGCCAGAGAGGTAGGAGGAGAACCACCGTAAAACGGTACCTCCCACCCCCAACCCCCCAGCCGATGCAATAGGATACCATGGTCGATGGTATCAAAAGCCGCCGAGAGGTCTAATAGGACCAGGATGGAGGAACAACCCCCATCTCTGGCCCTCCAGAGATCATCAACCAACGCGACCAATGCCGTCTCGGTGCTATGCCCGGGCCGAAAGCCGGACTGGCGCGGATCTAGATAGTCAACTTCCTCCAGGTGACGGGGAAACTGTTGTGCCACCACACTCTCAACAACCTTCGCCAGAAAGGGAAGGTTGGAGACTGGACGATAGTTGTTTAATAGAGCTGGATCCAAAGAGGGCTTCTTAAGGAGGGGCCTCACCATCACTTCTTTTAGGGAAGCAGGCAAGGAACCGTCACTCAAGGATGCGTTGACAACCTCTTGGAGCCAGCCTCGTGTCACCTCCCAGGATGCCAGTACAAGCCAGGAGGGACACGGGTCCAATAAACATGTGGTGGCTCGCAATCGCCCACGTAACCTGTCCATATCTTCGGAAGTAACGGAGTCAAACTCCTCCCAAACAAGATCTGTCTCATGGCATCCCACTGGGCCATCAATGGAGGGTAGCCCGTTCTGTATCTGAGCGGTTTTCTCCTGCAGAAAAATCACAAATTTCTCTGCTCTACCCTGTAGCGGGGCTTCCCGCACCCCCTGTTGAAGTAGGGAGCGGGTCACCCTAAACAGGGCGGCAGGGCGGTTTTCTGCGGATGCTATGAGAGTAGCACAATGATGGCGTTTGGCCACTCTCAGCGCCACAATGTAAGTCCGTAAATGGGCTCTTACCTGTGTCCGGTCAGATTCAGATCGGGTGGACCTCCATCTACTTTCTAGGCATCTCTTGTGGCGTTTCATCACCCGCAGCTCCTCAGTGAACCAAGGAGCCAGGGTGATTCGCCGCCGCAAGAGAGGCCGCAAGGGCGTGACCCGATCCAAGGCTCCCACGGCCGCACTATTCCATGCGGCCGTGAGGTCCTCCATCGGGGCACGGGTCAGGGGTACAGGAAGTGGCCCAAGTGCCTTCTGGAACCCATCCGGGTCCATCAGGTGCCTGGGGCAGAACCAGATTGGTAACTCCGGTTCCGCCTCCCCGCGGAGGGGAGCAGCGGTCGGAAAGTCGAGCCGGAGAAGTGAGTGGTCTGACCATGACAAGGGCGTGATGACTATATCCCCTCTACCCAGATCACTCTTCCATTGGCCTGAGACGAAGATGAGATCCGGCGTATGTCCACCCTCGTGAGTGGGGCCTTGAATTAATTGGGTCAGGTCCATGGCCGTCATGGAAGCCATGAACTCCCGAGCTGCCACGGATGATTCGCCCAACGATGGCAGATTAAAGTCCCCCATGACTAAAAGTCTGGGGGTCTCCACTGCCATCGTAGCGATCACCTCCAGGAGCTCGGGCAGGGCTGCTGCTACATAGCGGGGAGCCAGGTATACAACCAGCACGCCCAACTGCCTCCCTAGGCCCCACTTCACGCAGAGGGACTCACAACCGGTGGTCTGTGGCACAATGGTCTCTCTCGACTCAAGACCTTCCTTGACAATGACCGCTACCCCACCGCCCCTACCTAGGGCCCGGGGCTGATGAAAAGCGCGGTAGCCTGGTGGGCACATTTCAACGAGGGGAAGTCCTCCCTCGTGGCCCAACCAGGTCTCCGCAATTCCAGCCAGGTCCAGCTCCCCCTCTGACACAAGGTCACTAATGAGGGGGGCTTTGTTGACAACGGACCTGGCATTGCAGAACATCAGCCGCAGGCCCTGGCTCTGTACTCCCTGACCACCTAGCCTGCGGGGGTTGTGGCACCCGACCGTTTGTAGCCAACGGCTACGTGCCACCAACCGGGAGGATGAAACTTGTCACCTGTGGTGAGACTTATGAAATGTTTGCACTTATGTGAAGACTTTGTACTTTATTCATCTGCCATTTTCAACATATAAACGTACAGGATCATAGTCAACAACATCCCTCCTTTTAATTATATATCAGCCATTTATAATGTATGAAGATCATAATCAGATCTTCATCTACCTTCCTGGAAAATTCCTCTTAGAACATTCTCAGGCTCTGCAGAATTTCAGTCAGTTAGCTCTAAATAATCCTTTTCTAATTTGTTTTTGCAATTTTAATTCAGTACCTACATATTACCTAATGTTGGACCATCTCATCAAAGACTGTCTACATTCCATGGAATCTGTTTTCTAGACTTTGTTCAAGGCAATAAAACTAGAGTCTTTGGTATAAAAAAATTATTCTTTGCTACTGACCCCAGTCTTCTTTTGTGGCTAGAATATAATAATTCCTAAATTCTTGTAAACAGTTCTGAGCATTAACCATCTGCTTGAGAATCCATATTAACTGAAAAATTACATCAGTCTTTCTTGAGGGAAAAACAAATCTGTTTGTTTTAATTACTGAGGAGAGAGCGATTACCCAGATTCCCGTTTACTAACTTTTGTTAGATCTGTAACCAGTGTTTTAAAAAACTTGTTGGATTAATAATTTCTTGGAAATGGGCTATTATTTTGCCTAATAATTTAGAATGCATATTTTATTTGCTGAATTTACTTCATTTCTTTCTTTCTTTCCTTTTTTTTTTAAAAAATAGGCTTTGGCTCATCTTCATTTAATAGAATACATAGGAGAACAAACAGCTTTATTGATAAAGGTATAGTTTACGATACATTTTTTGAAATGTATATTTTTTCATATTTATGGTATTAAATTAATGATTATTTTCTGCTGTCAGAGATACAGTCCTAGATTCAAAGGCAATCCATGCAGTGAAATCCTGGGGTTTTTTCTCTTAGATGAATTGTTAGAAGATGAAACTTGGGAATCGGATTTTTTTTTAAAAAAAAGCTCCAATATTGGATCTGGATATTATTATTCTCAGGCTACTGTTACCGCTGGGAAAGGGAATCAAATGTAGACTCTTCCTTGGTTGTAGGAGAGCCTCTTCTAATCCTTTGGACTTGTGAATATATTTGATGTGGAAAACACATCATGAGTGTTTAAAAACTAATGAAAAATAATTCACAAAGCTGCTACAACAGTATACAACAGGTGCAAAACAGCAGTTATAAGGAAAAAAGATGGTAATTTTGCTTCTTTACTGATCATAATGATTCCCTTGAAGAATGGTTGATTTTTGTTTTTGAGGGAGGAGGCAGATAGTCACAATTATAAATGAACAGCTATGAGGCTTGTTTGGAATCTCAGATGATTTTTTTTAAAAAAAATAAAGATGCTTCTTGATATGTTTATGTATATTATAGTATATATAATGTACATTATATAACTAGCCATTACGTTGGCTGATTATTTATATAATTTAAAAAAAAATTTTTTGAGCCATGGTGGCAAAGTAGTTAGAGTGGAGTACTGCAGGCTACTTCTGCTGAGTGCCAGCTGCCTGCAATTTGGCAGTTCAAATCCCACCAGGCTCAAGGTTGACTCAAGGTTTTACCTACCTTCCGAGGTAGGTAAAATAAGGACCCAAATTGTTGGGGGCAATATGCTGACTCTGTATACTGCCCAGAGAGGGCTGTAAAGCACTGTGAAGCGGTATATAAATCTAAGTGTTATTGCTAAAACTGGGAAAAGAACCCTGTAAAATTTGGACTAATTTTTTGCCCCCAAAACTATTTGGCGTATAGCTGGAACAAAGAATATAATTTTAATGTAATTTTATCTTTCTGTGCCTTTTCTTATTTCTACTGAATCAGATAATTATGCTATTTTTATGTACATATTTGAAGTTGACCTATCTAACATTGAGCTATATACAAATCTGCAGAATTTTAACATGAGTTATATAGCAGGATAAATCAATGACAATCTTATTTGCAAAATAATTGCTTTCATGAAAAAGGCCATCTATTTAATCCTTCCTTTCTATCCTGCCTGTCTGCCAGGTGGTCCCTGAAGAGCAACGCTTGACAGTTGCTATTATTTTAATTCTGTGGGTCTCTGCATTGGCATCATCTCTAATTGACAATATTCCATTCACTGCTACAATGGTAAGTCATATGTCTTTGCATCCTTCTGTTAGGGATACAGTGTAGAATAACTGCATGTCACTAGTTGTTTAGGTCACTATACATTTTTCTTCGGTACTTTCAGATATTAATTTATTAAAGTCATTTCCACCTTCCGCATTACTTTATTGCCAACGGGACTCTTACATTAATGCTCTGAGATGTGAAAGTTACCATAGCAATTCCCATGCTCCATTAAAAAAAAAAGTTAACAGTTAAAAGGAATAAAATGAGATTAGACTGGAAAGAGTTCTTTTTAGCAAACCCATGCTAATAAATCTACCACTATGTTGTTTTCAAGTGCTTAGAGATGAAGCCATGTTTATTTGATCTAGAATCTTTTCAGATATTGATAACCCTCTGTAACCCTTTTGGTTCTTCTATTTTCCCCTTTTGAAGATAGCCATAGAATTGGCATGTGCATTCTTAAGGGAAGAGTCCCCATCACACAGGGGGTGAGGGGGAGTGAAGTGGCCACAATATGTCAGTGATGGGTTCCTACTGGTTTGGACCAGTTCGGCTGAACCAATAGTGGTATGGTGGCCTGGGTCACTGGAACTGGCAATGACCCAGTTCTGCTATGCCCCCGAACTGGTTCCCCAATCAGTGCCACCGGCACTGGCATCTTGGTTTTTTTAAAATTGAACTGTGCATGTGCACCTAGCGCGCATGCAGCGCCCACGCCGGAAGTGCACTCATGAGGAAACTGGCAGTAGTGCTGACCGAAACCCACCCCTGATGTCATCCTAATGGTGACCTTTACATTCTGGACCATCTTGACTCCCTCTTTTTTAAAAAATGACAGAACCATTGAGAGATTCTACCTTCAGAGTATTATTTGGGAAAACCTTATTTTCTACACATTTATTTCAATAAACTGCTATTACAGTATATGCTGCCAACTGTGAGCCATCTGTTAAGATTTTTCAGTTTTACTACTATGACCTAGAAAATGCTATATTAAATCAGCTGTAACAATAATTATGAAATTTCTTATATGTCTACTCCTAACCAAAATGTTAAAGAATATTTTTTAAACAAATGATTAAAATTGTTATTTCCAACACCATACAATGTATGCCCTCCAATCATTCTGTCTTTTGTCGGGAAGAAATAAGAGATAAAAGTCAAAAGGGATAAAGGGGGTGAGGGGATATCTAAAATGCAAAATACACTGTAGAGCAGGGGTCTCCAATCTTTGCAACTTTAAGTCCTTCGGACTTCAGCTCCCAGAATTCTGGGAGCTGAAGTCTGAAGGACTTAAAGTTGCAAAGGTTGGAGACCCCTGCTGTAGAACATCTTCAGATCAAGACCATTCAGTAATCATCTGTCACTGAATAAAACTACTACACATACACCCAAACTCATCAGCAATGGCTCTATTACTACATTTCTTTTAAAAAATCTTCAGATGTGATATTTTCTTGTCTAATGTATTTAGTCAAAACTTTGACTAAAGTAAAAAATAAAGGGCACCCTTCCCTTGTACCCTTTTATCTCTCTCTCGTGATTTAATCAAATTTCCATTGACGATGATGCTAGTTTGCTGAGTTGCATAAACAGACATTACCCCTTGAATAAATTACTTCCCAAAGTCTAGATTTTCCAAAACTTAAAACATAACAACCCAATTTAAGTTGTCAAAATTTATCTTTGTGCAAAAACATCAGGTCTGTTTGTTTCTCCTTGTGGTATTGTAAATACTCAGTGACATTCAAAATAGTTCTCACATTGTCCCTTAACTGCCTTTTTGGCAAAAATCCAGATTGATCAATCTTTGGCTCTAATATTTTGTGTGCTTTTGTGGTTTTGGTGGGATTGTTTTTAAAAGCCCCTACAGTTCTCAAGGGAAATTCTAGAATAGCTTTTCCCTTTATGCTAATTTCCATACATAAAGTACTTAGATGACGGGCACTTAGATGAGCACTCACCTCACCCCAGGATAATTGTACCAAACACTTTTAAAAGAAGTTAGAAATTAAGTTTCTTGTTTTCAATGTAACTGGTTATCATCTTTAATCTTAATCTTATTGTTTCTCTTACTATTTATTATTTTAATATACATTTTGTAGATTCCTGTACTTCTCAATCTAAGTCAAGATCCTGAGGTTAACTTACCTGTGAAACCACTGATCTTTGCATTAGCCATAGGTGCCTGTCTTGGAGGTAAGCAGTGATGATAATAATTTGAAGAAATATATATTGTCAGTGAGAGCTAAAGTAACACACTAAATTTAGGGTTGTGATTTTTAATTTCTCAGTCAGATTAAACACTTTTGTACTTAACTAAAATATGGTCCATAACTAATCAAATTGCACATTTAAAAATATTCATTTTTAAAATATATCCTGCTAGCACATGCAATCATTATTTTTATATCCTCAAAGAAATAGTCATTCTTTAGAAAGTGGGACTGAAATTGACTTCATGCTTGATTTCACTAGTCTGGCCACTGATGGTATTAGTAATGTTATTAACAATAGTATCATTCTACAGTTTCCATCTGCATTGGCCACCCTCACCCTGATGTTGTAGATAATATTCTCAAGTGTTGCAAGCCATCTCCTTAGTTCTGTTTCTGAAGAGTATAATCTGGAACATTTGCCTCTTGAATGCAGATAGTCCCTTAGGTAGTATCTACTAACCTATGGCTGTCTTCTCCTATTTCAATCTCATCTGCCTTAGCTTTCTCAGATGCAACACAGCAGTTATTTCAAGCAACTATTCTTTCAGTATTCTTACCTGGGTAATTGTCATTGATATCAGCCCTAATATCTTTTCTGCTCAAAAATTTCCTGGGGTCCAATTGACTAGATATTCACAGTGTTTTACTTCCTTGCATTCCTTGCCATAGTACAGAGTTACATAGTACAGAGATACAACATAAATGAATGTTCTTGTCTACTAAGAACTGGTAGACATCATCACTAGCACTGCCTTCATTCAAACACCACGCTTTATCCAGCTGTCATAATTATATGTATTAAAGTGGTTTTGACCATGTATCATTACCATTATGGGAACAGCTATCTACAGTGTCTTTTTCACCATTGTTCAGTTTGCAGCCAGGTCTTCCCACATTTGAGGTGATTATATATATGGTTATAGTTTTGGTTCATTAACCAGAACATTGGTCTTAAGTTTATGATATTTATATTTCAGTGTCATAACGTGGAACCAAGTCAAATTTACCGCTACATCTCATTCTTGAAAAAATTGACTAGTACATCAGGAGACCACTGATTATGTGCATCTTGCATGCTGGAGCAATATCTAAGTGGATACTTAGACTCCACCCCCCAATTCTCATAATTTCACCAATGTGTTTTTAGATATCTTTTGGGGAAGAGAAAGGAACTGTTGTGAGGATGAGGAAGATGCTTTCCAAGCTGATTGGTCCTAGAAATCAATGACGTCTGTAACAAACCACAAGGACAAAAATGGTGATGATCTTGATGCTGCAATTGCATATTGCACTATAACTATGATGGAGAATCTATGGCATGCGTGCCACAGGTGGCACGGGGAGCCATTTGCTAGGGCGTGTGAGATGCTACCCTGTCAGCTGGCCAGCACACATGCATGTGCTGGCCAACTGACTTCAGCCTTCTTTTGAGGCCTTTTAAAGTCTCTGGAGCATGAAAAACCAGTCCTATGGGCAAACCGGAAGTTCAGGAACAGACTTCTTGTTTACTCATAGGACCATTTTTTTGCCCTCTGGAGCCTTCAGGGGCCTTCAGGAGGATTCCCTGAAGGATTTGGAGGGCAAAAACTGGCCCTACGGACAAACCGGAAGTCACAATTCCTGAACTTTCGGTTTCCCTATAGGCCTGTTTTTTGCCCTCCGGAGCCTTCAGGGAACCTTCTGAGGCCTCCAGAGGGTTTTAGGCGGGGTGGGGAGGCTGTTTTTGTCTTTCCCAGGCTCCTACAAAGCTGCTGGAGCCTGGCGAGGGTGAAAAAACTGTGCCAAAAGTGGGGGGGCCGCACTGGTTACGCATCCATGTGCCGGGGAGTGGGAGTCACATGCATAGCATTATGGATGTGGCATGCCCATGCATGATCCCCCCGCTTTTGGCACGGGAGCCAAAAAAAGTTCACCATCACTGCCCTCTAATATTTAATGCAAATATCTAAATTGTGGGACATGCCTAATGAAGATGCACGTGTCATATTTGGCTTCTGTGGTTGTCCTTCAGAACAACATGACAGTAATTCCTTCATTTTCATATTCAGTATTCCTCCATTTTCATTGATCTCTCAAATAGGATGTAATCAGGACTCAGTCAGACATCTTCATCCAAGGAAATCAATCCATGGAATCTAGTGTTTCAGAAGCAGAAGGTTTACGTCTCTCAGCTAATACTTCTTTACTCTGATGCTAAGAATTATGATCTGAACAAAAGAAAAGAATTCACAGCCTAAGTAGACTAAAACCAACTTGTAGAGAGCCAGAAGTTAGCTCAATAATTGATTGCTTATCAAAGGAAGCTGATAATCCTGAAGCTTTGCAGAATCAGAATTCAACAAAATCATGGCTACAGAAGCTCAGCTGAAATTGGTGGGGACTACAGAGAAAAGTATTTAAGCAGATTGTAGCCTCGATGAAACAATGATCTTATCCTTGATATTGATAATCTCTTATTGACAGTGGTGGTTAGAATGCAATATTACAGGCTAATTCTGCCGAATGCCAGCAGTTCAATCCTGACCGGCTCAAGGTTGATTCAACCTTGCATCCTTCCGAGGTCAGTAAAATGAGGACCCAGATTGTTGGGGGCAATAGGCTGACTCTGTAAACTGCTTAAAGAGTGCTGTAAAGCACCGTAAAGCAGAATATAAGTAGCTCTTGCTACTGCTATAATGCAAACCTTAGACAATTGGAACTATTTATTTACTTATATTTCATTTTCTAGACCACCCATCTCTCTTCAGGAAGGCTTGTTTTTTTAATCTTTGTAACCCTGGTACTAAACTTTTTATTGGAACTTGCTATTTTTGTGTGATGCTTGCCACCCTGATAAAAGATTATGGATATGTCTACAGTTTTGATCGTAAGTGAATTGCTATATGGTATCTCTTTTAATTTAATTCCAGAGATTTGTTAGGCTGTTTAAAGTGGCCACTTTCCAGAAAGGGACATAGTGATTTTTTTGTAAATAAGATCGTTATGAAAGATATGGATTTTGATATAGAGTGTAAATTTATGTTTTGTCTTTTAAATGTTAGATAATTCAATAAATACTATTTAAAAAATAAAAATAAAAATCATTCATATAGAGAGGACTTTTGTATTGGAATGGAAATGGTTGTATTTTTTCCTGATTACTTGGAGATTGCTCCTTCTTCTGCATAATTTCTAAAGAATTAAAGTTTCCTTTTGGGATTTGAGTCTGAAAGATTTTCAGTAGTTTTTTAAAAGAATTTATCTAGCTCCTATCTTCACATTTTGAGGTAGTTAATATTTTTTCCTGTTTTTTTTTTTTGCATTCCTGTTGTGAGCAGTTTTAGAAAGATACATTAAGATCAAAACAGTGTTTACCCAAAAATAAAAGATGAACAGATGGCAACATTATAGACCAGATATGTTATAAATATGTAGGAAGAGTGTTTCAGCAACTCGCTTTGGGGCAAAAAAAATAGCTTGCCATTGATAACACTCTGATAAGTGAAGTAGCTATTTTCAACTTTTTCAGTGTGAATTTAGATATTCTAGTAGATGTCAAAATCTTTGCTGCTAAGTTGGAGCTAATTGCTTTATGGGTCTCAGGACCAGGTTTCTGATTCAGCTGAAAACAGTTTGACCAGATTTCCTTCAGGCTAGCTTCTCAATAGCATTACTATGATTGGAAGCAGCCTGATTAAGGTTGAAGCCAAGGTCTGGATTTTACTGATTAATTTTGGCTTCAATTAATTTCTTCCTAGTAGGCTTAGAACCTATCACTGTGATTGACAATTTTCAGCCTCTTGGCACTGAAATCTAGAAACCAAATTGGCCTCATCTGGATTTTCTTTTAATGCTTATTATCTATAGGTTTTTAAAAAGCCAAATGTGTTATTTGATTAGCAACTTTAGATTGTGAGCATCCACATGATCTGGCTAAGATCTCTAAGTACCCCTAGAGAACTTTTGAACCTTTTTCAACTAGCCTCCTACCTTACATAATTCAACCACTTCAAGGAAACATAAGGTCTTTATTCTGGCTTCCTTTTACTCTTGGAAGGTAAAATTAATAATATCTCTATGGGAGACTAGCTCTGCCTTTGTGATTCAGGAGAAGCTGAATCTCTGATGCATGTCTTATTGTGGTGACCATTTTGTTAAGATATTTCATTGATTGATTCATGTCATTTCTAATTTTGACTCACAGACCAGGAAGGTCTGACATATTTTATATTTCCTTTTTATTATTTCTCTTAACCTACCCATTTTTTTCTTTTCAGGTCTAGTAAACTACATTTCTGAAAATGGGTTAATGGCAAATTATTCAAGCACTAAGCTTTATTAAGATTTTCCTTTTTTTTTTTCTATTTCACTTACTTTGCTATTTTACTTGGGATTGATCAATGACCATAATAAAATGTTGATTTATAAGAAAGACTGAATTTTTTTCCTCTTTAGTCCCCTCTTTTTCTGTCTTAGTAGTGTGCTGGTCTTGAAATGAAAATTTACATTTTTCCATTTTAGTGTTCTGAAAGTCTGCCTTTCTAATCTCTGATTTGTCATTAGACATGCACTAAATCTAGTCTTTTATGCTGGAAAGTTTCAAAGTTGAAAATTGCATGGGGATAGAAAAATTATGTACTGAGTTATTTTATCTCAATTTCGTTTGTGGCAGAAATTAGTTCTCTCTGTATTTGCAGACCCCAAAACATCCTTTGATATGTTTAATATCTGATAAGAAGTATTGATTCTGCAATTTTGGGAAGAGTTTGCCCTTTCTCTCGTTCTCAAAATCCTGAAAAGGCATTCTGATCTGACTTCTTTGTGAAAAGATAGATGTAGTGCTAACCCTCGTAAGGGTCACTGGAATCTGTGATCTCTTTGCCCTCTTCGTATGGTTGCCAGTCCACACTGGTCCCTCCCTGATGCACTTCTACTTGCCAGGGTCGCATGATGGGGTGGTGGTCAGCCTCCTTTCAGCAGGCAAGTCATGTGGTGGGGTGATGGTTAGTCTTTTCTTCAGCAGATGGGTCACATGATGGGGTGGTATTCAGGTGGCTGGTTGGACCTTCCTCCTCTTCCTCTTTTATAGACTTTTGATTGAAGTCTATAAAATCATGCACGGTGTGGACAAAGTAGAAAAGGGAAAACTGTTTTCCCTATTGCACAACACTAGAACTAGGGGGCACTCCATGAAACTTTTGATAGCTAGACCTCCAACAAATAAGAGGAAGTACTTTTTCACCCAGAGGATCACTGGTCTATGGAACTACCTGCCAGAAGAAGTGGTGACAGCTGTCAGCCTCGACACCTTTAAGAAAGGATTAGATGAGTTCATGGAGAACAAGGGTATCAATGGCTATCATTATGGATGCCTAAGGACACCCTCCGGGTTGGAGAGATAGGCAGGATATCTCTCAATGCCATTTGCAGGGAATCATAAGCAGGTGAAGACATCTGCTTGGGAAGACCCTGAAGCAAATGGTGAGCCACTGTGTGAGACAGAATGCTGGACTGGATGGGCTGTGGCCTGTTTCAGCAAGGCTGTTCTTATGTTCTTATATTCTCTCTCTTTACTATCTCTTGAACTGCATGCTGGGCTCCTCTTCCACAGCCTCTGCTCTTCTCCTATCTTGTCTCTTCCTTAGGCTTGCCCCATGGATACCTCTCCTCTCCTATCCCATTATTTCCCCCAGGCTTGCCCTCCACAGAAGCCTCTGTTATCCTATCCTCTTAGGCCTCCTTTTCCCCAGGCATCCCTTCCTATCCTTTCCCTTTTTTTCCCATCTGAGCGTCTCCTTCCTCCTCTTGCACTCCCTCTCTCTCTTCCCCTTCCTGTCAAAACCTCCTTTTAGTCCCTTCTTCCTCCTGCTACATAGAGAATGATAAAGACAGAATAAAAAGAAATTGGCTTCTGAGATACTGCTTAAAAGGAATAAACATAAAGATGTTCAAAAGTAAAAATAAGACTTATAAGGTTTGCTTATTTGACCAAGATTATAACATGTACAATGTCCCCCCCCCCCCACTCAGTATCTTTAAATGGATTTTTCTTGAATGGGACTGAATAGCAACAGCACTTAGCAATAGCACTTAGATTTATATATCTCTTCACAGTGCTTTACAGCAGGGGTCTCCAACTTTTGCAACTTTAAGTCTGAAGGACTTCAGCTCCCAGACTTTCTGGGAGCTGAAGTCCTTCAGGCTTAAAGTTGCAAAGGTTGGAGACCCCTGCTTTACAGCCCTCTCTAAGTGGTTCACAGAATCCGCACATTTTCCCCAACAATCTGGGTCCTCATTTTACCCAACTCGGAAGGATGGAAGGCTGAGTCAACTTTGAGCCAGTGAGAATTGAACTGGCAAATTGCTGGCAGCCAGCAGTCAGAAATAGCCTGTAGTACTGCATTCTAACTATTGCATCACCAAGGCCTTTCCTATTGTTGAGTATTGAAGATTTGTTTATAGATATGATATAGAAAGAGGCTGGTTTTTCTTTTAAATCAACAGATTTAAATATTTTGAATAAACAAATTTATTTATTTTAAAATAAATTGAAAAATCATAAGCTACGGTATTAAAACTGAAGGAAAGTGTTAAATTTGTGAAGGACTTTCTGAAAGAGATGAAAAGATGATAAGAAATTAATTTATGGGACATTATGTGACTAAATTTCTATACAGAAAGTATTCAGACCCCCTTCATTTTTGTCAATTTTGTTATGCTGCAGCAGTCTGATTCTACATTTGTTGAAATTCATTTTTCTCATTAATCTACACTCAATATCCCATAGTGATAAAGTTGAAAACAGAATTAGTTTTGCTGATTAAGACTCAACAATAAGGCTTTATTATTAATACATAAAAGATGAGATATAGGATGAAGGCATTTTAGGGTCAGATGTTACAGAAGGTAATATATTATTGAAATTAAAAATAGAAGGGACAAATTATGTCCCTTCTATTATCACACACACACATACACACATACACAACATACATACATATCTTTTCCCCATATTTTTTCCCTTTCCACTCATTTCTATTTTCTTCTTGCAAGTTTTAATTTTTTTTCTTTTCTTTTTGTATTTTATCTAGTTTGCATTAGTTTTTATCTTTTATTTTTAAACTTCCATAAAAATTATTATTAAGAAGCGGTAACTTTGCAATTAAATTTAATCCCTCTGAAAATGTGTTCTGTTAGATTGCATCTCAGTGTTTAACTGGTGAGATTTCAGTGTGTAGATTTTATCTTTCATCAAATGTTACTAGTGAAGCAAGCAATTCCACAAAGGACCAGGGCTTATCTGAAATTTATTAAAACAATATCGAACTTATAACTGTTATTTCTTTAATGTATCTTTATGCTGTTTTACAAATAGTGGCTATGCAGAAGCTGTAACAATGACAACTTGCTAGACTAAACCTAACTGAGAAGGGGATTTACAGAGAGATATTAAAGAATTCAAAATGACAGCCATTGTTGCCATATTACTTAACCACCCCAATGGATTTCCTGTAAGAAACTTTCTTGTTTCTGTTTTGGCCTCAATAAAAATGTGCTGCATTTTCTAATGATGTTCAGTTTCACCAAAGAATAGTTGCCATTTGTTAACATGCCTTGACCAACAAATGAACTCAGAAGGATCAAGGGTCTCCACAGACAAAAGATGAAGGCAATATGATTTGTGTTAAATCCACAAAACTGGTGCAAAATACTTCAACAGTGGGAAATCTCTCACAAAGTGAATTTGTCCATCTTGTATATTCAGCTTAATCGGGGGTACTTTGGATTTCTTCCCTCTGAGAGATCTATGGGAGGAACTGTTCTTCTTGGTCATTAGTCCAATCTTTCGGAATAATTTCTTCTGATGTTCAGACTGCCCCTATTTTGCTATTCTTCATAAAGCTTTGAAACTTGAATGAATACTATTTATAATAATAATAATAATAATAATAATAATAATAATCATCATCTTTATTGTCATTGTACTAAAATTACAATGAAATTGGTTTGAGCGTTGTGCTAACATTTGCATCAGGTGGAATATAGACAGCAGTGATAACTATAACAGAAATCTCTCTAGGTAAATAAAATGGCCGACAAATGACAGTTGAGAATTCCACGTCTGCAGAACAGTGTGTATAAGCAACTCTACTGTTAGTACACCAGTTATTATGTGTGTAAATACACAGTCCACCCCCTTAGCTTTTACCAGAGTTGTTGTTTCTGTCAAAGCGGTGTGTGGTGCAGTTAGTTAGCTCCACAGACGCATCCGGTACAAGTGGATGAAGCCAGGTCTCTGTGATGATCATCACACAGCAGTCACGAGTTTATTTGCTGCCATCCATAGCTCTAGTTCATCAGTTTTGTGGACAAAGGATCTAGAGTTGGTTAGGAAATGCTTGGTAATGCTGGTCTGTGAGGCTGCTTCGGTAATCAAACTAGCAAACCTGCTCTGCATCCCCGCTTCTGCTTCGGTTCTCTTCGCTGCCTCCTAGGCCAAACAACGATCCATGGAGAGCCTGGCAGTCTTACTACGTCACTCGGTATATTATGAGACTGCTGGAAGTCGCTGGTAATATCGAGTCGACTAGAAGATCATATCTTTAATAATAACTTAATAACTCCCTGTGGGAATAGACTAGTTTTTGCCTAACTCTACTGTGACACCAGGAGCTCAAAGCCGCAGCGCCTAAGCGCGCCGCTATCTTGAATTTCAGAGGAAATTAACATTTGCTTGACTGTTTACATCTTCCTTGTGGGACAGATGGTTATGATTATTATTTTTTTGAACACTAAGTTTGTATTGAATTGGTTTTGAACTATTATCATTGTTAGCACAAGTTATTTGTGGTAGGGTTAACAGTGATAACAGCTCAACTGTTGAACTGTTATCATTGTTAACACAAGTCATTGGTACAGAATGGTATACAAGTGAATATTTCTCCCCAATTCCCTGGGCAAACATTGTTTCGACTTGTAATTCAGTCTTAAGGCAACTACCAACAATTGAAGAACTGTTCCTGTTATACTTGGTGGGTTAAATATACAGACTTGTTTATAGAATCCTATTCTTCTCCATCAAACTGTTCCCACTGTATTTATTGTCCCTAGTCATTGAATTGTGTTATGCTCCCCATTGGTGTTCTTTTTACTAGTACCTAAATAGATACAATAGCATTAATAAACTCTCAAGAAAGGTGTAGTACTTTAAGTCAGAGAAAGCCATCATGATTTCAGCATTATAACTAGAATTTTATACCCTGGTGAACATGAATGTAGCAAATTAGTGTTATGGTTTTCTTGTTTGTTTATGTGCTATATCCATACATAGAATCATGTGTACATTGATAATCTTATTGTCTTATTGTGAAGACACCTGTGACCAGGCACACCTGCCTTGTAGTGATATATATAACAGGAAAAGCAGGCAAGGACAGAGAGAGAGAGATGTAGAATGTGGGAACTTGTGGTAACCACTTAAATATTTGGAAGGAACAGGAGCCACTCAGGCAAGACTGATCAAAGTTCTGGAATTTAAAAATGCTCAGGAATAATGGTTTCCCCCACTTTCACTCCTCCTCTCTAGTCTAAAAGCAAAAGTGAAATTAGGTCTCTAACCAAGTAGTAATAAGGAATGCCATTTTGAATAAGGGAAGTAGAGTTTTATGAAGCTGCATGTAAAAGCATATGATTGTATGGTTTGTTAAACTAAGGCCACGGCATAGAAAACGGTGAAAACTATTTACTGGAAAAAGAAGAAATATCACTGAAGTTTGGAGTGGAATAATGTGTGTTTGTGTGCCTGGAAAGTTCTGGTTCTTTTTCCCATTGTCTGACAAATGTGAAGTCAAATATAAGAAAATGTGTGTTTTCCTGCCTTTGATTGGTTAATACAACAGAATCTGCACCTGTAGCCCCATTCTCCATCAAGTAAAGTCCATTTGATCAGTTAGTGGCTTTGGCAAATGATCTCAGGGAAATAAAATTAGAGAATAATTTCAAAGCACTGGAAGAGAAATCCAAAGGTTTCAAACTGGAGTGTGTGAATGGGTGATTGAAGCCTACACATATTAAAAAGAGGTGAATAGTGATTTTTTGGGGGGATGTAATAGGGTTCAATCTAGGATTTAAGGATGATCCAACATGCTGAGTGTGAAAAAAGGGATGAGATTAACATTTGAAGAACACAGTCTTTTGCTTCAGTTTTTAAGTCACAGTCATAGATCTCTGACAGCTTTAGCACTATCATATAATGACTTATTCACAAATGCACACAAAATCCATGTTGACATTCTGAACTGCACAGACCTTCCTTGTGCAAAACACCTAATGTTTCTCTACTTCAGTGAGTCTCTCAATTTCTTAACTAAACAATGGAGAGAATGCTCTAAGGTATCTTTTTTCCAGTTTGTAGAGGAAGAACACTCAGATTCTGCTCAGTGACAACAGAATGGAAAACCCAAACCAAATTGCATGTACAGTAATTGATTTTCAGTTACTGTTGGGACTAATCCCATTCTGAAACTGTCACAGACTTATCACAGTTATAGTTTGCCATGGATAATCCATTTCTTATCTCTGTGTTCACACACTGTTTCTCCATTTTAGAAAACATTGCCACAGCTTCCCTCTCTAGGCTTTTACTGTATTTTATGCCACAATTCCCAGGTTTCCAGGGGTGTCTACAGGGAGGGTGTCTAAAAGTCAAAATGATGGCCACAACCACGAAGCCTCACCCTTTTTGCATACATCACAACAGACACATCTGTGTGAATTTATTATATTCTCTGTTCTTCTCAAAATCATGGCATTCCCCCTTAATTCAGATTACATTTTGCTCAGTCTACTGCAATCTATTATAAAAAATGAAATAACATCAAGATACAGCTCATCAGATGTTTAGATATTGAAAACTGTTTATTTTTCACCTGTAAAGATACCATTTAGAAATGTATCTTTAATATATTGCATATGCATATATTTTTAAAAATGCTGTTAAGAATTCTGTGATTTTACATGTATGCATTTTTTTTTCAAGAGAAGACCCTTAACCCAAGAAAGGAAGGAAACTGTAGAGATAAACATTGCAACCTGTTAAATTTTCAGCATTTTTCCATTTTGTGGCAGAAGGAGAAATTCCTGATTTCCATGCCTATGTGTACCCACATGTGTGTTTGTAGGTTTAAAAGTCATTGTATAAGATACAATGGGTATCTTATATTTTAAAGATACTTATTGTGCTACTGTTACATAACTTTCTGGGGAAATGAAGGACCCCGCTCTGTTTCCATTGTTCCACCTGTCAATAGTCAAACAGTGATGTCTTTTCCAATGCTTTTCATTTTATCTTAATGTTACTTTTCTGAATTTGAAAGAAATAATCAGCAAATTGCTTTGAATGTGTCATCTTTACAACACAGTGCCATCGTTTTCCTTTCTCTCACTGTCTCTTGTCTCATTCACAATAGGAGCACAAAGACAGGCTGCCTTTGAAAAGGAGCAACTGTTTATAGGCAGGGAGGTTATTTTTCTGTCAATTTCTTTTTAGGGAAATGTGAAATGATGACTCTCCTTTCCTCATTTGCATTTAGTCTACATGTTGATCTGAGTGGCAAAATCCATAGATAGAGACCTCCCCCCCCCCAATATCTGCTGGGTTTTGTTTTACTTGTTATTTATTGAATTTCAGGTAATGGGACATTGATTGGAGCCTCTGCAAATGTCGTTTGTGCAGGCATCGCGGAACAGCATGGCTATGGCTTTTCTTTCATGGAGTTTTTCAGGTAGGTTTTAGACCTGACACTCCTCTGGTTTTGAATTTGATGGTGTTTTAGAGATTATTCACTAACTTAAAAAAAAAAAATCAAAATGACGAAGAAGAAAGTCTACATCACCAACAGCATAACAAACAGAGTTAAATCAGTGGGCCTTCATTTCAGTAACAAAAAATAATGCATTTTGTTGATTGTCCCTGAAGAAGTTTGTATATAGAAACATAGAAAACGGTCAGCAGAAAACAGACCCAATGCTCCATCAAGTCTGCCCTTTGAGTTTATGTGTGGGTTATGTGGTGAGAAGATGGCTGGGTTTAGCCTTAGACTGAAGATATCTGTCTGAGCATCCGAGTCCAGCTGGACAAACACACTGAGCAAAACTCCATATCTCTCCATCCCCCGGGTACCTTCCTGCTTAATCACTTCCTAAGCCTGCAGTTGAAAGATAGGACTAAACATCTGTCTGCCCTGCCAACCCTAAGTTACAGTTCTGTTTGCCACTTGCTTGTTGGGGAAGAATGACCAGCTTAATTCATTCCACAAATATGACATTAAATAGAAAGAACTTAGAGGGCCTACAGTCTGAAGTAGAACTGAAGCCAGCTGAACACATTTATTTGTCCCTTCTTCCTGTTAATTTTCCCCATTACCAGGACCAGCAGTAGACTTTTGCCTATTCTTTATGTATTTCATTTTTACCCCAACTGATTTTATGCTACAAAAATAATCACAAACACACACACACCCCTTCTGAAATTCCTGGTTTTGATTTTTGGTTCCTGGAAAGCTCCCTCAATCATCCCTTTTCTCATCAACAAAATGACTGCCTATCTATGAAGCAGAATACCTGGTTTATATTGATTTAGTGATGTGAGCAAGAGTAAAGTCATCCCTTGGTGGATCCGAAAAAAGCAAAGTCTAAACTTGTGGAAAAACACTGGGAAGAAAAAAACAAAACAAAACACAAGAGCTAGAGTGAAGGGCCTGCGTCACCCTTGCATTGCTTGGTGTAGATATTTTCTTGCTGTTTGAGCGTGACCGGGAATAAGAAGAACAAAAAGAAATTCAGAGGGATCCATCAATAGCTTTAGCGGCAAACAATAACTCAATACATCCAGATACTA
This sequence comes from Rhabdophis nuchalis, assembly GCA_039707465.1. NCBI lineage: Eukaryota > Metazoa > Chordata > Lepidosauria > Squamata > Natricidae > Rhabdophis > Rhabdophis nuchalis. Next base: position 38,308,375 of record CM077651.1, on the reverse strand, counting down.
TCATTTGACAGCAAGCTTGATCATTTCAACAGTGGCAGGATAGGATTTTGGCAATAAGCCATCACATTTTATGCTACTATAGTTTACAGCAGGGGTCTCCAACCTTTGCAACTTTAAGTTTGAAGGATTTCAGCTCCTTCAGACTTAAAGTTGGACTTCAGCTCCTTCAGACCTTTGAAGGACAAAGCTGGCTGGAGAAGTCTGGGAGCTGAAGTCCTTCAGACTTAAAGTTGCAAAGGTTGGAGACCCCTGGTTTACAGGGAATTTGAGGGTGGGTGTGAAACATTTATCAGTCTGAATCCAACCAGACTAAAAAAATGTTATCATTTTTTAAAAGATAATATTGTTTTATCATAGAAAATAAAAGACAAAACAGTAAAACAAGCAAATAAAACAAAACAAAATTATACATTCAACCTTAACAAAAAAAAGTGTACAAAAATACTTGCACATATATACTAGGAGAAAATAATAAATTTGACCAATCCTAACTCAGCCTGTTCTCTTCACAATGTTAATGAACTTTCATTGAGGTGTAAGTGATACTGCTTCGCAAAATTTAATACTTAATGTCATTTTCTATATGCTTAATAAGTATGGTCATAATTACAATGAGTTATTGTCTTAACAGCACATACCACAAGGAATAGATTTCAAAGTGATATAAAAATTGATTAACTATATAAAAGTAGAGGGAAAAAATCTTATGAAGAGCAATTTCCATTCAACTGCAGATAGATTGTACTATACCATTTTGGGCCTAATGTTCAAGATATACCATGAGTTATAACCACAATTTTCAGCTTATTTTCTTAGTGATTGATGAATGAAATAATAACATTTCATTCATTTGTTCAGATTCAAAAATGATAAGCGGAAATTTGTTATAAAGTTGTTTTAAATATTGATCTAATGCACATACTCTTGTAGCATATTTTCAGCACTACTTCTAAAAAATCCTCATATGGGAAGCCACTATGGGAAACCTAGTAATATTTGATGTTATTTTATATAAAGACTATTGAAAACTGTACTAATCATTATGAAAATCTTTTTATGGTTAACAATAGATGCTTTCCACTCAATCTCTTGCTGCTATAACAAACATTATATTTTTTAAAAAAAAATCAAGGTATTTACTTATCAGGTTTAATGCATTATGTAGCATAACAGAATAACAGAGTTGGAAGTGACCTTGGAGGTCTTCTAGTCCAACTCCCTGCTCACCCTGGAGACCCTATACAATTTCAGACAAGTAGTTAAAAACTTCCAGTGATGGAGCACTCACAACTTCTGAAGGCAAGCCATTCCACTGATTAATTGTGGTGGCAGGAAATTTCTCTTTATTTTTAAGTTTGTTCTGTCCTTGATTAGTTTCCATCCACTGCTTCTTGTTCTGCTTTCAGGTACTTTGGAGAATAGCTTGACTCCCTCTTGTTTGTGGCAGTCACTTAGATATTTATTTTTATTTTTATTTTATCGAATTTATACCCCACCCTTCTCCTTGTTAGGACCCAGGGTGGCACACAGGCATTATTAAAACCACAATAAAACAATATACATCGTTAAAAAACATATTAAATTATTAAGCCCGTGCTAAAAAACCCATTTAAAACCCTGCCTAATTACAATTTATACATAAAAAGCCAGAAACGGGGGCTATGCTAGACCGGCCTGTTGGAATAAAAATGTCTTAAGACGTTGGCGGAAGAGGTGGAGGTCCGAGATAGTGCGTAGGTCTGGGGGTAGGTCGTTCCAGAGGGCCGGGCCCGCCACAGAGAAGGCCCTTCCCCTGGGTGTCGCCAACCGGCATTGCCCAACCAACGGCACCCAGAGAAGACCCTCTCTGTGGGAGCGGATCGGACGAAGGGATGTATGGGGCAGGAGGCGGTCTCGTATATAGCTAGGCCCCGAGCCATTGGAACACTGCTATCATGTCTTCCCTAGTCCTTCTTTTCATTGAACTAGATATACCCAATTCCTGTAGTTGTTTTTCATATGTACCCTAATCACTTTTGTTGTTCTTCTCTGTATTCTTTCTAGTGTCTCAACATCTTTTTTTATATTGCAATGACCAGAACTGGATGCAATATTCCAAGTGTGGTTTTACCAAGGCATTACAAAGTGGTACTTATACCTCACATGATCTTTATTCTGTCCTGCTTATGTAGCCTAGGACTGTATTGGGTTTTTTGGGGGGCAACTGCAGCATACTCCTGGCTCATATTTAAGTGATAATCCACTAGGACTCCAAGATCCCTCTCCTAGTTACTACTATTGAGCCAGGTACCACTTATTCCATACCTGTGCATTTATCATCTTTCAAACATCTATCAATCAACTTCCTTCCTTCCTTCCTTCCTTCCTTCCTTCCTTCCTTCCTTCCTTCCTTCCTTCCTGCCTGCCTGCCTGCCTGCCTGCCTGCCTGCCTGCCTGCCTGCCTGCCTGCCTGCCTGCCTGCCTGCCTGCCTGCCTGCCTGCCTGCCTATCTATCTATCTATCTATCTATCTATCTATCTATCTATCTATCTATCTATCTATCTATCTATCTATCTATCTATCTATCTATCTATCTATCAATCATCTGTATATATTCATTTTTTGCCTGTTGTACTTTAGTGTATAGTGTGCTAAATCTTTTCAGTATTTCATTATTTAATGTATTGTTAAGTAAATAAAAAATAATCCTTGAATAATATCTCCACCATCTGCCCCCCCGCCCAAAGAAGAATAAATATTTTATATAAACTTGTGCCAGACTTTAATTCAACGAAGAGTTGAACCTAATAGGATGTAAATAAACTATAGGGCCAGACTTGTTCCCTTCCTTTACATGTTCTCAAAATCCTTTAGTCCTTCACATGTCCTTAAAATCTTCCCCAAAACCAATTTTGAAGAAAAACAAGGAAGGGTTGTAAAAAATAGATCTAACCTCCATCCTGGAGAATCACCTCTATTCACAAAAACTCACCACTTTATGCCTCTCGATTAGATTATTGTGACCTGAATTACTGTTGTATGCTGTCTTTTTCTTGAATTAAAGGTATAGCCTTTTTCCTTTAAACTGAACAATGATATTTTATTTTAGGCTAGGGGGTATGCTGAAGAGAACCTGGTTATTTTGCCCTGAATTGCAACATTGTGATGTTTATTTCTTAGTTTGTAGGAGAAAATATAATTGATTTAATGACATTTTGCATTTAATTAGTACTGCCATTACTGTATTATTTTTAATTTCTTTATAGAAACTTATAGACTGAATATGATATTTTTGTGATATTTAGGATTGCCTTGATAGTAATTTATACCTATTCATGTAGCAGTGGATACTATCCTGTCCAGTAGGAAGTCTGATATCTAAAACAGGATTTATAAAGTCCTAGAGAAGGGGTGTCAAACTCTCAGCCCACGACCCGGTTGTGTCACGTGTTGGCCATGCTCACACCCAGTTTAGTGAAGGAGAAAAAGTTGTGATACATCATGTGACACCGCCATGACAATGTGAGTTTGACATCCCTGTCCTAGAGGCTTGACACTCTTGACAAATTAACCAAAAAGTACCATTACAACCATATGGCATCAGTATAATTGTCAGGCCTGCAAAGCTTTCGGATTTGGGTTTTCCCTGATGTACCAACATGGCTCTCTTAATAAATTGAACTTTTGAGGAATCCTAACACACCAATCAGCAAAAGCACTCCAAAACATCCTAAGTAAGTGAATAGACCCATCAGCCCCTGGACAAAAAGGAGGAATTATCTATACCAAAGAAAGCAAGGACTATTGTCTCTGCTGTGTAGAACAAACAGGTACAACTAGCAGTTTGCATCCATGAGCCCCAACTATGAGGAAGACTCCTTAATTTCACAGCATATAGACAGACCTAACCATAGTTTCAATTAGGAAACGGTGAGCATCCTAGACCAAGTCAACTCCAAAAATGCTAGAGAATTCCTGGAAGCCTGGTACTCTGACAAATCAGCTATCAATAGATGCATAAGTACGTACAGACTAAAAAGGAAAACGTTTCTAAAAAAATTAAAATCTCTATAATTAGAGAAGTGATGCTTGATCTTGACTCCTTTGAAACTAGGTTGATATCTGATTATCTGATATCTTTTGCTAGCTATTCAGTAACAAGCTTCTATTTAAATAAATCTGTAATTCTACAAGTTCATTTATCTTCTCATTTCTTATATTAAATAAATATGTCCTTTGCTTAAAAAGGTAGAATCGAAGAATAGGAACAGGTCGAGATGAAGGGTTGCTTCCATATTTTCCAAGTTTCAGAAAAAAGCTTTAAATATGGATTTGACACAGTAGATACTTGATACTGTCCTAGCCAGCAGGGAGTCTATTCAGTAGTAGCTGAATACCTATGCTCCACTATGAAACTATGTGATTGGGCTTGATAAATCAACACTTACACCTTGAAAATTAATGAGTAGTTATGATTGGCCTCTCCTCTCCTCTCCCCTTCTCTCCCCCAAGCTTGCCCCACAGAACACTCCCCTATCTTATCCCCTTCTCTCCCTCAGCCTTGCCCTACAGTAAACTCTCCTATCTTATCCCCTTCTCTCCCTTAGGCTCCTCTACAAACTCTCAGCCAGCAGGCTGGATGAGACACATACTCGCCATGCCCAAGTGGCAGTTTGAACAGAGATCTTTTCAGGTGGGAGAGGGGAGTAGCATCAGAGCGTGTAATAATAATATAATAAATACTAATGATCTGATGGTCATTTTGAAAAATATTTTCTAAGTGAACACATAGAAGCCATGAGGAACATACATGCCACATTTAAAGTTTGTAGGTTTTATGGTTCTGGAGAATTCATGATGCGGCGTGAGTGATTTTCACTTTTATATATATAGCCACTGAACATTATTTGATATGCTGATGTTTTAATTTGTCTTAGTTGAGAAGCTTAAATTGTTTCAGTTTTCCTGACTGTCCATTGTATTTAAACCTAGAAGTTTTTTAGTACCTGTGTATTTAGTTATTTTTATTTATTAAATTTATTTGCTACCCATCTCGTATCGAAATGGGTAGTTTACAGCATTAAAACATTAAAATTCCAAGAGATAAATATTTCTAAAACAATAAAAATGTAAATCACAATTGAAAAAAAAATTACAGTTAAAACATAGAGAGGGTGGGAACAGGATGGGTGAGGGGGCATTGCCTCTTAATTAATCTCCTCCAATGTGATGCTTCCCTTTTGGGTCCCTAAGCCATCTGGCAGAGCCAGGTCTTCAGACTCTTGTGTAAGGTCAGGAGGGTGGAAGTCAATCTCACCTCACCTCAGAGGGGGTCAGAGGTTCCAAAGGGCAGGAACCACAGCAGAGAAGGCTCTTCTTCTGGACACCACCAGCCAGAATTGCTTGACTGACAGGGCCTGCAGCATGTCTCCTCTGCCAGCAGGGGTGGAGTGGGCCAGCCCCACTGGGGTGAGATGATTCCTCAAGTAATCAAAATTAAAACATTTTTGCCATATATGAAACCAAGAAGTGTGCAATATAAACTGATATCAAAATCAGAAAATTATAAGAAATGCAATTATTGTACTCAGCAAGAATAACGAAAGACTTTCAGGACAAAGTCAAAATTATATTCTTAGTTGGCCTAGGCTTCGAAGTAGTTATTTTTAAGTATCTCTATGCATATGAATCAATATGGAGCTATGTTACTTTTGAAGCTGTTACTTTCCATGATAGTATGTGGATGTTAATTAACACAGTGGAAGATATATCAAAGCTAACTTGTAAATATATTACTTCATGGAACTTAATTAAAATTGCAATTAAGATATATTTGTATTTGGATGTTTAAGGAAATGAGCATATCATCTGCAAAATATTTATTACTGATGTTTTGTTTTATATTAACTCCTTCAGTATTCATATTCTTCCTAATCTTCTGGGCTAAAATATACTGTATATAATGAAATCAAATATATAATGAGAGCGGGCATCTTTTTTGGCTCCATTTATTTGAAAGACATCCACGTTTAATCCATTAGTGCTAATTACTGCTGGTGGTGTTGAATATAACTGATTAATTATGCTGATGAAGTGTTCAAATCCCATTTCTAATTAAAACAACAACAACTTTACACTCTATCAAATATTTTAAAGACATTTGAAGATAGCAGAGAAGTCATGGGGTAATTCTGTCATACAATACAATACATTAGCAGAGTTGGAAGGGATCTTGGAGGTCTTCTAGTCTAACCCCCTGCCTAGGCAGGAGCCCTATGCCATTTCAGACAAATGGCTATCCAATATCTTCTTAAAGACTTCCAGTGTTGGGGCATTCACAACTTCTGGAGACAAGCTGTTCCACTGATTAATTGTTTTAACTGTCAGGAAATTTCTCCTCAGTTTTAAGTTGCTTCTCTCCTTGATTAGTTTCCACTCATTGCTTCTTGTCCTGCCCCCAGGTGCCTTGGAGAATAGTTTGACTCCCTCTTCTTTGTGGCAACCCCTGAGATATCGGAACACTGCTATCATGTCTCCCCTGATCCTTCTTTTCATTAAACTAGACATACCCAGTTCCTGCAACTGTTCTTCATATGTTTTAGCCTCCGGTCCCCTAATCATCTTGGTTGCTCTTCTCTGCACTCTTTCCAGAGTCTCCACGTCTTTTCTACATCGTGGCGATCAAAACTGAATGAAGTAATCCAAGTGTGGCCTTACCAAGGCATTACAAAGTGGTATTAACACTTCACGTGATCTTGATTCTATCCCTCTGTTTATGTAGTCTAGAACTGTGTTGGCTTTTTTGGCAGCTGCTGCACACTGCTGGCTCATATTTAAATGGTTGTCCACTAGGACTCCAAGATCCCTTTCACAGTTACTACTATTGAGTAAGGTACCACCTGTACTTGTGCATTTTGTTTTTCTTGCCTAAATGTAGAACCTTACTTTTTTCACCATTGAATTTCATTTTATTAGATAGTGTCCAATGTTCAAGTTTGTCAAGATCCTTCTGTATCTTAAGCCTATCTTCTGGAGTGTTAGCTATTTCTGCCAGCTTGGTGTCATCTGCAAATTTGATGAGTTCCCCATTTATTCCCTCATCCAAATCATTGATGAAGATATTGAAAAAAAACTGGACCTAAAACAGAGCCTTGGGGTACTCCACTGCATGCTTCCCTCCATGTAGATGCAGTTCCATTGAGGACTACACTTTGAGTGTCATCTTTACAATAATGCACTATATTTAATACTTTCTGACAGAATCTATTATATTTACATTGTAAATACCTATATTGACCTCCCCAAAAGTAATCACTTAAAATGTATTTAATCTATTAACCAATAAGGCAGTAAGTTGTAAATTGATTTATACTAATGTAGACTGATATGAAGATATGTTGAAGATGATTGCTGGGTTTAGGAAAGTAGAACTTGGATGTCTTAGCAAGAGGCAGGAACTTGACAATACTATATTATGAAGATTTTAAAAAATTCTTTGTATTATTCCAATCTAAAACTATTTGTAGCTATAGCACTGCTATTTTAAACTGATTTCTATTACCAGTATTTCTTATTTCATCTGATGAGTTTCTGATCTCATTATCCTCAGAATTGTTAGATATATAAATAAAGACTATTCTATAAGTACATTTTGCATGTAATTTTACTTAGGCAAAGATTCTTATTAATTATATATTCCAAGTTATTTTTATTCCTAATTCCAAAAGGTAGTAATTTTAGAGTGTGATTTCCAAATTTTTAGTATCTACATTTCATAAGAATTCCTGTTGATATCTTCACTAAATCGGCTAATAATTCTTTGTACATTGAAATTAGGTCAGCAACAGCAGCATTTTCACTTTCTTATGTTTCTTTTATATCCCTTATTTCAGTTTATAAAATATTAAAGATAATTGCAAAGCACAATTACCTTTAAATATTTTATAGAATGAGGGCAATGTTTAGTTATTTGGTTTCTTTCTATAGCCTGCTGTGCTGAGTTCCCACTGAATCTTCTAGAACAGTGTTTTTCATCTTGGCCACTTGAAGATGTGTGGATTTCAAATCCCAGATTTCTGGGAATTGAAATCCACACATCTTCAAGTGGCAAAATTGAGAAACACTGTTCTAGAAGATTCCCTATTTCTTTGGAGGAGGTTTGTGGAAGGGAATCCACGAGGGAGGCCATAGTTGCTTAAAATTTCCAAGCCTTGGACATCTTTTGGCTAAAGCGGTCTTTCTCAACCTTGGCAAGTTTAAAATGCGTGAACTTCAACTCCCAGAATTCCCTATCTAGCGTAGTGGTTTTGGAAATTTAAGTCCACGTGTCTTAAATTTGCCAAGATGGAGAAACACTAAGCTAAAGGATGGACATAATCCAACATATGAAATAAATTGACATGGATATTTCAAATACTTGGTGATGGAGAAATATATTAGAGATAATCCTCATTTGATGACCATGTCTAGTTTAATGATATCATTTGATGATATGTCTAGTTTAATGAAAAGAAGGACTAGGAGTGACATGATAACAGTGTTCTGATATCTCAGGGGCTGCCACAAAGAAGAGGGAGTAAAGCTATTCTCAAAGCACCTGAGAGCAGGACAAGAAGCAATAGGTGGAAACTAATCAATCTAGAACTAAGAAGAAATTTCCTGACAGAACAATTAACCAGTGGAACAACTTGCCTCCAGAAGTTGTGAATTCTCCAAAATTGGAAGTTTTAAAGAAGAAATTGGACAACCATTTGTCTGAAATGATATGGGGTTTCCTGCCTGAGCAGGAGATTTGACTAGAAGACCTCCAAAGTCCCTCCCAACTGTGTTATTCTATTCTATACACCAGTGATGGTGAACCTTTTCGGCATCGAGTGCCCAAATTGGAATGTGCATGGATGCATGTTCATGTCAGAGCACGGGAAGTTCAAAGACCAGTTGGTATTTGTGTTTCTGCTGCACACAAGTGTGCTGGTCAACTGGTCTTTGCACATACTGGAAGACCAGCTGGCTGGTGTGCATGCACATGCTGGAAACTAGAAGAGCAGCTGGTGATGGCACACGTGCCCACAGAGAGGGTTCTGCTTGCCACCTCTGGCATGAGTGCCATAGGTTTGCCATCATGGCTATATACTATAATTGGAATTTTGAAATTTTGGTTGTAAGTCATTGTGACCATCTAAGCTGGTTATCATGTGATGCAACTTGATTTTATAGCTATGTTTACAATAGCTGTAGAGTAAGTCACCATGATTGTTAAATGAACCATGTAGTCATTAATTGAACTGTGTGGTCATTAAGCAAATTCACCATATCCAATGGGAATTTTTGCTGTTTTCTGTCAGAAAATGTCAAAAATATTGTAAACTGTGATCACGTGACTGTGGAATGTAACTAGTCATAAGTAGGAGCCTGTGGCCAAGCACTCAAAGTGCAATGACTCCAAAGGTGGTGGTGGGGAGCAGTTGTAACTTCAAATACACGTCATAACTTTTTTAGAGTCTGTTGTGTGATTGGTCATTAAGCGAAGACTACCTATACCAGGGGTCTCCAACCTTTGCAACTTTAAGGCTGAAGGACTTCAGCTCCTAGACTTCTAGGAAGTCTAGAACTGTGTTGGCTTTTTTGGCAGCTGCTGCACACTGCTGGCTCATATTTCAATGGTTGTCCACTAGGATTCCAAGATCCCTCTCATAGTTGCTACTATTGAGCAAGGTACCACCTATAATGTACCTGTGCATTTTGTTTTTCTTGCCTAAATGTAGAACCTTACTCTTTTAACCATTGAATTTCATTTTGTTAGATAGTGCCCAATGTTCAAGTTTGTCAAGATCCTTCTGTATCTTAAGCCTATCTTCTGGAGTGTTGGCTATTCCTGCCAGCTTGGTGTCGTCTGCAAATTTGATGAGTTCCCCATTTATCCCCTCGTTCAAATCATTGATGAAACGTTAGGAAGGAACTCAAACTGGTCCTCTCTGATTCCCCAAGGGTAAAATAAGGAGGGAAGGAAAAACAAAGGTTTGCAATTCTGTTATTCTGCTAAGGTTCTACTACAATAGCTTGTCTCACTAAAGTATAGTTCTAGTCATCTTGTAGTGCTTCCTCATCTTGGCAGCTTTGATGGGCTGGCATTCTTGATATAAGAATCAAAGATAACGTATTGACAGAATGTCTAGAATATGTCACCTGTTGTCTTTATTTTAACTTTGCTATACATGATTCTTATGATTTTATGCATTTTTATTCACTTACCATTTTGCCTGCCTATTAAAGCTTGAGATATGACTCAGTCGTTTGTAACTATACCCAATTGCCTTTAATAATCTTCTTAACTATAATTTCATTCCAGAAATGAGTCTTAGAAGAAGCACTCTGCATATGTTTTATTAAGCTCTCTTTCTGCAAGTCTTTCTCTATTCTTAGCTTCAGTTGAGGAAGGATGGGGGTACCTGTAGGGTTGGAGGAAGAAGTGTGCTTTATCTCCTGACAGCTGATGCTCTTGTATATTTCTTAAGTAATAAATATTTTAGAACAAGCTGCAGCTACTAAGAATAGTTGAAAACTTTTGATGGGGCTAGTCGCTGGGGAAATCTATTTGAAAACAAATTAAATCTGTATTGTAAATATGCCAATATCTGTATCAACTTGCATAGCATATAGAACTTGTACAAAACAGAATATCTGTTTTCATGTACACATAGTTATGTATTCATACAGATCTAAAAATCTGTCATACATTTGATAAATTACATTGCCATGCAATTGGAGATGCATCAAAAGCTCCCTGGGTGCCCAGGAATAATGCTTCAGACATGATGTTTTGTTAAAAGATACTCTCCCTGTGAATTTTAAGCCTCTTCTTTTAGCTAAGCCATTTTCTAAATTTGGTACAGCACAAATGTTTCAAGATGAATGAGAAGTTCCTAAACTGAGATTAAAGAGAAAACTAGAAAGATCAATTTCTGTATCTGGCTAGTTGCTTGCTTTTATAACATGGGAGCAATTTTCTTGAGATAAGAGTATCCTTTCCATCGTAAATTTCAGTGTAATCATAAGGGGGAAAAAAGAAAAAAAGTTAAACAAGATTAAAGTCAGTGTTAGAAGTCCTTACATCATATACATGAAAGCAAAGACTTTTTTTAGGTCTCACTGATAATCAGTTGATTTGGCTTCTTATATTCTCAGTTTAGTGCTTGTCCAGTAGTTTGACAACAGAGCAATATTTACAGATCTGTTACAGTTTTTACCTTGCAAATAATATTGAGATCTAAGAGTGGCACCCTGATGAACTTTTGTTCCTTGTAAAGTACCTTGATAAAAAGATGAATTGTATTGAAGAAAGCAAAGAAAAGAATGCTTGAGCTTCCTTACTCCCTAATTTTCCTTATTCCACCTGATTCCAAACTTCAAAACATCTAATACCCAGTACCTCTGTTTAGGTCTCTGCAGAGCTGGAAACTTTCAAAGCCTGGAGATAAATCATTGTGACTTCTTTTGATTATTATGAAATTATAGCATCTGAACCTGTAGCCTCTGATTTTCTTCTCTTTAGCATTCCCTTCCACCCAGGGCTGTATAGTTATTCATGGCCATGGCTGTATTACATAGGATTTGTTTCTAAGACAAAAGTCCCTCTTCTACAGAAGAACATAAATAGAACACTTTTATGTTTGTCTTCGATAATAAATCCCCTGTTTTCACCATATTGGCAGAATCAATAGTTCAAACACAAAGGGGAATATTTATTTGAGAATTATGAAAACAGATAATGGACCCATCATGTCCAAGAATTAACTCAGATTCAGCAAGAGTGAAAGGGCCAAAGAAAACTCTAATAATCCAGAAAGATTGTACTGAGTCTTGGTACGGTAAAGATATCTCATTAAAACTTAGCCGGCATTCCAATTCCATGGGACTAATGAAAAAAGTGGACAAATCCAAGCATTAAAAAAATGCCGAGATCACTTATGGATGCAAACTCTCTTTGCATCTCTCAGCTGCATTTTTTGCATCTTTGAATTAATTCATCTTTTCCTTGATATTGCTTTTGGTGAATGGGACAAAATATGTGCCACTCCCTTTCCCCCATTGATCGTAGAGGAATGATCCCCAACATTTTTGGCTCTATGAACTGGCAGTGATGATGGTGGTGGTGGAAAGGGATGGTTTTGTGTGTGTAACCCAGTGGTGGGATTCAGCCAAGTTCACACCTATTCGGAAGAACCGGTTGTTAACTTTCTAAGCAGTTCAGAGAACCGGTTGTTGAAAGAAATCTCCTTTTGTTTCTTTCCACTTTACAGGGCTAATCCTGTCAGGAAGGCAGGAAGGAAACATTCTGGTATTGTTTCTAGCCTAATCTTTATTGCCCTGCTTACAGAAACTGCCTCTCTGGTTAACCCTTACTACGTTGTAACAGCTAAGGCGAAGCGCCCATCGACCTGAATGATGTTGAGTTGGCCACGCCCACATGGTCACATGTCCAGCAAGCCACGCCTACCCAGCTAGTCATTAGGGCAGAGAACCGGTTGTTCAATTATTTCAATCCCACCACTGATGTAACCTAAACCTGCACATGCGCAAATAAAGCTCCATAGACTCGCCTGCTGCTTGCGCAGCTCAGTTCCCAATGGGCTGCAGCCTGATACTGGTCTGCAGCCCGGGATTGGGGACCCCTGTCTTAAAGGGTGAAATACTTTTCTTCACTCTTGCAGGTGCTTAAGCACCTTTCATTCTTGGCTTCAAGAGTGGCAGTTCAGGTGGCATCACTTTGTCAAGCTTCTCTGTGTGACCTGCTCCATGCACATACTTAATATTAGAATGCACAACTCGTCTTTTTTGGGGCCTTCTTCAGTTTCTGTTTGAATGTCAAGTTGTCTAACCTATTTTAAAAGGTCCATCTGGCAAGGAAGAGATCCTATTTCTTAATTCATTGACAATCCTAATTCATCTTGTTAACAAAGCTGGCTTTGAAGGAAAGTGCACTTCAAGTGATCTAATCGATGATTAATGTTTCTGCAAATGAAATCTGCTTTCCTTACTTTAACTTGCCATTCTGCATCTTAATATATAGTATATTGTCTCCAGCTGACAGAATTTGGCACTCAGGCCATTCAGGAATGATTTGGGAACTTGTGAATAATAAGATTCATAAAGCTAATAATTTCTATGGAGCCACTGTGACATTTTCCACTTTTGACTTTGCACTAGGGAAATGCAAATAACAACAATTGTTTGATCTGGAAAAAAGAGACTATTTTATCAAACAAGAACGTGAACCAAAGCTTTTCTCCCAGCTCTGAAATAATAAGAGAAATTGCTTCAGCTTAACATGCATTTTAAAATTTATTTAGTAATTTTGTATGGCAGAGATTCTGGACTTTTTGTTGTTGTTGTATAAACCTTTTTAATGTCCTGGATACTTTTTTTTTAAGTCCAAGGTCAACCATTGGAACATCTCTACAATCAACATCACCTTCCTAAGCTTATTAGGGTCCAATCTCCTTCTTTATTTCTGGGACATTTTTCTTTCTTTCTGGTAGGTTGAAAATTTGCAATTGACTTTGTCTTGACTTCTTGCTGTGGCCTAGCCCACAAGGTGATGTAAGATGGTTAAGAGGAAATATTTGCTGGATCCAGCTGAACTTAGTAGTAAATTGGCTGAGTTGCTTAAATTTTAAACACTTTCTGGGCTTTTGTCCAAGTATTATTGACTAGCTCAACAAACTTAAATGTCAGTGTTTACATCCATTTATTTATTGCTTGTTCCTGTGAAATCTTTTCCTTCTAGAGAGATTTGTATGCTTCTAAATTGCAGTATCTCACGTTCAAATGTATGTTAGAGATAGGCCCCTGGATCTGCTTCTATCTGACCATTTGTTTATTCAACAGTCTATTATTAACTAGCAATATTTGGCTCTCATTTTAAAAGTATGTATTTGAATTGCTTGTTAAAGACAATGATTTCATTGTAGAATCATAGGATGGACTAACAGAATTTACTGAAAGAGAATATCTAATCTAATCTAATCTAATCTAATCTATAAATCAATGGTACCAACAGTTGGCTTTTCTCAAAATTAAATTTATACGGTTCTTTTTATTTGTCAGAAGTATTTATTGTATTTTTGGGAAAGATTCAGGAGCAAATAGAAGCAGTAAGAAAGTTCTAAATATTTTTGGTGTAATTTTTGAATATCAGAGGCTTGTGTGGGACTCCTTCTCAGAAGACAAATATATGGTTAGTTGATGATATTAATTGCATCAAGCTTTAAGAAAAACTGTAGTCTTGAGATTTAAATGTATCTAAGTTATTTATAAAACAGGTTTTCATAATATTTCTTTACTAAGAGTTTTTCCCTACTACTTATGTTAAAGCAGTCTATACCAGTGATGGTTTAACATTTTTCTCCTTGTCTGCCGAAATCATGTGTGCGTGCATGAGACAGCGCATGCACGCGTGCCCACACAATAATGCAATGAGCCCCCTTCACATGCACGCATGACCCTCATGCTCCCCTGCCTGATGCAAGCGCGCAACCACCCCTGAGTTCCCCGTATGCATGAGTGTGACCCCTACCCCCATTTTGGGCCTAGCAGGCCTTCATGAAGCCTCCTGGGACCAAAAATGGGCCATGGGGGGCACCTACCCCGTGCACTCCCACTCCCCCCTTGCAAGTGTGCATGACCCCCTTCCCCCTCTGTGCGCAACCCCCTGGCACATGCACACACATCTCCTGCATGCTTGGCAGAGACCCAAAAATCGGCTGGCTGGTGGGAGGCATGCATGCATGCATAGTGGAGCTGAACTATACAATACAATACAATACAATATAATAGCAGAGTTGGAAGGGACCTTGTAGGTCTTTTAGTCCAACCCCCTGCAGGAACCTTATACTATTTCAGACAAATGGCTATCTAACATCTTCTTAAAGACTTCCAGGGTTGGGGCATTCACAACTTCTGGAGGCAAGCTGTTCCAGAGGTTAATTGTTCTAACTGTCAGGAAATTTCTCCTTAGTTCTAAGTTGCTTCTCTCCTTGATTAGTTTCCACCCATTGCTTCTTGTCCTGCCCCCAGGTGCCTTGGAGAATAGTTTGACTCCCTCTTCTTTGTGGCAACCCCTGAGATATCGGAACACTGCTATCATGTCTCCCCTGGTCCTTCTCTTCATCAAACTAGACATACCCAGTTCCTGCAACCGTTCTTCATATGTTTTAGCCTCCAGTCCCCTAATCATCTTGGTTGCTCTTCTCTGCACTCTTTCCAGAGTCTCCACGTCTTTTCTACATCGTGGTGACCAAAAGTGTATGCAGTATTCCAAGTGTGGCCTTACCAAGGCACTATACAGTGGCATTAACACTTCACGTGATCTAGATTCTATCCCTCTGTTTATGCAGCCTAGAACTGTGTTGACTTTTTTGGCAGCTGCTGCACACTGCTGGCTCATATTTAAATAGTTGTCCACTAGGATTCCAAGATCCCTCTCACAGTTGCTACTATTGAGCAAGGTACCACCTATACTGTACCTGTGCATTTTGTTTTTCTTGCCTAAATGTAGAACCTTACTTTTTTCACAATTGAATTTCATTTTATTAGATAGTGCCCAATGTTCAAGTTTGTCAAGATCCTGGTTGATGGTTATGTGCCTGAGGAGAGGGATCCACATGCCACCTGTGGCACGCATGCCATAGGTTTGCCATCACAGGTCTATAGGGTTCCTTGAGGCAGCTGGTGACAGCATATTTGCAGCCTCGTCTACCAGTTCCCATTCTGCCTGATATCATTTGTTCTGGATTAGTACTGACATAAGGTGGGTCGGGCACATAAAGCAAAGCACTGGGTTAAGCTGCCTTTATCTTTTCTCACTATCACTAATTAGTGGGAAACAGACAGCTAAACCCACGTATTAATAATAATAATAATACAATAGCAGAGTTGGAAGGGACCTTGGAGGTCATCTAGCCCAACTCCCTGCCTAGGCAGGATGCCCTATACAAATGGCTATCCAACATCTTCTTGAAGACTTGTAGTGTTGGGGCATTCACAACTTCTGGAGGCAAGCTGTTCCACTGGTTAATTGTTCTGTCAGGAAATTTCTCCTCAGTTCTAAGTTGTTTCTCTCCTTGATTAGTTTCCATCCATTGCTTCTTGTTCTATCCTCAGATGCTTTGGAGAATAGTTTGATTCCCTCTTCTTTGTGGCAACCCCTGAGATATCGGAACACTGCTATCGTGTCTCCCCTGGTCCTTCTCTTCATTAAACTGGACATTCCCAGTTCCTGCAACCGTTCTTCATATGTTTTAGCCTCCAGTCCCCTAATCCTCTTTGTTGCTCTTCTCTGCACTCTTTCTAGAGTCTCCACATCTTTTCTACATCGTGGTGACCAAAACCAAATGCAGGATTCCAAGTGTGGCCTTACCAAGGCATTATAAAGTGGTATTAACACTTCACATAAAGAGGTATTAACACTTCACTAATCATCTGTAAAAAACAAATCAAAACAAACAAACCATCCACCAATCCCAGAAGTATTTTGATCTGTGGATGATTTCAACAAGTGGTTAGACACAGGGATATAGTTGTCTGTTACTGATCTTGAGACAATAAGTGTGGTGTGATAAGTGTGGTGTGGTGGCATAGTGAAGCACCCCACAGATAAGGTGTCTTTTGTGAGGTGACAAGGACTTCTTGGAAAACAAGCGAGGTGGCCTAATTTGATCAAGGCATGATTGGCTCATCCCATCCCATGCAGATCTTTGTATAGGACTGTGCCATCACCAATATGGAATGGGAAGTGTGGCAGATTATCCTCAATGGAAAGTGAAATCAGAACGGTTAGTTTAAATTTCTGGTCTTCGCTGAGTTGGGGATGAAGGCACTATCAGAGGAATATGACAGAATAACAAGGTAGTCAGTACACATTTTGTTCTGACTCCCTCCTTAACATGACTAATCACTAAACTGACTGATACTTGGCAGCTTGCCCAGACTGACCTCGACTAGACTGACTGCATACATGAACGTTCTGACTCTGTAGATTCTCTGTTGTTTCCTGCAAACCTACTCTTCACAGAGGATTTCTTTTAAAGCCTCTTGGAGGGGCCAGTCAATTAGGCAGCTGATACTGATTACCTCCTCCAATTGAGTCTCTCTTCTAATTGATGCTGCCTTCTCTCGATCCTTCTAAGCCTGACATCAGGGACAAACTGGGTTTGATCCAAGCCTCAGGTGCCTCCTGATGCCTTGCCGGGCTCTCTGCTCTCTCACTCTCGGCCTCCTCCTCTAGAGCAGACTCATAGGATTCCTCACTAGAGGAGTCCATCAGCAGCTCATCTGGAGCCGGCTGGGCCACAACACATTTGTATCACGGTTAGATGCATATGACAAAAGGTCATCAATCTAAGATGATCATTTCAGATACTAATCTAAAATTAAGATGGCAATAATTAAATGTTGACAAAAAGAATATCTGTTAAAATGTTTAAATATAATTTGCAGTAAGACGATGATGATACTTTAAATGATGATGATACCATTTAGTGTTTAATGGGATTTTAGCACAGGTATTAGATTTAATTCGTTTTTATGCTATGTTTGTATATTTATTGTTTTATTTTTCCCTGTGCACCGCCCCGAGTCCCTGTGGGGAGAGGGAGCGGTTTTACAAATTAAATATATTATATTATATTATTAAAAAAAAGTAACTGGACCAATCTGCCTGATAGGCAGGAATACTGCAGAAACTGTTATTCCTCGAAAAATTGGTTAAATCAAGACATTAAAAAGTCAGCTAAAATGTTTATGCTGGAACAAGTGCCTGGAAGCAATATAATGTCACATATAATGATTATAACTTTGTGGGTAAAGACTGAACATAATACACATGTGTTTTTTCTATAAAAATCATACAATAGACATTAATATGGTAATAATATTAAAATTTGATGATACGCAAATTAAGTATGTACAAATGTACAAATTAAAAATTTATCTAGGTAGGCGGTCTGTATGTGTGCATAGGAATATGTATGTCATGCAGAGTCATATACATACTCTATACAGAAACCTATTTAATCTCAATATCGTTCTTCTATTCAAAAGTATGATTCCATCATAATTATAGCTTAGACTTACAATGTGCATATGTAGAAATAGTTAAATTGTGTTGCTATTTATAAGAACATAAGAACATAAGAATAGCCTTGCTGGAACAGGCCACAGCCCATCCAGTCCAGCATTCTGTCTCACACAGTGGCTCCCCATTTGCTTCAGGGTCTTCCCAAGCAGATGTCTTCACCTGCTTATGATTCCCTGCAAATGGCATTGAGAGATATCCTGCCTATCTCTCCAACCCAGAGGGTGTCCTTAGGCATCCATCATGATAGCCATTGATACCCTTGTTCTCCATGAACTCCTCTAATCCTTTCTTAAAGGTGTCGAGGCTCATTTATGTTAGACTGCACCTTAATACAAAGAATGCTGTGGGAATTGGAGTCTTTAGTAAAATCCATTGTGGAGTTCAGTCACCCAGGTCATGGTTTGTCCCAAAAGTGCTTTTGTTCAACTGAAGAAGCTTCTTGGATGAGAAGCAAAATATCTTCAAGGAAAAACAAGTTCAGTTGCCTTTTGAAAAAAGCACTTTTGAGATATTTTAACAACTTGTTTAAAGCATCTGGTTTTCCCACTGAATCTTCCAGTCCTAAAATAACATGTTTTTAAACATAGTGAGAAGATTTGTCCTTAGACTAACGGTGTTGATGTGCTGGAGTGGCACATACAACCCAAGGGTTGTAGATTGCCAACCTTTTAAAAACAGGATTCTAGATGCTGCTTACAAAATGTGAGAGTTACTTATTGCAGGGGGTCTCCAACCTTTGCAACTTTAAATCTGAAGGACTTCAGCTCTTTAGCAAAGCTGGCTGGAGAAGTCTGGGAGCTGAAGTCCTTCAGACTTAAAGTTGCAAAGGTTGGAGACCCCTGACTTACTGTACAAAAGTTGTTTGAAGGATCCTTAAAGCCATAGAGATAAAACTATGTATATGTGTGATGAAAAATCTAACTTAGGAATGTCATATTGATATGCAGTGAATGAATTATGTCTCGATATTCTCTTTATATTTTCTTCCTCCAGCAATATTTAGTTTCATAAGAACCAAGAGAATTTTTTTTAAAAATCCAATAATTTGACTGAGAAATAAAATGTGGAACATCTGTTACCATCATCTATTCTGTTTATTGGTTTGTTAAGGAAGTGCATCTCCAAAGAGATCAAGGAAAGATTTCAGGGCTGATACAGAAGAGAGACATTTGCATTAAGACAATTATACTATGAATATGCTAGCTAGACCTAACTAAAATTACAGTATTTATTAAGAATGGTTCTAATCATCATCTTGTCCTTGTCTACCATTCAGTTGTATCTGGCCCTCAGCCACTCTAGGGATCAGCACTCTCCATTCCCCTCCATCTCTCAATGCTTCCTTCAAATCTGCCATAGGCATCTGGTGGGATACTTTATAGTGTCCAGGTAGTGGGTTCTAGGACTTTTCCCCAAGTAGTGCAATTTCCAGCTAATAGATTTAAAATTAATTCAGAGAATCTACAATGTACTTTCATCAGATTATTTGTTATACTATCCAATTTGTGTTCTGAATCACAGTTTCTGTGCCTTAACTTTTAACTTAATAGATATCTGATGGATATATTCACTTTGGATGGGCTCTGCAAATGTTAATTTCATAGCAAGATCATTTGATTCAACAGCTGTGATTTCCAATATTATAATCAATGTTTTGATTTGCTTTTAAAGTTATGTCTCAAAGTGAAATTCACCAGACTTCAACTTGCTTGTCTTATACTATGTTTGAATGTTAGCATCATAGATGTTAAAGCATTATATATTTATCCTTTGTCTAACTTTTGAATAGCTTATAAACAATTACGGTAAACCCATTTTAACTTTGAGAGCCCTGTATGTTTGTTTAATATTCTTGAATTGCAAAGCAGGGTCATAAGAATTAATGAATGAATAATTTTGTGTGTAATGTCTATAGATGTATATAAATTGATAGTATAAAAAACTGCAGAATTTAAAAAAACCATCATCTTAATAAAGCAAAATACAGGTAGCCCTTGTTCAGTGACTGTCTTTGATAATAACCATTTGCACTTATAACTGCATTATAAATGTGTCTCTCGGTTGTAAGTGACTTTGCAACCAAGAGCTACACTTATCATCTTCATAGCATCCATTTCTCTCTCTCTCTCTCTCTCTCTCTCTCTCTCTCTCTCTCTCTCTCTCTCTCTCTCTCTCTCTCTCTCTCTCTCTCTCCCTCCCTCCCTCCCTCCCTCCCTCCCTCCCTCCCCCTCCCACCCTCCTTCCCCATTCTCCCCTCCCTCCCTCCCTTTCTCTCCCTCCCTCTCCCTCTCTGTTGCAAGCTCACTATTAGAACCCTGCAGTGGGCTTGCAGTGTTGGCTAACCCTAATTTCATCCTGAAGACTTTTTTTTTGGCCTCCTAAGGAATATTAGCATATTCTTTTAAATGTGCATTCTCCATAGAGTGCCTGCTTACATTTTTGTAATTCCTTCTTTCCTGATGAATGTAAATACAAACATTAATTCACA
Source organism: Rhabdophis nuchalis (assembly GCA_039707465.1). Taxonomy (NCBI): domain Eukaryota; kingdom Metazoa; phylum Chordata; class Lepidosauria; order Squamata; family Natricidae; genus Rhabdophis; species Rhabdophis nuchalis. The sequence goes on along the minus strand of CM077651.1, from coordinate 38,287,772 downwards.
GGCACATGAACACCATTATAGTCAATACATGTTACCCGGTGTCTAACCTGTTGTTTTGCTTTTTTTTTTTTGGGTCTATTGCAAAGTGAAGCAATTGTAGAAGAAGGAATTACAACAGAATAAGCAGGCAAACAATAGGGAACCCATTGAAAGGAATATGGAGGTGTCGGCAGCTCTGAGAGTGCTATGGAAACATTCTGATGTAATTTTTCCCTCTCCTCGTTTGTTTAAGCAATCTGTCCACTCTGTGTGAGAAGGGGAGAAAACAGAACCCAAGCAATTTAGGCAATCAATCTCTTATGCCTGATCTACTTTTTTCTCCCTCCCTCATGGAGTGGAGAGACTGGAGAGGAAGAAATTACAAGAGAGTAAGCAGACACGCAGTGGGAAATTCACGAGACTATTAATGTTGTGTGCTCATGGCTCTCATCTCTGAGCATATCTGCTTTCCAATGAATGTACAGTAAATCTTAATTTGCTTCTTGCTAATGATCCCAGTGACTGGAGAGCATTTCAAAGAGTAGGGAAGTGGAGAAAAAGGCAGACTGAAGTAAAATCATTAGGAGAAAAACAAAAACAAGAGGTATGTAAGTGATCAGTCTTGTCAGTTACAGTTAGTAGCTGCAAGTTGGCTAAGGGTTAGTATTTCAATGGGTGGAGGAGTAGGAAAAAGAAAAGCACAATCATGGTCATCTGATTTCCCATCTAGTGACCACTTTGCTTCATAACGCAGTTGTAAGTCCTAAATGTGGCCACTATATAAGGATCACCTGTTTTTCTTCTTCTTTTTTTAAAAAACTCCGCATCATAAATAGAATATACTTAACATTTCATTACAGTTTGATTCTTACAATGCTTCCTAAAGTAGGAAGACTCAAATAGTAGTGCATCTCCTCTAGCATCATTTTCTACGTCTTTGAATATTAGTAGCTTAGGTTGGTAATTATGTTGTTGGCTTGAGCTCTGAGCTTGGCAATTTGGTTACAAATATTTTGTCCCCATTCAAGGAGATATTTTCAGTATGCTTTGGATTGTGCTTTTCAGGGGGAGCACTGGCCTTTGAATACCTTTCTGAGTCCTGATCTGATTTTGGGATCTAGCGGGGGTCACAGTTGTAACCTAGGGGAAGTCAAGGAGAGAAAGTGAATTCCTGGAAGCCTGGTTTTCCACCAACAAATCAATAAACAGACACATTGACATCAACCCAACCTTACCAACTACTTAGAACAAAAGAACAACCTCAACCCGAAGGCAGCATTTAAAGACCAACAAACAGACATGTTACAAACAAAGTTATAACATGACAGACCACAAGAAATCGGATCACATGACATGTAGCCAACCAAATCAACCCAAAACCAGACCATGACATCATCAGAAGACATCTGAACAACAACACCAGCACTAATTTATATCACACAGACCGTACTTATGACCAAGGACTATGGCTCAGTACCTACAGCCAGCCAATCACACAATTTGAAATCAGACCAGGACTCAGAAAGGCGTTTAAAGGCCAGGGCTCCCCCAGACAATGCCGGCTAGCGGTGCCCAGGGGTAGGGCCTTCTCTGTGGCAGGGCCGGCCCTCTGGAACGACCTACCTCCCGAACTTCGCACTATCACGGACCTTCCCCTCTTTCGCCGTTCACTTAAAACATACTTTTTTCAGCAAGCTGGTCTTGCTTAATTGTTTAGACTTTTTGTTATATAGCTTCTGCCAAATACGCAAATGGACGTTGGGGTTTTTAGGGGGAATTTTAGCATAGGCTCCGATTTAAGTCTTTTTACCTATTTATTGTATTTTTATTATTGTTGGTTTTAATTTCCTGTGCACCGCCCTGGGTCCATTTCGATGGAGAAGGCGCGGTATATAAATTGAAATAAAGTGAAAAGTGAAAAAGACAAGCACAATCCAAAACAATCACAATCTTCCTCGAATGGGGACAAAACATTTGCAAGCAGATTTCCAAGCTCGAAGCTCAAACCAACAACACAATCAGTTTCTATTGCCCTAGTTAGGTTTTCTTTTATACCACAAATTTGGTGACCCAGATTGTCAAAATTCAGAAATGTTCTTTTTATGATTCTAAGGTCTCCTTAAAGAGTGTTTTGTTTTTGCCAGGCACGCTTCGATAGCTTTTGAACATGTTTCATAGACAGCCCTATGAAGAGTACATTGTTACAACATTACAAGGCATGGTTCCTATGGCCAAACGGTCTTCTTTTCTGATTTGTCATGTTAGAAACTAGGAACCCACGACAGTTTGAAAGGGTTGGGGGTTAGGGTTTGTGCTTTCCCTGCCCACTTGAATCCATTCCTTCCTGTGGCGACTGAACAAGTTGCTAAGCCAAAGGTGTCTCGAATCTGACATTCTGTGTGAAAAATTCAAGTGTTTTGTGGTGTAGGAAATAGCTGTGTAAATCATGGCCTTGGAGCAGGAGAAAAGCATGGAGATACGGGGTGAAATGAGATTGCCAGATCACTCAAGCTACAGAAATATCTAATGAAAAAAAGGCCTTTCAAACATTGTCACCTTGAAATGCCAAGTTCTGGTGCTAGACGAAAAAGGCTTTTTCATCAGAAAAAGATACCCGTGAAGCTATCCTGCCCCAAGGTCAATGGCTGCCACGGAAGATGCTTATTGTGCTTTCTCTCGAAGGTCAAGGAAAATGTTTAGTGCGCATTTGGTTGGAGGCGGGGGAGGGGGAAGGGTCCAGATTTCATACAGAAATAAATTATCCAAGCTTTTAATTTGTCTGCCTTGAGAACTATTCCCACCATTTCCTACTAGTCTAAGAATGTTTAATTGAGAGCAGCTGCATGAAGAAAGTGGGCAGAGGTTCAAGGGGAAGAAAAATAAGAAGTGACTCTTGTAATTTTAGCATTCAGAACAAAACAGGATTATAGGTTTCATCCTGTAATTTCAATTCCTCACTAACTAGTATGGTAACTAAGAAGTAAGGGCACAGGCCTCTTTATGCAAATATAGAAAATTCATAGCTATTTTCATGCTGCATCAGAAGGATTTCCCAGAAGTTTTAGCATTATATGGCATCACACAGAATTAGAGAGAATGTAGGCTCTTCTAACATGGAAGAAGATGATGGTTTGAAAATATGTTTGTATATATGCTTTAGATGAAGATTTCGGCAATGTTTATGTTTGGTGCTTTATTAAAAGGTTATATAATTAATAAAGATGGGAGATGTTGGGGAATCAATACCTTTTAAACTGGAACTAAAACTCACCTTGTTACATAATGTCTTCATAAGTTGACATAATGAATACTTATGCAGAGCTGCCACTCCTTGCTCTGTTTTCTTAGGGTCTTTTCTGCTTTCCAGCTGAGCCCCCGAGTTAAATCTGAAAACAAAGAAATCCAAACCTGGGAAGCTGTTTAATGCTTTAATTATTTAAATTTTAGCACAGATTTAATAATTTAATTGTCTTTTATATTTTGTACTAACCAATGGTCAAGCAAAATTTCATTATGTTATTGTTTTCAGCTGACTCAAAGACAGATGAGTAAAAAATCTACTTGGTGGTGTAGACAGTTTTAAAGTTCATTAGATTGAAAAAGCTCCTTTTGTCAACTGTTTATAAATCATTAGAAAAATTCATGAAGCCAGAGGAACATGAGGACAGAAGGTATAAATAGCAGATACAATAGCAATAGACTGAGATTGTATTGTCTTTTCTCCCCTTATCATTTAGGTCAGGGGTCCCAACCTTTGCAACTTTAAGTCTGAAGGACTTCAGCTCCCAGACTTCTCCAGCCAGCTTTGCTGAAGAGCTGAAGTCCTTCAGACTTAAAGTTGCAAAGGTTGGAGACCCCCTGCAATAAGTAACTCTCACATTTGGGTTGGGTTTTTATCTTTCTGTGCACCGCCCTGAGTCCCCCCAGGGAAAATAGGGCAGTATATAAATTGAATAAAATTCAAATTCAAAATTCAAATGCAGGCTGGGTGATTTGGGTAGGGGAGCAGAAAAGTCAGCAGGAGGAAGCCTTCAAAAACCACTGAGAAAGAAAAGACAAGGGGAGGAAAATTGAGGAACAAATGAGGGAGAGGGTGAGTGGGGAAGAGTGTTGTAAGGAAGTGGGGAGGATAATATTTGGGAGAAACTGGGGTAGGGAGGATTTACGATATCTGAGAGCTTGAAAGACTAAACTTCTGGTCCCGGTGACTGACCCAGATTGAATCCTGAAACTTTATCCTGGGACGTGTATATATTCTCCTTCATTCACGAGGATTTACAAAACCAAGGGGATGGGTAGAAGAAATCAAGGGGAATAGTTAGTGGGAGAACAGAGGGGAGGGAAAAGGATTTGAGAGGAAGGAAGTCTCTATGTTCTTATGCATGTGTTAAAAAGAAGATGTAATAATTATGTGCTTTCACAATGGGAGGGACAGGTTTTGTGATTTTGAAGGTGAAATGCCACTGGGATTTGTGGGTGTTTAGGATTTTATTTAAGACACAACCTATGAAAGACTACTTGTGTCCGCAAACGCAGCGGCACAATCCTTTAGCTTTGATTCTAGACAGCATTCTGTTATTGTAGCCTGAGTTAGGAGCAGCTGCTCGAGCATTATAAAACAAATTACTTCTCCAATACTAAAGCAAAACATCTGGGCGAAGTGCACCATGTTATGTGCCTAGTCTCCAGTGTTGACTATATAGGACTAATGTTAACTTGTGTTTTATCCGTACTTCCCATTTAGAGATGAGTATGGGACGTGAGAATTCTTTGCTTTCACAGGAAACACCACACAGTGCAGCAAATCTGTGCACAATGCTTCATTGAATCACATACTTTGTGTCTATTTGTCTCCACACTTCTGGACTTGCAAGGTGACCTCATGCAAATATGTCTTTAAATATGTCTGTAATTATAGCATGCAATAGCTGCCTCCTTTCAAAGGTTCTTATAGTTGTTGGGATGAGGAGCTACTTCAGTGTGGTTGATTTTCTAATTGCTACCAACCTCTTGGCAAAGCTCCAAGCAGGTCTTCCACCAGGATAAGTAACTCGCTGTGATCCTGGCAGTTTAATGATGGTCCTATTGCTTGCTTTTAACACCTGCCAATCTCCAGATATTGCCTCTACTTCCCTCTGTGACTTGCTTATCATGTACTTTTTTCATACAGTACATCTCCCAACTCTGACCTAGCATTTGCTTTTGTCAGTAGAGAGCCTGGATAGGGTGAGGCTGTTTTTGCACAATAGCATATCCTTGAAAATACCAGGGCCTGGCTCAATTATCCAGGCAGTGGCAACAATAGCTTGGCTGCTTGTGAGTAAAGTTGTGAGTGAATGTATGAATGCATAAGGGAAATGGGGTAAGAAGGGGGCTATTTTTCCCAATAGCTGCAACTATTTTTCACAGTTCACTGATAATTGTGCTAGTTAGCACTCTAGTTCTCTCTTGCTGGCTTCTTTGTCTTCAACCCTTCATGGAAACTTTCTGTGAAGAATAGGTTTGTCCATGGCAGTTCACTTATTCTTTCATGGGTCTTCAGGTCTCTCCCTGCTTCACCCAGGATCTCCTGGGAACAAGAAAACCACAAGAGCCAATTGTGTGTTGGACAATTCATCTACATGGAACCCTGAAATGCTCTTCTTTCTTTCTTCCTAGAGTTCTTTTAAAATCTCTGCCTTTTTCCTTTTTCTTGCTACTTTAGTAGGAGGTCCAATTTCCTATGAAAAAAAGAAAAGAACCCATGTTGTCATTCCTGAACTCAGAGTCCACTTAATGTTTAAAGGTTGTACATGACAGATTGTTAGAGAGCCATGGGTGACTGCAGGCTCATACAGTTGAATGTTTTACTTTTTTGCCTGCATTTGTGCAAGGAATTCTAGACAGCTCACAATATATAAGACTAAAACACATATAAAAACAATTTGTACAAGCAAATAATAATAAATGAAACGATTAAATACTGCTCACAAACAGTATGGCATTTTAGATGGCATTTTCATTCAATGCCATCTAAAAGACACTACCTTTATTATTTTGCTAAAGTCCATGAAGTTATGAATGCATTTAACTATGATGAGGAAATGAGTTTGGGATATTTAATTTTAGAATAATTTATTTAATATGATTGTTGACACTTTGCCATAGCCTTCTGTGAAGAGAACATATGTTGATGCAAACAAACAGATGTAATGGTGTAAATGAATGTGTTCTTTAGGGGATTCAAGAAGACAGTTCTCATGATCCAATGCTTGTCCTCTGTGTAAAATGATTTATTTGCTTCTTTTTGTTACCATTTCCATCTATCAGTTAAATGTGAATTTATATTTAAATTCCACACCTGCCATAATTATTATTAAGACAAAGGTTTGACTGAGATTCTGCAATGGATGAGAAAAAGTGAGCATGAATTTGCATCCTCTTTGAGATGTAGACTCAAAAAATGCAGGGTCCTTCACCTCTTGTAACCTAACCTAACCTAACCTAACCTAACCTAACCTAACCTAACCTAACCTAACCTAACCTAACCAATGGTCAAGCAAAATTTCATGATGTTATTGTTTTCAGCTGACTCAAAGACAGATGAGTAAAAAATCTACTTGGTGGTGGAGACAGTTTTAAAGTTCATTAGATTGAAAAAGCTCCTTTTGTCAACTGCTTATAAATCATTAGAAAAATCCATGAAGCCAGAGGAACATGAGGACAGAAGGTATAAATAGCAGATACAATAGCAATAGACTGAGATTGTATTGTCTTTTCTCCCCTTATCATTTAGGTCAGGGGTCCCCAACCTTTGCAACTTTAAGTCTGAAGGACTTCAGCTCCCAGACTGATTTAGGTGACCTATGAGATAATTAAAAGTAATTGAAGAATTCCATGCTATTTCAGACTGTTCTTAGGAGGCCAACTGAATTGTGAAGAGTTATATATGTTAGATGATACTTCTCAAAAACACTTTTGCAGGAGCTTGTCACTTTAGGCTGTACACACATACAGCATGATGGAGGGATCAGAGCACAATGTAAAGGCTGAGTTTCAATCCTTTTTTTCAGTTAAGTACCAGGAAACATTTTCCTCTTTGTATCTATGGGAGGCTGCTGTGAATCTGGCAGTAATGGACTACGTTAGTGTTTCTCAACCTGGGAAATTTCCAGATGTGTCAATTTCAACACCCAACTTTTCCAATTAGCAGCCACATGATCAAAAGTTCTGGGAGTTGCTGTCAATGCTTTGGAAAACAGCTAGATGTAAAAATATCCAGTCTGTAGAAGGAATGCAACACTGACTAATGTCTCATCTGATCATTGCCTGTAAATATATACTATCATTAGGTAAAAAGGACGCCTGCCTCAGACAACAGATATGAGGTGTTATGTATGCATATACAATGGTTGCTTATTTTCTAATATTATTGAATCTTTACTGCAAAGGGACGAAGAGAAAAGAACTTGTGGAATATTCTGTCTCATGAGCCATAGTAACCTTAATAACTTTGGGTCCTATGTCTGTTTATAGACAAAGGCTAAAGCAATGATGCTGAGATTCCAGTCCATGGTATAAACAAAAGGCCACTTATTTATTATTTATCTACTACTTTATTGCAGGGCTGAAGAAAGTGATGATAAATATGTTTTGAGTAAAATCAGATGAAAGACCAATTTAAGAATTCCAGAGGAGATCCCAGACCCTTGATCCCAGGTTTACCCCTAGATACATGAATAACACATTGCTAATGCATCCAACCATAATATATGTAACTGGGACATTTTTCTACTAGGTACATTTGCTAACTGCAAATACATTTTAGAAAGTGTCGTTTTCCTAACGAAAGTACAGTGGTACCTCGGTTCACGAATGCCTCTGTTCACGACCAATTCGGTTTACGAACAGAAAAGTTCCTCAAAATGTGCTCCGGTTCACGAACTCTGTTTCGGTTCACGAACGGAAAAGTTCATAAAAATATGGTCTGGTTCACGAACTCCGCTTCTGTTCACGAACTCCGCCTCGGTTCACGAACAGAAAAGTTCATAAAAATATGGTCTGGTTCACGAACTCCGCTTCTGTTCACGAACTCCGCCTCGGTTCACGAACAGAAAAGTTCATAAAAATATGGTCTGGTTCACGAACTCTGCTTCTGTTCACGAACTCCGCCTCGGTTCCCGAACTCCGCCTCGGTTCACAACCAATTTGGTTCGCGAACAGAGTCAGTTCAAGAATTACGACCAAAAAACAAGGTCAGAACGGATTAACCGGATTTACATTAAACCCTATGGGAAATTGTGCCTCGGTTCACAACCAATTCAGTTCGCGACCAGAGTCATTTCATGAATTAAGTTCGTGAACCGAGGTACCACTGTATTTGATTTTTTTCCCTGGCTTTAAAAAAATAAGTTAGCTTTTTAATTTTAAAATGTTTGAGCTTCTGTATTTCAATTAAATTAGTAGAAATGTAATATATACTCATCTGGTCCATGCTTCCAGCTCTGCTGTATTGGAACAACTGTCCAAAGAGGCTTTAAAAGTTACTTGGATAATTGCTTTGTTTAAAGTAGTAGAACATGCAGATAGATTTTAATAAGGAAACTAATCTCCTAAGGTTTCTTTTATTTTTCTTATTAAAAAAAATAGGTGGATAAATGTAAGAGGTGTCATTCATCTTTTAAAAAAAAAATTCTGGCAAGATTTTCAATGAAGTTTTCTACATAGCAAATTGAGAGCAGAGACAAAATGCTTAACATGCAGGAGTTAAAAGAGTCTTGTCTATAATTAGGCAGTGATTTGAACATTTCTATCTGAGATCAGGTACAGGATATGTCTGGGGGTTAGAATATATGATGAAGGAAGAGACTAACTAACCACTTGTGGCCAGAAAGAAGGCCGTGACAGGAGTTGAAACGAACAATTTGAAGGTTAAAGATTTGGCATGATGAGAGTTTGGTGGCCTGTGAGCAAAAGGCCACCAAAAATCAGAAGCTGCAAATATTCCAAAATTCCCTGCTGGTTGGCTGCCATGATAAAGCTGCAGTACTTTAAGGAAAATGGGACACATAAACAGCTGTTGTGGTGCACTTTCCTGATCATTTAGGGGGAGAATTCCCTTCTGATGTGTTATTTAACTTCTGAACTATTGAGTTTTCTAATTTTAGAGCAGACACTTGCTTTTATTATCCTAGTTTATACTGCAAAGGGGCATCATACAAACTAGAAAAGTTACTGAGAAATATTAGGTCAATAATGTGGGGTTTGTGAGAGTATGCCATGATTATTCTGATTTAGTCCTTTGTTGGCAAATCCTAGACTCTGAATTGTTACGGCCAACACTGTAGAAATATATTCAGATATTTTATTTTTTATTTATTTTTCACATTTATAGCCCGCACCCATCTCACCACAAAGGGACTCGGGGCGGCGAACAGAGATTTAAAATCAATTATACATAAATACAAAATATTATTAAATAATAACTAAATTAAATCAATACCCTGCTTAAAATAAGTTTAAATTTAAAACCCAAATTACAATTTTGATTTGTTATACAATAATGGGTGTGGAGTAGATCATGCTAGGCCAGCCAGATGAAAATAATAAGTTTTTAGGTGCCGGCGAAACAAGCGGAGGTCTGTGATGGAACGGAGGTCAGGAGGTAGGCCATTCCAGAGGGTAGGGCCCACCACAGAGAAGGCCATTCCCCTCGGAGCCGCCAACCGGCATTGTCCGGTCGACGGCACCCGGAGAAGACTATCTAGATACCACTAGCATGTTGGTAGTAAGTAATACAAAAGACTTAGAATAGGTTGTAATATACTCTATTCTACAGGAGTTAAGTATTTTAGACATGTTTTGGGATGTCTGACTTCAATTTTACTCTCTGATTTCCAGTTAATGGCTGAAAATAGCCCGCAAAGTATTTTTGTTTCTTTCATCTTCAGTCTGCAAACTCTAGCCTTCCTTTATGCACTTGGGGAATGAAACTCTAGATATTTAAATAAAATTGAAATAACTGTTACTCAATGTATTGGTATAATTCATCAAAAATTATTATGATTGTCTCATTTTAATACATAGTTGAAACTAATCTAGTATTTTCAGCAGGATTTTATAATGAAAATTTCCTTTGTCTGATATATTATAGAGGCACATACATTTGTAAGTTATGTCTATAAAATTGTAACACATCAATCAATTACAACGCTAACTTGGCATTGCTTTGTTATTGTACTTGTTAATTATAGCTAAATTTCAATGAGAATGTTAACAAGAAACTGCTGACTCTTTTCTTCCTTTCTTTTTTCTTAATTTGTAGGTTGGGATTCCCCATGACCGTCATATCCTGTACCATTGGAATGTGTTATCTTCTTGTTGTTCATGTTGTATTGGGTTGGGCTTAAATTTACATGTTGATTATGTACTAGATGAACAAAAGATTCTGTCAAACCTTTTCAGCTTTCTAAAATGTTTTGAACAACGAAAGAAAACCAGAATTTTTTTTAAAAATGCTCCAACTTCGCTTTCCATCATGTGCAAAAAAATCTAGTTTCTGAATGAAATCAAACATTGATTTTGGTAGGATTTTTTTTTGTCTATGCTCCCTATTGAAACCGAGATGAATAGAACCACATGGAATGCAAGTCACCATAATTTTACTTAATAGGTGATAGCTGTATGCATATCAAACTTTGAAAGGTTTGTACTATTTTATATTGCAATTGGAAAGATCGTGGTCTGTAAATGAAATGGAACATGAGAAAAGGAAGGAGGAGAAGCTACCTAGCAAACAATCAGACAAGAGAGCCAGGAGATCCCCATGGCTTAATGGTCCATAAAGGCAAACTTATGAAGGACCCACACTAATGGGTCAAGCAGTCAAAAGTGTTTGTGGGAAGTTTGCACCTTCAGATTTGCAAGATTCTGTTAATGAAGCATTACAATTAAGTAGTAATATTTCCTGTTTGACTTACCCAGGAGGGCTGATAGCACAGTAAAGAAACTACCATATCAAAACTAGATTAAAATCCTTCCCTTTGATATAGCAATTTGGGGTCTCCAGTTTAAAAAGGTACAAATGAACAAAAGCCATATATCCTTTTGAATAATGTACTCCAGTCCTGATTCAATATTCCTCTGCAGTGTTCCAGATGTACTTCTTGATAATAGTTATAGATGATAGGCTAGCTGAAATGTGTTCCAGGATAACTTTTCACATCCCCCAAATTATAATTTGGTAAGGTAATTTGACTAACCAGAGATTTAAACATTACCTTTTTTAAAATATGCTTGTGGGTAATGAAGCTGAATAAGTGCTAGATCTATATTTTCTGTGAAGATCATTATGCAGCAATGATAAAACCTTTCTGCAATGGTTCACCCAAAACATTCTCAAAGGAGGGCGATGTATTAATTAACACTCAAATAAATATACATAATTTCATAATAATCTATATTAATTGAAGCTTGAATGTACATGGGATTATATTTTCTCCTGAAATTTTGGATTGCTAAATTTTGTGTATAGTCATGAGTAAAAATCTTGCTATTGCAGTTATTTTCTGTTTCTCATTTGAAATTTAATTTGTCTTGGTGATATGTTTAGCAATTTGTAGTGCAAACTGCTGATATTCACCTTATGCTTACTGTGACAAATAAGTAAATAGGGACACTTTGCATAATGAAAGTACTTCATTGTTTTAAAATAAACAATGATTTGAAATTGAATAATTATACCTTTTAATTTGGCTCATAGTTTTCTACCAGTTTCAGAAGAATTGTTATTCACTCAAATGCATATGTATAAATAAAATGAGCTACATTTTGGACAATTATCATGGGTATTTATCTAAGGCTAAGTGTAAACAGTTTAATTTTAATATATTTAGTGATCAAGGATTCATGCTTGCTTATTGTTGCTCTAGCTAAGCAGGACAGTTTAAGAATGGCAAACTAGTTAGAATATTTTTTCCAAGGTATTTTTATGGATCGAGTTTGTAAATATAGACATGAAGAATGATACCCATAGATTGAAGCAGTGCATTCATTATGCTCTCATATCTACTTTCCAAAATCTAGGTAGAGTTGCCATCTCTTTGATCCCCATGATTCAATGATTTGGCCTTCTGACTGTCTGTTCCATTTAAAATGTGACTTGGCTCTTAATCAGTACTAACATCTCCATTATGTAATAAAGCAGTATTGTATTGTAATACGTACTTTTTCCCTATATGAAGATTGTTCTTTGGATTGTGTCTACTGACTCTATTATAGATAACCATTCCTACCCACATGGCATTAGATTGATGATAAAGGTCTTATGGCATCACATCCTCCACCTTTTCATATGTACATCACAATGTCTTGTGAAAGTATGTAATGGTGAATATAGCATTACAATGCTGCAATGCATATTTCATATCTCTCTCTCTCTCTCTCTCTCTCTCTCTCTCTCTCTCTCAAACATACACACACACACACACACACCCCATCCTGCTCAATGCACTGCAGTGTCAGCTACATGAAGGAGAAATCTGAAATATGTAGGATTTCCCATTTTTCTCATCACAATCTCATAAGATAGATGAACTTCTTGTCTTTCATGTGTTATCAAATAATAGTTCCGCTCTTCTCCCAGTTCTTAGTTCTTAACCCATTTAGTAAGATTCTGCCTCAGGAATTAAACAATATGCCTCTGCCTTGAAATCTTTCATAATCTTCTTATTTAATCGTATTATATTGGCTGTTCTAAGAATTAAATAATTTGCTTTAAACTGGATCCGGATTTAACATTAAAATAAACGAAATGAAAACAGTACATTTATTAGTCTCAGTGTTGCTAAATGTGAATAGGTGCTATATAAGAATCCATGGCAATGCTAGCCTATTGTGACATTATCATGCAAACAGTATTGTAAAGTTATATAATTTGATCCTTTTTGCAATGATATTATGGTATGTGATGACATTATGAATACGAATTTCTTGTCTTCTCCCTCTGATGATGCTAATGTCAATATGATTCCACATATTATTTATAGATTTTGATCTTTTTACTTAGTTGATTTTCTTAAACTAGTTGATAATTTGAGCTATCATGTTTTATACAGTCTGAATTCCAGTACTAAGAACTTTCAAAATTACAATTTGCATTTTTAGAGTGACAAAGTATAGTTTTCCTTTTGTATTAAAATCAGAGCATTTGACATTTGGCTAACAGAGAATGGGAAGATATGCAATTCTCTCATTCATTCTCAACAGCTGTCTGAGAAAAATCCATATATGTGCCTTACTTACAGATAGCTTAAAAGTAAATATGATGAGTTTAAAAGATTAAATATACTAAATACACACAATAGGATTATTTTCTATTGTAATTTTTTTTATAGAACTTAAGAAATCAGGAAAATTGCATTCTGTATTTTTCCAGTGATGTACTTCAAGAGAAAAAATGTCATTGTAAAATAAATTTTGTAATGATATACACAATACCTGTCCACAAGTGTGTGGATCTTTTTCTTTTATTACCACTGGCGCCACCCTTGATTATATTCCTTAAATATATTTTTTAAAAACAACAATATAACACTTCAAAGTTTGATTGATTCTACTGGCTAAACCAGGGGTGGGCAAACTTTTGCAACTTTAAGTCTGAAGGACTTCAGCTCTCAGACTTCTCCAGCCAGCTTTCCAGCCAGCTTAGCGAGCATGAGGGCGTGCGGGCGGAGGCAGCACCTGAGGCTGCGGCTATCTAAACACCGCCAAGGCCCTCCGGGCGCTGCACGCCCACCTCCCTACCAGCCCCGTGTGGCGGGCAGCCCTGGAAAGTGCACCTCGGTGGCCTTTGCAGGCAGCTGTTGCTGCTGCTGCTGCCCCCGAGCCCTGCAACATGCAGTTCTCACTGTCCGAGGTCGCCTGGCAGGCGCATCGGGCAGGACTGCCGGGCACATCTCCACCAGCTCCCTCTGACGGCTCTGGAATGTGCGCCTCGGTGGCCTCTGCAGGCGGCTGTTGCTGCTGCTGTTGCTCCCGAGCCCAGCGATATGCAGTTATCGCCGACCAAGGTCACCCGGCAGGCGCATCGGGTAGGACTGCTGGGCATGTCTCCACCAGCTCCCTCCGATGGCCACCGAGGCGCACTTTCCAGAGCCATCGGAGGGAGTTGGTGGAGACATGCCTGGCTGTCCTGCCTGATGCGCCTGCCGGGCGACCTCGGACGGCGGGAGCTGTGTGTTGCAGGGCTTGGGAGCAGCAGCAGCAGCAACAGCAACAGCCGTCTGCAGAGGCCACCGAGGCGCACTTTCCAGAGCTGCCCACCACACGGGGCTGGGACACTTCTGATCCTGTGGGCGTGTGTGTGTGTGTGTGTGTGTGTGTGTAAGAGAGTGGTTGCAGGCAGACAGGGAGGCGCATGTGTCATGCGTTGCTTTCTGCATTGCCCCTGGCAACGTTCCTTCGCAAGGCCGTTTTTTGCTGTTACATGTCTGTGATGTATCAGCTGGGTGGGAGGAGCTACAGGAAGGTAAAAACATTTTCAGTGGGTACATTTTACATGTGTGTACCTTACACACGATACACGTGTGCTAGGCACAAAATGAGTAGGTATTCTATTATTGGAAGTCCTTGGCAACATTGTGTCAAAATTTGAGGCAGATGGGTGCAGTAATTTTTGAGATTAGCAGCTTCGTATGAACTATTTTACATTTTTATTTATATAGATAGATTAACTCTGATAAACTACATGGTTTCTACAAAATTGTTATAGGCAATTAATTTTACCTCCCAACCCTGCAAGTAATATATTTAAAATGATTATTTTAGTGATATTGAAGAAGTTAAGTGATAGCTAAAAGCAATAATCAAGATAGGTTATATGTAACTTTATGTTGCATGCAAGCATATACTATAGGTCAATTAATTCTGATACACAATAATAGTGTTTCATAATTTGCTCTTGTGCGACAGTCACAACTTCATATCGATAAATTTATGCTGGAATTATATGCCCTCAGCTAATCTTGGCAGGGTTCAGACTATTAGGACTGTAGGGTAGGATGGACATTTGTAAACCATTCTGAAAAAAGGCAGTGGCCAACCTCTTCTGTACTTTTGCTAATAAAACTGCATGATTCTGTCCATGGAATTACATGGAGTCAAGCTTGTTCTGGACATGATTTTATTTTTACCAATATATAACCTATCAGATTTGGTTAGAATGATAAGGATCAATGCAATCCTGAAAGATGGAGGCAAGTAAGTGGATTGAATACAGATTTTGTCCCACTACTTTGTTATGTAGTGATGGTTAATGATCAGTTGTTCAATGAGTTTCACATATATAATTTTATGCACAACTGTGCCAATTAATTAATCAATTAATTGTTAAAAAATATGCAAATATGCATCTGAGTCACTCCCTGCTGTTTTTCTCCTGCCCACTGTAAGAGATTTCAGATTTTGGCTTCAGTTCCCAAGCCGCCAATCATTGTTTGCCAATCAGAACTCGCTACTAGCTGTTTGAATGCAGAGGCAAGAGGGAGGCAGGAAAGAGGACAGGGATATTGGGATATAATGGGTGGAAACTAATCAAGGAGAGAAGCAACTTAGAACTGAGGAGAAATTTCCTGACAGAACAATTAACCAGTGGAACAGAAGTTGCCTCCAGAAGTTGTGAATGCCCCAACACTGGAAGTCTTCAAGAAGATGTTGGATAGCCATTTGCCTGAAATGGTATAGGCCTTCCTGCCTAGGCAGGGAGTTGGACTAGATGACCTCCAAGGTCCCTTCCAACTCTGCTATTGTATTAAATCATATATAGTCTTGTAGTACTTGCAACTAGTTGTTGAAGTGTACCAAGGTGTGTACGTTCTCCCAGCAGTCAATGGTATAGCCTCATCCACGGTTTTGATTCCATTCGAAACCCAATAGCTCTTTAGTATAAACTACCATCTCAATGTTACTATTGATCTGGCATGCATTTGTATGCTGCTCAGAATCATTGAAAGGCAGGCCGCATACAAGTTTAATAAAATTAAATTGTCAGTTAATCCTGCCTACCATATACTGTAGTATCCTCAAGCTTAATGGCATTTTTCTGAGGTGAAGACATTAAGTTCCTACTCTTTCTGTAATTGCTGTAATGGATCTTGATAAAGTACCTACCTCCTATCCTTTCAATCACTGGTTGCTTTAAAATATACAAGTTGTGGGTCTAGGTTTTGATTAGGAAATAATTAAATCCACTCCTTCATTCTCTGTCACCTGCCTGAGATAAGTAATTTTGCTGTATGTTCTATGAATTGTATACAGAAAATAGACATTTTCCAATATTTCTCATAATGATACCATTAAGAATTCATGATTCTTGCAGAGAACTTGACTAAACACAGAGGAATAATCTATAGAATAATAATGTATGGAAGTCAACACTGCTTGGCTAAATGTGGACAGCCAAACAGTTCTAAATAGGTTAATTCACAAGCAATCCATATTATACTATCAAGGTAACTGGTATTCACTTACTTTCCCTACCAGTTCACAAATGAGAGCATGCAGCATGTAGGATGAGTCCCATTTTGGGAGATAGGGCGGAATAGAAATCTAATAAAGTAATAAAGTAATAAAGAGTCCACCCACAATTTCCACTACCAGTTCGGGCGAACTGGTCCAAACCGGTTCTATCTGGTTCAAGCAAACCGGTAGCAGCAGGAGGCTCCGTCCACCCACCCAAACGTGATGATGTCCTGTTTTTGATGCTCTACACATGCGCGGAAGGTCCTGCACATGGGCACGCTCACATTTGTGAACCAGTAGCGAAGGTAAGTGAATACCACCCCTGATACCACCTCTGTATACTATCCATATCGTATTTTTCGGTATAAAAAGAGGCTGAAAATCTGGGTGTGTCTTATACACCGAATACAGCATTTTTTTTGCCTCCTGAATCCCCGCCCCTTTCACCAAAATGGCCATGCATAGCCTTATGGAGGCTTTGCAGAGAGCTCCTGGGAGCTGGGGAAGGCAGAAATGAGCAAAAAAAGCCCATTTTTTGCCCCTCCCAGCCCCCAGGAGCATTCTATAAGCCTCCATAAGGCTATGCATGCCATTTTTATGACAAAAATGGCCCATTTTCGCAAAGAATGGCCCGTTTTTGCAAAAAACAGGCTGTTTTTTTGCTAGTTTTTGCCCCCCCCACCCCACCAGGAGCACTCTGCAAGCCCTCCCCCAGGCTATTCATGTCTTTTATTTGAAAAAAAACGGGCCCGTTTTCACGAAAAAGTGGCCATTTTGGGGATGTTTGCAGAGTGCAAAAATTTGTTTTTTTTCCCTTTCGGAAGGCTGTTTAGTTGATGAGAATTACATTGGTCAAGTGCTGTGCCAGCAGAAACCTCTTCAAAACCTGGGTGCGTCTTATATTCCGAAAAATATGGTACTACACTATTCTACACATTTCCAGATAGTGTGTATGGGAATTATGTGTGTATGTCTTTAATTTAAGGATATTTGAAGTGCTTCTTTGTTGCTTCAGTAAGGAGTGGTAATTGAAGGCAAGCTCTTGGAGAATAAATATATATAAAGCCAAGGAACGGAGAGATTTGAGTCCTCAGTTGACCACAAGGCTTATTTGGCAATTTGGAGTCCAGTTTTCTCTCATACCTATTTACAGGCAGGATAAAACTGCAATAAATAATAGATGCAGTGTTTTCTATCTACTGTTTTTCCTTCCTGATGTTTTTGTTGAAAATATATATTTCCCAAAGCATCTTTGCAATGCATATGTGCAATTAGAAAGTCTCCTTGCTAGGCTAGATGTCAAAATAAAGGATAATGCAAGATGAAGTTGTTTGTTTATGCATAACGCTCAATCTGCCTTTCATTATTGTAATCTAATGTTAACTGGAAGAAGCACAGAGATGATTAAATGTGCTCCTGGAATTCTCCCATCTGTGCTAGCTTGCCTCTTGGAATATATGAAAATGAAGATATTATACATTTCGAGATAATGCAGTAAAATTCAACTGTAAAGTGAATAAAATTACAACTCTAATGTAATTGTGATGCTAATATGCAGTTAGACATAAATGAGCTGAAATATGTCTTCCATATCTTCATGCCCCATCTGAAAATAAATCACAATATTAAAGATATAGGCAATATTACAGTATAGAGGAAAAAGATATTGTTTTCTTTATATACTACATTTGTTTGGAAATCAATTCTATTACTTCACAGAAAGAAGCACATGCTATACATAATTGGGAGTGGGGAAAATATATGTATGGCAGTAGAGAGGAAACCAGAGAGATACATTTTTCTCACATATCACTTTCCCTTATAAAGTATATTGGCAAATGGATGACCAACAGAAACAGTGTCTTATTTTTTTATTTTAACTAATGTATAAACCACCAAAACCCAGTGGCTTTAGTAGCTTAGGAATATTTTACAATAAAATTCAATTTGAAAAACAGCCTTAGAGTTCTGGAGATCAAGAAGAATACAAAGCTTAGAATCATGTTTTCTGAGCTGAAGAATTATTTGGATGGCCATTCCCTAAAGCTGATAGCATCAAGTTCTGTCATTCCTTTAGAAAGAATGATTCCTACAGCAAACATATTAAATTCAGCTTTGTATTGCAACGCATTACAGTGGAAACAAATCCTACCAGGACATGAGTAAAAGTCTTCCCAAGTGCAACATTCTCGAAGACATAGCTTCAAGTAACATATCTTTTTTCAAGCCTTGACAACTTAAAGAAGAGATGACCAACTGTAAATATATGGCTTAGTTCTGGTCTCAGGAAAAGCTCTTCTCTTCTCTCCTCCCCTCTCAACAGTGGTTGTCTACCAACGCAAACAGCATAACAACAAATAAGAAATTAAAGTAAAATCACAACCCCTCCCCAACCTTACTATCTTATGGGCTCTGCAACATATACTTACCTCCATGCCCTGTGATAAAGCCATATCATCAAAGCTTCATGAAAGGCAAACAGGAGAATGAATGCTCCCTGAACAGGTGCCCTGACCTATTTTGATCCTTAGCAGTTTTAAGCTATAATTCCTCCTTATTCCCTTTTTCTCTGCAAGATTGCCTTCAAAAAATATCTTCTTACAAATAATGATATTCTAAGGGCATATCTCTTTGAGTGGTTACATAGTAATTTAGCATTACCCAAACTTTATTAGATCTCATACTTCTTTACAAATAACACTCTATGGTTGTTATGAAATAATCTTTCAGTCTTCAGCCAGAAGGAATAGTTACTGATGAAATAATTCTGCAAAGAAATCAGAAACTGGTCCTAGCCACTGAAGGTGATGAATTACTTGCGGGACCGTCTCCTGCCACATACCTCCCATCGACTGATTCGCTCCCATAGGGAGGGCCTCCTCAGGGTGCCAACCGCCGGTCAATGCTGGCTAGCAGTACCCAGGGGTAGGGCCTTCTCTGTGGCAGGACCGGCCCTCTGGAATGACCTACCCCCCAAACTTCGTACCATCACGGACCTTCCCCTCTTTCGCAGCTCACTCAAGACATACTTTTTCCAGCAAGCTGGTCTAGCTTAGAGTTTAGACCTCAGGTGCGATACAGCTCTAACCAATGGGTAAATGGATGGTGGGTTTTTATTAACGGGAATTTTTAGCACAGGTTTCTTAATTTAATTCTTTTTAATTATTGTTATTGTATTTGCTGTTATTTATTGTGATTTTTAATTCCCCTGTGCACCGCCCTGAGTCCATCTCGATGGAGATAGGCGCGGTATACAAATTGAAATAAATTAAATTAAATTAAATTAAATTAAATTAAATTGACTCCTTTGATTCAAAAATACTGTGGCTCCAAGTCTTATATACTATCCCATTTAGTATATATCTGTGATGGTGAACCTATGGCATGTGTGCTGGAAATGGCACACCGAACTATCTCTCTGGGCATGCCAGCTGTTTCCTGTTGCTCTTCTGGATTCCAGCGCACTGATCTTCATGCACATGGGAGCGGCAGAAACTGGAAAACCAGCTCCCTGGTGTGCATGTACATGAGGTGAAGCTGAGCTTTTGGTTTCTGGTGCACACATGCACCGGCCACATGTATGCCTGAAACTGGAAGACCAGCTGACATGCACATGTGCATGCCAGAAATTGGAAGCTCAGCTTCCTGGCACATGAGTGCGCATAAGGGAAGTGGTCTTCCAGTTTTCAGTGCTCCCATGCATACATGTCGGTCAGCTGGTCTTCCAGGTTTGCAGTGCTTTCCTGTGTGACCTCCCGTTTTGGCACTTGGTGTCGAAAAGGTTCGCCAACACTGGTATATATAGTATATATCAGTGGTGGGTTTCAAATTTTTTAGAACCTACTCTGTAGGTGTGGCCTATTTGTGGGCGTGGCTTGGCAGTCATGTGACAGAGTGGGAGTGGCCACCTTTTAAAATGTGGTGAAACTCATTTACCAATGCTCTTGCTTAGCAGCCAAAATTTTGGACTCAATTGTGATGATAAATTCTTTCTTTCTTTCTTTCTTTCTTTCTTTCTTTCTTTCTTTCTTTCTTTCTTTCTTTCTTTCTTTCTTTCTTTCTTTCTTTCTTTCTTTCTTTCTTTCTCTCTCTCTCTCTCCTTCCTTCCTTCCTTCCTTCCTTCCTTCCTTCCTTCCTTCCTTCCTTCCTCCTTTCCTTTCCTTTCCTTTCCTTCCCGTTGGATCACTGGCAGTGGCGGGCCAGATTTACTTCCAGGTACGCCGGTGGACCCCCCTCTCACCGGTTCTCTAAATTTCACCAACCGGCTCTCGCAAGTAGGTGTGAACCTGCAGAAACCCACCACTGGTATATATACTATAAACTACATACTACATACTATATCCAAGTCTTATATATTATATACCTTATATACTATCAGTATAAAAGTTATATATTGGTATCAGTTTTGAAATAATACCTATTGTTTAGAAAATGAATGGTACCTTATGACCTGATCAATGCAGTGGAATATCAATATGGTTCTCTTGTTCTATATCTGTCTTTCCAAGCTAAGAATTGCATCACAGGTAAGTAATCTCACCACAACAGAGCCATTCATATTGGACTCATGTCAACATTACCACATAAATAGCCAGAGTGCACATTTTTATACCAGTATGGTGCTTTCAGATACAAACCATGGTACAACATACAATATGGCTATGATTGGAGCAGCGTTCAAAATTTGTTGCATATTAAGCTGTGTTTGGGACCCAAATTTATAAATTACATTTAAGGAGCCTACTTCATCACATTAGAGGGCTTTATGACTTCATATACCTAGCCTTCCACATACTAACCTTTTATACTACACCTTCTTTTAGTTACTTTATTTGTTATGTATAACTTTTACTGTATGTATTTTCTAGCTTTTTATATTTTTTATAACTTTATTTTTACTGCTGATGCATTCTTTATTCCTTTTTAATGGCCGGACCTCCCTCCTTATCCTGATCTATGACTATAATAAAGATTTGAGTTGAGTTGAGTCTCATACATATTTGTACTTTGGATTGCAGATATTGATATCACTGGAGGATTAAAGAGGCTAAAGGATTAATTCCATTAGTCAGTTAGTAAGGGATAATTAAAATGAAGTTTGAGCTTGTTTTCCAAAAGATTAAGCAACTTCATAAAAACATCTTAGGAAAAAGCTGAGAGAACCCCATTAGTCAGTGTTGACAAGCTTTATTTGAGGATATATTTTATTTTTGAAAGTTTTTACAACTGGTCTCTAAAGAAAAAGTATGTTAAAATAAGAAACAAATATAATAACCTAGCTTTTCTAATTCTATCAGCTAAAGAGTATATGATATATCTATTTATATCCTTGATTAAAAACTTTATTGACTAGTAAAATAATTACAGGGTGTTTTAAACATCTTCTTTAATTGTGAGTAAGCTGTGGAACAAAGATTAGATAAATGCTATAGATGGATTTCTGCAAAATGAAATGCTAAAACTATGTATTCAGTATGAATTATCCACAGAATTGGAGCTAAAAATTGGAGCTATATCCTGAAGAGACATTCTGGATTAAATGAAAGTGTTCCATTAATTAATAATTTTTGAAAAATCACATTATCTTTTTTTTTAGAGAGACCCCTACTTCCAGGGGCAGAAGAATAAACAGAATGAGATGTTTTAATGTTTACATGCTATGTCCTTTGCTTTATATTTTTCTATATATTATACTAATGGACTGTCAGGTCTGCTTCACCGATAACCAAGAAAGAAACCTCTCGACTCCATTATTAGTGGAATTAAAAGTATTTTACTGGTTAAGGAATGAATAGCATAGATGCTAAGCAAGGTCTGAAGCATTTAGGTGCGAAAGCATACATATCAATATATGTCCAACCCCCTTCCCCCGAATAACCCCCTTCCATGGTCCAATGTGTAAAGCCCCTAGGTGTCACGTGGCTTCATCTTCAAAAAGCATCATCAGGTTGGCATGTAAGACCGTTGACCTTGATCATAAGATGACCCAAGCACCTGTACGCGCAATAGATGGTAACAGTAGATGGCACCAGAGTATTTCCTTCTGCAACTCACCCTCCTGCACCATACAGTCCCAAACCCCATGCAAAGCTCCTTCCCCCACCCCGTTTCATATGGCAGCCAGAGCGAACAGGAAAGCGAAGGCTGACATCCAGCCCTCCTCCAGAAAAGAGGAATTATCCCTGCAGAAAAAAGGGAAACAAAAAGGAGTTGTAACTCTGTTACAACTATTATATATAAAAGAAATAGGGCAATAATAACAACAATGTCATGAATGTTCTTCTAGTAATAATAATATCTGCTACTAGATATTTCTTTCTGCCCCATTTCCTGTTCTTAGCCATCAGTGTATCCAGGAGAGGGCTCGTCTTCTTAACTCACAGTGTTTGACCAGAGTCATGGTCAAAAGCTTTTTCAAAGTCCAAATGCACAATGTGAACTGGATTACTTGTATGTAAGTGGTATTTAGCCAGTCCTAACAGGTTCTGGAGAACTGGCAGCAGAAATTTTGAGTAGTTCAGAGAATTGGCAAATAGGTTGGCCCTGCCCCCACTGTCTCCCAGCCTCCCAGCTGATCTTTTGTTGCCCTGAACAAGAGAACGGAGCTGGAAAGCAGGTTAGTGGGGTGAGAACGGAATGACTGATTTTGCAGTAACCTTCCCCCAGGAGTGGGGAGGGAACGAGGATTTTGCAATATCCTTCCCCTGTTGCGCCCACCAAGCCACACCCACCACGCCATGACCATAGAACTGGTACTAAAAAAAATTGAATTCCACCACTGATGCACATGCCTGTTCACATGCCCATTCTCTCTCCCTTTCCAGACATGATAGACAGGGATGGAAAATATATGGCCTGTGGGCTGAACATGCTACAAGTATCCCCTTTCTCACAACAATGAGGGCAGGGGGTCCAGAGTGGCCAGGCAGCATAGGAGGAGAGGATCTATTCTGGAGTATGGGAAGATGGAGTAGATTAAACATTGGCAAGCATGAATTGGAGGACATTAAAGAACCTAATAATGGAAGGCATGATGAAAGACAAAAGGACAGCAAGGACTAGTTTTTTAGATCACCAAATGTATCTCCCACTAAAAGACTACTAATGACTAAGTCATTAGATCTGAAGAGAATAGTAAACAATGTTCTAGTCTTCTGTTCTATCAATGCCAATTCAAGTCACAATCCAAACATATGTTTGTAGCAAGAGCATCAGTTAGGGTTCTTCAGTGGGACCACAAGTCTCTTAGTGTGAAGCATAGCTACCTCCTTTCTAAAAAACCAATTGTTGCTACACCAAGATTCCACATAATTTCCTTTCAATAACCATGTTGTGGATGGTCCATTATTTCCATCACTATTTGGATATGGTCTCTCTTCAGCTCTAGACATCGATGAAGGCTGCAGCCTATTATTCATATCTATCTATCTATCTATCTATCTATCTATCTATCTATCTATCTATCTATCTATCTATCTATCTATCTATCTATCTATCATCTTATTGGGCCAGCAGTGTGATGAGTTAATTATACACATGAGACAATTGTACTCACCATTGTGCAGTCACCACAGCTTCTTTTCAAAAATCTAAACATGCAGAATAAGCAAGTAATGTGTCTCTTCCTAGCACATTTACATATGGCTGAGATCTTGTTCTCAGTGTGAGAAAAAACTATGCCAAAGGAAGAAGTTGGATAAAAAAGTTGTGAATGTCAACGTTCACAAATAATAACAAACTGAAGAGAGTATAGCTCCATTCAGATGCTACACGGAAGTTTACAGTCAACCACACAAGAACAATGGCAAGCTGAGTGGAGAGGTTGACAGAGCAATTCTGTGGCTTCAGTGAGTATAATGTGAGTTTGATTGATACACGGGAACAATATCATTGAAGCCGTTTTTCATGCTATGCCCTACCACAGGGATGTCCAAACTTGGGAACTTTAAGACTTGTGGACTTCAACTCCCAGAATTCCCCAGCCAGCTATGCTGGCTGGGGAATTCTGGGAGTTGAGGTCTACAAGTCTTAAAGTTCCCAAGTTTGGACATCCCTGCCCTACCATGTAATTTTCAGGTGTGTGTACTTTTCACCATCTTATATGATCTTTTCTACACTGGAACAGTGTGAACAGAAGATATAAGCACACTTTGTAAGAACTTGGATTTGATGCTAACTGATAAACAAAATATAGTTTCTACCACATCTTAAGACAGGTATTAGAATTTTCACGTTTACGAATACAAAAAACAGAAAAGATTTTGACAAAATTATGTAGCAGTAGAAAAGGACACAGGCTTCTGTTACACAATCCCAACGTTGATTATAATGATTCTGCAAGCTGCTATTATGGCTTTGTTAGGCTGCAGCAATTTACTGGTAGATTTTTCAATCAACAGTTTCCCTCAGGACTTAGTAATGGAAAGAGTTTTTCCCCCAACGCTTGCTCCTGGTCATCTGGGCTATTTTCACAGCAAGAGCACTAAAACCTGTGCTAATTGCTCAAGAAAATAGCCATCTTACACCATGAAAAGTAGAAAATAAAAGCATGACTGCAGGGACAAAGAAAAAGGAAATGTCAGGCTTATATACCTTCACAAAAGCAAATACAGAAAATGTTCGTTACTAAGGAACGAGCCATGTATTAGACAAATTTAATCACGACTTTCAGTTTTGAGATGTGGATTGGGTTGTAGAGAAGACAACGTAAAAAAAAAAAGTTAAGTTTCACTTGATTGGATAACAGCGCTATAAGTTACCCGGCTTTTCTCTTCTCTTTACATCCTCTCCATTGGCAGCTGCTTTAGTAATTTAATTTCATAAACTGGATGCACACATTTATTCTGGCCTTGTCTTGGCAATGCTAATATTCCACTTTGATATTCTTTCTTGGCTGTATTTTTGTACAAGTCACTAAATTGCATTTTCCATAGGACGTGAGATTATCAAATGGGTGGATACAGCTGCAATTTTTCTTCCTTTGGTTCTAGTTCTTTTTTTCTTTTTGGTCTGCCACCAGTGACGAAAACTTGTGTCCAAAAGCTTTTTGGCTCCCAGCATCTAAATTTGCACAAGCTGCTTTCTGCACAATTTTTATTAATCAACCACTTCATTATATGAATATTTCACAGATGTACCATGTGGAATGCATTCAAAGATATCCTTGTGATTACAGAACTCACTGACAGGCAAAAAAGAAACAAAACTCCCTCTTTTTGATGGTTAAAAAATGAAAACATTTGTGATGTCATTACTAACTTTTTTGAGGTTTGCCATGCTCTTAAACTAAGTCAGAAATGTTCGGAAGAGATTCAGGGAAATATGAGGAAATATATACAATCTTGTCTTAAAATTGATCTTTGTGTGAAATCTGAACTTCATGTGCTGTTTCAGTTGTTTCAGCTATAGGGCAGATCTACAGTGTGTATTTTTATTGAATTTTTGGCCCATGGCAACAAAAACTGATGGAGTAGGAAGCTAGTTTTAACTTTGTTGCACTGATAGGAAAGTAAGGAACTCAATATGCCTTTAGTACAGTCACTTTCAGCTCATTCTATTTCATGGGGTTGCAATAAGAATAAAATCGAGATCCCCAAGTTACTGTGCTGTCCTGTTCTCTCATTCACACACACTAATGTGATTTAGTGCAGGGGTCTCCAACCTTTGCAACTTTAAGTCTGAAGGACTTCAGCTTCCAGAATTCTGGGAGAGTCGGGGAGCGAACAGCGGCCAGTAGGGGCCAAACCCTCCCGGGCCATCCCCCAGCTGAGGCCAGCGCCGGCTCCTCGCACCCGCCAGCGCCACCCGAGGGGGCCAGGCGAGACTTAAAGGCGCAGGTCTTTCGAAGCAACGGCCGTGCGGAGACCCTGGAAGACTCCTCCGTTCCGAGCCAGCCAGAGGAGCGGCGACCTGGGCCCCGCGGCGGCCCGGGAAGACCCTCTTGCCCCGGCTTTTGGGCCGTCGCCCTCCGTAGAAAGGAGCGTCGGGTGTCCCAGGCCCGCACCACGCAAAGGGCGCCCGCTTCTCCCCAAGGCGAGGCAATGAGTGTCGGACCCGGATGGCCGAGCCCTTTGGGCAGCGGCTGCCCGCCGGATCCTCGCGGGAGGTGCGTGGGCTCGACACCACAAGAAGAGCTGCCTCCCCTGAGTGCTAAAATCCACGGATTAGGGGGCGCAAATTACTTGCCTTGCCCCAGGTGCTGACAACCCACGCTACGCCACTGGGTTGGAGACCCCTGATTTAGTGGGTTTGTTAATATTCCCCTGTGACTCCCTATACCAAAAACCCAGAACTGGCCCAATTAAGTCCAGTCACTGGTCCACAGAGCAATGGCCAATGAGTCAACAATTAGATTTTCCAATCAAAATAAACCCATGAAGCAAAACTACATCTACAGTGCAAGAGGGTTCACGAGGCAAGAAAAGTCCAGAATTCACAAGGTACGATGCAAGTCAAGGCATGGTGTCAATGCAAGGCAAGAATCACAACAAGCAGAAAAAAAGCACAGCTAGGAAGTCCCAAAGGTGCTTTTTCAAGAGGCAACTGGATTTTAATTTTTCTTTGAAGACATTTCACTTCTCTTCCAAAACGTTTCTTCAGTTCTGACTGGATGATAGGCAATGGAAAGATTTATATTCCTTTCAGACAGCTGGTTATTTGCATTCCCATAGAGAGTCATTGAGGCTACTTGGATGTTTCTCTGTGTCCTCATTTGGAAGTTTCTTTGTGTCCCCAGGGTCACCTGACTGGTATAAACGAGTGTGGAGCCTTCTTGGAACTGCTGAAAGGACTGTGTTGTAGACAGGAGATAGATTATGTTGTATCTCTCCCCTTCTGTTGAGAGAGGGCTGTTCAGTTTTGACATAGATGGCCTCTTTGACCCCTCTTTCAAACCAGTGGTCCTCTCTGTTCGAAATGTGGACAGAATGCAGAAAATGAATCTTCAGGCATGTTGCATTTCATGGTCTTATATGTTGTAAGAAGTTTGTCAACCAGCTGAATATAGTTGGTGCTCTGTAGTTGCTAAGAAAATTCTCAACAATATCCTTGAACCTTTCCAGGCAATTTCTCACAATGTTTGAACCCTTGTCATTGATGATGTATCTGACCAGTGGATCAACAAAAATACTTTTCTTAATCTTGGCATCAGTTATTCTTGGAAACATCTATTGAAAGCCTTCAATTCCCTTGTTCATCGTTTTCATAACATTTTTCATCAGGCCACGTTTTATGTGAAGCAGAAGCAAAAATATCTTTGTTGAGTCAACAAATAGTTCATGTGGCATGTTTTTTCTGCCCTGAGACCAAATTCTTCAGAGTGACAGTTTCTTTTTAATGTAATGTGACTCTCTTGCATGGCTGTCCCATTTACATATGTAACAACAATACTTGGTATATCAGAGCTGCATTCTAAGCAGCAGAACCATTATCTCCAGAAGTTGTGAATGCCCCAACCACTGGAAGTCTTTAAAAAGATGTTGGATAGCCATTTGTCTGAAATGGTATAGGGTTTCCTGCCTAGGCAGGGAGTTGGACTAGATGACCTCCAAGGTCCCTTCCAACTCTGCTATTGTATTGTATTGAATGTACTTCTAGAACTCCATGGATATTTCATTTGTACTTGGTGTACTGGATGTGGTTCAACAACAGTTCCATGTTTTTATATGTTTCTTTCATGTGTGCAGCATTGCTAACAGATATTAAAAAGTTACACTTGCCATTGTGAAAAAACAACAGATTTCTATAAAAAGGTATGTCATAGGTTACATTATAGGTTATTTTCATGATTAGAGGCCAAAAAAACTATAAGAAACATCCAAAACACCCAGGAAGCAAAATCTTTGTTTTCCAGTGTTAGCTGCCTTGAGGTCCCCAAGAAAGGATGAAATTCAGTTAATCAAATAGTAGGCTGCCCTTGATAGCCCCTTGTTTTGAGATATACTTGCAGCAAGAGATAATAGTAAAACAATTTAGAAACTTCTGCTATACTTCTGCACTTATGGGACAGCTCATTCTTTTACAAATTGTAGCTTTAAGCCAGGAACGTTCAGCTTTCAAAGGCTGATGGATGCAGTAGCTTTTCAGCAGCATATTGGGGCTCCCAATGCAAAACCTAATGGCCACATAAAAGAAAGTTAAGGGATGCCTGAGATGAAAGGAAGGAGAAGATAGGAAGGATGAGAAGAAGCCAAGAAAAGAAGCAAGCAGATAACTAGGCATACAATCCTCTTGAAACTACTCTGTAGTTATCATATATTAATGTGTAGAAGTTTGGTTAATACATACACGCTATTGGGAAAGATATTGGGGACCACAACTCATTCCTGGAGGGACCTGTATGTGATTCAGGAGCCATCTCTGCTAGTGGTTTTGAGCCAATTTATTCTAATCAAATGAATACAACTATGGTGAAGGAATACCCTGTTCTAAAAAAACCCCAAAACATCAGAAAATCAAGATAAAAGCACATATCTCAAGTATGTCAATCTTTTCCATATAACTCCTAGTTTGTGTGATGAAGGTTACACAATATTGACTTGCAAGATTAGCGTTCCTGTATTACATAAAATTGTGTGACCATGCTTGGGATAGAACTGGACTTTGGATATGCTTATGGCATACAAATTAAAATGTGTCCATACTGAGACATTATGTCCTACAGTTAGTAGAGAATGCGACATGTGGCATGGGAACAGGCAGGAAACTTAGTATATTTCTTAATGTTATTTAACAAGTTTATATATAAAAAATAATTGGCTGATGGGTGGTAATGATCAAAATTTGGAAGCCCATTTATTGGTAAGCAGTATGGAAAGCTGCAATTAGATTGTAGGATGAATATATAGTAAAG
The DNA here is from genome assembly GCA_039707465.1 of Rhabdophis nuchalis. NCBI lineage: Eukaryota > Metazoa > Chordata > Lepidosauria > Squamata > Natricidae > Rhabdophis > Rhabdophis nuchalis. The sequence continues at coordinate 38,258,446 of CM077651.1, read as the reverse complement.
AGCATGCATAGCATAGGTAGAAAGTTATGTGAATAGGTATAGTTCATGTTATTGACACAAACTACACTATATTGCCAAAATTATTCACTCACCTGCCTTTACTCGCATATGAATTTAGAGTAAGTGACATCCCATTCCTAATCCATAGGGTTCAATATGACGTTGGTCCACTGTGCACTAATCTGAAGGCCACACAAAGTTTGGAGGTCTGTAGCGATTGACTCTGCAGAACGTTGGCGACCTCTTCGCACTATGCGCCTCAGCATCCGCTGACCCCGCTCTGTCAGTTTACGTGGCCTATCACTTTGTGGCTGAGTTGCTGTCATTCCCAAACACTTCCACATTCTTATAATACAGCTGACAGCTGGCTGTGGAATATTTAGGAGCGAGGAAATTTCACGACTGGATTTGTTGCACAGGTGGCATCCTTTCCCAGTTCCACGCTGAGCTCCTGAGAGCAACCCATTCTTTCACAAATGTTTGTAAAAACAGTCTGCATGCCTAGGTACTTGATTTTATACACCTGTGGCCATGGAAGTGATTGGAACACCTGATTCTGATTATTTGGATGGGTGAGCAAATACTTTTGGCAATATAGTCAAATTTTTAAATCTGATTTTAATTTCTTTGATTTAGTACTTTTTCTGCATGTTGCACAATATAGAACAATAATATAGAAAAGGGAAAAGCATGAGGTGTATGTATAGTATGTAGGTTGTAGCACAGTTAGATATATCTAGAAAAAACTTTCATCCAAAGTTTCATCCATTACACAGACTTGGGAGTTTACCCCAAGAATAATTTTGCTTAGAGCAGTTCAGCAGTATGAACTGTGGTACTTGAAGTGGAAAGTTTCTGATTCTTTTACTCTGCTGTAGCTACAGACAATTCATTCAGGCAAATGAAGCAGACAAACAAATCCATCTGCCTAGATATAAGGGCAGATGGAACTTGATTACTTGTGGAATTTGACCTAAAAGAAGCTAATGCAAGTTCTCTGGAAGTATAATTTATGGAACAGTGGAAACCAGCTAATGTTTCTCTCCCATTAAAACATAAAACTTGGTACCTGTCTGTCTTTGTTTATTCATAAATTTGAAAATGAAATGAAAAATACACAAATTGTATGGCATTCCCAATTAAAAAACCCATAATAAATAACGAAGGAAGGATGGATGTCCTTATAGTTAATGCAGAAAACAGCTCAAGCAAAAGTACAACTTTCAGCCTTGCTGGGTTCCTATGGTACAATGGTGGGTTCTGGGCAGTACGGCCTGGTACGGCCGTACCTGAAGTAGCAAGGAGATGTTTGGCCCACCTGCGTTCTATGGGCATTTAATACTGCGACTGGCCCATTGCTCACACACGCACAGTGTGCGGTGTCTGCGCAACCTCCACTAGGCAGCTGAGTGTCGCAGGGTGGTGACATGCACATGCTCATGCAGGATGCATGCCTGTCTAGGACCCCCGGCCCCATGCGCAGTGTACCGACTGTGCCGGGGTCTGGAACCCACCACTGCTATGGTAGGGCAAAATGTGGATGAAACATCCCAGTACATGTCATAACCTAGCTTGAATGAAATGTCTTAATAACGTCAGAAGTTGATTACTATAACTATTTGCCTCTGACAATTAGGACTGGGAGCCATCCTTATATGCTTTTAGGTTTATTTCCAGTGTCTTTCCTTGAATTGTTCTTGGCTTTAGGGCAGGGGTCTCAAACTCAATTTACCTGGGGGCCGCTGGAGGCAGAGGCTGGATGATTCCACAGAGGTCCACTCCCCCTGCGGGCTGCACTAATATTATACTTTCATATCATGGTGGGGGGCCACAAGATACCATCCTGCGGGCCGCAATTGGCCCACGGACCGCGAGAATGAGACCTCTGCTTTAGAGAAAGCTTGCTTTGAATTTCCCACAATCAGTCTGCAGTTACAGTGGCCTGCTTGCATTGTTTGCATTTCTGCCCCCAGAAACTTTTGCTTTTAATATAACTATGGACATTTTCCACTAAAGCTAAGTGACAATGATTCTTTTTAAAAGTTCTTTTTAAAAGAACTTTTATTTTTCTTAGAAAATAAAGCAAACAGACACAGAATGAAGGATACATTAGATAATAATTTAATATAAAGTGATAATTATTTTAATGGCTTGTGGTTTAATGATTTTGCCAGACTTCCTCATATAATTTCACATTTTGTAAGAAATATTGTAATAAACTGCCTTTTATATTGTGACTCAGGTAAAAAAAAAGGGGTGGGGCTTTAGTCACATGGTTGTCACATGTCAGCATTCTGTCTTCACAGACCCTTCCATAGACACCCCTGACACTGTTTTCTGTGTTCTTTTCCTTTAACATTCTGCCTATTGTAAGGAATAGTTCTTATTCTTGCTCCAAAATAAATGTCTCTTTGCCTACACTTCCATTCTCTCTGGTTGGGTTTTGGTGGATTTGGGAAAAAAATTTCTCCAGCAATATTACCATTCTGGTGAATATTCTGATATTTTCATCCCACACAAATGTACTTTTGGAATTGTCATGAAGCAGAAACCATGGGATTCCTATGCAGCTGTAGAGAAGAACCAGAATTCTATTTGAGGGGCTCCTGAGAAGCTCCCCCTTCAACAGTTGAGTGCAGACATAACAGTTGAGTGCATAAAAGTTAGTTATGAGCAGAGCCGACAGCTTCAGAAATTCATTGATGCAGTGGAGATTATTGGCTACAGAATGATGTGAAAGCAATTCTCTGCAGGCATTGGGACAAGGCCAGACTTCAAACAACCCCTTTTTAATGTGAGCAAAGAAGAAGGAATTTATTTGCAATAGTAATAAAGGCAGGCATTCCCTCATGGCAAGATAGACTCATAACTCATTTTTGGTGAGCCTGTGACAGTGCTCCATGCAAATTTTTTCCTGTTTTCTAGAACTGGGGGAGATTAAAAATGTAGAGCATGTTTCTAAAGTTCAGTAACTGTATACAAATATTCAGTAATTGAGATGAAATAAAAATTAACTCTCAGATTAGAATGATTTACATACTGAGTTGTCTTAAATGGTTCTAAGAATGCAAGCTAAAGAGATGAGAAGAGTGAGATGTTTATGAATATTCCTGATCTGATGAGATGTATGTTTATCTTGTCAGCTCGGTTCATCTCAGTACAACAACTTCAAGATAATCATTGCCTCTCTTGGAACTCATTCGTAACTTGAGATTTGAATTTGCATCACAGTATTTTTTGGGGAGCCGTTGCCCATTTGCCTGATTGCATTCAAATGATCTCTAATACAAATTATGCTTTCAGATTTTCTTTAAACCTTGCAGTTTTATGGGATTTTATGGTTACCACATATGTCTGTTTACTCTTTAATACAGTATTTCCTCATAATTATAGATGGTTTAAAAGCATTAAGCACTGCCTCATTAGTGCCTCATTAACCCCTAGAATAATATTCCCAATGGAAATATTTTCAGTTTTACTCCCAGGCTCTTTCGTAATGCCACTGAATACAGGCATTCAGAAATAAGTAGAGTCAGTAGAGTCCTAGAAACGTTGGGCAAGGAAGTCAAGATGAGAAACTCCACTGTGGCGCTGTGATCACCAGGCAGACATTCTGCAAACCCTCCCGCCCTGTAAATAGTATTGTCTTTACATTATTTATTTAATTCCAAATCATCACAGTCTCGTAAACTAAGACGCTTGAGGTGTGCTTCAGAGATGAGATGAACACAATACCACTTCTGAAGCACAGAGTCATCTACGGGATCGCATCCTACCCCATACATCCCTGCAGCCGATTCGCTCCCACAGAGAGGGACTTCTCCGGGTGCCATCCAGTAGGCAATGCCAGCGGGCGACGCCCAGGGGAAGGACCTTCTCTGTGGCGGGCCCAACCCTCTGGAACGACCTACCCCCCCGAACTTAGAACGATCACGGACCTCCGTTCTTCCCGCCAGAAACTCAAGACGTACTTTTTCCAACAGGCCGGCCTGGCCTAACTTTACCTAGCCTTTAGCCTGACATCAAATTGTTTTAATTGGTTTTTAAGGGTAATAGTTTAATTTATTGTAAATTTTAGCACAGGGTTAATAATTTAATTTGATTTTAAATTTTGTATATTGTCATGTTTATATATGCTTTTTTAATTTCCTGTGCACCGCCCCGAGTCCCTTTTTGGGAAAGGGAGCGGTGTATAAGCTTAATAAATGAATGAATGAATGAATGAATGACAACAGGGGTCACCAACCTTTGCAACTTTAAGTCTGAAGGACTTCAGCTCCCAGAATTCTCAGAAGCAAAGCTGGCTGGAGAAGTCTGGGAGCTGAAGTCCTTCAGACTTAAAGTTGCAAAGGTTGGAGACCCTGAGCTACAACATCAGTAAGATTTGACATGACTACTTCAAACTCTACTTCAAAGGCTTTCCTGGGTCATCTGTTGGTAGGCCCAGCAGAATTTTTGTTTGAGGATTTCACACACATGCCCACACAACAAAATCCTTTATTATGGTAATGACCAGATGTAGGTACAGTTCGGCAACAATATTACAGCAGGACATGTTACACAGACAACGGAGTGGGGGGGGGGAGACAGTCCTCAAAACAACTGCACCAAGATTTCTGAAGATTGCAGTAGCCTTCATAGTTTGTGAAAGTCCACTGCTTTGCACAGCTCAAACCTTCAGCTTTCCTCAGATCCAAATGTGATGTGAAAAGGATTCATTGAGTTGATTCTTAATTTAATGTAGAATAAGAAATGTCTGGATTTTATTTATTTATTTAAAAAGCTAACATGGATGCCCATCTTGTGAAATAATACTGTAGGTGATACAAAATAAAAAGGAGAGTAAAACCCAAAAGCTAGCACCTTAACCAACACTCTCCAATTGATCGAGGATATGCAGCCTTATGTTGGGTTGACAATATATATGAGCCTATGTTCTTAGGGAATTGTGTAGCTTTAAGAACTGGTTTATAATCTGATTGGCTGTAATTATACAGCTCTACTATAAAGGAAGCTCAGAATCACAAGCTCATCCCCTGTTCCAGGGGTCTGCAAAGTCGGCTCTTTTAAGACTGGTGGACTTCAACTCCCAGAGTTCCCCAGCCAGCATGGCTGGGGAACTCTGGGAGTTGAAGTCCACCAGTCTTAAAAGAGCCGACTTTGCAGACCCCTGAACTGTTCGATTCCTTGTGATTCCTGGTTTACCTGATTGCCGTTGGAGAAGCTGAACTGTGAAGGAGGAGGATTGTTTTGCATCACTGTGAGATAAACTTTGTTTGATGTAGGACTGTTATCATTGTTTGAGAAGTTAGTCGGAAGAAGCATTTTAGTTGCTACAAAGTAAAGACTATTTATTTTCTTACTATCACTGTTTTAGAGTTTGTTTGTGGTTTACAGCAATGTATCTCTTTACTGTCCGGTGAATTACACTATTCTGCATTTATTTGCTAACACTGGTAAAGGAACCAGAGTTGCTGACATTGGTTCTGAACCCAGAGTAGCTAACAAAATGATACAATCTCTGGGCTCCAATCTTATTTATTTATTTATTTATTTATTTATTTATTTATTTATTTATTTATTTATTTATTTATTTAATTTTTATACCGCTCCTATCTCCCGGAAGGGACTCAGGGCGGTGCACAGGAAAATTAAAAATGAAGATATACAAACATACAAATAAATACAACTACAAACGTTGAAATATAATTAAATTTGAAAATAGCCTGTGCTAAAATACCACTAAAATAATAAAAGTTACCAAAGGTTAAAAGTCATTAAAACTCAGTCTGTAAAAATAGTCACGGGGTCTAGGCTATTATCTTATCTTATCCGATTGCAGGATGTGGGGATTTTTTTTTTAACCTTAATTGCATTCATAAATAAAATATTTTACCCTGATGGAAATCAATGTTAAACTACTTCATTCAGAAATTATTCGGAAGTGAGTAAGATTTAGGGTGTTAAGTGAAATGGAGTGAAGAAGAAGAAGAAACAATGGATGCAAATTTGGGCTATAAACTAAGACTGGCTTTTGAGGGATACTGTGTTTTATCTGAAAATATTCCTAAACTTTAGATGTTGGCCATTATGAATGACATTAAGTCATTCAGTATGGGTTAGATGACATGAAAATTAAGTAGACACATGGCTAGTTTGAAATTTTTACTTGGTTTCTGTGTTCGTGTCATGGTCCAAATCTATGTTTTTATGCTTAGTAGTTAGACATTGGTATCTTCTCACATTATTCGGAATATATATTATGTTTACAATGAAGGGACATTCACTTAAGGAGCTGTAAAATTATTCTCTGCTCACTTATGGGGCTAATGTATGGTAGAAGTATGCATGCCCCATCCTCAGCTGTCTGAAATATATTCATGTTGGTGTGAAGCTATGAAGCTGTACAAGATGAAAGATGTGCATGTTTGGTGTGAAACTGCATAAGAGAGCTAAATGAATGCATAAGATGAAAGATGTTCATGCTTGCTATGAAACCGTACAAGAGAACTAGATGAATGCATTGATCATCTTCTCTAGGATAGGAAACAAAATTGCAGATAGGATGTTGAATTTCATTACCTGGGCTTATTTACTCTCTTTGAATTAGTACTCCAGGATAAACTTTCCATTGCTATGTAGTTGTAGTTAAAATAAAACATGATGCATGTTTGTCAATAGCGCAGGTACGCTAATAATACCTGAGATGGAATGCACAAAACAAGTGTTGTTAGATCCTCACTGTTAGTTATTTAAAGATCATGCTTTTTAAACATTTGTGAAAAGTAGGCAATAGTGCAAGATATATATATATGTGCCCATTAGCTAGATTTCTGAACAGAAGTAAAATTTATCATCAAAGTGATTTATCATCACTTTCTATGGATTGCATTTCTTCTGAACAAATTATATTCTATTGTATTACAAGCATGGGGTTTACCTTACTAAGTCTTGGTTTAACCTGTTAAATCATGTTTTCCTTCTTGTACTAAGAGTTCAAACACATTTTATTTATTTCCCCTGGGTGTATAGACAACAAAGGCCATGAAATGTATGATTCAATGCTCATAATTTATTTGTAAACGATACAAGTATTTAGTCCAAAGGCCAATTAATAAAACTTTTCTCATATATCATTTATCTAATCAGTCATTGACTTTTTATGTTCTTTGATGAGGTAACATAAGCTCCAAGGTTTTGAGGTTTCTTCCTGAAATTCTAAATACATGATTATGGTATGTGGTAACTGTTGTTCTTGGTAGTAGCATTTCTCACTATCTGAGGAAGGAATCATTCATTGCAGTTGTTTATGCTATCCAGTCTATTGGAAAAAGAGGCACACATTTTTTGAATTAACTGCTTTGTATTATAAATAAGAATCACACTTGATACACAGCTGTAATTGAAGTTATTTAGTAATGGCTTCTTAGCTTTTCTGTAATAAACTACTTATCTCAAGTTTCTGCATTATTGTAAGCCTATATAATTGGTTCCTGTCTGATCTACCAGAGAGAAGCCTGACAGATAGTATGCATTATGAACTGATGGGTCTTGCCAGTGCATATTTATTTTCAATTATTTGTAGCAATGGGCTATCAACTTAGTATAACTGTATTTTTATGCCCTTCAGAGTGGAAATCAGGAATTTCATTGCTGCAAATATATGCCAGATTGTTGAGGGCCTTTAAAGTGTAAATTTCTATCTGGCTATGTCCACTTTTATCTTCTACTAGTAAAGAGCCAGTTTTTCTACTTATTTCTCTTGGACTTTCAGATTAGCCAAATGCAAGCACTTAAAGAAAACGTATTTTGGATATATAAGCATCTGTGGAAAGAGAGAAAGCAAATGATAAATTTGTATTGCAATGTTATGACAAAACCCACATGACTTATGCATCTGATGTCAGGACATTAGTAGGAAGAGCTAGAGTTTATGCCATAGTATTGCGTCATGTTTCATCCTACTTTTCCTTATCATGGGTGGTACTGAGCATCATTGTATTTAGCTCTCTCTACCAAACCCCACAGGCAAGTTCCTATTAGCAAACCTTGTTAACTTGCTTACTGTGCTTACTATTCACTAGTTAGAAATCATTCATGTATGTTGGACAATCAGCAGCCCTTGGCTTAGTTTAACACTGACAAACTTCTGTCACATTTCTAAAAGTATAAGAATCTGAATGACAATTATATTTTCTTGGGTAGAAGAGTACTAGGTTATTATAGTTATGTGTTGTGGCCCAGCCGGCTCTGGATGAGCTGCTGATGGACTCCTCTAGTGAGGAGTCCTGTGAGTCTGCTCTGGAGGAGGAGGGTGACCTTGAGAGAGCAGAGAGTCCGGCTGGTCATCAGGGGGCACCTGGGTCTTGGAGTAGTGGGGAGGATCAAGGCCAGTTTGTCCCTGATGCTAGATTGAGAAGGGCTGAAAAAAGGAGGCTTCAATTGCATCAGAAGCGAACTCGAAGGATTTGAATTAGTTCCAGCTGCCTAATGACTGGCCCCTCCCAAGAGGGTTTAAAAGGAAGCCTTTGCTAAGAAAGTCCTTGCAGAGAACAACGTTGGATTTCTAGGGTCGTGTTTATTCGTGTTGATTTTCAGGTTCATGTTTAGTCGAGTTAGGAAGTTTCGTATCTGTTCAGAGTCATTCAGGCAAGCAGCCAAGAGAGTTAGTGGCAGGCAGCCAGTCTTGTGTTAGTCGGAGTAAGGGGTGGGGGTCAGAAGAGTTATGCTACTTGAAGTTTATAACCATTGTATTTGTCACCTAAAGATAAAATCATTGTATTTAGATAACTATATACAGAGAAACCTATATACAGGTTTGGAAGCCACAATGCATGGCAAAACACTCTGACTCCAAATTGACAACTGAGTGAAAGAAGTCTGTATACTATCTCCTTGTTTATTCATTTCAGTCAAAAAATTTGTGGTGTCACTTGGGTAGATGGAAAAAAATGGGCTAACTATAGCTGAGAAGAATTTACAACAAACTTTAGAGAAACAAATACAATCTGAGGAAGGAAGATTCATAATGTTGATCTTTCAGGCTGAATCTGGAAAAATAACAGTTGTTTCCATTTATGCTTCAAATGATAACAAAATATAGTTTCACAGAAGGATCTTTTTCAAGCAATTCTCAAAATAACAGTCCTTGTCAAGTAGAGACCCTGCTAGGCATTGAGAGGCATATTATATAGCAGACTCATACTGATCCCAAAATCCCAAGACATGTTTTAGGCATTCTAGTTTGTATAAAAGATAGATTTACGTCTTGGAAGTTTTTTGTTTTTGTTTTACTATATATCAATGTTTTCTCAAAAATTATTGGGTTAAGTCGAGGGCTACCTTAAATATTGAAATTTTCAAGAAAAGATTGGATATCCATTTGTCCTGGACAATATAAGTCTCCAGCCTTGGGCACGTACTTGGGTTAGAAGACTTCCTATGATTCAATGTACTATGAAATAGGCATAATAAGATTATTAGTTTCTGCCATTAGAAATGCAAGCCAACCCTTGCAATCAAATCACAACTATGAGAAGTCTTAGTATAGACTGGCATCTTTCCATTAATAAATATTTCTAAAAAGACATTGTGAAGAATCTCTTCCACTAACATGTCTGTTTTCATTTGGGTATCCTGCAAGATAAATAGATAGTTTTCTAGGTAATATTGCCAAGAAAAATAGAATCTAGTCACAAGGACTCAAGAGAATCTTTACATTTTAAATGAAAATGTCAAATTGGAAAAAAAAAAAAACTGTGAAGAGGAAAGGTGCCAAATCAAAGTGATTTATTCTTAAAATCTAATTTGGATAATTAAGATCAATGATGTGCATTTTAGACTTATATCCAGAAATTCTGTGCAATTAGAAGTGATTTATGCATCTTGATTTCATTTCTCTTCCCCTTTTTCTGCCCAAAAGGCCTTTCTGTTTTAGAAATCAAAGAATGCCTAAAACCCACATTAAAAAGAAGCATTATTCTATATTATAGTTAGCACATTAAACCAAAATGAAATTAGAAATTTCTGTTTAATTTTATCAGCTAGGAGTAAGGTGGAGCAACCCAATTTAGTGCCAAATAACACCACTGTATTTTGATTGTAACAAATAATCCAGAAGCACCATTGCTATAGCATCATACTTTATGCTTTAAAGAGTGTGTCTGCTCTGTGCTTTAAGATAATATAGCATTCATCCTTAAATTAAATGCTTTAAGATAATATAGCACTAATGAATTCTCAACTTTTCTATTAATTTCTGAGCCTTACTTTTTAATTCCTGTTCATAAAGCCCTGAATGGTTTGGGACAAAAATAACAGAATGGCAGCCACTTTTATAACATTTTAAAACCATAGATTCTATTATGAGTTCCACCTATAGAAGTTATAGGAAGCCCTATGGCAGGGATGTCCAAACTTGGGAACTTTAAGACTTGTGGACTTCAACTCCTAGAATTCCCCAGCCAGCTATGCTGGCTGGGGAATTCTGGGAGTTGAAGTCCACAAGTCTTAAAAGTTCCCAAGTTTGGACATCCCTGCCCTATGGAATCTGGGGAGACAAAACTGGCCTTGGCACTGTAATATTGTTTGTTTATAGCCCACACGTATTCTTTTTTATGAATAACTCACAGCAGTGAACATAATATATCTAATAGTGTTTGCTCCTCCTATTTTCTCCACAAAAGAAAAAGAAAGTGATTGGCCCCAAGTCACCCAGCTGGCTTTCATGCCTAAGGCAGGACTAGAATCCAGAGTTTCCTGCTTTCTAGTCCAAAGAACAATGGGGAATAATATTCTGTTGAGATTTTAATGAAGGGCAGGATCTACTTTTGTTTTATTAATTTTTAACATCCAGAAATAACCATTTAATTCAATGACTCTGATTAGTTTCTACCACTGCAGTAGTGTTAGAAGATATATTTTAAAAAAACATTGTGAATTTCATGGAACTTAGAAAGCTATGGGAGATATCAACCACCTGCAATACAGCATTCTTCTCATTTCTTATGTAAGGAAAATCAAACCTCTATGCAACTAGAAGTTTTCCAGGTATTTAATATCATTACTTAAGGATGAACATAATACCGTATTTTTTGGAGTATAAGACGCATTGGAGTATAAGACGCACCCAGGTTTTGAATAGGCAATTTTTTTAAAAAGGTAGGTAGGTAGATAGAGGGATAGAGAGGGGGAGAAAGAGAGAGAAATACAGTAGGTAGGTAAGTAGGTAGAAAGTGTAGATAGGTAGGTAGGTAGGGAGAGGGGGAGAGAAAGAGAGAAATACAGTAGGTAGGTAGGGAGAGAGAGTGTGTGTAGATAGATAAGTAGGTAGAGGGATAGAGAGAGAAATAGAGAGAGAGAGAGGGAAATACAGTAGATAGGTATGGGGAGAGAGAGAGTAGCTAGACAGGTAGATAAAGGGGAGAGACAGAGAAATACAGTAGGAAGGTAGGGAGAGAGAGAGTGTAGATAGGTAAGCAGGTAGAGGGATAGAGAGACAAAAATAGAGAGAGAAACACACACAGAGAGAAATACAGTAGATAGGTAGGGAGAGAGAGAGTTGGTAGGTAGGTAGGTAGGTAGGTAGGTAGGTAGGTAGGTAGGTAGATGTTTCCAGGTGTATTTACCCATGTGCTGGAGAAGGAAATCACTGGTCACCTTTGGAACAAATCTTTGTTTCTGCAGGCACAGTACTTGACCAACGTAATTCTCATCAATCACTCTAACTAAACAGCTCTTCAAAAGGGAAAAAAGCCTTTTTTTTTACAGTTTGCAAGCCTCCCCCAAACGGCCCATTTTTCCCCCCAAATAAAAGGCATGAACAGCCTGGGGGGGGGGGGGCTTTCAGAGTGCTCCTGGGGGGGTGGGGGGCCCAAAACGAGGAAAAATGGCCTGTTTTTTGTGTGAAAACGGGCAATTTTTTTGGTCAAAAAATAGCGTGCATAGCCTTATGGAGGCTTATAGAGTGCTGCTAGGGGCTGGGGGGGGGGGAGCAAAACCGCCCTGTTTTCTGCTCATTTCTGCCCTCCCCAGCCCCCAGGAGCTCTCTGGAAGCCTCCATAAGGGTATGCGCACGGCCATTTTGGTGAAGGGGCAGGGTTTCAGGAGGCAAAAAAATGCTGTATTCGATGTATAAGATGCCCCCAGATTTTCAGCCCCTTTTTAGAAGGGAAAAGGTGCGTCTTATACTCCGAAAAATACAGTACATTGTTTTAGGCTTTCCCTACATTTAGATAACAGGAAGTTACACTGTTACAATAAGAGGCTGTTATAGGGCATCCATGTCTCTAAGCTACTGTCATTTCTCTTCTCTGAATGAGCAGGCACATTCAAAGATGAATCCTTTGCTTCCTTATGTTGATGATTGTAAATAGATTTTCAATAACCTATACTCCTTTGAATATGAGATAGTTTGATAAAATGTATATAAGATCTTTCCTGGCTTTCCTGGCTAGAATCATTGTTCACTCAATTTCTTTGCTATCTTAATAAAGGCAACAAGAAAGAACTGGAGAAGATAACCAAATACAAAGACCTACAAATAGAAATTGACTGCAAAAAAGGTAGTTCCTTTCTAGGAGTTCCCAAAATACATCTTTAACGATGCTAAAGTTTGCTTTAGTTTGGCAACATTTCTGTCTGTAGGTGAGGAACAACAAGGAAGCAACTTAGAAGAGCCTTAATATGTTTCTCTTGGTTTTGGGAGCTTGACAATGACCCTCTAGATCAGGGGTTCCCAAACTTGGCAACTGGCTGGAGAATTCTGGGAGTTGAAGTCCACAAGTATTAAAGATGCCAAGTTTGGGAACCCCTGCTCTAGATACTGTTGAACTAGAGTTCTAGGTCCATGATGGCAAACCTATGGCATGCGCCACAGGTGGCACATGGAGTCATTTCTGAGGGCATGCCAGGCGTTGCCCTGTCAGCTCCAGCACAGATGCATGCACTGGTCAGTTGATTTTCAGCCTTGATTTTCAGCTGTTTTTCGCCTTCGGCGAAGCCTCCTGAACCCTCCAGAGGGAGAAAAACCACCCAAGAAGCAATCCGGAAGTCCATTCCCAAACTTTTGGTTTGTGTGTTGGCCCATTTTTTGCCCTCCCCAGACTCCTAGAAAGTCTCTGGAGCCTGGGGAGGGTGAAAAATGGACCTAGAGGACCACCTGGAAGTTGGAAAACGGGCAATTTCTGGCCTCAGGAGGGCGCCAGGGGGGCGGGGAAGCTGTTTTTGCCCTCCCCAAGCTCCAAGAAAGCCATGCGCACATGCGCGGGGCAGCAGAGGGGTGTGTGTCACACATGCATGTACAGGGGGCATGGCGTGAGGGGAATTAAATTATGGGTGTGGGCACGGGCATGCTTTTAACACCTGGGGCGAAAAAGGTTTGGCATCAGTGTTCTAGGTAATTCCACCTAGCCAGTCTGATGCTAAGAGATGGTGGAAGTTGCACTTTGGCAACATCTAGAGAGCTAATAAAGAGCTATTCTGAGGAAATGGACATATGCCAGATACAAATGAATAAATATCAAGTAAAAAACCCTTTGATAATAATTCTATTTCATATAGGTATTAGAGAGAAGTATGCATTGTAGAGTTTAGAGTTTATTGGTTTTTTATACCGCCCTACTCCCGAAGGACTCAGGGAGGTGTACAGCCAGAATAAAAACAAATGTATAAAAGTTAAAAGAAAGCTTTTAAAAGACATAATTGGCTGAAACATGGAAAAAACCCAAACTAACCCTGATTAAAATAATAAAAATTAAAAATTAAAAATAATGTTTTATGCCAGCCTGGCTTGATGGAAAAAAAAGGTTTTGAGAGCACGGCGGAACAGCATTTGACTTAAAAAAAGAATTGGCAGGAACGTAAGTAACAGCATCTAAACTTGTGCACATCTGGCAGTAGCAGACTGTAAATAACACTTCATAATTGGTATTACAAAACAGGGAGATGCACTGGAAAAGGACAATTGTATTTAGTCCTGTGTTATAGTTTGCTTGTTAATTAGTTTGGCTATGCTTTAAAACTCATCCAGTCTAGATCTGTAAATACATTTTTAATGGAACTGTACAGTTACTGAGTTCAAGATCTTTCATATGCAGGCTCTAATCCTATCAACTGCAGTATTTTGACATATGAGGGATATGAATGGAACCCCCCCCCCCTTTTAAATTAACTGTCTTCATGCTTTCAGCTGCTTCAGTTACATGTTTCTGAATGCATGTATTTGTACAAACCCCTTCACTTTTCTGAGAAAACTGAAGTTCTGAAGGATTTGTACAGATCTTACAGTTTCGCAACGAACATGCTTTTTGATTAAATTATGGACTGAGAAATGTATTTATTAATTAAATGTATTTGCTGCCCAACTTGACACTTTTAACCTTGTAAGACTATGGGAGGCTAACAAGGTTAAAAGCAGTAAAACTATAAAAATATATATAAAGAAATAAATGTTCTCTTAGGAATATATCATACTCTTCTGTTTACAGCAGCAAAATACCATCCTATTAATCTGGAACATTATTTTCAACTTTTGACTAAAAAACAAGACAAACTGAAATTTTTTTCTCCCTGAAAGTTTGCATTTTGTGCATTTTTTCTTAGGTAATCTTTTTGATATATAATTTGCCTGGCTTTTCTTTTGCTTAAATCAAACAATTCAATCTGTACAATTATTACCTGGGAGGAAAAGAATATACTTAACTTTTAAAATAACCTTTCTCACTGGTAGGAGAATAGGAACAAGAGCTGTCAACATTCAGCCATGCAGCTTCACCTTTAACTGGCACAGTGGCAGATAGATAAAGTGACAATTGTCCACCTTTCCCCCTATTTAAATTATTTAGATGTTTATACATTTCTATTGTCTCTCTCATAATTACTGAGAAATCATGCCAGGATACTGACATTTTTCAGATCTATTATGTGATTTGATCATTGTGATTGGTGTTGAGCCAATTCTGACAGCCCTCGGTTCCATAGAATGTAGAATTAAGGAGGGTGAAAAGATTATCTGGCTTAAAAACACAAGACAGTCAATTATCTGCTGTCATCTACACGGTAGTTAGCAACTACATGCTAGTTAGCATGTCACTCCATTAAACATAGGCAGGGTATATTGGAAGCCTAATTCCAACAGCAATGACTTCTCAGCACCTCATGGTCAATTGACCAGAAGGGAACAGTAAAGAGAGAAGAGGGACAGTTACATACTCTGTATCCTTATTTTATTTGTCACCATTCCCTGCTCTTTGTCAAAGAGATTGCTAGTCTGAGATAACTTCCTTCTTCCTTGGCACACATGAACAGACTAATGCTCTCTGACACTCATCCTGGTAGGATGTCCTCAGATATTTGCAAATAGGCATGCATGGATGTACATACGTATGTATGAATGTACATATGCATATTTGCCTATTCCTATATTGTATTTTTTGTTAATAAATCTCTACTCTTCTTTCCTTTTCTCTGTTATTGTTATAAAACCTTCTTCACTAAACATTGATCAGGTCAAATTCATGCCGTCAAGAACATCCTCCAACTCGCGCACAGAATGCTTCAATTTTTCACAGCTGCCAAGTTCATTGTCAGGTTTGCTCTAAAGCAGGGGTCTCCAACCTTTGCAACTTTAAGTCTGAAGGACTTCAGCTCCCAGACTTCTCCAGCCAGCAAAGCTGGCTGGAGAAGTCTGGGAGCTGAAGTCCTTCAGACTTAAAGTTGCAAAGGTTGGAGACCCCTGCTCTAAAGAGAGTTGCCTGTTAGTGCAGATTCATTGTCTCACACAATACTCAGAAATCATTTCACCATTCAATTGGAAGCATGAAAGTTTACATTCTACATCCATGTGAACAGTTTTAGTGGCCATTATTTGCAAAAGCCAATCCCTCCACAATATGGAGGGATAGCAATGGGGCTAGGCAATGGCATTTTCCTGTACTTTTCCTCTATCAGTTCTTACTCAGATTGATAAAGAAAATTCTCCTGGGTGGATGATGGTAGTGGTGCCCTTATTTAGTTACAAGGTGGCCAAATGCTGTGTTTGAGTGAATGTCTGTCTTCTTCTGTAAAATCATCTTCCCAACCATCTGCAGCCTTGTTGGTATCCTAAGCGTTAATTAAATCCCAAGGGCTTTTATCGTAGCTGCCAATTTACCATTAGCAATACCATTAGTATTACCTTTACTTGCGAAATTGTTTGGGATTTTTAACCTCATCTGATGGTGAAATTTAGAGCAATTATTTATCCAATCTCCTTGCCTTCAAATTGAGCAGAGAATTTTCAAAAGGGCCTATAATGTCAGCACAAGAAAGCAACATCTTGTGTTTGCTGCACCTGCTAAAAGACAAATTCAATGGATATGTTCTCCTGAAAATCCTCGCAAAGGTGGAAAATTGCATTACAAAATAATGTATGGGATTTGTCAAAGAGTTTGTTTTAATTTATTATTTAATTTATTATCTCCTGCCCGAGCTGCACTGGCTTCCTGTGGTCTTTCGGGTGCGCTTCAAGGTCTTGACGGCCATCTTCAAAGCGCTACATGGCTCGGGGCCTAGTTATATGCGAGACCGTCTCCTGCCCCATACATCCCTTAGACCGATACACTCCCACAGAGAGGGCCTTCTCAGGGTGCCATCGGCCGGGCAATGCCGGCTGGCGACACCCAGGGGAAGGGCCTTCTCTGTGGCGGGCCCTGCCCTGTGGAACGACCTACCCCCTGAACTCCGCACTATCATCGACCTCCGCCTCTTCCGCCGGTGTTTAAAAACATACTTATTTCATCAAGCCGGCCTAACATAGCCTCCGCTGGGACAAATATTAGACAGTTTTAAATGGGGGATTTTAATTTGGTTTTAGGTTTTTTGTCATTTAATAGGTTTTTTAAATTTATTTATTTGGTACCATTTTGTATGTTGTTTTAAATTCCTGTGCGCTGCCCTGGGTCCTGTTGGAGAAGGGCGGGATATAAATTGAATAAAATAAAATAAAATAAATAAAATATTTCTTAGTAGTTTCATTTGCTTTAATTTGCAGTAAAAATGATTCTGAGATGCCAATTATGATACACGAGTAGCAAAGAAGCAAAGAAAATGCCACTGTGCCATCTAAAGGTGAGGCTTTAGCAGAAGGATGACAATTTTCATTCCTGGCTTTTTATTGAAGAAAAGGATTATTAAAATGAAAAGAAAACTATTTTTTTCTCTGTCAGTTTTGTGTTGCAACCTCATTTTGCAGGAAAAGATGCAAGGAGAGAAAGAAAAAATAGCTTTCTTTCCATCTGTATCAAATAACATAGAGGGTGAAGCTCAAGTAAGAAAAAATAGCAGGCACCTTTCAAGAGAGAAGTGCATGAATGGTAAAATATTGCTGTGGCAACAAGGCTTCAGTTCTCTGAAATAATTTGGGTGGCAAGTTGTGTAGAATTTCTCTGAACCAGTTTCTTCTGATCCCAGAAAGCAATATTTCAAAAGGTGGGTCACATTTGGTTCACCAGGAGGGGATTATGTAGTATATGCACACTATATATCATATAACAAAGCTCTAAGATTTCCAGTTTGTCGTCTTTGAGCTTCAATATATACTGAGATGTTTTGGCGTACTCCATCTGAAAAATATTTTCTAGCTTAAATTAGATAAGGACATCAAAGCCAACTGAAAAATGATGTTCTTGCTTTGTTGGTGTCACAAGTTTGATTTAAGATGACTTTTTCTGTTCGAAGTAGGAGGTTGTGTACTACACACGACCATTCTTCTGGATTCAGTATATCTTTGTGATAGCAGGCAGTCATACGCTAGGCATGGAGATACCATTATAAAAAACCAACCTGTGTTAGTATTTTCTTTAGAAATTGCCGGGCCTATTTCCTACATTTTTGTGCTATATTAAGCTGCATGTATCAAGTTGGTGTCTTTACGGGACATTGGGATTATGACTTCCAGAATTCTCAGCCAGCCAAAAATGGTCATTCAAATATCTCTGGAAAACAAGAAGTTTAGGGAAGTCTGCTATTATCCAACCCTGTGAAGATCAATTGTCTAGTTACCATAAACTGACATATACTTTAGCTGATTTGATACCTACACAATGTTTCTAAAAGTATGAATTACGGTTTGTGTTGTGCAGTTGTGGTATAGATTCACATGATTGTAGCTTATTCTTCAAATAATTGATATTCTTCATTCCATTGTCACATAAGTTCTTAAACAAACCTTTTAACACAGGGGTCTCCAACCTTTGCAACTTTAAGTCTGAAGGACTTCAGCTTTGCTGGCTGGAGAATTCCGGGAGCTGAAGTCCTTCAGACTTAAAGTTGTAAAGGTTGGAGACCCCTGTTTTAACATATACACTAAAAGTAGTGCAGAATTTGAAAGTGATGGTATTTGTGTATGAATCACATACTTTTATTAAAGAACTAAGACCAGCAAACAACAGTAAGAAGGGCATGTAGTGATGAATTTACCAGATCCTCAAGGATACCTATATTTTTCTTGAGGTTCTCCAAATTATTGGGTTATAATGATCACACTCTCTAACAGCTATATGAATTAAAGAGTCAGCAGCAGAAAGGCTGTTCTCATTATGCAAAATCATTTAAGAGTCTCCAAAGTCACTGTTAACAAATAGAATGTTCCAGTTGGTGTCTCTATACCAGGGATGTCCAAACTTGGGAACTTTAAGACTTGTGGACTTCAACTCCTAGAATTCTGGGAGTTGAAGTCCACAAGTCTTAAAGTTCCCAAGTTTGGACATCCCTGCCCTACACCCTACTACCTTATAATTTTAACAATTATTATATTTCAAATCATCATGAAGCTCACAGAATGCCAGCTTTCTTTCATATATATTTATTCATTTTTATCTATTAAATATATTAAATGGAGTATTGCATGTTCTTGCTTCCTTGAGTATCTCTATATATGTCACAACAATAATGATAATAATAATTTCTATACCAACTCATTAACAAAAACAGAAACAATATACACATTAAAATAGAGTATAAAATAGTACAGGTAAAATAATAATATATAATCAAGAAATATTAACACATTAAAATGGATGACCTATAAAACCATTAACACATTTCTAAATAGCCTGATTTATTATTGTTAAAAAATCATTTTGCTGAATTAGGCCTCAACAATAGCTTTCATTACTTTTTGGCTGTCACTTACTACAGGGGTCCCCAACCTTTGCAACTTTAAGTCTGAAGGACTTCAGCTCCCAGAATTCTCCAGCCAGCTTTGCTGAATTCTGGGTGTTGAAGTCCTTCAGACTTAAAGTTGCAAAGGTTGGGGACCCCTGACTTACTAGATAAAATTTGCTAGTGGGGCACTGAGGAAGACTGACATATTATACATACTATTCATTAACTCTTGCAGCCTGGTATTTTGAGAACACCTATCAGTGGTTATTTTATATTTTTAGGAAAGCCGCAGAAATTGATGAAATGCCACCAGACTGTTTAAAACCTTGCAAAATGATGCTATTCCAGTGCTGCTTGTTCTCTGAAAGCAAGTTTGAAAAACATAGCATGGCTAAGATCCTGGGAAAGGTAAATAGCAATAGTAAGAGCCTGTAATGAATGATCTGAACTGGATACCAGTTGCTGACTGTGGAGAGTTCAAGATGCCGATGATAAACTTTAAAGGTATAAATGCCTCAGGGTTGGATTATTTTTATGACTGCTTCTTACATCAGCAGGAGATGCCCTCATTGCAAAAGCTTGGCTATTTAAGTACAGCAGAAAGTTCCTTCTCTTAATATCACTTCCAGATTACGGCAAATGCTTTATAAAGAGATGAATTGGGCTCCCACTATCCCAACAATTATAATAATAATAATAATAATAATTCTTTAATTTGTTGACCGCTCCCTCTCCCCGTAGGGACTCGGAGCGGTGCACAGGGAAAAACTAAAACAATAAATATACAGACATATTAAAAACAAATTAAACAATACCTGTGCTAAAAATACCCCATTTACATACTAAAATTCCCAATTAACAACTAAAACCCCATAGAGAGAGACTACCCTAGGCCGGCCAAGCAGAAAAGATATGTTTTTAATTTTAGACGGAAGGAGCGGAGGTCCGTGGTCGTTCTAATGTCGGGGGGAAGGTCGTTCCAGAGGGCTGGGCCCGCCACAGAGAGAGCCCTTCCCCTGGGCGTCGCCCGCTGACAAAGTCTAGTGGACGGCACCCAGAGAAGTCCCTCTCTGTGGGAGCGAATAGGCCGTGAGGATGTGTGAGGCAGGATCTGATCCCGCAAATAGCTAGGTCCCGAGCCATGGAGCGCTTTAAAGATGATGACTAATACCTTGAATTAAAAAGATGAAAAGAAACCTCTTTTCATCCAGATTTCAGTGGTTAATACTTTTAAGAGCTGATTGTACTTTGGATTTCGATTGCATGGTTTTTGCTAGTTTTTATTGTAAGTTACCTTTAAAAAACCCTCCCTTTTTATGACCCAGTGATCCCTTAATTTGGGGTAGAGTTGGGGCAGCTGGATGGAGTGGAACATTTATTGGCTGGTTGCTCTTCCTGACGCCATGCAAGGAAGATATTTGCAACAGATATTCGTAGGTATTTCTTGCCTTGAATGCTGAAATAAATAGAAAAGCAGTTGTAAATTCAATAAGAAATAAAAAGAAACAAGACCCAATCAGAAATGGAATAAATAAGGTTCAACCACTTCTGAAAAGAAATCTGTATTTCTGAGTTACTTACAAAGGTAATGTGTAATTGGAAAACAATAACACAACATAGGAATAAATTAAAGATTGCTAGTACCATTTTGGGATGAATATCTTAAGAGCACTCATTCTTTACTGGTTCTAGTATATTTTCTATTCTTTTGTTTACTGAAATAGAAAAAAAGACACAAGAGCAGCTTTGGTTGTAACTTAATATGTATTCACTCCAGCCTTAGATCAAACATATTTCAAGGCTCAGCACAGTGGCATATTTACTTTGAAATAGTATTATTCTGCCTTACCCTAAAAAAGCTTTTTAAAGTTGTTTTTCTTTGTAAAAATCTTTAAAAAATAGAAATATATATGCAGTATAGTGATTTTTACTGCAATATTTAAAAAATTGTAAACTACAGCTATAGACCTCAACATCTATATTTGGAGGAAATGGAATGTATTTCTGAGTAGACATGGATAAAATTAAGATGATTTACATTCCACTTTTTCTAGGTGACTTACATGAGGAAATTCCACTGTTTCATTCCTCCACAAAAAAACAACAACAAACAGGCAGGTTGAGCTTATTATACTCCAAGGCTTCAGTCTGATGGTATTTGAGTTCCAATGAACCTTTTGATGAGTTGTCATTCATAACATTGCACTTCAACATGTTATACAATAGCTTCCTTTCATGATACCTTTCTAGCAGAAAAGACAATTTTTGTTTCAAGATTAAAAATGGACATATACGAAATGAGGTTATCTCTCAGCTGATGGAAAGAATCATGACTGTTAACATTCTCTTTTAAACAGTTCCCACTTGAAATTGAAGTCTTTTACAATTCTCTAGCTCTTGAAGATAGTCCAAAATGTCCCAAGATAAAAAGAGTTCCCTTTTCCAAGATCAATTCATGAATTGCTCTTAGTGAAGATATCCACCTTCTCAAGTCTTTTTCTCCAAGGGTGAAAACCCTGCTTCTTCAAGTTTATTGCTTGGAGAGTTCATATAGAGAGAGGAGGCACATATGTGAGACTGGTTTGATTGCGACAACTGTGAACATTGATAATGATGGATGATTTGGATGATCAGCTGGCTAGGTGGGTGTCCCCCTTCCTCCCTTATCACTCCTTGTGCATACCTTCTGGAGCTGCATGCTTGGTAGAAGTGGACAACCATCCTAGATACAAGGAGCATAGAGATCTTTGGTCCAGGGTATATGATAGCTGTACTAGAATCACCAGACAAGCTCAAGAGGAGACAACATGTTCAGGAAAAATCTATCCAAATCCTGTCAAGTTGCAGCAAATGGCATCAAATCTGGAGGGAGACATTTAGCGTCCCTCTCATACATTGGATAAAACTATTGCCTCAGCCGTTTCAGCTAAGCTGTTTTGAAACCCTGCAATATGTAGGGAAAATAGTTTTGTTCCCTTTGAAAGTTTGACCCCTCACATTAATTGCTCTACTCTTCTGTTTAATTACCCGGTCCCCAAATTGTTTTATTCTACTATAATATCTTTGCGATATTAAGTATGTAAATTGGCAGCATCCTCCTAAGCATTTATTTGCTGGCTCTGCTTCTGTCAAGCAATCCGTTTGTTATTTCAATGATCATTCTGGCCATAATGCTAAAACTAATTTAGCTGCATTACAACACCTTTTAAATGGCATTATGTATGTATTCTCCATCTGCCTGAAATGGCTGCTTCTCACCTTTATTTTGATGAGCATGATAAGGGGAAAATATTCCTTTGCCATCGCTCCAGTTGAATTCTAGTCCTTTCAATGTAGCATCCTGCCATTATTTCTGAAGCATCTCTGAATGCATAGTGATTATGAGCTAGGCAATACATGGTTATGATAAGTGGAAAAATTAAAAAGAGGTGAAACTGATTTTTCTTTTGCACCTTCCTCTCACAATAAAAGATGACACCAATTTACTGGGATTGTTCTGATCATAAACTATAAAGTAAAATTACAACATGATTAAAGTGTTTTTTTTAAAGTAACACCAGTTTTAAAAAAAAATAATATTCATAACACACTAAGTGACATTTTGGTTTTTTAGATCAGGGACCTCCAATGCTCGGGCCTACACAGCTGGAGTTGACTGGTGGATGTGCAAGCAAAACTGAACACCCCCTCCCCAACCTGTGGAAAAATTGTCTTTCACAAAACAGTCCCTGGTGCCAAAAAGGTTAGGAACCACTGCTTTAAATCAGGGGTCACCAACCTTTCAGATTTCAGGGATCACTAAATTCATAATTTTAAATCCTGTGGACCACTATTATGATCTGCCTAATGACTGGCTGGATGGGCGTGGCTAGGGAGTCATGTGACTGAATGGGCATGGCCAACCTGATGTCACTCACATCAAGGGATGCCTCACTGGCCTCTACTCACCCCTCTCCTCCCAGCCACTCCTCGCCTGCCTGTCTGGGCTCCTTAGGGCCCCAACAGGAACCAGTTGTTGGAGCTAAGCAGCCACCATGAGAAAGAGTTGGCAAAACATCTGGCTCACTTCAAATTGGATCTGACTGAAGAGAAGGCTCAGCAGAAGCACGTCACTGAGGACTACGAGAGGAGGCTTTCCAACAGAGAGAAGACCTACGGAAGTGCAAGGCCAGGTACTGGCCCCATGAGGCTCACTGGGCTGAGATAGTCAGCCAGTTCCAGGCCGTGATGCAGTACTACTGCAACAAGCCCCTCTGACTCTTTGCCACCAGCGGCACTTCCCTCCAGCCTTTGCCCAAAGCCCTGCACCAGGAGGCTGAAGCAGATTCAAGTTGGGATTTCTGCCCGCCATCCAACCTGCACAAAAAGACCCTGAAGGGGGACACTCTCTGCAGCGACACAAGCACTCATTGCACCTATCTGACCCAGGGGCCGTAGTTATAGTGCAATATAAAAAATGCAAATACTTTTTCTGCGGACCATCAAAATTTTCTCGTGGACCACCACAGACCACCAGTTGGTGACCTCTGCTTTAGATAACAGACTAGTTCCAGACTCACTGAAACCCCATCTGTTCCAATACACTCCCTTGCTTTTCCTTTTGCTCTACGAAATTTAGATGGATTTACAGCAATGTTATCTAGTCCCTGGCTAGCTGGATTGTCTGATCAATGGGTGATTTCTGGAAGCAGGATAGAGGGAGAAGTGTTTTTTTCTTCATCATATGGTCGGAACTACTGGGAAACTGTGGATGGAAATAGATTGCTCTGGGCCCCCACAGCCGAGGAAGTAGCTCAATTTCCTCATGGGGCACAACTTGCCGAAGTCGTTTGCGATCATAAAGCACTCAAACCTAGCCAGGAATGAGGCCCACGGCTCTCGGGCGGCATCGAACGGCGCAAAGGGAGGCATGGTCGTCATTATGGCCGAACCGCAACAAAAGGCAAAATACAAAAAAAAATTAATTTCTCTTCGTAGGAAGAAAGCAGCAAGATACTAGGCCTGGTCCCCAGCCCTCGTCGCCAGTGTTGTAGCTTGTATAATGAGGGAGTTCGACACAGGTTAGTAAAGGAATAGCCGTTTATTTGGCTTATGTACATGCAGATAGAGCAGAACTATTCACAACAGTAAAAAAGGTGCGGTAGACAGGGGCTTCCCCGTTTGACAGCTATTTAAGCGAGAGCTGTCAAACGGGGAACCAATCAGGACGCCTGGCAACCTAATTCCAGCCAGTCGCGTCTGAGCCAATCAGATGCGACTGGCGGTTGCCAAGCCTACAAGGGTGAGGTCGAAGACTTGCGGCCGGTCGTATGTCGAGGACCGGTCGCAAGTCGAGGACCTCAACAGATAAGACTCAAACAAAATTAAACAAACCCATCTGGAACCTCATGATCTGAATTGATAAATGGTTTTAGTAAATATTCCCCATCTTTAGAGTTTTATTTAATGGGAGAGGGAGAGAGAGAAAAAAGAGGAACTACAATGTCTTCAGCTTTCCCTTCATTTTTACCTTTAGAATAACGTTGTTAAAATTCTCCAGTTGGAATTCATACCATTCATACCATATATTATTATCGAAGACAGCTCAAATGGTTCTTCATTGCAAGTGTATATGATGTCTAAGTACCAAAAATTAGAATGGAGACAGATGGCACTTCTAGTTTTCGTTTTAGAACAAATTATCCAATGACAATATTTAGGGGAAGACAACTCCCTTTTATCTCTGCAGTTTCCCAAAGAAAACTATAAGCT
The DNA here is from genome assembly GCA_039707465.1 of Rhabdophis nuchalis. Classification (NCBI taxonomy): domain Eukaryota; kingdom Metazoa; phylum Chordata; class Lepidosauria; order Squamata; family Natricidae; genus Rhabdophis; species Rhabdophis nuchalis. The sequence goes on along the minus strand of CM077651.1, from coordinate 38,233,552 downwards.
ATCTTGTGACAGAAGCATTATTCAAACCCACTGCTAGCCTATTTTGACTTGATACTTGGTCATTTCTGAAGATGACAGGGAGGATAAAAGAAGCATCATTGGATTTATAGATTTCCTTCTCTCATGCTTTTTTTAAAGCCGCAATATATCATTCTGACACATTTTTGAAGTGTTACTCCTTTACAGATGTGGAAGAAATGTTTTTCAATGCTTCTGGATTTTTTTTAATGCATTTAGAAACAAAGTACCAGACATCAATGAATCGTGTTACAGTGGGTGCCTTATTAAATAATACAAGAGACTGCCTTCCATCATTACATCTCCATATCAAAGGTTTATGAGGCTTTTAGGCCTCATTTGTGGCTGTTGTAGCCAATATCAAGTTTGGTTTTTGTGGAGGCAGGAGTTTGGAGTTTGTGGAGGTTGCAAACCAGGAAAGTTCCCATGGGGTACAATCATTATTAACAAATGCATTTGATATTTTTAGTATTGCTTTTCTCGGGTTCTGGAGTGGTGTTGCAATTCTCTTTCAAATGCCAATGCCAATACAGAAGGCCAAATGACAAAGTGAAGAATGTTCTTGTACTTCTAGCAATGAAACAGAACAGGATTTCAAGGAATAAAGTATGTTTGACAAAGACACCTGCTGTTATGCTGTCCTCTACCCCAGGGGTCTCCAACATTTGCAACTTTAAGTCTGAAGGACTTCAACTCCCAGAATCCTCCAGCCAGCTTTGCTTTGCTGGCTGGAGGATTCTGGGAGTTGAAGTCCTTCAGACTTAAAGTTGCAAATGTTGGAGACCCCTGCTCTACCCAGCTATTACATGTGCAGGAGATCGATCCCCATTTCGCATCAGGTCATCCTAGCAATTGTCAGTCCCTCCCAGTAGTACATTATTAACTTCAAGATAGCCAATATAGCCAAGCCTAAGGATGAGATAAGGGGGGGACATTGATTTGATATATGGAATAAATTCAGCATATGCCAAGATAAATGAAGTACCCAGAGAGATACATATTAAATTTGTTAGAAGGTCGACAAGGGAAAGGATCTTGAGGGCGCAGAGAGACAGTCCTTTAGTTTATCAACAGAAAGAGGTCGCTATCTTGAAGCAGGTCCCGAAGAAGATTAGAGAGATAAGAAGGAAGTATTCCTTCTTGTCTAAAAGATTATTTAAAAAGGGGGTCTGGTTCAAGTGGGTGATGCCAGAGGGAATGGTGTTGGTGTTGGTGTTCTGGGAGGGAGGAAGAGTAAGAATTAAAACAACTGCAGATGCGGAAGCCTTTCTTAAAAAACATTCCTCAATCCTGGAGGATGAAAATGGGGAAGCAGGGGGTGCCAGGGACCCGCCCACTGGGGGCCAGGGAGAAGAAGATACAATTGCCAAAAGACTTAGATCTCAAAAGTAACTTTATTTCAATATAACATAATAATTGTTTGGATGTTTATATATAGTATGTTTGCTAGCATAGTTTTTTACAATGATACACTTGCATCTCTATTCACTTTGTAGCACAAATGAAAGTTAAATGTATTATCTATATTTGGTTATGAAGTCTTGGAAGGAGTCGACGACTTCGGCATGAAAGTTCTCAAAATGTCTTTTTACATCTTACCCTTTACCCTATTTGTACAAAATTTATAAAACCCAATAAAACTTTTTTCAAAAAAAAAAAAAAAGATAGCCAATATTAACCATAGCACTGAGGTGGCCGAGTCAGATACTGTCTTCAAGTCACAGAAAGGAAATGTTCCTTCACTGACCCAATGCCTTATTGATTATACCCTCCAACCCAACAACATCTTATTGCTGTAGATGGGGAAAAAAAGAAGGGACACCCAAACCCCATTCTTCTCTGCTCTTAAAAATAGTACATAGTACTGCTGCACTTTCCAGAATACTCCAACATTGTAATGGTGGTCCTCTTGAGTGATACCTCTGCCCCTTTTAATGGTTTTAATGCCTAGTTTACCCTCCTCCTACTCTTCTGAAAAGCACTTAAGATTGCAGCTTTTCCAGTAAGCACTGAGACAGGATGAGAGGATTTAACAAGGATATTGGAAATTTAGCTTTGATGCTTAATAGCAAATCTTGATGGTTTTTATAGTTTTATGTAGTATGTTTAACAAACTATTTTTTTAAAAACAACAACTGATGTTGCTTTAATTATTGATTGGGAGTTGCCTTTCAATAGGAGATGATGGCTATATACTGTAAATGAAATAAATAAATAAATACACAAAGTGCTTCATAATTCAGTAAAATAAAGTGGGAGAGGACAATGCAAATTTTTCTGGGCCATTTAATGTAGTGCTAATGTTTTAAATAATTGACTGCATATTAAACAAATCTTAGGTTATTGGTAGATTGTGAATTCTAAAAAAATAATTTATAAGCACCAAGAAAATATGGTTGCCAGGGAGCAATGCAAACCCATTTAATAATTCTCTCTCTTTTGTTTAGATACATAGATTAATGGATAGTGGTAAAATACACAAACGTAGCACTAATCACAAGCCGGAAAGAGTCAGCCCTTCAGTGAAGTTGTCTCAGGGGCTGCGATCTTCTAGTTAATAGCTGAGCACTGGGAATTTATTAGGAGCTGTATGTTTGTTTTTGTTAGTAGGTTCAATAATAAATGTTCTGGAAGCTGACACTAAAATTAGATAATCAAAGTGTATCCAATTAGTCCTTTTAAAAAATGACTATTCATTCCATGGAATAGTTAGGGAGGAAACCTGATAATTCTACTAATAAATGGATATTTGTATACAATTGGTTTTGAAGACAGAGGCCTGCTGAAGTGTTGCTAAGCAACTCCACCTTGCATAGCCATAATGTGGAAATAAAATAGGCCCTGAGGAGTACAACAGAACTGAAATAGAGGGAAGTGGTGTCAAATAGAGGATGCAGTTTGAAATCAATGGTCAGCCACATTTGAATAACAGAACAACAGAGTTGGCGGAATCTTGGAGGTCTTCTAGTCCAACCCCCTGCTCAGGCAGGAAACTCTTTACCATTTCAGACAAATGATTAGCCAATCTCCTCTTAAAATTCTCCAGTGTTGGAGCATCCACAACTTATGGAGGCAAGTCATTCAATTGATTAATTGTTCTGTCAGAAAATTTCTTCTTAATTCTATGTTGCTTCTCTCCTTGATTAGTTTCCATCCATTGCTTCTTGTCCTGCCTTCAAGAGCTTTGGAGAATAGATAAGGTGACCAGATGTCCCGCTTTTGGTGGGACAGACCCGCATTTCAAGCATCTGCCCCGCGTCCTCTTAAAGAGGTAGGTAGGCATCTGGTAGGGTGGCAGAGCAGGGCTGGGCGGGCAGCGGGCGCTCTGCATGTGCTCAGAGGCCCGGGGCACGGGCAGGAAGCAGTGGGCTGGCGGGCAGGCGGAAGGGGAGGGCCAGCGAGGGAGAAGCCAGGCCCAGGCAGGCAGCAGGTGGTGGAAGAGGAGGACAGCCTGCTGGAGCCCGCGCAGCCCTGAACTTCTTTGTGCTGAGAGCAACCAGATGGAAGTCCCACCGCTGCTGTCTCCTCACCCGGCTCGTCCCGGGGGCCCATGGCAGAATGGGCGGGCGGCGGTGGGGCTTCCGGCCCGCCGCTCTCAGCGCATTGCGGCGCGGCACAAATAAGTTCAGGGCTGTGTGGGCTCCAGCAGGCTGTCCTCCTCTTCTGCCGCCTGCTGCCTGCCTGGGCCTGGCTCCTCCCTTGCTGACCCTCCCCTTCCGCCTGCCCACCAGCCCGCCGCTTCCTGCCCCTGCCCCGTGCCTCTGAGCACGTGCAAAGCGCCCGCCGCCCGCCCAGCCCTGCTCCGCCACCCCACCAGATGCCTACCTGCAGGTGCCCTGTTTGGGGAGGGGGAAGGGAGGGAGGAAATGTTTTCTTCTTAATAATAAGAAAAACCACCTAACATTTAGGTGGCTTTTCTTCTTATTAAGAATGGGACCAGGGAGATCTGGATTTGCAAATGCAATTCTTTGTTGATGCCAGGAGTGATATTTCCCAGTGCTATAAGTCTGTGACAAAGATACTAAGGGACAAGCCTGCTAAGAATATAATGACTTTCTTATATACTAGAATAGGTAACACAGAGATTAAGATCATCCTGAAAACTTCAGAGCTCATTCAGAATTTTCCCACTCATAGTATCTCAGGGGTTGCCACAAAGAAGAGGGAGTCAAACTATTCTCCAAAGCACCTGAGGGCAGAACAAGAAGTAATGGGTGGAAAGTAATCAAGGAGAGAAGCAACTTAGAACTGAGGAGAAATTTCCTGACAGTTAGAACAATTAACCAGTGGAACAGCTTGCCTGCAGAAGTTGTGAATGCCCCAACACTGGAAGTCTTTGAGAAGTTGTTGGATAGCCATTTGTCTGAAATGGTATAGGGCTTCCTGCCTAGACAGGGGGTTGGACTAGAAGACCTCCAAGATCCCTTCCAACTCTGCTATTGTATTGTATTGTGTTGTATTATATGTAAGTTTAAGGAAGGTAAGGAAGCATGGGTATATAACTGGCCTCAAAATGTCCCATGCCATCTAGCTGACGTCTAGAAATCCACAGTTCTTGAACATGGCAACGAGAGGCAAGCAGATATTCGAACAGAGGAGCTTTCATACATACATTCAGATTTCATCCATGCCTGTGAGTGTTTATCCACTGCAGATGGCATGATCTATGAAACCCAAAGTTCTGAGCAAAAGTGCTTTCCTCCATAAATAATCCAGAAGAAAAGAGAGAAAGGGAAACAATGAGAAAGGTAGAGTCATGTTTTAATGATGGGAATCAAGTCATGTCAAGACCCAACAGAAAAACATTTCTGTTTCATTCTTCCTTTGAACATCAGCAAGGAAAAAGAGGATTATGAGGAACAATGTGGCAGACACATGTGTTTTCCAGTCACAGAGAATGACAGGGCTTTGGAGCCGTCTATTAGTTATAGTTATAGTTATAATTTATTTGATTTATATACCGCCCTTCTCCCTTTTGGGACTCAGGGCGGTGTACAGCCACAATAAAATAAATGGTACAAAATCTAAAACAATATGTTAAAAAGAGATTAAATAAATGGCCTACATTTTAAAACCCCATACTAAAATCACTATAAAATCCCTTTAAAAACTACCTTTAAAAACTACAACAGGCCGGCAGCGCAGAATAAATGCATCTTCAGGGCCCGACGGAAGAGATGTAGGTCTGAGATCGTCCTTAGTCCAGGGGGTAGGTCATTCCAGAGGGCGGGCGTGGCTACAGAGAAGGCTCTCCCCCTGGGGTCGCCAGCCGGCATTGTTTAGTTTATCAAACATGCACCAATAAAAATCCAACAATAAATATCAATTGCAATATATTGGTCTGCCTGAAGGAAGATAGGAAATAATTCAAAAATATCAAAAAATTATGCCAGCATAATAAAATTATGTTGTTTGAAATCAGTTAAAGCAAATAGACACGAATACACAAGCAGAGAGCATATGATTGTAATAAACCTACAAAGGAACAAGATCCATCTGTAGTAGCTAATTGAGAATAATAGACCTAATAGGGATGCTACAATACATACCCTCTCTTTGAAATGTTGGAAGTGTTGGTGCAGCAACGTGGAAAAACAATTGCATTCAATGAGTTGGAGCAAGGTATAGAGTGAGTTCAGGAAGGTGATACAAACAAGGAAGAACAAGTCTTGGCCCAGCATTTTATTACATTTTGCCCTAGCTAAAGAAGTATCTGTCGTATACATTGGGATTCTCTGTTATATAACATATTGCCATTCGTTTTATGGACTCACAGAATATATGACCTGGAAGAGATCTTGGCAGTCTTCTACATCACCCTATCTCTGTGCAGGAATTCATAACTAAAGCATTCCAAGCAGATGGCTATCCAGTCTGCTTCCAGTGAACAGAGTCCACCACCCCCTAAGGCATTCTGTTCTATTGCTGAACAGCTGTTACCATTAGGAAATCTTTCCTTCTGTTTAAACAAAATGTAATTTCAACCTGTTGATTCTTGCCTTGTCTTTTAAAGCAACTCTACACAATTCTGCCCTGTATTCTAGCTGACATTCTTAGAACAGAACAGAACAGAACAGAATAACAGAGTTGGAAGGGACATTGGAGGTCTTCTAGTTCAGATATTAGAACACAGCAATTATGTCTCCTTGCATTCTTTTCCAAATTAATGTCTTCAATCACTTCTCATATTTGCCCCCCCAGGCCTCTATTTTTGCTGCTCTCTGCTCCAGTTTATCAGTGTCCTTTCTAAAGTATGGGGTTTTTTTGTAAAAAATTTTATTGGTTTTATGACATTTATAGGAAAGGGGTATATAGGTACATAGAAAATTTTGGCAGCTTCCATGCTGGCAGTAGAAATCCCCCCAAATCCCACAGGTTTACAATTTTAAGTGCATCATACAAATGATAAGCATATACAGAGTTCTTACTTTATATCAACCGTATGTTCAATCCTTTCTTTCTTTACCATTTTAAAAAATATTTCAAATACAATTACTTTTGTGACCTGAGCCTTGTCGATATTGCTCCCTCCTCCTTGTCCCCAGATGGAGGCATAGCCCCTTCTGTTCCCATATCTTGAGTCTTGCTGCCCTTTTCTCTGCCTCCGCTATTTTTATCTCCTAGAAGGGAAGAATGTTTTTTAATAAAGGCTTCTGCCTCATTTACTGTCTTAATCCTAATCCTGTTTCCCTCCCAGAAGATCAGCATTCCTCTGGCAATAACCATCTAAACCAAACTCCTCTGTTATATAATTTCTTTGACAAGAAGGAATATTTCCTCCTTGTCTCTCTTATTTTTTTCGGAATTTGTTTTAGAATGGTAATTTCTTTATCTTGATATCTTAAAGGTCCCCCCCTTTGGGCTTCCAGTACCTCATCCCTCGTGGTCTTCATGAGACTCTTGGGACATTATGAGTTCTAGCACATGCTGAGTTAATTCTATAAACCAGATCCATAGCCCACCACAGTTGCTCTTTATCTCTCTTAAGGTATTCTGCTAGAATTGTACTCATAATGTCTTTGAGATCTTCATTTTCTGCCTCTGGTAAATTGTGAAACCTAAGAAAGAAGGACATTCTTTCCAATTCTATTTTAGACATAAAATTTTCGAGATCTAAGTTCCCTTTCTAAAGTATGTTGTCTAGAACTGAACACAATACTCTATGTCTGGTCTGATTTATTTATATATTCATTTATTAAAACTGAAAGTCTACGCAACCCTTGAAGACTTCATTCTCATTGTATACTTACATAATTATATTTACAGCACATGCATTTTGGATTGAATAAGATGTTGTTCAGATGTAGAGCTAAAATGGAGCAACTTGAGAAAACCACTCTAACATCAGATCCTACGATCTGTGAATATTTTACTTTACATTCAACATTTTATGTATATATTTATGCATATATTTCATACATTCCACATTTAGTTTACCAGAAAACTAATGCTTTGACATTTGCAAAAGTCATTTTAAAAACACTCGTGGAAGACGCAGCTTGGTGAAGCACTGGACAGATGAAAACAGTCTCAGTCCAATCAATGAAATTGTATCTTATGAAAATGGAAATAATAAGCTATTGATTATTTTCAAATAACTTATCTTTGTTCTGTGAACTAAAACATTCTTGGTTCTTTGCCACAATATTTCATAAAGATTTATCTACAGAAGAATATTGTGTACAGTACCTTTGTTTTTTATTACTATGTGTTCACATTTCAAAAGACAGTTTGCATTCATTTTTGCAGTTCTTCAGTCCTTTTTATGTTTTTTGTTGCTGCTGCTTTGGTTTCTCATTTCATTCCATCACATATATGAGCCATAATGGTGCAGTGGTTAGAAACTCTGCCCACTGCCAGCAGTTCAATCCTGAGCAGCTCAAGGTTGACTCAGCCTTCCATCCTTCCTTGGTTAGTAAAATGAGAACACAGATTGTTGTGGGCAATATGCTGACTATATAACTGCTTAAAGAGTGTGAAGTGGCATATAAGTCTAAGTGCAGAGGTGGGTTGCTCCTGGTTCAGCTGAACCAGTAGTAGCGGCAACAGGAGGCTCCGCCCACCTGCCCAACGTTTCTGTGCATGTGCAGAAGCGTTGCGTGTGTGCGCGTGAGTGTTAGGATATTTATCCTGATGTTGGGTTGACAATATATAAAAGCCAGGATTCTTAAAGAGTATATGTAACTTTAAGGACTATGTGGAATCTGATTGGCTGTGCTTCCCAGCTCAATTATAAAAGGCAGCTGGAAACACAGTTCATCCCTTTTGCTTTCCTTTGCTTCCTGATTACCACTGAGGAAGAAGCTGAACATGAAGACGAAAGAGAATCATTGTTTTGACTTACTGTAAGATAACTGTGGTTTTGGTGAAGGACTGTTTATTGTTAGAGGAGTTAGTATCACTGTTTGGAAGAAGTATTTTAGTTACATCAAGAGTAAAAACTATTTATGTTTTCTACTATCAGTGTTTGATAGTGTTTGTGTGGTTTAAGCAACGTATCTCTTGCTGTCCGGTGTATTGCACTATTCCACCTGTTAATTTTCCAACGGGAGTGTTTTTTACCCCTAACAGTGAGCATGTGGGAGCTTAGCAACTCACCACTGTCTAAGTGCTCTTGCTCTTGCTATCTGTTTGTATTATCACCAGTGGTGGGTTTCACATTTTTTAGAACCTACTCTGTAGGTGTAGCCTATTTTGTGGGCGTGGCTTGGCAGTCATGTGACAGGGTGGGAGTGGCCACCTTTTAAAATGTGGTGAAACTCTAACAATGCTCTTGCTTAGCAACCAAAATTTTGGACTCAATTGTGATGATAAATTCTTTCTTTCTTTCTTTCTTTCTTTCTTTCTTTCTTTCTTTCTTTCTTTCTTTCTTTCTTTCTTTCTTTCTTTCTTTCTTTCTTTCTTTCTTTCTTTCTTTCTTTCCTTCCTTCCTTCCTTCCTTCCTTCCTTCCTTCCTTCCTTCCTTCCTTCCTTCCTTTCCTTTCCTTTCCTTTCCTTTCCTTTCTTTTCTTACTTTCTGCCCTCCTTTCCTTTCCTTCCCATTGGGTTACCGGCAGCTGCGGGCCAGACTTACTTCTGGGTCCGCCGGTGGAACCCCCTCTCACCGGTTCTCTAAATTTCATCAACCGGTTCTCGCGAGTAGGTGCGAACCTGCAGAAACCCACCACTGATTAGCACCATCTACGACTTCAACAAATACAAGATCGCAATTCATTATCCAAACATACAGTACTGAATGAAATCAAATAGACCAAAGTGTTTCTAGATCAGATCCAGAAACGGCTGTACAAGAGAAGAAAGACAGAGTTGTCCACAAAAGGGAAAAGTTGCCTCTACATGGCATGAATGAACTCTTATGCATTCACTCTGAAACCCATCCTTAGAGCTCAATAAATCTTGAATTTAAATAAAAAGAAACCAATATTATATTGTAATGAATTAGGACGAATTCAAAAAAGGTTTACCCTTATACTACCATACAATGCAAATCAGTTAGAACAGGGGTCTCCAACTTTTGCAACTTTAAGTCTGAAGGACTTCAGCTCCCAGAATTCTCCAGCCAGCAAAGCTGGCTGGAGAATTCTGGGAGCTGAAGTCCTTCAGACTTAAAGTTGCAAAGGTTGGAGACCCCTGAGTTAGAATATAATAAAAGGGGAAGTTAGAAATTAAATATTTACTAGGTTCTCCCTCCTCTTTTTCTTCTTTTAAAAATATTTATAAACAGTAATACACTAGACGTTTTGATACTAAAATAAAAGTGATTACTTCCTTTTTTTTTATTATAAAGATAACGTATATTCCATTTGGAACCTTTACTGAAGTTCCAAATGTAATAATTGGAACCTTAGTAAAGAATGCAATTAGTGTAATAATTGCAGAACCTCAGTAATTATCTGTTTACTCATAAATAATATTTCTCTTGAGAATACATTGTTGTCTTATGTAAAATAAAAGGATTATAACAATTTAAAAAAGAAAGCATAGTGATGATGTACTTTTTTAAAGAGGGAAATGAATATACATCTCTAGCTCGCTAGATTTATATATCTGAATGCACTGTATTATTGTTAAATAATGTTTTTTTTAACTGGAACAATAAAGAGTTTTACGAAATCCAAAGAGGGCCTCTTTAAGCAAAAGAAGGGATTTTGCATTTTATACTCTAATCCTAAACTCTTGTTCAATCCCAAAGTTCTTTATCTTTTGCTTGCAGATGGGAAAGAGAAAAACAAACAAACAAAATTGACTACTTTCTGTATATTTAATATGTCCTGAGACTCTTTTTTAATTTTCTTTTTTTTTACTTAAAAATGGTATAAAAGTCAGACGTGTAATATTGGGGGAAGATAAATCTCCCACCAGAAACCCATGGTCAGCAACATGGTCCTGGAACCTCTTGTAGCCTAGAACAGGTGTTATTATTTTATTTTATTTATTTATTTATTTGATTTATTTGTAAACAGTATTGACTCTCATAACATAACATCTGTCAAATACGTATATGGATTTTAGATTTAGGGAATTTTAGCTTAGGAGGGTTTCTATTTTAATGTTCTTAAATTTTAGTACAGGTTAATTTAATTCGTTTTTAGCTTTGTATATATTGTATGTTTTATATGGTTTTTTAATTTCTTCCTGTACACCGCCCTGAGTCCCTTCGGGGAGAGGGGGCGGTTTATAAGTCTAATAATTAAAATTAAATTTATATACCACCCTTCTCCCTCTCGGGACTCAGGGCAGTGAACAGCCACAATAAAAAAAGAAAATACAAAAGTTAAAATAACATATTAATATATATTAAATAATTTGGCCCATAATTTAAAACCCAATACTAAAACCCAATTAAAACAAGGCTATGACAGGCCGGCTGCATGAAATAAGAATGATTTTAATTTCAAATAAAAAATACGGAAGATGGTCTACTACCAAGCAAAATGCCAGTGTTCTGAATCCTCAAGCACTTGTGATATCCCGTCTAGACTACTGTAATGCTCTCTACATGGGGCTCCCCTTGAGGTGCACTCGAAGGTTGCAGCTAATTCAGAATGCAGCCGTGGAGGTGATTATGGGAGCCTCAAGGCAGTCCCATATAACACCTCCCCTGCGCGAGCTGCACTGGCTTATTTATTTATTTATTTATTTATTTATTATATTTATACCCCGCCCTTCTCCAAACGGACCCAGGGCGGCTACCTGTGACCTTTCGGGTGCGCTTCAAGGTGTTGATTACCATCTTCAAAGCACTCCATGGCACGGGGCCTAGTTATGTGCGAGACCGTCTACTGCCCCACACATCCCTTCGATCGATCCGCTCCCATAGAGAGGGTCTTCTCCGATTGCCGTTGGCTGGGCAATGCTGGTTGGCGACGCCCAGGGGAAGGGCCTTCTCTGTGGTGGGCCCAACCCTCTGGAACGACCTTCCTCCCGAACTCCATACCACCGCGGACCTCCGCGTTTTCCGCCAGCACCTGAAGACGCACTTTTTCCATCAAGCCGGCCTAGCGTGACCACCCTATAACGACTGGGTTTTAAATTAGCAAATTTTAATCTGAGGGATTTTAATAATATTTTAGCACAGGGTTTTCTAAATTTAATTTGGTTTTATGATATTTATTATGTATTTGTATATTTGTATTTTGTTTTAATTTCCTGTGCGCCGCCCTGAGTCCCTTTTTGGGAGATAGGTGCAGGATATAAGTCGAATAAACAAAACAAAACAAACAATCCTACTTATTTCCAAGAATTCTTGATAACCCAATCCAGGGGTCTCCAACCTTTGCAACTTTAAGTCTGAAGGACTTCAACTCCCAGAATTCTCCAGCCAGATTTGGCTGGAGAATTCTGGGAGTTGAAGTCCTTCAGACTTAAAGTTGCAAAGGTTGGAGACCCTTGCATGATTCTTCCAAAAGGGTGAAAATGGACAGTGGTTGCAGTCTAATTACCTTCTTTCTAAATGTAACCATTTATTATTAAAGAAGCAAAGATAATAGTGTTCTGTCACCAGAGCATTTGGCAGGACAGAGTTATCGTATTTTTGGGAGTTTTGGGATATTCCAGAGTAGATTTTGGGGAGGAAAATAAGAAAAAAAATCCTGTCTCTGCCTACCAGCATCCATGGTATTCATCTGGCTAGCGTCCTGTTGCTATGTGAGAGAGTTGAGGGCTGTTTGGAAACAAACAGTATTTACTGTGTGAGCAACAAGGAAGGAGACACAAGGAGACAGGGCGTGGCTTGTTCTGTACTGAAGCTGCATGCTGTGCTGATATTTGAAACTAAAACTGAAAGTGAAACTTCTCTCTTCTACTGAACTACCACATTGGAAAACCTGCTTTTGGAATTATATATTTACTTAATGTGTTATATTATATATAAAGAGACGTTATTGTATCCTGCTGAATCAGTTAATTGAGTGTGCTTTCTGAATGTGATTGCTGCTGCAAACTCTGACACGTCCTTGCAGCAAATAGCAAACGGTCAAGTCAGCTTCAGCACATCATTGCAGCCTGATTCAGCATAAGCAGCTGATTGGCGGGTGGATCGGCCTCCTGGAATATTCCCAATCAGCTGTTCCAGGCTGCAGGGATTGCCACAGGCCATCGCCTCCTCCATGCCTCGCAGTTTTGGCTACATTCGGTGTATATGACACACCCAAATTTTCACCCTCTTTTGAGGGGGGGGGGGTGGAGTGCAACTTATACTTTGAAAAATACAGCAATTTCTTTCTGTTTAGCTAGCTTAGAGGTAAATTTGGCAATCCTGATCTTGCTGGCCAAAGTAGGTGCAGCATGTTCTCTTCGTAAGGACGAGTTCAGGGATTATTACTTATTTCACTTTTCCGGTCTCCTTACTTTCTGGGAAAGAGAAGGGAAGGTAGGCCATTCAGCCTATATCAGTGATGGTTAACCTTTTTTGGCTGGCGTGCCAAAAGCGAGGGGAGCGCAGGGGGGTTGTGCGTCGGCGTGCCACAGCCATAATGCTATGTGCACGACCCTCTGCTTTTGGTGTGCTTTTTTCACCCTCCCCAGGCTCCAGAGGCTTTCTAGGAGCCCAGGGAGGGTGAAAACAGCCTCCCCTCCCCACCTCCAGAGGCTTCAGGAGCTTCTCTGAAGCCTCCAGAGGGCGAAAAATGGACTCAAAAGAAAGCCTAAATCAACTGGCCAGCGCACAGATGCACGCTAGTGCTGACAGGGCAACACCTCGTGTTCCCTAAGAAATGGTTCCACGTGCCACCTGTGGCACCCGTGCCATAGGTTCCCCATCACTGGCCTATAACTTCCATTCAGAAAAGCCCCTCTTAGCTTTTCAGCTGCAATCTTGATCCACCTGAGGATATCGCAGGTGAGCAGCATATCCTTACACACCTTTAGGCAATTCTCTCTCTCTCTCTCTCTCTCTCTCTCTCTTTCTCTCCCTCTCTCTCTCTCTGTGTGTGTGTGTGTGTGTGTGTGTGTGTGTGTGTGTAGGAGCAGTTATATTTTTGGCCTAGACTTTTAAGTACGCCACGTTACAGTTAAGGCCACATAGTCTCTTTTATAGAGCACGGCTGCTAGTTATTATGTATTTATGTTGTAATCATATGCCCTTCTTTATTTTCTTCTAGTCTTACCTCATCTGTCCCCTTTATTGAATGGCAAGAAAGGTTAACTTCCTGGATAGCTTTCCATAGAGCCACAGAGTTATGGATTAGAGAATCCAGGACAAGTAAGCTCTTGGGAATGGAGAAGATAATTAGGAGAATCTTCATCAGTTTGGATTTGGGCAAATACTGTAAAAAATTTAGGTGGCTGAACTTGCAGGAGCTTCCGTGTTAAACTGGAATGGTGTATTTGCAACCTAAACAGAAAAAGAAAAAAAAAAGTAACATTTTAAATATTTGTACTACATTTCTGTGGTGTATGGATATGTTCCATTATGCCACCGAATGACTGAACATGAGAAATGGAAGAAAAAGACGGAAGGAGAAAATTGCTACAATATTTATAGTAGCAGGAGGTAATAGTTGTGATTGGTGCCGGGAGACGTTTACTCTGGAATACAGGATTTTCTTTTTCTGAATGTTGCACAAACATGTTAGGACAAGAAAAAAAAAGAAAATATACTGATTTTCCACTGGATTCTTTAAAGCCTGACTTAGAAATGTGTTATCCTCACTGATATATTGCAGGGGTCTCCAACCTTTGCAACTTTACGTCTGAAGGACTTCAGCTCCCAGACTTCTCCAGCCAGCTGCTAGCTGGATAAGTCTGGGAGCTGAAGTCCTTCAGACTTAAAGTTGCAAAGGTTGGAGACCCCTGGTATATTGGATTGCTCAGTTTTTTCAGTCACAATAGTTCAGAAATTGCAGTTGGTAAAAAACTGCAGTCATCGTGTAGGGCTGGGATGGTGAACAGGTGGCACGTGGAGCCATTTGTCAGGGTACGTGAGGTGTTGTTCTGTCAGCTGACTTTAGCCTTTTTTTTGAGGCTATTTTTCGCAGTCCCCAGGCTCCAGAAGCTTTATAGGAGCTTGGGGAGGGCGAAAACAGCCTTCCACGCCACCCCAAAGGCCCTCAGGAGCTTCCCTAAAACCTCCAGAGTGCAAAAAAACCAGTTCTACGGGCAAACTGGAAGTTCGGGAATGGACTTCCAGTTTGCTCGTAGGGCTGGTTTAAGCCCTCGTGGAAGCCCCTTGAAGGTCCCTGAAGGCTCAGGAGGACTAAAAATGGCCCTATGAGCAAACTGGAAGTCCGTTCCCAAATGTCCAGTTTGCCCATAGGACTGGTTTTTTGTGCTCTGGAGGCTTCAAGGAAGCTCCTGAAGCCTCCGGAGGGCCTCCAGGTGGGGCGGGGGAGGCTGTTTTCGCCTTCCCCAGACTCCTCTATAGCCTGGGAAGGGGGAAAAAGCATGCCAAAAATGGGGGGGCGTGCCTGTCCTGTGCACATGTGCGCTGGGGGATCGCACATTGTATTATGTGTGTGCCACACCTGCACACGACCCCCCTGCGCTCCCCCCCACTTTTGGCACGCAAGGCAAAAAAGGTTTGCCATCACTGATGTAGGGTGTTTCACCAAAAATATGACCCAACCCAAAAATAAACCCTAGCCCGATTTTCATGCCTGCACCTAATATAAGCCCTACCCCAATAAGCCCTAGTTAAGCCCATCCATTATTTGGTTGTACAAGTTAGGGTAAGGCACAGGTGTAAAATCAAGTGGGGATGGGGCGGTGGAGCAGCCCCATGTAACCTGCACCTGCTTACCATAGGACCGCTGCAGCCAGGCTTCCTACACCCCAACACCTGTCGCACCACTGTCTTATTCTGCAGCCACTTGGGGCCACTCACATGTGGACGCCATATGGCTCATCGCACCAGTGCCACTGCTCGCAGCAGAATGCCACAAGACATGTTGAGCCAGTGCCAATGCTCATGGCGGAATGCCACAATGCTCAAGGCTCATTGCACTGCTGCCACCACTTGTGCACACAACAGCACAATGCACCCCACAGCCTGCTGCGAGCAGCTGCAGAAGAAGTTGGGCAATGGTGCAAAAGGTATCAGGGCCTGGGATTCAGAGGTCCTAAGGTAAGCAGGTAAGACATTTCCCGAAAATAAGACCTGGTGCTTATTTTGGGACCAAAAAGAAAATAAGACCAGGTCTACTATTTGGGGAAACACAGTAGAAACATATTACCTCTGTGCTGTAATCTGCTAATTAATTGCCAGTGAATCTTAAGGTAGAATTTAAAGTGGTGGCTTTGACCGATAAAAAAGATTTGTAAGGAAGGACTTGTAGCATCATGCTCGCCAACCTGAAACTGACTCATTCAATACAATACAGGGAAAAGTACCGATGGCCACTCACTTATGGAGGCTAGGGTAATTAATGCCAAGGAGTTATGTTTTGCTGTCATGACCCTTGCGCTTTGATACAGTCTTGCCTTGGAGATTTAACTTGTCTGAATGTTCCTTGCCTTGTAGAAGTCATCTAAGTTGAACCTCTTCCCGCAAGCTTTTGAAAGTTCATATGATTATGCCATTATTGCTACTAGATTGTTGCTCCAGCTGTTTTAAAATGAATGTGCCATTTTTATTTTTCCCAATTTGCTTATCATAGATACTTTACACTTCTGTAGCACTTGATATTTTGTGTTGCTGGATCATGAAGAGTCTTTAGACTGTGCTGGTGTTAATGAAGATGTGATCTGCACTTTCTCCTTGCCCTGGCATTTGAATGGACCACCTACCATTTGGGGAAAGTAGGAAGAGATGCCATTCTCTACCTGCTCGAAAAGTGACCTCTACCTGAATTTTCTGGCTTTGCATCAAAAGTACTGTTTTTCTCTCTCCTGATGGGAGCACTGCAGCCTGATCTTGTGCTTCAATATAAATGTTTGTTACAATTGGTGTGGACTCCAGCATCGGGACATGGTGGCTCTGTGGCTAAGACACTGAGCTTGTTGATCAGAAAGGTCGGCAGTTTGGCAGTTCAAATCCCTCGTGCCGTGTAACAGAATGAGCTCCCATTACTTGTCCCAGCTGCTGCCAACCTAGCAGTTTGAAAACATGTAAAAATGCAAGTGGAAAAATAGGAACCACCTTTGGTGGGAAGATAACAGCGTTCTGTGCGCCTTTCGTGTTTAGCCATGCCAGCCACATGACTGCAGAGATGTCTTCGGACAGTGCTGGCTCTTCGGTTTTGAAATGGAATTGAGCACCACCCCCTAGAGTTGGAAACGTCTAGCACATATGTGCGAGGGTAACCTTTACCTTTACCAGCAGGCATACCCCTCTCCCCTCCTGACTCTTTGCTTCTAATGGCCATTTCATACTTTCTCTGCCTTATGTAATAGAGCAGGGGTCTGCAAAGTCGGCTCTTTTAAGACTGGTGGACTTCAACTCCCAGAGTTCCCCAGCCAGCTATGCTGGCTGGGGAACTCTGGGAGTTGAAGTCCACCAGTCTTAAAAGAGCCGACTTTGCAGACCCCTGTAATAGAGTACTAAGCACCTCTTTTGAATACGAGGCTCGGTTTTAATTTGTTTTAGTAATAGGGATAGTTATGGCATCAGCTTTTTTCCCTCTGACTGTATGAGAATCCTCATAGTTGCCAAGTCAGTGGGGCATACTGAAAGACTGTTTTCTATTGATATGGAAACATAGTAGTTGTGTGTCTCAATGGATGTAATTCCTTCCTGTGAAAGCAGCTTTCATGTTAGAATTATTTTTAGCACTGTTCATTTGCATCTTGTCAAGCAAGCTGAAAATCTACTTTGTTTCTACAGGAACATTAAAAGCTACCTTTTGTAGACAATAGCATAAATTGCTAATTCTGCAATTAATTAACATATGTATTTGACTATAAATGCAATTTGTGAAAAGTTTTTTAAATGCCAAACAAGTGACAATCATTCATGAGGTCCCTTTATCGTTTCGGATGTACTTTGCAACACTTAGTGAAAGTAAGTAAAACATACATAAATCATGTGACTCATAAATTAACAGCGATTTCAGTTCTCCATATTCCAGCTCTTACACAGTCAAAACAATGCCATCCGGGCATAAGAGGGAGTTATTAGTAAACTAGGGGAATCACAATGTTTATAGATGTGTCAAAGAATCTTCCACACGCACAGAGAGAAAATAAAGGAGGAGGAAACCATAAAAGTTCTCTGTTGAATAAATAAACCTATTAAGTAAAATAAGGCTAACCTGGAAAAAAAACTAGATGATAATAATAATAATAATAATAATAATAATAATAATAATAATAATAATAATAATAATAATAATAATAATAATAATAATATTTAATTTGTAGACTGCTCCCTCTCCCTGAAGGGACTCGGGGTGGTGCACAGGGGAATTAAAAACGTACAAACATAGATACATCATAAATATATAAAATCAGATTAAACAATTTATCTCTGCGCTAAAAAACCTAAGATCCTAAAAACTAAACCCCTTAAAAACCCAATTAAAACAATTTAGATATTCAGACTAAAAAGGCTGGAAGGTAGGTTAGGCCAGGCCAGATAGGTAAACTAGATAGGAAAGGAAGATAAAACTAGTCTCAACAGAAGTTCATCAGATTGTAACCTTTTGGTACTGTATGTGTGTGATTTTATATATCAGGACATAATAATCATCTGTTCCTTAGCAGTTCTTAAAAGTAGGTAAATACAACCGCAGATGAATAACAACACATATTATATACCATGTCATCAGTGGTGGGTTGCAGGCGGTACGCCCTGGTACGGGTGTACCGAAGCCTGCCTGGAGCACTGGATACCTTTCTGGTATGGGGCTCTGGAGGGCCCACCCAAGCTCCATACCAGTCTTTTAAGTCTTTGGGGCTTCCACGCACATGCACGATGGGCAGAGTGCCTGTGCAATGCTCCACTGAGCAGCTGGAGTGTTGCAGAGGCTCGGGGAGGCTCGGGGAGGCGCTAAGATGCAGGTGTGTGTGCATGTAGACCCCACCAGGCCCGTTCCAACCTTACTGGTTGGAATGGGATCGGGACCCACCACTAGATGTCATCTTTTATTTTGCAAAAAAAGAAAAAGGCAAAATGAAAAAGTAAGTATACCCTACAAAAGGCTACAAAAAGGCTAAGTAACAGCCAGGTGATGCTAATCAAGTGCCCATGATCAATCGATTATCAGCAAGTGTAACTGCTTTTATAAAAGCCAAAGTTTGAGGAGTTTGCTGGTTCCCAGTTTTGAGATGTGTATTAATGCCAAAGAGTAAAGATATCAGTAATGATCTCAGAGAAACAATTGTTGCTATCCATCAATCTGTGAAGTGTTATAAGGCCATTTCCAAATAATTTAAAGTCCATCATTCTACAGTGAGGAAGATTATTCACAAGTAGAAAAATTCAAGATAGTTGCCAATCTTTCCAGGAGTGGATGTCCTAGCAAATTCACCTCATTAGCCTGTGCAATGCTCAGAGAAATTGGAAAAACTCCAGGTGTTACATCTCAAACTGGCCTCAGTTAGCATGTTAAATGTTAAAGTTCATGACAGTACAATTAGCAAAGGACTGAACATGTATGGTTTGTTTGCAAGAGTTGCTAGGGGAAAACCTTCTGTCTAAAAGGTTTTTTAGATTTAGGTTTAGACACAGCTTTGTCCTCAAAGTTGCATCTGAACAAATCAGATACTCGGAGGTATTTTACAAGAAGAGTACTCAACTCCTCTGCTCATAATAAAATTCCGTATACCACCAGGCTTGAATGATAGGCCTGGATAACCTTGAACAACGCCATCTACATTCTGACCTGAGCTTAGTGCACAAGATTATCTGCTATTACATCCTACCTGTTAATGACTACTTTTACTTCAACTGCAACAACACAAGGCCTATTAAGAGATAGAAACTAAATGTAATATGTTCTAATCTTGGTTGCAGGAAAAACGATTTCAGCAATAGAATAGTAAATGTGTGGAATACTCTACCCGAACCTGTTGTTAGTTCCTCTAATCCCCATATCTTTTTCCTTAAGATGTCTACCATGGACCTTACGCATTTCTTAAGAGGTCCCTAAGGGGACATGCATGAGCACACTAGTGTGCCTACCATCCCTGTCCTACTGTCCCATCTATATTTTTATGTGTTTATGGCTATGTTTTGCTTACTTATATCCATTTATTTGTGCCATTTTTTATGTGTTTTTCCTACTTGTTTCCTTGTACTTGTTGACAAATTAAAATGAATAAATAAATGAATCACAAATCATAAGACTTCTGGAACACTGTCCTTTGAACAGACGAGACCAAAGTAGAGATGTTTGGCCATAATACCCAGTGCCACATTAGGTAAAAATCAAAGACAGCATATCAGCCCAAACATCTCATACTAGCTGCCAAGCATGGTGATAGAGGATTGATGATTTGAGCTTGTTTTGCAGGAATATGATCTGGGTACCTTGCAGTTATTGACTTGGCCATGAACTCCTCTGTACATCAAAGTATTCTAGAGTCAAATGTGAGTCCATCTGTTTGATGGCTAAAGCTTAGCCGATATTGGATCCCAAACAAATCTACTACAGAGTGGCTGAAAAAAGAAAATCAAGGTGTTGAAATGCCCGGTCAAAGTCCAAACCTCAACCTGATTGAAATGTTATGGGACCTCAAGAGAGCTGTGCTTCTCCATTTTTGCTTTCTTATTGCAAAATAAATGATAATATGATGTAATATATCATGTTGTTTGTTCTATCGGCAGAACAAGGGTTCAGTAACTGAGGCAAGCCAGGCTTAAACACTAACAGGTTTATTTCTAACAAGGTTGCCAAGCGCAGCAGCTCACAACGTGCATCTCTTGGCTAATGGCAATAGCTGAGACCCTGTTTGACAGCTCTTTATATACTGGCTGTCAAACAAGCAACCAATCAGAGAAGAGTATAGCGCCCTCTAGCACAAATGGACCAGAGGGAGAACTACATACACAACATTGTTAATCTAAGGTTGTATTTACCTGCTTTTAAGAACTGCTCAGATGACTTTTACTATGTCCTGATATGTAAAATCATAGAACTCAGAGTGTACTTTTTTTGTATAAATTTTTATATTATATTTATAATATAAATTTGTATTTTTATATTATATATTTTAATATATAATATTTTATATTTATATATATATAATATTATTATAGTATTTATATTATATTATTTATATAATAATATTTTATATTATATATTATATTATATATTGTATTGTATATTTATAATATAAATTTGTATATATCACAGACAGACCCACTGGTATCAATTAATAGTTATCATTAATTAATGTAACATAGCAATTATACAAATTTCACAAGGCTTCTTCCATTCCCTAGTCTCACAACCCCCAAGTTGTTCAGTATGAGAAAATGTACTCATGTGAAGTGATTAATTCTGAGCTCTCATCAGCACAATTCTCAAGAGTCTTTGAAAACTGAAGAAGGGTAGAATGTGAAAAAGAATTACACTACTATACAAAAATTAAAGAAAAAGAAGTTATTAGGAAAGTATTTTTTAGATCTCCTTTGTGTTAAATATATGATCATAAGGAGCAATGCTGATGCTAATGAGAAAGACCATCCTACTGAACTGGGAGCACTTTGAATAATTCACTTACTATAATGGGAACAAAAAATTGGCAAGCTCTTGCTGAAAAATTTGATTGCTTTAATGATTTGCTCTCCATAATATGCATAGACTCGTATTTATTTGACGTTGACGGAATAGTGTTATGTATTACCATAAAAATCAAGAAAAATTTGCCAAAGGCATTTGAGGTCTGGCATTTTAGGCCTGTATAATAGTCCATTACATTTCTTCCCAATGTTTTTGCTTCTAATTTAATGAAAATATGTAAAGAGGCATGTTTATAATTTGCAAAGCCAGCTCATAAAGAAAAGGCCAAGTAATTTTATAATCATTACTTAGTCAGTTTTTAATCTTGCTGTACCAGAATGCTACTTAAGAATTTGTATGCTATCAACTGAAAATAGACTCCCCGATTTTCAGTCCTGAGAACAGGCAATGCAATCCACACATACAAGAGAGCCAAATATGAAATAATATGCCAATTTCAGTTTCTATTGCTTTTGGTTTCTTCTAACCCTGAATTTCTTATCCTAGGTCTGTGTCATTTTGCATTTGCTAAACGTGTCCTTAAATAGCCACACGTTTTCATGCACATTTCTCCTTGTTTATTGTGTGCCACTTTATAGACATTGCATATTTTGTGTGAAGTTTCTCCCAAACACATTACGTATGTTATTTCCCGAGTTACATCTGCTTTTTTTCTTCTCACTTTCCCTCAATATGTCTTGTTGTTATGTTAATGGTGGTTTTATGATTCCTAGCTGCTGTGTGTTTTATTTGTTATGTGTTTTTATGTGTTTTCCCTATTTCATTGGAAGCTACTCAGAGTTACACATGTGAAATGGATGGCTAACAAATCAGCTGATTAAATGAATAAATTTTAGAACATGGACACATCAAAATGCATATATCTAAAGATAGTTACATCTCGGTTTTGGACTTCACTTACAATGGACAAATTGGGTAGGCTGATGGAAACTGAAGTAATATCTCCCTATCATACATTAGACTACTACATACAATAAATTAGTACATGATTGTTATATAAAGGTGCAATTCATTATTTGTTAGACTATGTATACCTAGTAATCATCTCTCCATTTTATTATGGGATGGAGACCACTTTTTATTTTCAACTAGCCGTTCCCGGCCACGCATTTCTGTGGCCCAGTCTGGTTAAATGGCCAACCAATCTGTGTGTAGATGTACACCTGCACACACAAACATGTACACACAACCACCATATAACCCCCAACATACCTACCTACTGTATTTCTCCCTCTCTCTCTCTATCCCTCTACCTACCTACATACCTACCTACCTACCTACCTACCTACCTACCTACCTACCTACCTACTGTATTTCTCCCTCTCTCTCTCTCCACCTACCTACCTACCTACTGTCCTACTGTATTTCTTCCTCCCTCTCTCTATCCCTGTACCTACCTACCTACCTACCTACCTACCTACCTACCTACCTACCTACCGTATTTCTCCCTCCCTCCCTCTCTCTATCCCTCTACCTACCTACCTACCTACCTACCTACCTACCTACATACTGTATTTCTCCCCCCCTCTCTATCCACCTACCTACCTACCTACCTACCTACCTACCTACCTACCTACCTACCTACCGCATTTCTCCCTCCCTCTCTCTATCCCTATAGCTGCCTACCTACCTACTGTATTTCTCCTTGAATCTTATGGACAGAGTATTTTATGTCATAAAGGATGACATAATACCTGTGGCCCACTGCTCTCTCTGTATCCATCTACCTACCTTTTTTTACAATTTTTTACATTTCCGTTGCATGTACCTGGCACAGGGGGGACATCTACACAATCTATATATATCATTGGTGCTGTACTTGAAAGGAACGTTGTGTGAAAATTTGGAAGCGATTGGTGCAGTACTTTCGGAGATTACCTGTCTTGAATAAACTCATAGTTACATTTTTATTTATATAGATTTAATGTTTGTCTATTTTTTTTCAGTGTTTTGGATGTCTCCTTTTGTGTTTTGTTATTGTATTTTGTCACTCTAGGTTTACCTTTTTTTGTTGCTGTTCTTTGTAAAGCACTGTCAAATACTACAATCACTTCTTCAAGGCTGGCCTCCTGTAGAGAAAAGCAAAATGATCTTAGTGCCTCTTTTTGTCTGTTCTTCCAAAGATAATCTGCGCAATTAAAGTGTTTCCTTTGGTTTGGAAGGGAGATCTTTAAATGGAGAGCAGTGTATTCATCCTTCATGGAAGAATAATTAAACATGAGCCATTCTGTTCTTAACAAGTATGAATAGTGCCCTGAAATAAATAGAATTATTCTTTTCAGGTGATGGACCAAGACTTATCAATTAATCAGTGGATGATGACTGCTATGTCTACCGAGTTGGAAAGACTGTTCACATTATTATTGAAAACTGGATTTTCCTCAAAGCATTGTCTTTATAAAATTATGTTCCAGGTTAAAAATGCACTCTTTGTGCTTTCACAGTAAACATTTCACTGGAATTGTCATTCCTTCTTCATTCAAAAATTTTAGGGCATTCAAGTAAATCCATTGTTAGCTGGATATATTTAAGTGTCTTTTGAATGAAACATTTCCTTTCTTTGTCTTGTTTTGCCATACACCTGACTTGTCAGTGTCAAAAATATTAAATTCATAAAACATATCTGCAATAGCAGCATTCCATGGTATATGGGAAAAACGATGCCAAGTATCTAATGAACAGATAAGCATATATGTAAAGGGAGGAAAATCTGTTTTTGGAAACAAATTTTATTACATTATAGTTTTATAAAGTCACATTACAGTTTTATAATCTCGGCAAAGAGGAAAATAGTCTTTTAAAAGAAGACCACTGTTATTTGGTTAAGTTGCTCTTGAGGTAGACAATACAGTTCTCAATAAGGGTGGAGATAGCATCCATGTATGGGTTATGAGCTATCCGCACTCTGATTGGACTGAGTCAGATTAAGAATTAATTAAGGGTGCTATATAACCCCCTCAGGAGTAGACTCCACCCAGTTTCCGACTCAGTCCAGCTCTGGGACTGGTCCGGTATCATCATTCTCTGAGGAGAATCTCTGAAGAAAGGATTTCTAGGCCAGCCACCCCTATTTATATGCCCACCTGTGAGGTGGTGTCTTGACCAGCTAGGGACTTGTCCCACAACGCTAGGTCCGCTCCCCTGACGAGATCAAGATCTGACAGATCCTCACAGAGCTTTCCAGGGGTGGCTCATCAAGAGGCCTTGTAGGGGGCGGCCAGAATTGCAGCTCTGCTGTGAGGCCTTTGTGTGTGCCCCCGGGGAGCTAAGCGCGCTGCCTCAGGTGCTTTCATGGTCTTGGTAAGTGGCCGCACCTACCAATGGCTGTCGGGCCTTTGGGCCTTTGGGGGAGGCCTCTCCTGTCACCGAGGGCCTCCCGCGCGCTCGTCGCCTGGACAAGATGGCGACCGACGGAGCCTGCAGTCGAACGTGCCTAATACGGGGCCATCCAGGGCTGCCGAGACTTTTGTCCCCTTGGGGGCCTAAGTGGTGACTGCGCTTAGGGCTACGGCCTCAGATGCACCCGACGCCCCTCCCTCTGGGGGCTGTAGGACAGGTGAGTGCAATGGGCCATTGGGCCTTATCCCCCTGACTGGATTGCCTCCGGGACTGCCGGGCTTCGAGGCCCACATAAGGCAGCTACAGCCTTCGGCTGCTTGCGCACGCGCGATGAGGCTGGAGACGCCACAGGCTGCTGGTGGAACTTTTGGGTGCTTTCGGGGACCGCTCCTCTTACCGGGGCTTCCCTCGCATGCAGACGGTCAGTGTCATGCCGGCAGGGCTGCGTGGTGGCGCGCCAGCGGCCTAGAACCCCCCCGCACCCTCCCGGGCAGGCTATGACGCGGCGGGCCTGTCAGGGCCGCAGAAGCCGCGAGGAGGCGCCCCCCCCCGCTCAGGTAAGGAAGCAACGACTTGCCAGATTTGCAGGCGCCCTGCGGAGGCGCTCTACGGCTTGGAGCCTCCCGCTCCCTCCCTGGCCGATTGAGTAGCGGCAGGCCCGTCGGACCGCAGAAGCCACACGGGGACGCACAAGCGCCCTGCAGCCTCCTGAGCTCTCCCCGACCTAGTTTTCATGCGGCTGGTCTGTCGGGCCCGCGGGAGCCGCGCCAGTCACGAGGAGGGCGTAGCGCGCGCGCACGCACGCCGCACAATCAGGGCCGCCGGCGTAGGAGTTTTAGCAAAGGGACGGCTGGCCCAGATGGGATCCGTCAGTGGCACTCGGCGCCCAGCACCTCCGGTCGCAGCTTCGAAGACGTGGTCATGCCTACGGCGATCCTGGGCCCCGCCCTGTCACCCTCTCAGGCTCTGGGATTTGCGGTCTGACCCCACCACCTTGGGGTGCCGGAAATGGGGCGTACACCTTCGGCGAAGGCCCCTCCTGATGTTAACCAGGTTAGGAGCTCAGGAGGCGTTCAAGGGCATGGAGTTGTACAAAAAGAAAAAGAAAATAATTCCTGCGGGGTGGCCCACCCCTTGGAAGGGAGCCGGGACACTTTTGTTGAGCCGTTCAGGGCCTGTAAGGTACGGTCCTCACTTACTGATGGGAGTCCCACTTAGCGACGCTATGGCCGCAACCTCCAGGAACCCTCTGGAAAGGGGCCTGGCCATTTGGCCACATGGCCTACTGGTCCTCACGTCTGCGTCGGCGGTCTCACTCCTCAGACCCATCATGGGCAGGGTCAGTAGTAGTCCCAATGCCAGCGGCCGCAGACCCCCCTTTTTTTTTGACCTCTCTCTGGGCCAAAGGCCCAGCTCCCGGGACACCATGCTAGCCGCCGTTCTGTCGGTGGGGCTTGTGGCCCTGGGAAGGGGCACCGGCTTTCTCAGTAACCAGGGGTCTGGTCGTCGTCCAACCCTACGGGCCACCGTGCTGGCGGGTTCCCCCAGGGAACTTTGACTTGCAATGGTTTACCGCAGTCACATAGTGTAACAGCTCAGCGGCTCTGCCTTCTGGTTCCCGAGGGGTGCCAGGGGGCCCCTTGGCATCCGGAAACCCGACAGCCTCTGGTTCGTTCGGTTGCCCCCCTCTGGTGGCCAGTAGGGGGACCGCCTAGGCGCAAGCAGCAACGGCCGAAGACCGTAAGTCTTGAGTGCCGAGGGGCTGCCCGTGGGCGGGGAGGCTTTGCCCCCCTGACCCTCGCTCCCCTTCTTCCCTTGTCAGCACCGTGGTGACCATGGCCGGGGTCACCTCCACGGCTGACCGATTGGTGGGGACACTGGCTGTGCGAGGCCCGGACTTGCACCCCACTGGTTCTCTAGGAAGGGGGGCGGACCTTGGGCCCGCATCCTAGCCTTCGGAGGCCTCTTGTATGGGATGCCCCACTCTTAGGGCTGGCGCCTACAGCCGTTCTTCGGCTGGCCTCCCTGACCAAGCTTCCCAGGGGGGCCTCGACGGGCCGCTTGCGGCCTATGCTTCCATGGCCCTCGCCCTCACCCCCCCTCCTTGTTTTGGCTACGGCTCTATCGGGGGGGTGTTCCCTCATCGGATCTGGCAACCTCCTGGTTCTCCCTGGCCTGGGGCCATTGCCCTCCTCACGGCGTGTCCTATACCAGGTTCCATCGGTCGTTCCTCCTTGAGCCACATCTCCTGAGGTATCGTTTGGCCGTCGGCCATGCCTCCCGCATTGGCGGGCGGGGTGATAACTCTGACCGGAGTAGGGCCCGCACCAGGTACATTCAACGCGTCTCTCAGAGGGTCCTCTTCCTGGGGGTTCTGAGGAGCACGTACAACTCCGTCCTCCACCCCTCCTACCCCGAGATGGGGTCTGGTCGCCCCCGACCGTGTCCCGACGGCACTTCAGGGTTCGGATTCTACGTCCTCCCTCTCATGCGTGGTGTTTTCGCTCCACGGCGGGAGTCCGGCCGCCACTGCACTAGGTCTGGCACTCGTTCACAGAGTGGGCCTTGTTCATGGTACAGGCGCTCACGCCCTGGGCCCTTGGCCCAGACTCCCTGGCCCACGGACTTGGCGCAGCTAACCCGGATGGGGTCCGTGACTCGGTCTCTCCCCAACAGGGGGTTTGTTCTACTTTCATATCTTCCGTAGTCATCGGAATTCCTGTTTACTCCGGCGGGCTACCTGTCCTCTAGCTGCTTATGGACCTTTGGTCGGCCGATTCCAGCTCTCCTGGCTCCCCGCTGGGTTCTGGGGTCCGGAACGCTCTGAGCATTGCCTCTCGTCGATGGGGCCGTTTGATCGGTCGTCGGTGTCGGTGTCCGGGGTTTAATGGTGGACCTCTAGGCTCCGGGTTTACGTTCTTTTCTGGTCAGTGGACACTGTGTTAATTAGATACCGCTGGAGTTCGCTCGGCTTCGGGACACGAAGGAGGGCTCTGGGATCCTCAGGGTTCCTTCGGCCCGATTGCCTTCCCATTGTGTCAACTCCCCGACACTGCTTGACGGTCACAAAGGGGGGGGGGGCTGGGGTTTCGCCCCTCTCGGCCAATTCCTTTGCGGCTTCGGCACCAAGAAGTCTGGACGGTCTGTATCGTTCCCGGGACGCTGGCGCTTGTCTGGTTTTGTGTGGCTGCCCCTCTCATTCTCTCCTGTAGCTTTGAGGGGCTTTCGGGAGTTTGACCCTCTGTCACCTCTGTTGGAGTGGTTGGCACGCAACGGGCTTATAGCTGCTCTGCTTGTGCGGCGTTGGTTCGCCGTCGCCTAGACCGGGGCCCCCGTGCCCGGAGGCCACCGGCTTGCACTTTGGGGAAAGGACTTTGGTCCTGGCCTTTGTCCTTCTAGGCTACCCCCTCCTCTAGGGTGAAGTTCACCCGGACGGTGGCGCTCAGCAGGACTGGGGTTGATTCGGCCACACGGGGATTTCATTCGGGGGCTTTGGTATGTCCCATACATGGATGCTATCTCCCCCCTTATTGAGAAAGGGCGTTGGTACTTACCTGATACGCCTCTTCTAATAAGGGGGGAGATAGCATCCGGCCTGTCCCTTATCTTGTCCTGACCAGCTGGGCGATTTTGGTTGTGTTGTGCTTTG
The DNA here is from genome assembly GCA_039707465.1 of Rhabdophis nuchalis. Taxonomy (NCBI): domain Eukaryota; kingdom Metazoa; phylum Chordata; class Lepidosauria; order Squamata; family Natricidae; genus Rhabdophis; species Rhabdophis nuchalis. The sequence goes on along the minus strand of CM077651.1, from coordinate 38,205,424 downwards.
GTTTTGGTGAGATGATACCGGTGAGTTTGATTTTACTTTCCTTCGTCGAAAACTGGGTGGAGTCTACTCCTGAGGGGGTTATATAGCACCCTTAATTAATTATTAATCTGACTCAGTCCAATCAGAGTGCGGATAGGTCATAACCCATACATGGATGCTATCTCCCCCCTTATTAGAAGAGGCATATCAGGTAAGTACCAACGCCCTTTTTCCCTGCATACATTGGAATCAGAATACATAAAGAAAAAATACGCCTAATAATGATTAGTGAGCTTTATTTATTTATTTAGTGTATGGAAAATATATTGACTTATAGTAATTGGGTATAGATCCTGTTGTTTATTTATTGCCATAATTTAGTGAGCTAATATTTTATTATGAAAACTTCAATAATCGCAATAATATTTACCATATTTTTCGGAGTATAAGACACACTTTTTTCCTCTAAAAAGAGACTGAAAATCTGGGTGCGTCTTATACATCGAATTCAGCATTTTTTGCCTCCTAAAACCCCGCCCCCTTCACCAAAATGGCCACGCACATACCCTTATAGAGGCTTCCAGAGAGCTCCTGGGGGCTGGGGAGGGCAGAAATGATCAAAAAACAGGGCGTTTTTGGCCCCCCAGCCCCCAGCAGCAGTCTATAAACCTCCATAAGGCTATCCATGCAATATTTTTGACCAAAAAATGGCCCCTTTTCATGAAAAAACGGGCCATTTTTCCTCCCCCCCGGCTATTCATGCCTTTTATTTGAAAAAAACGGGCCCATTTTTGCGAAAAACGAGCCGTTTGGGGAAAGTTTGCAAAGTGCAAAAAGTTTTTTTTTCCCTTTTGGAAAGCTGTTTAGTTAGAGTGATTGATGAGAATTATGTTGGTCAAGTACTGTGCCTGCAGAAACAAAGATTTGTTCCAAAGGTGGTCAGTGATTTCCTTCTCCAGCACATGGGTAAATACACCTGGAAACATGTACCTACCTACCTACCTACCTACTCTCTCTCTACCTACCTACCTATCTACTGTATATCTCTCTCTATTTCTCTCTCTCTATCCCTCTTCCTACCTATCTACTGTATTTCTCTCCCCTCTCTATATACCTACCTACCTACTCTCTCTCTCCCTCCCTCCCTATCTACTGTATTTCTCTCTCTCTCTATTTCTCTCTCTCTCTAGCCCTCTACCTACCTACCTACCTACCTACCTACCTACCTACCTACCTACCTAACTATCTACACACTCTCCCTCCCTCCCTCCCTCCCTCCCTACTGTATTTCTCTATCTCCCCCTCTATCTACATATATACCTATTCTACCTACTCTCCCTCTCCCTCTACCTATCTACTGTATTTCTCTCTCTCTATTTCTCTCTATCCCTCTACTTACCTACCTATCTATACTCTCTCTCTCCCTACCTACCTACTATATTTCTCTCTCTCTCGCCCCCCCCCCTTTATCTACCTACCTATCTACCTACCTGCTCCCTCTCTCTCCCTACCTACCTACTGTATTTCTCTCTCTTTCTCTCCCTCTCTCTCCCTCTATCTACCTACCTACTTTTAAAAAACATTTGCCTCTTCAAAATCTGGGTGCGTCTTATACTCCGGTGCGTCTTATACTCTGAAAAATACAGTAGTTTCTCTGTTATTCAGTAATGTTTGAATCATTTTATATCATAGCTTCCTATATCAGAAATAACCAGGGTAAACTACTGTGGCCTATTTAGAATTGGGCCATATGAGTGATTGGCTGGAGTGCATGTGTTCACCCATTAACACAGCCCTTGTGTGAGTGGCAGGCCGACATGCATTCATGCAGCTTGACTTGCATGAGTGGTGGGCTGGCAGCCTGTTGCTCACACAAGTTGTGTTGTACACGCACACCTGTGCTCCAGCCATGTGGCTCAATTCTGAATAGGCCACAGCCCAGTAGTAGGCCACAGTCTGGGGGTTGGGGACACCCCAATAAGGTAATAACATAAATACCAGTACAATGTCAACTTTTTACTTTTACATAATAATATACACTAGCCATTTCTATAATAACAAACCTCCTAATCAGCAAAACCCAAAATCAAAGTTTCATTTTTTTCCCATCTCAAGCACTAAGTCAAGAGGTAGTTTCCAAATAGAAACAAAATTAATTGTATATTTTTCTTCAGTCAAAGCAGTCAATTTAGCAGGCTGCATTTTAGTTCTATAGTCAGAATTTACTATGTGACCTTACTAATGCAACCCAGAAATATGTAAGCAACCCATCTATTGGAAAATCTTTGTCATGCCCATGTCGGAGTCTGAATCTGAAGGGGAAGATGAAGAGCTGACAGAGAGCAAGAGTGGCTCCATTGGCTGTGGAAGAAACTGGGGAAGGGCAAAGTCAGGTTGGGCAGAGAAGGGAAGAGGTAGAACAAGGGAGAGGGGGTTCAGATGAATACCAAGGGCCACCCCCTCCTCATTCTAGGCAGCACAGGGAAGAATGGAGAAGAGAGCAACGTGGGTTGTGTGGCTTACAAGGGAGGAAAGGGCCCCAATTCCTTTCACAAGGCACACCTGGGGATGGAGTTTAAAGGAGAGGCAAATGGGAGGGGCAGTTGTAAGGAACAAATGCTGAGTTCACCGTTTAACTGCGTTTTTGGCCTCCTCCCAATTGGTTTGATTTACTGCTTTGCTACTTCATTTCTGGAACTCCTTATTCTTGCTTGCCCTGCCGGTTTAATTACCTTATCTTGCTTTGTTGGATTTATAGTTTGAAATTTTCTGTTTACAACATTTGAACTGAAGTATTGACGGCCACAGACTATTACAGGTTGATGGAGGAGCTCTCTCCAGGCCGGAGAGTTGAAAGGGACATTGGAGGCACAGTTGGTGATAATAAAGGGACTCGTACAGTTCTCTGGCTGTGTTACTTTTGTGTCACACCCCGGGTCATCACAGCTTTAAAAAGTTTTCTCTGCATGTTAGAATTCAAATTTAGACTGTTTCTCACATTTTGAACCCAAAGATCAGAAATCTACTATGATTAGAACTGGGAAAACAGAGAATTTCTGGAAAATTTCATACAAGAGCAGGCTGGTGAAACTAAAAGTAATTCAACTTTCTCAAATGCAAAGTTCTTCTGTCAACCAGATCTGCTGTCCAGAGAGTCTGCTTAATTTGTTGTCTAGCCAGATCTGTTGGCTAGTGCAGGGGTCTCCAACCTTTGCAACTTTAAGTCTGAAGGACTTTAGCTCCCAGCCTTCTCCAGCCAGCTTTGCTGGCTGGAGAAGTCTGGGAGCTGAAGTTCTTCAAACTTAAAGTTGCAAAGGTTGGGGACCCCTGGACTAGAGGTTGTTTGATTTACAAAAGAGACATTGAAACCTTGAAAATGGGGATGGACAAAGAAGAAATGTAGTGAATTCAAATCTTCTGATAATATTTAAATGTATTGAAGATTAAAACAATTAGAAAAAAAGAAACATAATGTAGATTTATTTGATAATTAAAACAAGATTTTTTAAATACAATTTTATTTTATTTTATTTTTTTAAAAAGGAAGACCAAAACTAATACAACTAAGATAAAGTAAGAAAAATAAAAAAAAAATCAAAAAGAAAGCTAAAAATTCAAGAAAGGAGAAAAAAAGAAAAAGAAAACAGAAGTAGCTTCTGATTTTCTTTATATTGATTATAAATACAATTACAAATTTACCTCTTAGTCTATGGCTACAGCATAAATCTCTTCATTCTATAATCTGTACTGTCTAATGATCAAAACCATAAATCATTGGCCATATTGAAGCAGATCCCAAAGAAAATAAGATATATAAGAAGGAATTATTCCTTCTTAACTAAAAAAATTATTCAAAAAGGGGGTGTGGTTCAAGTGGTTGATGCCTGAAGGGATGCTGGTATTCTGGGAGGGAGGAAGAGTTAGAATCAAAACAGTTGAAGAGGCGCATAATTTTCTTAAAAAACATTCCTCAATCCTGGATGACGATGAGATGGGAACGGGAGGGGCCACGGGTCCGCCTGCTGGTGGGGGGCAGGAGGAAGAGACTATAGCAAAGAGGCTCAGATCGCAAAAATAATTTATTATATTTCTTTATGATGGTAATTCCTGTATGGATGTCAATAGTAAAATGTATGTACCCCTTCCCTTTAATAATTTCTTTTTAATCGAATATGTATGAAGACTCAGAGGCGGTCATCAAACCTGATGTGGAAGCTCCAAATATTATTTAGTACCTTACTTACCCCTTTCCTAATATAAATTGTTAAAACCAATAAAACTTTTTCAAACAAAAAAACAAACAAACCATAAATCATGAGTTTTTTCTGTTTTATACAAAATGTCCATAAATGGTTTCCAATCTGCAATGAACACCGATATTATTTTGTCTCTGATCAAAGACATTAATTTAGCCATCTTGGCAAATACCATCATGTTCACCAATCATTTGTCCATTGTAGGTAATGCTGAATCTTTCAGTTTTTTTACAATTTTGTTTATAATCTTATAATGTACACAAGGAAATTTCCATGAAATTTTTTAAATGCTTTCCCTTCAATCCCAAAAGAAAAATCTCTGGTCTCAAATATACTTTAATCTTTAGAATTCTCTAAATCAGTGTGTATACAGGAATCCAAAACTTTGTACCTTTTTTACATGCCCACCAAATGTGAGAAAATCTCAGTTTTTTCCATTTCCAAAATAATTTTGAAGTGCCTTCAAAATAATTTGAAGTACATTCTAGACAATTTCTCTGGTGACATATACAGAGGTGGGTTGCTCCCGGTTCAGCCCAGATCTGGCAAACTGGTAGTAGCAATGGTGGGAGGCTACTGTGCGAGAGCACACCCAAACCAGTACTAAAAAAATTGGCAACCCACCACCGAAATATACCAACTGTCCATCATTTTAATAAAAAAAATAGCAATAGCAATAGCACTTAGAGTTATATACCGCTTCACAGTGCTTTACAGCCCTCTCTAAGTGGTTTACAGAGTCAGCATATTGCCCCCAACAATCTGGGTTCTCATTTTACCCACCTCGGAAAGATGGAAGGCCGAGTCAACCTTGAGCCTAGTGAGATTCGATCTGCCTGCCAAACTGCTGGCAGCTGGTGAACCACAGAGGTAGATTGCGGAATTGCACTCTAACCACTGCACCACCGTGGCTCTTTCAGATTATAATATAATCTCTTTCAGATTATAAAATAAAGTAAATTTCAGTCCTTTCACTACATTGTTTCTAATTGTTTCATCTGTATATTATAGCCAAAACTTTTAGCCCACTTTAACATATATTCTTTCGTTTGTTCTTTTCATCTTTCAAATTTCAGTAACAGTTTGTACCTTTTAACAATTACATGTTCATTATCTGTATACAATTCTGTTTAAAACGGAATCTTACGGTGTGTTTGAAATCATATATTCTACTGTCTACTGTAATTTTAAGCGACCTACCCCCTGAACTTCGTACCATCTCGGACCTCCGCCTCTTCCGCCAGTGTCTAAAGACACATCTCTTTCAGCAAGCCGGCCTAGCGTAACCTCCCGTCGGGACTATTTTAGATAGTTTTAAATTGGGGATTTTAATTTGGATTTTAGCATAGGACCGTAATTTAATATGTTTTTAAATTTTGTATTTTGCCATTTTATATGTTTTTAAATTCCTGTGCGCCGCCCTGGGTCCTTCGTGGAGAAGGGCGGGATATAAATTTAATTAAATAAATAAATAAAAATAAAATAATTTTTTTAAATAGTTGTAAATAAGTGAATCATTGCCACTTATGTCCTTCTGCCATCAATTTTAATTGATTTGACGAAGTAATTTTTGTTTGCCTATTATTTTTCTTCTATAAAATGCTTTTTTTGAAAATAATAAAGGTTTGTTTGACATAACCTGGGCTTGTATCTATCGATATTCTCAATATGACATGTCTAACAAAATGGTTTTTATAATCAAAGTTAAAAAAAGGTTATTACTTGTTTTACATGCTATTACATATTACTTCTGGCCACTCTTTATTCACTTTCTGCTCACTCCAGTGAAAACTTGATGTTTTATCAATTTGTTTATAGATAAGAGATGGGATATTGATGAAAATATAAATGTTAGTAAACTTAGAAGGGGTGAAGAATCACTATTTAAAAAAAATTGTGATGAGGTTTGGAAGACACTGTATATATTTTTATTACTCATTTATTATTACTTTTCTCCTTTTTTCCTTGCACTTTTTACTCCCTCTATTCTCTTTTTTCTTTAGATTCCATCTGTATTATATTTTATTCTTATAATCAAAGTTATTAATGAAGCAGAGATTAGAGACCAGAAACAGGTAATTTCTGGGGCTTCAATCTGCAGTGACTGCTTCATATAATATTATGAAGCTTTTGGTTAACCTAAGAATAATTATATTAAATTTATTATGTATTTATTTTATTATATTATATTTCTATACCGCCCTCTCTCCTCAATGGGACTGAGGGCAGTGCATAGAAATAATAAAAGCCATAAATACATTCAAACATGGTTAAAAATAAATTAAATCAATTTAAGAACCCGTGCTAAAAATTCATAATTAAAACCCAAGTTAAAAATCACTAATAAAGGACTATGTCAGGCCGGCCATATGAAAAAAGTATGTTTTTAAAGCCCGGCGAAAGAGGCATAGGTCCGTGATTGTACAGAGGGCGGGGGGCAGAGGGCGGGGCCTGCCACAGAGAAGGCTCTCCCCCTGGGAGTCGCCAGCTGGCATTGACCGGTCGACGGCACCCTCAGGAGGCCCTCCCTGTGGGAGCGGACAGGTCGAAGGGAGGTATGTGGTAGGAGGCGGTCCCGCAAATAATCAGGACCTATGCCATGGAGCGCTTTAAAGATGGTCACTAAAATCTTGAAGCGCACCCGGAAGGCCACAGGCAGCCAGTGCAGCTTGCGCAGGAGAGGTGTTACATGGGAGTATCTTGAGACTCCAAGAATCCCCCGCGCGGCCGCATTCTGAACTAACTGGATCATTAGCACTGAGTTTCCATTTTCCTTTCCTCAGTGCTAATGATTTAATACAATTATTCTTAGGTTAACCAAAAGCTTCATAATGATAAGATATTGTGATATCTTAACAACTTTGCCTGGATCCCAATTCATTTCATCAGAAGGGGATGAAGAAATTTACATAATCACAACTTAACTAGTAGCAATTTAGTTATTCACACTTACATTTCACAGCAAAAGCAGTAGGCTTAAGATGTGTTTAACATTATGTTGGATTGTACTGAAGACAAATGGTTGGGTATGTAATGAATCGGCAAAAATCACTTGAAATAGCAGGGTTAATCATGGGACAAAAACAGCATTACGGACAAAGAAATGTGCAGTAATTTCTGTTCAAAAATATGACAAGACAGATAATGATTTTAGAACATAAAAACTTGTGAAGAAGAAAAGATGAAAATGGCAGAAGTCTCTTTTGCCTAAATAGGGGTCTGCAAAGTCGGCTCTTTTAAGACTGGTGGACTTCAACTCCCAGAGTTCCCCAGCCAGCATAGCTGGCTGGGGAATTCTGGGAGTTGAAGTCCACCAGTCTTAAAAGAGCCGACTTTGCAGACCCCTGGCCTAAGACATAATGTATCCCACTGAGTTTTGGTGATGGACAGAAGTCTATCATTATATACTGTGCTATAGAAAAAGGGGATTTAAAAAAAAAAGTCTAATAAAGTGATTCAATTTGTCCAACTTAAATCTTTGTTTTGTGTTCCTATCAGATTGAATGGTCATGCGTCATGGGAATTGCAGTCCAAAATATCTCTGCCAGCTTGCCTGGAGGATCTGCTCTCTGTATATAGTCATGCTAATCAAATGTGAAGAAATGATAAGAAATAAGCAACACTGAGTTATGTGAAAAAAGCCAGCAATGACCTATTTTTATTTATGCCATTAACTTTTTTCTTCCTACATTATTTATGCTTTTTTAATTATGTCATGTCCTTTCCATTGTACATAGTTCTGAAAGTAGCTTAGAGCAAGAATTAAAATAATAATGAAGTGGGGAAAAATCCTCTTTTTAAAACAGCTAGAACAGCAGTAAGGTACCTACTAGCTGTTGTCACCTAGTTTGGCTGAAGTCCTTTCATGCTAATGAAAAACTCAGGTTCTGAGACAAATTTGCCTTAATGATGATAATGACAGCACAAATGAATTTCAAGTGCATGATTCAGACTTGTAATAAGATAGACTTCTTCCACATTTAATATTCAAGGCTTTGAGAAGCACCCCCTCCCGGGTTCCCTTCTCCAGTAACTTTCTCAGTCCACTTTTTCTTTCCTGATGGAAACTTTTCATAGAAAAAGAATATTCTCTTTCAACTGCCAATTCCCCAAGATTTGACCCAGACCTTCTCTGGGCAAAGCAAATAACAAACAAGATGGTTTTTGCTGTATAAAATCAAACTGGTGCCAGAAAGGAAGAAAGCCAGCAAAGGAAGGCTCTTCAAGTGTTTACTGCCTAACATTTCAGCTCCTGTCACTTTTCCTAAAGGAGAAAGATGAAGAACAAACCAAATTTGATCTTGGGGATTCATGCTTCAAGGTGCCTATGATCAGAAATATTTTCAAGTACTAATTACAATGGAGGCCCTGCTAAGAGCTGTAAGATCTTTGTAAGATTCGTTATGCAATCCCTGATTACCAATACGAGAAAGCCGACGTCATGAAAACAAGTCTGTTGCAAATTATATTAGCCTGAAATAATTTTATTATACCTTCATTTTCAGTCAGGCACAGCTAGAGAAGAGGAATCATTAGAAGCGGTAAAAAGAAATATCTGTTAAGAGTAACTTGCCAACATTAGTGTGATGATAGGCAAAGGAGAGAGAAGTATAAATTTTATTTCTTATTTTTTCTTCCTAGCTTTATTACTTTATAAGTAACTTAAGTAACTTATGTTTTCTTTTATGTACACTGAGAGCATATGCAGCTAAGACAAATTCCTTGTGTGTCCAATCACACTTGGCCAATAAAGAATTCTATTCTATCCTATCCTATCCTATCCTATCCTATCCTATCCTATCCTATCCTATCCTATCCTATCCTATCCTATCCTATCCTATCCTATTCTATTCTTCTTTCCTCAGTGCTAATGATTTAATAAAATTATTCTTAGGTTAACCAAAAGCTTCATAATAATAAGATATTGTGCTATCTCAGGGGTCTGCAAAGTTGGCTCTTTTGAGACTAGTGGACTTCAACTCCCAGAATTCCCCAGCCAGCCTAGCTGGCTGGGGAATTCTGGGAGTTGAAGTCCACCAGTCTCAAAAGAGCCAACTTGTGCTATCTTAACAACTGGGAGTTGAAGTCCACCAGTCTCAAAAGAGCCAACCTGTGCTATCTTAACAACTTTGCATGGATCACAAATGGCCCAAACTTATCCCCTTAGTTTTTCTTGCCTAAAGTGGAACTAGAACTCAGTCTCCTGGTTTCTAATCCAGCATCTTAACTACTACACCAAAGTGGGCATGTTTGTATGCATCGCATATGTCCTTAATACAGCCTAATTTAATTTCCAACAAACATTGAGGCTGCTTTTAGGATTTAAATATGAAAACTTAACCAGGAAGTATATTAACCTTATGCTATCTATGTGTTAATTACTGTAATGTGTAAGTACGGAAAATAGCACGATCTGGTAAAGTGGACTGTGTCATCCTAAGGTTAGTTTTTGAACGTCAGCAAGATTCTTGCAACAAACTAACATATATCTCTACAATAGGGATGTCAAACTCATGTTTCCACATTGGTGTTATGTGATGTATTGGGACTTTTCCCCTCCTTCATTAAACCAGGCAAGAGCGTGGTCAGAGTGTGACAGATTCAGCCTGTGGGCTGGGAGTTTGCCAGCCCTACTCTAGAATGTCTGAGTCAGAAAGATGCACTTATCCTTAGCATAAGATTCATAAACCATCATCATCATTTTCCAAGCGTTTCCCCCCCCACAGGTATGGGGTCTGCTTTTTGAATCAACAAACACTATCTTGCATGATCAAACCCATCATTTGGGTCATGTCTGCATTTTGACAGAGATGGCTGTATATCCATGGGTTGTGCCAAAAAATCCCTGTCTGAGTGTCTTGTTGCCTGGGCCTGATGTCAGTTTGGTCTGCCCACCCACCACTACTCTGGTCTTGGGCAGTATCCAGTGGCATCACGAGGAGGAGCAGACCTCACCACCATTTATAAATATACTAGCTGATAACATGGCATTGTCCAAGTATTTATTTATAGGGGGGAAATGTCTAGAGAAAACATAATTTCTAATTTTGGATTTTCCAGAGGGAGCCCCCTTGTGGACTACTGTGAAGCCATTATCATGGCAACTCCATTGCACTGTATAGTAGAATCCATTTTATGGCAGTACAGTAGAAGCCCTTTGAAGGCACAACAGCCTGCATTGTAACAGAACACACACCCTGAGGGGTGTTAGCGGTGTCTTACCCACCACAGTATTTATTTCCAGAGAGTAAGTCATCTGTGTACCAAGTTTGGTTGAAATTGCTCGAGTCGTTCCAGGATTATCCTAGAAAAACACAGAGACACACACACACACACACACACAGCCATTTTTATATACAATAGAACCTCTGATCACAAATGCTTCTGACCACGACCAAATTGGGTTCTGACCAAAAAAAAATCACAATTTCCCCTTCTGTGCCATTTTTTTGTAAGAGCTACATTTCCAAAATTAGGTTTGGGTCACAACCAAATCGGGTTGTGGCCAAAGTTATGTAACAAATTATGGTTGTGACCAGAGGTTCTACTATATATAGATATATGTTACATTCAATATTTATATTTTCATTATCAAGCTATTTTCTCCATTTCCTAATAGTATTAGGTTTCTTAGCAAGCTGGAATGAAATAGACACGCAGAGAGACTCAGATGTATAAGATTAATACGTCAGCATCATAATCACCTTGAACATCATCAGCCTTAACACAACCGCCATCAGTCCATTGCAAAACGCAGCTATACCTAGAACAATTTACATCCTGTGACAATGCCTTTAACATTATCAACAACATCTGCCTATCCAAGATCCCTGGGGAAGACTCAATAGGTGGATAAAAATGCCAAACCCAATCTAAACATCTGGCTGACTATGCAACTAAACATAAACTCCCAATTTACTGTAGAGAAAACTTAGTAGTTATTATGACAGAATGTTACCAACTGCTATGCATCAAAACTACTACTGCAATTAGTGTCCAAATTTTTGCATATGTTTCTCACCGTAACTTCATGTACATATATAAAAGCAATTCTCATTTGGAATGGAGTGAGAGTTTCCATCTGCTTCTTATTTTGCCAATGGCCAGATATGGTATCAGATCCTTTGATTTTGTTCATATGAGAATTAGCTCTCACACTGATATAACAAGAAAAAAGAACTTTATTGTGGAGAGTAAAAATGAATGGAAAGAGGAATAATCAAAGGTGTATGAAATCACACCTGTACAAACCAATCTTTGTCCACTACATACTAGATAAGATGATTGTCATATCTGCATCAGACAATAAACAAAGATTCATGCCTGGATCACCTCTAATTTGGATTACTGTCAAGTATTCTAGCTGCACTTATTATTAGTGGACTTCTGGGTGCAATTAGAGATGCTAGTTGTCACCTTTTAACCTCTTCATGGTTTAGGGCTTCATAATTTATGACAGTGTCTATCTCTAATTATCTCTCCCCATCCAATAAGACTTGGCCAGGTTTGGCATGTCCTGGGTTCCATTACCATCTGGGTTACTGAATGTTAGGAGTATAATCCTAGTGTTGGGTTGGCAATATATATAAGCCATGATTACAAATGGTTTCTGTTGCTTTAAATGTTATATGTTTGAATATAATTAGCTACTGTAATTAACTCAGCAATAAGAGGAAACCAGGAGCATACACACTCTCTCTCTCTCACTCTCTCTCTCACTCTCTCTCTCTCTCTCTCTCTCTCTCTGCCTCTGCTTGCTCGTTCTGACTGATTGACTGACTGACTTTCCAGAACAAGGAAGAATCGTGGATTGCAACTGTAAGCTAATTGTTTTTGAGTTAAGGACTGTATTTGATTCAATATCTACTATCACTGCTTGTGAAGCTGTAGTTTCTTTTTCCATCACAAGTAAAGCTACTTGTTTTTACTATCAGTGCCTGAGACTCTATTCGTGTGTCTACTAGCAATGGTTTCTCTAGCTGCAATTCCGCTGTGCAACTTTTTGTCTCCTAAAGCAGGGGTCCCCAACCCCCGGGCCGCGGATCGGTACCGGTCTGTGGCTTGGTAGGAACCGGGCCGCAGGGCTGGATAGAAGGAGGAGGGAGGAGGGGGCAGCCCCCTGGGCAGAGTGCGCGGGAGAGCGCAGGCACGGCTGTTCGCACCATTGGAGTGCGGCTCTTCCTCCACCCTCGTCGACGGTGGGATTCTTGGGCGCCGCAGCAGCAGCCCTCCCTACCGGCCGCCGATTCCCCCCCCCACACACGGAGCCTTCTCAGCTCCTGGAAGGAGCCTGAGCGAGCGAGCGAGCGACCAAGCACGGGGCAGGCTAAGGCGAGTGAGCGTGGAGGGCCAGGCTGAGGAGGCTCCGCGGGGGGCGGGGGCGGGGATGACGACAGACAGACAGAGAGAGGCACAGACACAGAGAGAGACAGGGAGGGAGGGGGGAATCAGAGAGTGACAGACACACACAGAGACACAGAGGGAGGGAGGGAGGGAGGGAGGGGAAGAGAGAGACACAGAATGAATGATTAAGTGCGTGAATGCGAGACAGATGGGCGGACGAAGGAGAGAGACAGAGATAGAGAGAAAGAAAAAGAGAAAGAAAGAAAAAGAAAGTGGGAGAGAGAGAGAGAAAGAAAGAGAGAGAAAGAGAAAGAAAGACAGACAGAAAGGAAAGAGACAGAAAAAGAGAGAGAGAGAGAGAAAGAGAGAGAGAGAGAGAGAAAGAAAAAGAGACAGCAAGAGAGAAAGAGAAAGAAAGAGAGAAAGAAAGAAAGAGAAAGAAAGAAAGAGAAAGAAAGAAAGAAAGAAAGAAAGAAAGAAAGAAAGAAAGAAAGAAAGAAAGAACTTATGACCACAATTGAGCCCAAAGGTTTGGTTGTTAACCAAGACCATTATTAAGTGAGTTTCACATTTTCCAAGATGTCCACACCCACCCAGTCACATGACTGCTGAGCCACTAAGCCGGTCCGCAAAACTTTTTTAAAAATGAAACCGGTCCCTGGTGCAAAAAAGGTTGGGGACCCGTGTCCTAAAGGAGATATCCCCAACATTGAAGAAACCTGCATCCAGATTTCATAGAACTGGCCTTCTCTGCTGCTGGGCCATGTCTATGAAATACAATCCTTCCAAGATCCGGAAAGCCCCAGTCTTGGATCAGAGAGACTCGTTGACATGACTGACTTGTTTTGGACTCTTCAGTTGTCTCTGGTGCACTTATTTTATGTTTTACTCTATTTACATGGCTATTTTTATATGGTAAGTGGCATTTCATCATACAACAACCTGGGTCAAGAAGGTGCTGCATAAATAAGCATATTTGTCAATGCTTATCCAACGTAATACCATTCAATATGTAATAGATATGATTTTTTCATTTAGCTTTGTATCAGTACTTTTTTTTTGTGCAAAAATGAAATATGTTTTCTAGCCCAGGATGACACTGACTGTGAAGGATTCAGAAGGGTAAGTTTTTTGTTCTGCTGTTATTTCAAAAAAAACACTTTCAAAACTATTTTCTGCTGGAAACAAGTAATTTATCTTAATTTTGGAAGCATTTCAAATATTATTTTGAACTTTTATAGGAGAAAGTAAAGAAAAAAACATAAAATGCCATGCAAGTGGGTGATTTTTTTTTTTAATGAATGTGAGCATTATCTGGGAGAAAAATTGTTGCTGAATTTTAATAGAGGAAGTGTATCATTTACTTCAAAATCCCCATACAGTATGTAATTGACACATGTATGTAAACAATCTATCGTGGACAGTGGTGGGTTTCAAATTTTTTAGAACCTACTCTGTAGGTGTGGCCTATTTTGTGGGTGTGGCCACCTTTTAAAATGTGGTGAAACTCATTTAACAACTCTCTTGCTTAGCAACCAAAATTTTGGACTCAATTGTGATGATAAATTCTTTCTTTCTTTCTTTCTTTCTTTCTTTCTTTCTTTCTTTCTTTCTTTCTTTCTTTCTTTCTTTCTTTCTTTCTTTCTTTCTTTCTTTCTTTCTTTCCTTCCTTCCTTCCTTCCTTCCTTCCTTCCTTCCTTTTCTTTCCTTTCCTTCCTGTTAGGTCACTGGCAGCGGCGGGCCAGATTTACTTTCAGGTACGCCGGTGGAACCCCCTCTCACCGGTTCTCTAAATTTCACCAACCGGCTCTCGCGAGTAGGTGCGAACCTGCAGAAACCCACCACTGATCGTGGAGTTATAAAGACAGTCATGTACAAACACTTTTCTGCTTAATTGCATAACTGAGAATCTTTCAGAAATAACTGACAAGGCTCCCTACAGTATCTTACATTCAAGCATTCCAAATTGCCTTCTAATAGTTTGATGGATGTATTCTCCTCTTGGTTTCTTGAAATTGGTAGTGGAAGTCAGCAGGTAATTGCTAAAATATGTCTATGGTGCTTCTGTGTTTCAGGTGTCTTGAATCCTGAGCTCCTTTTGCATGATTCATTAATAGGATGTGATGAAAGTTTAGATGCCAGTAACGGATGGTGCCAGAAGTGATACTGTATAGTGTCATCCTTTAGATCAGAGTGGCAACATTTAACTAGCAAACCATATATTACCTCACAAATTTCACTCAGATTTTGCATAAAGCATTTTTTTAATTTGCTACTGAAATGTTTGCATTCAAGAACTTTAGTTCTGAAAGAAACTAGAGAGAATGCTTCCATCAAAATATTAGAAGGCAATTTGGAATTCTTGAATGTAAGATAGCGATTGTCAATTATTTCATAATAAGATCTCTTCTCTTCTCTTCTTGTCTCGTCTCGTCTCGTCTCGTCTCTTCTCTTCTCTCTCCATCTATTTTTTATTTTCTATAAGTCAGTGTTGACTCCTGGCAACTGCCTGGACAATTCCTGATATTTTCTTGGCAAGATTTTTAGAAATGGTTCATGACTGTCTTCTTATTCCTAGGTCTGTGAGAGAATAGACTCACCAAAGACCAGTCAGCTGGCTTTATGTCAAAGGCACAATGAGAACTCATTCTCTTGGTTTCTAGTCTGGGGCTTTAACCACTACATCAAACTGTCTTTTATGCATTATTATAACCTATTTATTAAATACATGTCTGTCCATCTGATATCACCTTCTGTTTCTTTTCATTGCTGCTGCTACAAACATATGACATTGTCCTTGTCTATTTGCATTGCCTGGCATGAAATCTCAGGGAAATTTTATGCAGAAAATGCTAAGAAATTTATTTTAGGGATTTGTCACAACAACGTCATGGATTTGAGCCAGACCTCCTCATATAAAAATAAACTGCTTAATTTTGACCTCTGTTCTTATGCAGGAATAAAAGATACTGCCCACGCAGAACAGGGAGAAAATGTATGCAAAATTTAATGTTCTGATAAAGTGACCAGAAAATTAAGTAGTCTTTTTTTGAGGATTTTATTTCATTGAAAAGTATGTTAATCAACTTTACTTACAGTTTTTAGAAGATACAAAGACTTCCTGTTTATATTGCATTATATTCTATTTTTAGAACTTTAGTCTAATTAGACCGATGTCATCAATTAGGCTAGACATTTAAACATATCAGTAACAGACTAGCTTAATGCATTCCGTGATTCTAAATGCTTTTTGCTCCACCCCATATAATTTTAATATAAAAGATACTGTACATCGGTATATTTTAAAAAGGCATAGTTTTAATCATTTTTATCAGGAAGAAAATGAGAAAAAAATCCAGTATTGGTATTGATCAAATATTTGCTAAATTATTATTTTTCCTAAGATTATAATTAAGCCTATAAAGGACTGTTGCAATAAAGATTTCTCTAAGGTGGGGCTGGGCCATTTAATTTTCCCAAGGGGCCACCTGAAAAACTGGCATATAGGTAAATTGAAAAAAAAAGTTACCTTCGGAATAAAAGCAATGCAGTTGTGTTGTGTGAATGATGTTTACTTATTTGCATTTGATTTCTAGTTTCTGATAAACCTCAGGCGGACTGGAAGGTGACAGCTAAAAGGCTGGATGTGGCCTGGGGCCATAAAATACCCAGGTCTGCTCTAAGAGATGGTCAAGGTGGGGACTACCTCAACTCTATGACCAAAACTCTGCCTCCTTATTACATGCATTGCATGGCTCTTGACTTTTCTGTCCCTTTGCCTGCCCATCGTACAATACAGGGCATCCCTGTATTGTAGGATGCAATTTGAAGAATGCTCCCTTTCTTATTTATTTAATTCATTTTGCAAGGTTGATAATGATATTTATTCCTATACAGATATTATTGTGTGAACCCATGCCAGAAGAAACGGTGTGTTGTTTTTTTTTGAAAAAAAGTTTTATTGGGTTTTATAATTTTTTACAAATAGGGTAAAGGGTAAGGTGTATAAAAGATATTGTGAGAACTTTCACGTCGAAGTCAAAGACCCCTTCCGAGGCTTCATAACAAAATATAGATAATACATAAATTTTCATTTGCACTACAAAGTGGAAAGAAATGCAAATATATCATTGTAGAAACTATGCTAGCAATCATGTATAAACATCCAAACAAGAAATAATGTGTTTTAATATAATCTGATGAATCACGTCGCGTGTACTCTATATAAAAGAGTTGTCATGTCATGGCTGTCATTCTGATAGCATCACATTTCATTCTACCAGTCTGACATTTTTCGCAATGAAGGGGGGGGGAGGGAGGGGAATGCCATGAGGGAGGACATAGGGGTGTGTGTGTTTGGGAGCCAAACAGTGCTGGCCCAGAAAGTGAGATGTGCCAATTCAGTCCAAGGTCACCTAAAAGAATGTGGAAATGAAGCAGGCACGCACAGAGGGTCTGTTACAGAGGTGATATTCAGCAGGTTCTGACCAGTTCTGGAGAACCGGTAGCAGAAATTTTGAGTAGTTCAGAGAACCACCTCTGACTGGCCCCATCCACATCTATTCTCTGCCTCCTGAGTCCCAGCTAATTGGGAGGAAATGGGGATTTTGCAGTAACCTTCCCCTGGAGTGAGGAGGGAATTGAGATTTTACAGTATCCTTCCCCTGCCATGCTCACCAAACCATGCCACACCAACCAAGTCATGCCAAGGGAACCGATAGTAAAAATTTTTGAATCCCACCACTGTTCTGTTACCCAAACAAACTGCAACTTGTAAATTGATCAAGGACTGATATCAGGGGTGGGGGGGGCAGTCCTGAGGAAAAAAAGTTTATATCATTTATGTGCCAATTTAGCAGATTCTGCTTTGCTACTTCTGTGACAACTTTTGATTCAGTAAAATATACTCTTGGTCAAAGTAATGGCCCTAATGAGTGGGATGGATGACATATTATATAAATACTACCAAAGTCAACAACATCAAGAAATGCTTATAAAATATATGCCATTTGCATTTATATGGACTTTACATTTTCAAGTAAGAGATCTTAGAACTTCTCTTAAAAATGTCAAGTTAAATAGAACGTTCACAAAAATCTAAATTGCTATCAGGCGACTGTTCCATAAAAGACTGTTTCCTACCATGCTCCTTAAAATGGAAAACTACACTATAACTGCATATTATCACCTGTCTTTATCTACACATTTTAATTATCATTATTCAAAATAGTGCCTTAAAAATGCATTATAGAGTTATAAGCCAATTTTGTTGTAAAGGTAGCTGGCTGTAGTTGTAAAATTCTTCAGAGAAAAAGAGATTTGAAAGTATCTTTCCAGCTGAGTTGAAAGAGTGAACTTTCAGTTTTTTTATGCAGGGCAGCAGCAGTAGAAAAGTCCTAGTATGTGGAAAATTAATCATGCTATCTCTATCTGACAGCTCAAGTGATTAGTGTGTAGAGGCCTTCCATATCGCAAACTAACAGAACATAAATTTGATCAATTTTAGGCAGCTGACATCTGCTTTATAGTCATATTCTAGTAGAAGCTTTTGCTTCCCAGTGATAGTGTGGTGTTAATTTACTGTCAAGGTAACAATGGTTGAGGGGAACAGAAGTTGTCTTCCATGTGGCTGAAGATCATACAAGTTCCATTTTTATTTAGAGAGTTTTCATATTTCCAGCTAAGCGGAGAAACCGCTAACTTAACTGATGGCTTCGAACCCTCTTTTGCCATTTCTCCTGCTTCACATCCCAGGATTTATTTTTTGGTAGTTGTAAAGAAAATGAATAGATAGAACCAATATGAGTAGATAGAACAAATATGCGCCTTATGATTTCATTGATTTGTGAGATGAGAATTATTTTCTTTCTTGAAAATAAGTGACTCTTTTGTGAGACAGTGAATGGGGGGGGGATAAGCTTGTACAATCATGGGAACAAAATGTTGCAACATTAATAAATTATTAAATCTCTTCCAGCATGCTTTGATTAAAAAATATATCCCACTAATATTTGTGAAATCTGCCATCACAGGTAGGGGAAAGCTTTCCTTTCCATAAGGGAAGTATCTCTTGGGTCAGATTCAATACCTAGTGACTTACAACCATTGTTTTAGTGATCGTTCAAAGTTACCACAGCACTGAAAAAGTGATTTATAACCAATCCTTACACTTATGATTGTGACAGTATCTCTGTGGTCACATGATTGTGAAACAGGCATTTGGCAACTGGCATGTATTTACAACAATTGCAGTGTCCCAGGGTCATAAGATTGCCAGATCTAAAATTGGGTGTCGTCATGTGAGGATTCATTTGATAACCATATTTCTGGAGATAGGAGCACATAACCGTCCCACAACCAGCAACTAATTTAACTCTGCATTTTCTGGCTTCATAGAAGGATATTCTTTTTCCATCATGTACCAAGTCAAGCCATAATGTCCATTTTATATGCTGTACTTCAAATCCTTGCAGGCAGGGGTCCCCAACCTTTGCAACTTTAAGTCTGAAGAACTTCAGCTCCCAGAATTCTCTAGCCAGCAAAGCTGGCTGGAGAAGTCTGGGAGCTGAAGTCCTTCAGACTTAAAGTTGCAAAGGTTGGGGACCCCTGCTTGCAGGCAAACATGTTCCACTGCAATTAGTTACTGTGGCCTATGGAAAGAATGGCCTCTCCTCCGTACTCATTGATCACTGACCTCCATTACCATTTTTTGAACAAGGTTACCAATAGAACAGTGAAAAGCTGGTCTTTTATTGTTCGACAAGTTTATTGACAGAACAGTGGAATCATGGATTTTCTTTTCCTTTAGTAAGTACATTGCTATCTTAGCTCAAGAATGGAGTTGTAGGGTTTTATTTGTTTTAACCAAGTAAAATTGACAAGAAAAATCTGACATTTTCCCTTTCAAGTCCAAGAGAGGAAAAAAACAAATAAAAGTGGCACTTCTTCTCTTTACCTGTTCAGAAGGATTAAAGAAATGGGAAACAGATCAAAGAGGCTCTTTGGTAAACCCAGACTGAACAGAACATCAAGCTTTCACCATAGACAAAAGACAGAAATACTTTGGCTCCAGAAAGTGTTTTCTTGAATTGGCTTCATTTTTAGCCTATTAATATCCAGGAGAAAAACAATATGTGTGGAAAAGTCTGCTTTTTGCTTCTTTTTCATACCATTGGTCTAGGAAACACATCCATACCATATAAAGGAAGCTTCATGGATTTGAGCCAAGAGAATGAAGGCAAATATACGTATCCCGGGATAATGTTGCAAGATCCAATTTGTGTCAGTCACCAGAAACAGAGGTTTAGTCTTCTAAGCTTTTGGACTCGTACTGGAGCACATCCTCAGGGAACTTTTCTTTATTGGAACATGTGCTTTGGGCTATTCTAGACATTATATATAGTTGGTGCTTTCCAATTGGTTGATTGGTGTGTTGATGGCTGGTGATTGGCTGTTGTTTTTTTGTGCTGCCAAGTCCTCAAGTCCATGAACTCAGAGACCCTTGAAATTCAGTTACTACCATCTCTCCCCTTTCCTTTACTGTATTATGTATTCTTGAACAGATTACCTTAATCTCAGGTTTGCTATGGAGATGTCCACACCCTGTCTCTCTCTTAATTTAATTAATCTCTACATACAGCACATAATCTGATCTCTCCTATCTAATATGCACAAGTCATTTATGTGTTCTTCAGCTGTGTTGCCTGTACCCCATGAAGAGAAAACTGGAAAGAGACATTTGCTTTCATGGGACTTCTGTATGTCTTCATTTGTACAATATTGATGAATGGGGAAGGACGTCTAACAAGACAGAAAGCTCGGAAACTGGAATCACTGTTGCAAAGCTAAAAGGGCCCAGTGCTATTTCTGAAATGAAGTCACTTTTGCTATTGTCTCCCTGGTAACCACAGAATTCAGAATATAGCAGCTTCTTTATGAAGAATATTCCAAAAGCATCCACAGTCCCTCCCCCCTTTTCTTCCTGATTCTTCAGCTGGTATTACAAGAAGAAAGTGGCAAAGGGGGGGGGGGGGTTGGAGTGGGGGAAAGGAAACAATTGCATGATAAATTGCCACTGGGGAAAAAAAAGAGCTGAAACAACCGGCGCCTAGCTTTTAAGAGCAGGGGAAACAAAGAAATAAAATATGTGATGTTTTCTACATTGCTGCCAATTTCAACATAAAATAAATGTGGTGCATATCTATTTTTCTCCAATAGTTGCCTGGTTGAGAAACATTGGGTTATGTTAGTGTTCTGGGAAGGGGGGAGAGTAAGAATTAAAACAATTGCAGAGGCGGAAGCCTTTCTAAAAAAACATTCCCCAATCCTGGAGGATGAAAATGGGGGAGCGGAGGGGGCCACAGCTCTGCCCACTGGAGGCCAGGGAGAGGAAGATACAATTGCTAAAAGACTTAGATCTCACAAATGACTTTTTTCTATATAGTGTATCCTCTATCTGGATGTTTATAGAACTAACGATTGATTGCATGAATATAAACTGATATATTTGTATCTCTTTCCACTTTGTAGGAAAATGAAAAATGATTTGTATTATCTTATCTTTTTTTTTTTTGTAAGAAGCGTCGAAGGGGGCCGACACCTCCGACATAGATGACCTCAAAATATCTTTGTATTACCTTATACCCTTTTCCTATTTAAAAAAAAAACTTTGTAAAAACCAATAAAACTTTTTTGAAATCGAGAAACATTGGGTTATTAAATTAGTAGAACAGAATAATTCAGAATAATTCAGGCTGCTTTTTGAAATGGACTGGTTGGGGTGATGGTACTGGGAAGATCTCTAAGGGTTAGGGTTAGGGTCACCAAAATATGACAGCTTTCCTTAAACCCAGTTTGTATTTCACTTTGAATTATTACGGCAATAAAATCAAATTTTGAAAATGAGCAAATAATTTTAAGAAGCTCATAAAGAAGTAAAATGATATTGGCAAAAAATAATAATAGAATCCATATGCAGTTTGCCTCCAACACTCCTGATTGGTTGGCTTCACTGTCCTCAAAAATTTATTGTGGATCATTTTTGGTTTATGTTGTCTCCAACACATTCCCAGTCAAGCCCTACACCCAGATCATATATACCACAGTCAGTTCAGCTAGCAAAAATGTAGCTTTATTTACTAAACATCAACAAAATTCAAAACAAGCTTGTTGCCAAAACTGGGATTAAAATCCAGCAAGAACATGGGGAGAAATTTTTTTAAAGTCAGATAATGCAATAGAAACATTCTAGATTATTGAAATCTCAAGACATCAAACTTTCCAGAGCCACTGTAAACAATATTGTAGGTCATTAGCATGGGCAGTCCCAAAGGAGCGGCTTTTGATTATTCCTTAAATCAAAATCAAGGAGGGATTGCCTACTAGTTTCCTGCATTACATTTCTATTTTGCTATAATAATAATAATAATAATAATAATAATAATAATAATAATAATAATAATAATAATAATAATAATAATAATAAGTTGAATTTATTGACCGCACCCTCTCCCCACAGGGACTCGGGGCGGTGCACAGGGAAATTAAAAACGAAAAATATACAAATACATACAAATTAAAACGAATTAAACTCAATCAATCCTGTGCTAAAATCCCATTAACTAAAAATACCCAATAAATATAGTATACATTTAAAAAACCCATAGACAGAGAGACTACCCTAGGCCGGCCAGGCGGAAATGATGAGTCTTCAATTTCAGGCGGAAGGAGCGGAGGTCCGTGGTCGTTCTAATATCTAATATTATGTACAAAAAAGTTTTAAACTAACTTTTTTGTACATAATAGTAAAATAGAAATGTAATGCAGGAAACTAGTAGGCAATCCCTCCTTGATTTTGAGCCATTAAAGAAACAATTTGGTGAATGGAGATACGTGCAACAGTCTCCAATAGGTTTATGAAATATACTTAGCTGAAAGCTGATGTTTCACTGATACACTCAGTTGAAAGCTCTTAGGAGTTTTATTTATTTTATTTATTATTTTATTTATTTGTTTCAATTTATAAACCGCACCTTCTCCCCGAAGGGACTCAGGGTGGTGCACAGGAAGTTGAAAGACATATCTACATGACAAATATAAATATTTAAAACCAAATTAAATAGTTATCACCCTGTGCTAAAATCTTAAAATCTTAAAACTATATCCCCTTAAAATCCCGATTTAAAACAATTTAGAACTTCAGACTGCAGGCTAGGTGAGGTACATTAGGCCAGGCCGGCCTGATGGAAAAAATAGATCTTTAACTTTTGGCGAAAGGAGCGGAGGCCCGTGGTAGTTCTGGGTTCGGGGAGTAGGTCATTCCAGAGGGTTGGGCCCGCCACAGAGAAGGCCCTTCCCCTGGGCGTCGCCCGCTGGCATTGCCTAGTGGACGGCACCCGGAGAAGTCCCTCTCTGTGGGAGCGAATCGGCCGAAGGAATGTATGGGGTAGGATACGATACCGCAGATAGCTAGGTCCTGTGCCATGGAGCGCTTTAAAGATGGTGATCAGCACCTTGAAGCGCACCCGAAAGGCCACAGGCAGCCAGTGCAGCTCACGCAGGAGCGGTGTTACGTGGGAATACCTAGTTTTAGCAGTGTCTACCTCTAATGAAGAGCTTCTTGATCACACAAAAGTTTCTGTATATGTTCAGCTAAGAGTATATAAAATCATTGTGAACCTTAATAGAGCATGCTTATTTTTCTGAACAACTTTCATAACTACTACAATTTATTTTTATTTTATTTTATTAAATTTATACCCCGCCCTTCTCCTTGTTAGGACCCAGGGCGGCGCACAGGCATTATATAAAACCATAAATACAATATACATCAATTAAAAATATATTAAATTAATTCACCCATGCTAAAACCTGTTATTAAGACCATAACCAAATTATAATTTATATTTAAAAGTCAGACGCGGGGGGCTATCCTAGGCCGGCTTGTTGGAATAAGTACGTCTTAAGACGTTGGCGGAAGGAGCGGAGGTCCGTGGTCGTTCTAATATCTAATATTATGTACAAAAAAGTTTTAAACTAACTTTTTTGTACATAATAGTAAAATAGAAATGTAATGCAGGAAACTAGTAGGCAATCCCTCCTTGATTTTGAGCCATTAAAGAAACAATTTGGTGAATGGAGATACGTGCAACAGTCTCCAATAGGTTTATGAAATATACTTAGCTGAAAGCTGATGTTTCACTGATACACTCAGTTGAAAGCTCTTAGGAGTTTTATTTATTTTATTTATTATTTTATTTATTTGTTTCAATTTATAAACCGCACCTTCTCCCCGAAGGGACTCAGGGTGGTGCACAGGAAGTTGAAAGACATATCTACATGACAAATATAAATATTTAAAACCAAATTAAATAGTTATCACCCTGTGCTAAAATCTTAAAATCTTAAAACTATATCCCCTTAAAATCCCGATTTAAAACAATTTAGAACTTCAGACTGCAGGCTAGGTGAGGTACATTAGGCCAGGCCGGCCTGATGGAAAAAATAGATCTTTAACTTTTGGCGAAAGGAGCGGAGGCCCGTGGTAGTTCTGGGTTCGGGGAGTAGGTCATTCCAGAGGGTTGGGCCCGCCACAGAGAAGGCCCTTCCCCTGGGCGTCGCCCGCTGGCATTGCCTAGTGGACGGCACCCGGAGAAGTCCCTCTCTGTGGGAGCGAATCGGCCGAAGGAATGTATGGGGTAGGATACGATACCGCAGATAGCTAGGTCCTGTGCCATGGAGCGCTTTAAAGATGGTGATCAGCACCTTGAAGCGCACCCGAAAGGCCACAGGCAGCCAGTGCAGCTCACGAAGGAGCGGTGTTACGTGGGAATACCTAGTTTTAGCAGTGTCTACCTCTAATGAAGAGCTTCTTGATCACACAAAAGTTTCTGTATATGTTCAGCTAAGAGTATATAAAATCATTGTGAACCTTAATAGAGCATGCTTATTTTTCTGAACAACTTTCATAACTACTACAATTTATTTTTATTTTATTTTATTAAATTTATACCCCGCCCTTCTCCTTGTTAGGACCCAGGGCGGCGCACAGGCATTATATAAAACCATAAATACAATATACATCAATTAAAAATATATTAAATTAATTCACCCATGCTAAAACCTGTTATTAAGACCATAACCAAATTATAATTTATATTTAAAAGTCAGACGCGGGGGGCTATCCTAGGCCGGCTTGTTGGAATAAGTACGTCTTAAGACGTTGGCGGAAGAGGCGGAGGTCCGAGGTAGTGCGAAGGTCGGGGGGTAGGTCGTTCCAGAGGGCCGGGCCCGCCACAGAGAAGGCTCTTCCCCTGGGTGTCGCCAGCCGGCATTGCCCGGCCGACGGCACCCGGAGTAGGCCCGCTCTGTGGGAGCGGAGCGGACGAAAGGATGTATGGGGCCGGAGGCGGTCTCGTATATAGCTAGGCCCCGAGCCATGGAGCGATTTAAAGATAGTGGTCAACACCTTGAAGCGCACTCGAAAGGCCACAGGCAGCCAGTGCAGCTCGCGCAGGAGAGATGTTACGTGGGCTTGCCTTGAGGCACCCATAACCACCCGCGCGGCCGCATTCTGCACTAACTGCAGCTTTCGAGTGCACCTCAAGGGGAGCCCCATGTAGAGAGCGTTACAGTAATCCAGCCGAGATGTCACGAGCGCTTGAGTGACTGTGCGAAGGGCCCCCCGGTCTAGTAAGGGGCGCAACTGGCGTATCAGGCGAACCTGATAGAACGCCCCCCTGGCCACGGCCGCCACATGGTCCTCCATGGACAGCCGGGAATCCAGAAGGACGCCCAGGTTGCGCGCCCTCTCCACGGGGGCAAGATGTTCGCCCCCAATGGCCAGTGTTGGATTTATCTGGCTAAACCGGGGTGCCGGAAACCACAGCCACTCGGTCTTGGACGGGTTGAGTTTGAGTTTGTTACTACCCATCCAGATCCGTACGGCCTCCAGACACCGGGACAGCACCTCGACGGCATAGTTGGGGTGGTTTGGGGTGGATATGTACAGCTGAGTATCATCAGCGTACAGATGGTACTCCACCCCAAAACCACGGATGATCTCGCCCAGTGGCTTCATGTAGGTGTTGAACAGAAGTGGCGAGAGGACCGACCCCTGAGGAACCCCACATGTGAGGGGCCTCGGGGCCGACCTCTGCCCTCCTGCCAACACCCATTGCGACCAACCAGAGAGGTAGGATGAGAACCACCGTAAAACGGTGCCTCTCAGCCCCAACCCCCCCAATCGGTGCAATAAGATACCATGGTTGATGGTATCGAAAGCCGCTGAGAGGTCTAACAGGACCAGGATAGAGGAGCAACCTCTATCCCGAGCCCTCCAGAGATCATCCACCAACGCGACCAATGCCGTCTCGGTACTGTGACCGGGCCGGAAGCCGGACTGGCGCGGGTCTAGATAATCAACTTCCTCCAGATGTCGAGGGAACTGTTGAGCCACCACACTCTCAACAACCTTCACTAAAAAGTGAAGGTTGGAGACGGGACGATAGTTCTCTAATAAAGCCGGGTCCAGGGATGGCTTCTTGAGGAGGGGCCTCACCACCGCCTCTTTCAAGACGGTAGGCAAGGACCCCTCACTCAGAGATGAATTCACAATACCCTGGAGCCAGCCTCGTGTCACCTCCCAGGATGCCAGTACAAGCCAGGAGGGGCACGGGTCCAATAAACATGTGGTGGCTCTAAGGTTCCTCCGCAACCTGTCCATATCCTCGGTAGCAACAAAGTCGAACTCCTCCCAAGGCGTTATCTCAAGACCAGCACCGGGCATCTCGACCGGGCCACTAGTGGAGGGCAGCTCGTTCCGAATCTGAGTGATTTTGTCCTGCAGGAAAACTCCAAATTCCTCTGCTCGACCCTGCAGAGGGGCTTCCCGCGGCCTCAGATGAAGGAGGGAGCGGGTCACCCCAAACAGGGCGGCAGGGCGGTTTTCCGCGGACGCGATAAGGGTGGCACAATACTCACGTTTGGCCACCCTTAGCGCCACTAAGTAAGTCCTAATATGGTCTCTCACTAGTGTTCGGTCAGATTCGGATCGAGAAGATCTCCACCTACTCTCTAGGCGTCTCTTGCGGCGTTTCATCTCCCGAAGCTCCTCGGTAAACCAAGGAGCCTGGGTGACTCGACGCCGCATGAGAGGCCGCAAGGGCGCGACTCGGTCCAAGGCCCCCGTGGCCGCACTATACCATGCGGCCACTAGGTCCTCAGTCGAGCCGCGGGGCAGGGATACAGGTACTGGCCCAAGCTCCCTCTGGAACCTTTCCGGGTCCATCAGGCGCCTGGGGCGGAACCAACTTGGTGTTTCCGGTTCCGCCTCCCCGCGGTGGGGTGTGACAGTTGGAAAGTCTATCCGAAGGAGAGAGTGATCTGTCCATGACAAGGGTAAGATGACTAAATCCCCTGTTCCGAGATCACTAATCCAGTGTCCAGAGACAAAAATCAGATCCAGCGTGTGTCCTCCCTCATGAGTGGGGCCCTGAACTACTTGGGTCAGGTCCATGGCCGTCATGGAAGCCATGAACTCCCGAGCCGCCTCGGATGTTTCGCCCGCCGATGGCAGGTTAAAGTCCCCCATGACTATAAGTCTGGGGGTCTCCACCGCCATCGCGGCGATCACCTCGAGTAGCTCGGGCAGGGCTGCTGTTACATAGTGGGGAGCCAGGTATACAATCAGCAAGCCCAACTGCCCAAAGTAAAACTTTCCCGCAATCTAGAGTTTTCTTTTTGCTATGTATATCTTTCTTAAATGAGACAGGTTTTTGTGAACAGTGTGAGCTCAGAAAAACGCAAAGCAGTCAAACTTGATGCCATTCGTGCTGTGAAGAATGTGCTTTGTCAGATTCTTGAATGCTGAGAAAAAAACAAATTGTTGAAGGATCCCCTGAGCATCTCTCCTTTCAATCAAAACCACCTGCATTTTAGCAAAACATCAGGAAGCACTGCTTTCTCCATTTTGGGGCCACGGCGTTTTATTTGCAAAGTATAATCTGTTTTAGTTAATCAGTATAGGTTGGTTCTTCAATCTTAAGCACTTTTGTAAATCTGGAGTAAGTAACCCAACCATTTATATTGTCACAGTTGGATAGCTAGCCCCCAGGTAAACTAAAATAATTTGTTTTTATTTCAGAAATAAATTTAGAGGCAACGTAACGTCTGAAAAAGAAGGGGCAAGGAATTGCCAATAAATCAGAAAGGTGGAAAACTATGCAGGAGGTTGTCTACCTGTTTCTCTACATGACTGATGAAAGGGGATTTTTTTCTAAATCAGGTTCAGTAATGCAAGAGAGTCAGGTAGGAGAAATGAGAGATGGATAAATAAATGGCCAGAATGAGCTGGAGAACTCCCTGCAACCAGATTTTTGACAACTTCGAGGGGGTCCTGAACTTCACTCACACTTCTTAAATAGAGATCACAGGTGGATCTGCTCAGATGCAATAAAAATGTCTTTTCGGTTCCTGCTGCCATCTTCCCCTAGTATTGTCTCTGTGTGGTGAAATCTTGAGGGGAAGAGTAAAAAGGCTGGCTAGACTTGAATCTTTGATGGGGAGGAAATGGCTGAAAAAAAATCTTCCCTAAAACTAATCCTATCCAAGAAGCTTCTTCAGCTATGACACTGGCTGCTGAAAGAATGCAAATGACCAGCTGTCCGCAAGGGATATAAATCAGTGGTCGGTTTCAAATTTTTTTAGAACCTACTCTGTAGGTGTGGCCTATTTTGTGGGCATGGTTTGGCAGTCATGTGACAGGGTGGGAGTGGCCACCTTTTAAAATGTGGTGAAACTCATTTAACAACGCTCTTGCTTAGCAACCAAAATTTTGGACTCAATTGTGATGATAAATTCTTTCTTTCTTTCTTTCTTTCTTTCTTTCTTTCTTTCTTTCTTTCTTTCTTTCTTTCTTTCTTTCTTTCTTTCTTTCTTTCTTTCTTTCTTTCTTTCTTTCTTTCTTTCTTTCTTTCTTTCTTTCTTTCTTTCTTTCTTTCTTTCTTCCTTCCTTCCTTTCTTCCTTTCCTTTCTGTTGGGTTACTGGCAGCAGCGGGCCAGATTTATTTCCAGGAACGCCGGTGGAACCCCCTCTCACCGGTTCTCTAAATTTCACCAACCTGCTCTCGCGAGTAGGTGCGAGCCTGCAGAAACCCACCACTCATATAAATCCTTCCATCTCCCACCATCCAGTCAGAGCTGAAGCAGCTTCTTGGATGAGAAGCAAAATGTCTTCAAAAGAAAAAAACAAAGTCCAGTTGCCTCCTGTAAAAACACCTTTGGGACAGCTTTATACCACTTTCATTGTACATAAATGGCGAGGAGATGGAGAAGGTTGGTAGTTTTAAATTTCTGGGCATTTATATCTCGGAGGACGTCTCATGGACTTTGAATGCTACATGCTTGCAATGAAGGCACAGAAGAGGCTGTACTTCCGGAGAATGCTCAGGAAGGTAAACCTATAATCTACTTCTGTTCTACTCTCGCAGCATCATTGAGAGTGTCCTGACATAAAACATTCTTGCATGGTATGGGAGCAGCTCTGCAGTGGACAAAAAAGCTCTACAGAGAATCATTAAAACTGCCCAGAATATCACCGGGCTCCAGCTACCAGCCCTGAATGACATCTTCGCATCTCGCTGTTTGAGGAAGTTGCACAACATTCTCAGAGACTTTTCCCATCCTGCTTACAATCTTTTTGGACTGTTGCCTTCTGGCAGAAGACACAGAACAATTAAAACTAGGACCACACATCTTCTGAATAGCTTTTATCCCAGAGCTATAATTGCACCCAACACACAGAGAGCTATTGGACAGCACTACTTGGTCTGCTGTGTGGATGTTTGGGTAGTTTAGAGGCGGGGATTTTTTGGTGGGTGGGGGTGTGTTTGGAGATTGTCATGTGTGTTGGGCCTGGTCTCTGGGCGTTATGTGAATTTCATTGTATCGGTATACTGTGTATATACGTACAATGACAATAAAGTATTCTTCTTTTACTTCTAATAATCTTTAGTCCATTCAAATAATGATGTAGAACTGGAGTTATTTTCATTTGTTCTTAGTTACCATATTTTTCAGAGTATAAGACGCACCAGAGTATAAGACACACCAAAGTTTTGAAGAGGCAAATTAAAAAGAAAAGTTTTTGCACTCTGCAAACCTCCCAAAAACGGCCCTTTTTTCGTGAAAATGGGTCCATTTCCCCCCCAAAAAAGGGCATGAATAGCCTTTAGGAGGCTTATAGAATGCTCCTGGGGGGTCTGCCCCACCCCAAAAATGAGCAAAAATGGCCAATTTTCATCAATAAAAGGGCATACATAGCCTTTAGGAGGCTTATAGAGTGCTCCTGTGGGTTGTGGGGGCAAAAGTGAGCAAAAAATGGCCAGTTATTTTTCTCATTTCTGTCCTCCCCAACCCCCAGGAGCTTTCTGAAAGCCTCCTAAAAGCTACGCATGGACATTTTGCTGAAGGGGGCGAGGTTTCTGGAGGAAAACAAAATGCTGTATTCAGTGTATAAAACCTACCCAGATTTTCAGCCTCTTTTTTGAGAGAAAAAGGTGCATCTTATACTCCAAAAAATACGGTATGTCTCTGGAGATTCTTCAAATATTTAACAAGTATCCTTTGTAAGTCCAATATAAGAAAATTATCCAAGCTACTCTCTTGATAAATTATTTGCAGTCCCTTTTAATTAATAAAACACTAGCTGGTTTCTATTGAAGTGTATAGTAATATATTTTTATATATCACTATTGTGACCTATCCATTGTAAATCCACTATCAATTCAGTTTATGTCTCACCAAGTGAAACTCTTTCCTCTTCTATAGCAACTTTTAAATATATATTGTCTATAGAGGCAATGAGCAAATATTGCTATTGACATATGAACATTTGACTCTATTTTTCAAAAGTCTCCTTCAGTATTTTTAGTGTTAGAATAGTTTGCATTGTTCTATAGCTGCTATAGAAGTTTATGTGTTCTCCTTTAATTGAAATCCTTAGTTTCCTCTGGTGTCCAATGTTTAAAATCTTATTTTATAATGCATTAAAAAAAAAATCAAAACCAAAGCATTTTTCCCCACAAGGAGGATTCTTTAGAATTAATTCCAAAAACCTTACTTCAAATTTATCTGGACCCTTAATTCATTTGTAGCTTTCCAAAATCAGAGCTCTAACCAACATTTTACTGGTTTTTTAAAACCAGTTTTTTAAAGTTTTTAAGCTTGTAGTTAAATTTTTCTTTCTTTAAGGATTGAAAACAAACTCACCTTTTGTTTTCAAACTTGTTAATTCAAAGATTTTTAATAGCCGAAAGATGATTAAGAAGCCATTTTTAAAAGCAATTAGAAAAATAAGTGTGCAAATTGAAGGCCCTTTAAAACCATTGACCATGGTTTGAACAAGATGGCTCTTCCTTCATCTCCAACTGCCCAAACCCTGCCAGGATCCACTGCAGTGGTGGGTTTCAAAATTTTTTAGAACCTACTCTGTAGGTGTGGCCTATTTTGTAGGCATGGCTTGGCAGTCATGTGACTGGGTGGGAGTGGCCAATTTGTAAAATGTGGTGAAACTCATTTAACAACGCTTTTGCTTAGCAACCCAAATTTTGGGCTCAATTGTGATAATAATTTCTTTCTTTCTTTCTTTCTTTCTTTCTTTCTTTCTTTCTTTCTTTCTTTCTTTCTTTCTTTCTTTCTTTCCTTCCTTCCTTCCTTTCCTTTCCTTTCCTTTCCTTTCCTTCTTGTTGGGTCACCGGCAGCAGTGGGGCAGACTTACTTTTGGGTCTGCTGGTGGAACCTCCTCTCACCGGCTCTCTAAATGTCACCATCCGGCTCTCGTGAGTAGGTGCGAACCTGCAGAAACCCACCACTGGTCCACTATTAGGCAATCTTCCTGTGTGAAGGAATTCTCTGCAACACTTGTGGTTGATGTCAGGTCATCTCGTCTGGAGAGGTTCAAAGAGCTGATCTGCTTACTGGATTTCATTCTGTGGTGCAGTTGTAAGCTCCACTTTTGGGGGAGCCATCTTCAGTTCACTGTTCCTCCTCCAGAAGTCACTTATACTACTTTATGATGTGACATTGCTATGACAATGTTGTAAGTTCTTCAAACAACCCCTCCACAGCTAATGTAAACATTTTAAATAGCATCCATTGAATTAGAACAGAGGTCTCCAACCTTTGCAACTTTAAGTCTGAAGGACTTCAGCTCCTAGACTTAGTTTTTCAATAAGAGAAACAAGCTAAGGCAGGGGTCTCCAACCTTTGCAACTTTAAGTCTGAAGGACTTCAGCTCCCACAATTCTCCAGCCAGCTTTGCTTTGCTGGCTGGAGAATTCTGGGAGCTGAAATCCTTCAGACTTAAAGTTGCAAAGGTTGGAGACTCCTGAATTAGAACACATATCTTTTATTTCTAAAATAATGTTGTATCGTGATGTATCATGATTTATCAGGACTTCCCCATCTTCATTAAACTGGGTGTGGGCATGGCCAGTGCATGACACATCTGGCCCATGACAGTCCTGATGTAGAGCATTGGTTTCTAGCTCAGAATCTAATTCATCAGAGTTAAAGTGCAGTATTATGTTTTCCTGGCTATTGAGTCTTTTTACAGTTTGTCTTATAAATGAGTTCTGAACATTGGCTTTGTAGTATGTAGTTTTTCCTCAGGAGATATGCTAGAGTGTCCTAAACTGTCAATCAATATGATTTTTCTTTAGTGTAAATCAATATGATTTTTATTTATTGGTCAGCAAGTTAGCTGCAATTTATTTCCTTAATAGAAATATTGTAAAATCTTGACAAGGAAAAATACTTTTGTCCATCTATATCTAATGCATCATGCAGAACTTTCCCACCTAACCACTAATCTATTATTGATCAGAATTGGACAAATCCTGAGGAGGAGAGCATCCATGCAGAGATAGCTAGGAGCAATGTATAAAACAGCTACAGAAACTTAGAGGAATATCTACTTGTTTTAATAATTTGAAGAGGGGTGCTTTGTATGTGGTCCTACAGAATGATGCACACATATTGTCATTATTTACATAATGTTTCAACTGTATTATGGAAATCTACTGTATTTTTCTCTCCCTCTCTATCCCTCTATCTACCTACCTACTTTTTTAAAAAAATTGCCTCTTCAAAACCTGGGTGCGTCTTATACTCTGAAAAATACGGTACTTCAATAAGCTGTAATGAAATTCACATTTTCTGTGGTCTTCAGTTATTAGTTTTTATTTTGATACATATTAGATTTTTTCTGTTAACATGATCAGAGGATTAACTGGAATAAACTTTCAGTTCATTTCCTCAGCAGATGGGAATATTTGCTAACTGTGTGCGAGTTGGAAGTTGGACCTGAATAGTATTTCCAAACATCAAACAATATTATGACCGTAGGGTAATCCTAATAAAAAAAATATCTTAGAAGTAGGCAATGGTGAACTAGTCTCATGGTGTTATTATAAACATTATATAGATAAGTCCATAAAGTCACCAGGAGCTGATTTGACTTGAAGGAGATTACTTTTTTCATTGCATTATCCTACATAGATTCATATAAATATCCTTCCTTAGCACCTATCATATTTGTGACTACTTTTCTGTCTCCCATTCCCAAAATTAGGTTACTAAATCTAGGCAGCTACCAGTGTGACTATCCTATCATGCCCTGATAAAATGCTAAATCATGCATTTCAAGGGCATTGTAGGAAATGAAGCATGGTGTTCTCAGCTTCTTGCTACTCAGCCTCTAGCAATGGAGGTTGCAAAGGCAAGGCCTCTGTTTCCCACCCACCCCCCTGAGAGGATTTTTGCTATTAGTCTTTCAAGGCTGAACCCATCCTACTTGCCATCCTGTTCTTCAATACTAAAACTGATTTGAGATGGAGACAAAATGAAATGCTATCTAATACTGAGCTCAGTACTTCACCAAGCTGAGATTTTCTGTATAGATTCATCCAGAGAATGAATAAAACAGGTTTACATAGAGCAGGGATGTCCAAACTTGGGAACTTTAAGACTTGTGGACTTCAACTCCCAGAATTCCCCAGCAAGCATAGTTCCCAAGTTTGGACATCCCTGACATAGAGGAAAGAATGATACTTACAACATGTGACTGCAAGGTCAGATGTGACTACCAAAACAAATAAGAAATAATTTGTTTTGGAAGAAATAATTATATTTAACTGAAAGAAGATATACCTTCCCTCAAATAATTACTGTTAAAATGGAGAAATAACTAGGTTCGTGAAAATATGTATGTTGATGTATATGTCAAGGGTTACAGCTTTGGAGTTGGGTTCATTTTGAATTCAGAACTATCTTCTCTTTACGGAAATGTGAGTGTTCTACTTTTGATCAGTGCTGGCTCTTGGTGACTGCAGTATTCTTGGCAATGTTTCAGAAATGATTTTCTATTGCCTTCTTTCTAGGGCTGACAGAGAATGACTGATCCAAGGTCACTCAGATAGCTTTGTGCCTGAGGCAGATTCAGCCCACCCCGCCAGTTTCTAGCTTGATGCTTTAACCAAACTGGGCGGACATAAGGCTACTGTAAATAAGCTACAGGACATCTGGTTCACATAAGAAACTATCACATCCACAACTTATATCTAGGCAGAAAATTATTTTCAGTTTTGCCCATCCTGGTTTTATTACAAGCTTGTGCCAGATTCTGAATATTCAGTATTCAGTATTCAGTACATAGCTATGGCTCTGTTAAGTTGGTCTTGCTGTGAGAAATATTAAACTATTTTTAAAATTAGTCTATGTGGAGAAAATATAAAAATGCAACATGCACAATTGACCCCCCCCCCCAAAATCAGTTTAGTAACATTTATTTTGTTTATTGGTGCCCAGGATATGTATCCCTAAGCTGAGTCATAGGTGAGGCTTTGTTTCTGATAGAGATGGAGGACTATGTAAAATCTTCTTTCCTGTTTGACTTATGCAACAAAGCACTCTTGAGTTTAATATAGCTTCTACTTAATGCAAATCTACACCTCTACTTTCCTCCTCCATTCTGTTGTCTGATACATTCGTCTTTGCAGATTCCTAGCTTATCCTCCTGATTCCAAACTTCTGCCCAATCTTGAGAGGTTGCTTTCAACCTAGCTTTGATAACAATGATCTTCATTGTGCATCGGGATGGTGGATAATGATTCAGTTATATTGCACCAATGTTAAATGAGAGAGGAAGAATTACATTTGCGACTATTTTTGAAGCTTCACAAGAATTCCTGCAAGCAGAACAGAATGAAACGAACTCAATATACCATGGAGCTGAATTGATTTTCTCTGCTAAATTCCCCCCCACCCCACGCCTTATTTGCATTTACAAAAACATTAATTCTCACACAGTGCTGCCTCGACATTAATTACTCTGCAACAAAGACAAATGATCTTGTAAACTGCTCGGTGGCATGCATGTATTAATGGTGACTGTATGGTAGGATCAGAAATAAGTGGAAATTTAAGTAATTAATATAATGAAGCAAAGCAACACTGCAAAGTGAATAAAGACACAGCTTCTCCTTGAAAACTGTTTTATTTGTAAACATTGCTATGTTCAAGCCATGAATATCACAAAAGGCCAAACTCTTCTCATGTTCATAAACATTGAAATTGTCCTCATATCACTGTTTTCTTTAAAGAGTGACTTCTTTAGAGTTATTTTTCCTTGTATCAGAACTTGCATTGCTTTCTATAGTGAATGTAGGTATATATAATTACAACTTCCACATATTAACTGTCACACAAAATCAGTGAGTTTGGGAAGATAACTTTCAAGCTGTGACTGAAGTTGTTATAGCAAGATCCAGTCTGAATCGGTCAGTGGGGCCAAACATTTATTCTTCCAAGCTTCTAGGCTCATGCTGAAGCCTATAATCAGATAACTTCTCTCTCTCTCTCTCTCTCTCAGGAATATACCCTGGAATGTTCTACTCATTGCGTTTATATGGTTCCTGATTGTATGTGGCTTTTAGCTGTTGTTAATTCAAGTGTCAGGGGTCCAAATAGCATCCAAATGTAAATCAGAGTCCGAGGCAAAGGATTCCTCAAGGTTCCAATTTATGAAGAGAGCCATGTTCGTACATCTGGGAAAACCCAAATCTGAAAGCTTTCAGGTTTTCCCACCCAGTTGAAAGTTCAAGATCCTGCTCCCACACCCACAAGTCCATCACATGGTCCAATCTTCCACTGCCATGTTGGCAGTTTCCACCCATCCAGTTCCGGCCAGGTGCAGAGACAAAGGATGACCTTGGCTTTCTAGAAAGAATGTTATTATGGCTACATATCACCCAGCTTCATAAATCCCCCCTCCCATTCCCCCCTCCCATTTTCCCTCAATAGAAAATGAATAGTAGAAAGTGTGGCAGGCCTAAAGTCCAAAAGAAAAGATGGCTTGCAGACCTCAAGCTTGGAAGAGTAAGCGGGTGATTGACTCACACTGGATCTTGCAACATTAACCTGGGACAACTTCATTTGTGAAGTTGTTATAGTTCAGCATTAATTAGTGATTCAAAAATGTGAAAACTTTAGGTTGCAATCATTGTCTCATATGGCTAAATTCAGTATTATCAAAGATTATAGAAAGTAATTCAGCAGCAATATGGTATGACAGCAGCAACTTTTAAGGGTTTGAAAAACAAGTAGATCTATTGCATTTACTAGCCAAAAACTAGTTATATATGTGCAAGCAAAGTCATAAGAATAGTAACTTTAAAATATTGATCTCTTGAGTTATCTGTTTACATATTATTTTGCAGAAGAGAGACAATGAAAAACCTAAGCAATAATTTCTGGGAAAAGAGGGTAGGATAATACAAAAATGCATAAAGAAACCCACATGATGTCAAATTTGTCTCAGGGAGAGGGCAACATTCAACAACCTGGATCAAAATTCAGTTTACCTACACATGTCTTTGAATATTGTTATCCATTATAACTGTACATTTTAAAGGAATATTCTAGCACTGATGTTGTTACTTAGTTTGGGTAATGAAACACTTGCGAGAAAACAGCCAAGCGTCGCTCCTTTCAGCTCTGAGCTACAAATAGGAATACAAATACAAATAAAGGAATATTCATAGAAGAGTTTATATTTAAGTAGCAATGTGAATACAAATGCATGCAATGTAATCCATACAAATTGATGCTATTTTTGTACATTTAAAAAAAGGGAGGCTCAATGCATGCAAAAATATTCATTTGGTTATCCTTATCTGTATCTGTAACATATTGATTAACCTCTGAATCTGTATACCCAGGTGAGAATCATTCATTGATTGGATGATAATTTGTCAACCTTTTCAGTGAGGAAAATTGAACAGCTAGTTTCTTCTTGTTTTAGCTCCTCTTTTATAGTAAATGTTTTTAATAGTAATTTTATTGCAAATTACAATTGTAAAATACATATTAAAAAAGGAAAAATAGAAAAAAAGGATATAGTAAAGAATGAGAAGAGAAACATATAAAGAAATGACTTTTCCTTCATCACAAGTATAAACTATTTTAGCAACTTATCACATATTCTTAAAATATAACAAATGATCCATTTATCCATATTGCATCTCTTATCAAGAAACAAATCCTTAAAATTTCATAATTTTATTCCCGCTCAGCAAAATTCCATTAAAGTTACCAGAGATAATACCTCTATTTTAATCTTTATCAAATCAACTTTATATTACTTTCTTTTATTTTTTAACAACCTTGATAATGTCCTAGAATTTGATTTCTTTTCATTTTTTCCTTTCTCACAAAATTCTTTAATATCTTTAATAAGCTTTTTTTTTTTTTTTTTTTTTGCAAATCCAGTATAGGGAGGTTATCCAGATCATTCTCTTGGCTTGCTATTTGTATATCTCTTTTAATTATTAAGATATCAGCCAGTTTCTTTTGTATGTCTCATTTTACATCTTTTCCCATGTCATTCTTGCAACCTGTCATTTTTAAATCACTTTTAGATCAGTGTGAGTTTCGTGTGGTAAAACTGGTTCGTTTTTGATAACTGATTTTAAGCATAATCCATCCAGAGTTAGAAACCTTCAAAATCTACTTCTATCATATTTTTGTAAAATAATTAAAAATAAGCATTTCCTGTGGGAAAGTTCTTATAACTGATTCCAAAATCTTAGTTCAATTCCATAGAGACCTTTTTCTTTTCATTTACAGCTTTCCAGAATCATAATTCTAATCACGCTTTGCTCCTATTCTAAATGAAAGAATGAATGAATGAATGAATGAATGAATAAATGAATGAATGAATAAATAAATAAATAAATAAATAAATAAATAAATAAATAAATGCATACATACATACATACATACATACATACATACATACATACATACATACATACATACATACTTTAAACTTGTATTTAAATATATATTTTGCTAAGAAGTGAAAAAAATTCATTTGGTGTTTTGAGACTTGTTTAGTTTAGTTTATTTTGAATTTATATACCGCCCTTTTCTCCCGGGTGGGACTCAGGGCAGTGCACAGAAAAGAGAAAACCCACAAGTAAAACAATATAAAATGGAATTAAATAATTAAACTCTGTGCTAAAATAGTTTAAAATTATTAAAATTCAATTCAATGGTTCCTAATAGTTCCTAAAAGCAATTTCTGAAAGTGATTAGAAAAGAAATATGTGAACATGCCAACCGTGTGAACCATCATTGCAGCAAGAATGATTCTCGTTCCCCAGGACTCTAAACCTACCAGAGACCACTATCTTGTGAACTTCTTGAGAGGTGCTGCTGTCTAGAACAATTGAGAGCGATCTCAAATCCTTTCTTTGTCTGGAAAGGAATTAAGAAGAGAAGGTTTATGTGCCAGCTCTTCATTCCGCTATGGTTCTGCTACTTTTGCCATGTATTACCCAGAAGTGAATAATTGGCAATTCTTCATTCTCTGGCTTCTCAAAGCCTTTTTCAGTCCACTTACCTTAGCTCAGGGGTCTCCAACCCTTGCAACTTTAAGTCTGAAGGACTTCAGCTCCCAGACTTCTCCAGCCAGCTTTGTTGAATTTGGAGAATTCTGGGAGCTGAAGTCCTTCAGACTTAAAGTTGCAAAGGTTGGAGACCCCTGCTTAGCTTGCTTCTCTTATTGAAAAACTAATGAAAAATTCAACTATTTTGTAACTGGAGGCTGAAAGCAATGAAGACGCAGTCAAAGTTAGACTATTGTACAATGTAGCAAGGAACTATCTCTTTCCCTTGAGAAAATGGAACTCTGTTCATTTAAGATAACTGGGCTTTTTCTGGTGTTGGATAGTGATTGTAATTAATCCTAAGTGTTCTCCAACAAGTACTGTAGAAAATTACCTAGAGTAAGTCATATAGTTCAATCCTACATATACAGTGGGAGATTTGATTAATTACCCAGTACCTTTTCAAGGATATTTACTGGCTCAGAAATAAAAAGAAGCAGTTACCCTGAGACTCTTCATTTATCCTGATAAAAAACTTTACATGCTTCCTAACTGGGCCTGGTAGATTTCTCTTAATTTTGTTCGTAACAATTATTCTCTGACTTGCCAGCTGATATCACCCTCTGTTTATATTTGTAATTGTTATACTTATTTTTCACTTTTCTCTTAGTGGTGCTTATCTTGAAGACCCCTAGCAAGGGAGAAATCGGTCCCCAGTGAGAAATATTAAGTATATTTAAAACAAAGAAATAATTGGGTCAGTTGTCTCATACAGAATTCACTAAGAGGTATTAATCTAACTATTGTGTGAGTCCCATTTTCATTTGCACTGTGCCGTATAAAGATAGTGGATAGAGATCTGCTTTATAGGATTGCTCTAGCTGAGATCATATGGATGAAATGCTTTGAACTCTAATATTAGGTGCAAAGCTTGAGCATTCCCTATTATTCCTTCAAATGAAAAAAACCGAATGCTACTGAATTATTCAGGATGTGCCCTGAATGTCTAAGCAAATTTTAAAATTTCCCAGAAGCTTTCCTAGACACAAACCTATAGAATTTGGACAATTCCCAGTATCTTTGTTTATAATTTATTACAATTCTCAAATTATGTAACAAGATCAGTTTATGATGAAGGCATAAGCAATTATTTTAAAATACTTTAAAAATTAAAAGGAAAGCAGAAAAATGTCTGTTTAATTAGCCATGCTATAGACTTTATTTTATAGGATTGTGTTTCCTCTCTCTCTTTCTTCCTTCCTGAACCAAATGCCAGGCTACTAAACCCCTTATTCCCATGTAGTTTTTAAAATTTATTTTGTTTTAGAACAAGGGTGGGCAAACTTTGCAACTTTAAGTCTGAAGGACTTCAGCTCCTAGACTTCTCCAGCCAGTTTTCCTGGCTGGAGAAGTCTGGGAGCTGAAGTCCTTCAGACTTAAAGTTGCAAAGGTTGGAGACCCTTGTTTTAGAACATCCATATAACTACCTATATTTTAGCTAACTGCGCAGCTCCCAATCAGACTAAAGTTCCTGTCTAAAATCCAGAGAATGGTGTCAGTTTAGTCTTCACAATGCCTAGTTAGACAGAACAGAAGCAGTAACTGATGTTCATATAATAGCTGTCAACCTGGATAGCTTTAAAAAGATGTTGCCAAGTTTTCACTGACTACTGGTCACCATATTTCCCTCAGAATCAAAAGTTATAAATCTCATGACAGCATTTATTCCGGAACGTGAGACTATTCTTCCCATTAGGAAAGTGATGGATAGGCTAGAGAGGACCTATGGTGGCACAGGGGTTAGAATGCAGTATCGCAGGCAAATTCTGTCCACAGTCTGGAGTTTGATCCTGACAGGGCTCACTGTTTACGCAGCCTTCCATCCTTTCGAGGGCGATAAAATGAGGACCCAAACTGTTGGGGGCAATATGCTGACTTTGTAAACCTCCCAGAGAGTGCTATCATGCAGAATGGGGTGGTATGTAAGTCTTATTGCTGCTGCTTTTTTGGGGTGTGTGTGTGTGTAAAAACACCTCTTAATTTCTTACTTCCCTGCATGCTACTTGCTCCATTAAGCCTTTGTTATAAGTTTAATAAAGCCATTTTTTCTTATCTTATTTGATTTTACTGCTATTCTGGTAACAAAGATATATAGGTTTCATGAAATAAAGCCAGTCCTTTATTCCATTCATTGGGAAAGCCTGCGATTTTTCTTCATTTTATCCTACTTAACATCCCTTGTCTGGCAGCTCTCTTAAAGCTTGCAGCTTGCAGTAGATTTTTATGTGGGGTTTATCCTGAGTTCCCCAAGTAGGATCATCTGAATCTCATTAGAACTAGTCAATTATATATTAAATATGCACTGAGGGGAATTTTGCCTGTCTTAAATGTCTTCACAAATAACCTTTGTGGTGCCAAACTGAAAAAAAAGGAGAACTTTCAGACTTTTTTGCCCATTTCCCCCCCTAATTAGTCCTACTAAATTAGTGCAACAGAAAGAGGGTTGATGAAATCCTTTCTGTGCTATGGGAAGATTACACACACAACCTAGTGACAGGAATCAGACTTTAAAGAGAGAGGGATTTTGGGGAGATCACAAGGTACCTCACAAAACAAGCAATATTGCAAAATGGTATGAATAACTGCAGCACCCAGCAGGCTGACTTAATGTGTTAAAGCACCGTAAGCCTCTTTTGTAAAAAAACCATCACCACTATCTCAAACAGCAGGTGGGAGTAAGCCAAGGCCCCTCAAGCAACTGAATTATTTATGCTTCCAAATTAATATGTCTTTCCAATTCTTGTCTTGCACATACTTCAGTGTGCATTGCAACAATTGCTAAAATTTGCATCTTCCTTTAAAAGCCAAGATAAGCCCGATATGCTCTCAGGGGCAGAGGCAATGAACCTTTTCTCCATCGGCTAATGAATAGCCTTCTGCTGCAGTAATGTTATCAGGAAAAATGCTTTCCAGAGTATCAACCAGGGTGAAGGTATTCCTAGTTCCATTGAGGCCACCAGAGGACTTACTAATGCAAACTAATTTGCTTTGAGATTAAGTGTGATCTAGGGTTACCCAGGATCCAAATGAACAGCTTCCCAATGAGTCCCAAGATCTCATATGGTATACCTGATTCTCCCCAACCCATTTGATTCTTAAGCAATCTGTAAGGTTGCTTAGACTGAGAATTAGTGATTGGAATAAAATTGTTCAATCAGCTTTATGATTGACTAGGGAACTGAGTATGGCTCTCCTTAGTCCTCACTGGATACTATAATTAACTACTCTGCCATACTGACCTGATAGCTCCTGATGGTCAGAAATCATCAAGTCAAAACTTTCAAAGCAGAAAGAAAAATATTATGGCTGGCTGAAAAGAATTACTTTAAGTGGCTGAAAGTTAAGAAAGCAAGAATTTACACAGCTGATCTAATATTTTCAGAAGTATATCCAGATGTTCCCATGCAGCTTGATTTTAAGCTAACCAAATTTTGTATTACAAATGCTAACTTTTTAAACTCTTTGAAGCTTGATACTCATTTGCAACTTGTCCCTAGTTGTATTTTGTCAAAATAAGGTTTCCCTGCTTTTCTGAATATCATCCAAAGACAGCTTAAACATAGAATCTCTTGGACCTTGGAGGCAATGCACAATATTGCAGTGCCTTGAAACAAAGGCAAACGAGGACAGGAATTAGCAGTGAGGACAAAAACTTCCATGATTCCACTTTTCTGATTCTTTTATACAGTTTTCTGGGTAATCATCAATAACTAATTAGTTTTCTGCTGACTCAAGCGGCCGGTGATGGGCAAGGATCTGTTTCTTTATAGTATAGGTAGCTTCATAACAGCAGTTTATGCTTTCCTGTTATCATTTTCAAGATCTAACTGCAGATGTAAGGAAATTTAGACATGACACTGGGGACAGGGTAGGAATGTATGAGCCATTAAGGGAGGGATAATAGAAAAATTTACACAGTTCTAAGGGGGGAAAATTCATACCTTAATTTTGTTTAGAATAAAATGAGATAGAGACCAAAAACTTGGAGATCATTTCAAGATCCTGTTATCTACCTTACTACAATACAGCAAATAGCATTTCTGGAATCCTATCTGTTTCTTGACCTGGCCAACTTGAAGAGCTGACAACATAGAAGGGAACATTTGAGTGAGGTAGGTATGCATATCTGACTCTTCCAAGAACTGCTTTGCATTTACACGTGGGGATAATCAAGGTGATATTCTTAGTGGATTTTGATCTACAGCTTTCCAACAGTGAAGGATAATTGGAGCTGAAGACCAACAGTTGGGGAAAATTAGTACAGATCTGCATTGAAGTAAATTCAATGCAGTAAATTCATCCCTCAGACCGATACGCTCCCACAGAGAGGGCCTCCTCAGGGTGCCGTCGGCTGGACAATGCCGACTGGCGACACCCAGGGGAAGAGCCTTCTCTGTGGCGGGCTCTGTCCTTTGGAACGACCTACCCCCTGAACTCCGCACCATCTCCGACCTCCGCCTCTTCCGCAAGTGTCTGAAGATACACCTATTCCATCTAGCCGGCCTAGCGTAACCCCCATTACTGACTCTTAGATAGTTTTAAATTTGGGTTTTTTAAATTCGGTTTTTAGCGCAGGGTCTATTAGAATAAGTTTTTTAAAATTTAATATGTTTTATATGTGTTTTAACATCCCTGTGCGCCGCCCTGGGTCCGTTTGGAGAAGGGCGGGGTATAAATTTAATAAAATAAAAATAAATAAAAATAAAAAATTGGGTAATATATTCCAGATATTTTAGACTATAGCCCCATCCCCCTGGGGATTAGCTATTGGGTAGAAATTGGAGAGTTTTATTTGGAAACAGCTTGGGAAGGCCTATTCATACTTCTACCATTAAGCTGTATCAGTGCTTTTGTTTGGTAGACCAGGACTTTGTATCAGTTCTACATTATTTTCTACCTAAGCTGTTTGGGGACTTTCAGCTGTTTTGTTCTGTCTTCTTACAGTGTTATAGCGATGTTAGCAAAGCCTTTTTAGTATTCTAACTGTGCTCGTTAATGCATAGCTATTGCAGCTATAGAAACTTCTCTGCTGGAACATAAATAGCCATTGAAATATCCTGTAAATGCCCAGGGCATATGTTACATTAAATAAAATTCAGCATTTAATCTCCCGCAGTTGATGTAATTTTAAAAATAAGACATAGAAATAAGAAAATTGACCTATAGTGTGAATCATGTTTCAAAGTTGACAAGTATTGTCAAAGGAGAGCTATAGCTA
The DNA here is from genome assembly GCA_039707465.1 of Rhabdophis nuchalis. Lineage (NCBI taxonomy): Eukaryota > Metazoa > Chordata > Lepidosauria > Squamata > Natricidae > Rhabdophis > Rhabdophis nuchalis. The sequence goes on along the minus strand of CM077651.1, from coordinate 38,161,622 downwards.
GATACAGAGGGAACTAAAAAAACTAAAGATATATAGCTACACCTTTTAGGACTCTAATTATTTTAGAATGATTTTTTTTTCTTTTGGACTATTTGTTCAAGGGAGCTGTTAATAATCCAGGTATAAAGTTAAACTAGGTTTCTCATGAAAAATTGATTAATAACTTGCTCCTATTGAGGATTTGGTAGGATATACGCCAAAGGAGTACAATTTTATTGTCCAGCCTCACTCATTAAACATAATTTTACCTAGGCAGCTGTTATTAAAAATAACATTTTTCTTCTGGAAAGGGATATGAAAAATCCACCCAAAAAGATTTCCAGAGGGATTCCCATATTAGATTGCTGTAGCAAAATTGATAGTTTATGTGCCAAGTCATTTTCAGCTGCTAGCAATCACATAGGTAGATTTTATCAATAATGATCTATCCCTGACCTTGTGTTTCAGGTCTTCAACAGTATAGTCATTGCCTCTCTGAGTCCATCTACCTTCGGTTGGTCATCCTCTTCTCTTTTCACTCTTCCCAACATTACAGAGAGCTAGGCCTTCACATTTGTATCAAAAGTCCACAAATCCAGAGATACAAGTGTACTCATGGTATCTTTCAGATTCCACTTAGAATAGGAGGGGTAAGGAGATGCCTGGTTTTTGTGTGCAAGACCTTTGGCAGTGACTGTAATATCCAGTTGTTCTCTGAGACAGAGAGAAGTGTGGATCACAATAGAAACTACAGTATTTTTCGGAGTATAAGACACACTTCCCCCCTTAAAAGAGGATGGAAATTTGGGTGTGTCTTATACACTGAATGTAGCCCCGCCCACCCACCGGCCCCCACCCTTTGGCCTCTGCCTCCCAGCAACTTACCTCCTTGCAGCAAATGGGGAAAATGGGGCTTGAGGCGGCAATAGGCTATGGCAATCCCTGCATCATGAAATATCTGATCATCGGGAGACCCGTGCTGAAACTGAAAGTGAAATGGGCTGTTTGCTGTTTGCTGCAAGGAGGCAAATTGCTGGAGGCAGATTTTTTTTTTCTTGTGCTAATCAGGCTAAACTGGAACAGGCTGTTTGCTGTATGCTGCAAGGAGACAAGTCAATAACTATAAATGCCTATACAATGTTCAAATTATTAGACTTACCATATTTTTTGGAGAATAAGACGCACCTTCCCCCCTCCCCAAACAGGGTGGAAAATCTGGGTGCATCTTATATACTGAATACAGCATTTTTGGCCTACTGAAACCCCACTCCCTTTGCAAAAATGGACATGCAGAAAGTTTGGGAGGCTTGCAAAGTGTTCCTGGGGGCTGGGGAGGGAAAAATGCAGCAAAACAATGGGTGGTTTTGGTGGTTTTTGCCCCCCCCCCCAGCCCTCAGGAGCACTCTAAAAGCCTCCCAAAGCTCTGCATGCCCCCCCATTTCCAAAAAAACAGTCAATTTTTGCAAAAATATACTGTACTTTTTGCTGTTTGCTGCAAGGAGGCAAGTTTTTGCAAAATAATGGACAATGTTGTGCTTATTTTTGCCCCCCCCCCAGTCCCCAGGAGCACTCTACAAGCTTCACAAAGCTCTGCATGCCTCTGTGTGTGTGTGTGTGTGTGTGTGTGTGTGTGTGTGTGTGCGCGCGCGCAAAAAATGGGGTGTGCAGAGGGTTTGGGAGGCCTGCAGAATGCAAAAACTTTGTTTTTAAATTTACCTCTTCAAAATCATGGTGCATCATATACTCCAGTGCGTCTTATACTCCCAAAAATACAGTATTTTTTAAAGACTGCTTTATTATTGTTGGAGACAACTTAACAAAATGAAGAAGCTTTTAAAAAATAAATGCTTGATCTAAAGAGGCCCAGTGCTATTGTATCTTCTTTTAAATAGCATAGAATAACATATACTTTCAGAAAGCCACATCAATTTTAACAGCATCTGTACAAGTATAATCTGAAATGTAACACCACAAACAGTGTATATTATCTGTATTGTTTGCTGTTTGCTGTAAGGAGGCAAGTTGCTGGGGGCTAGAGGCAGATTTCTTCCCCCTCTTATTTTCTTCTCCGAAAGCTAGGTGCGTCTTATACTCTGAAAAATATGGTAGTGGAGTCACAAGAAAGGACTACAACTGATTTAGATCCTTAAATCTAGACCCTTAGATCGAGGACTGTCAGTTCATTTCAGCAGTAGCCTAAGAGTTTTCCTTGTGCTATGTTACATGAGCAAGATCAAATGAAAACCATCATATTCCCCAAACACAATGAAAATCAAAGTTTTCATCCAACTCATTATTGGTTTGGGATCTCATAGCACTTATATATGTATTTTAAATTTTACTGCTTTAGTATTGTAGAAAGTTAGCACCCACCTCTCTCCTAGAAAAAATGAAATATTCTAGGAAATATTAAAAAGGCAGAATATTATATTTTCTCTAAAGGAGAAACATGTTTCTAAAGACATAAATTTAGAGCCTCAACTCCCTCCCTCCCCCTAGCAGATATTTTGGTGCCAACCTATCTACAACAGGGGTCCCCAACCTTTGCAACTTTAAGTCTGAAGGACTTCAGCTCCCAGAATTCTCCAGCCAGCAAAGCTGCAAGGGTTGGAGACCCCTGATCTATAAGACAGAAGCATGGTTCAGCTAATCTACAAAACAAAAGATCTTCAACCTCAGGACATGATAGAATTAGCTTTCACTCAAGATCCAAAGTAGGACAAAGACATTAAGCCATAATAGGAATTGCCCAACAGCCTTTCAAAACACATGCCTCTTCATTACATCATCTCCCAGTGAGATTCAACCAATCCTGGGACTCCAAATAGCCTACAAAATTACCCCTGCATGGCCCATGGGAGTCTGACAACCAATCAGGATATTTGCCCTTACACAGGAACAGGAAACTCTAAGAGGCGCTCAAGAAAGGGTCTCTCTCTCTCTCTCTCTCTCCCCCCTCTCTCCCATGTGCTCATTTGCCCAGGACCCAAAAAAACCATGTGGTCATGTCCTCCATTAAATCATTTTTCCAAACAGCCTCCATGTTTCCAGTTTCTTTCTCCCCACTTGGAACTGAACCCAGGTGGACATTTCTTCCAACAGTATCAAAACCCAAAAATGTTAGCCAAATATAAAAGAAGAACAAAAAACGCAAACAAAAATAGACACAGAAAACTGACAAAATATACATAATGAAAAAATAAAACCCAACACTCTGCTATTAAATAGCAACTTACACCTTAACCACATGTGGAACTATTGATTGCACTTTCCACTATGCCAGTAAAAACTGAGATGATATCCAGAGGCTGAAGCCACATACAAGATGTTAAATCAAGATTTTAAATCAAAGGTAACAGAGTCTTTCCACTGGAATAAAGCAATCGTTTAGCTACGGACCATTTGGTAAGCCCAAAAACTCTTCGTACTTGGAAAGATTCCAGACTTTTAACACAAAGTTGCAAAGCATTAATAACTGTACGCCTTATCCAAAACCACATTAGCAACTATATAAATATGAAACCAAAAGAGTACAATCAAAGAACAGACTGAAAACTTCAGTGTCTCGACCATTATATTAACCACAAACTGAAACAATACATTACTATTTACTTATTATATAGAGAAGAGGGGTTTTTTTGCTCACAAACTCAAAAGAAAGGTTTACCAGCATTGTATTTCCCCCCTCTTTTATTCCCATTCAACAACCCATCAAAATCTTTAGTGCATTCCTTATCAGTCCATTCAGAATGATTTATTATTTCTCAGGGGAAAGAATATCTCTTTTAGATCTGTCAGGCACTTACTGAGAGAGTGGAACTGCAGTGGTATTTTAATTGATGAACTGCGTAGGTCTATAGTACTTTAAATCACGAGGAAAGGCTTTTAAAAGTATAAGCGAGTCAATGTCTCTAGAATCTTTGAAGGGTCAGGAGTCAAACTAACTCCTTGCCATTCATCCATGGTGAGAAAGGCTCCTTCTGAAGTCTTTAATTACAGTCTGTTTTCCTTTGCTTGTTGAGATTTATGATGGGAGATTAGAAGATAATTTCCCCTCCTGATAACTTGTTTGGGGACACATAATTCATTCCAACATCTGTCAGTTAATACAAGCTAATTGTAATGGGGCACATGCACATGCATGGTGTATGGCAGGGGTCTGCAAAGTCGGCTCTTTTAAGACTGGTGGACTTCAACTCCCAGAGTTCCCCAGCCAGCTATGCTGGCTGGGGAACTCTGGGAGTTGAAGTCCACCAGTCTTAAAAGAGCCAACTTTGCAGACCCCTGGTGTATGGTGAATTAGGTTCTCTGATTCCAATGAAGAGGGTCCTAAACCCTCCATCCACAATGCTTAGGGAAAACATATTTAGCAATGCTAAGTAATTTAATCCTGTTAGTTAATCCCTTTACACTAGATCTCTATCTCTGCTGGTTTGCTCAGGAGGAGGCATATGATAATATTCCTGCCTTTTTAAAAATCAGGTGCTTAACCAGACTGGTGAGGTGGTTCTAAATGTCAGAAGTTGACTCACTGACATTCATTAGGAAGGCAAGTGTTGGTGTATACCAAGATTAAAGGAATAGGAAGCGGGGTTGTAAGAAAATAGAAGGAAAATGAAAGAAGAAAGAATTCAATCAGCCATTCTTAGAAGCCATAGGCATCCACACTTCAAAGTTAAACCTCAGAACACAATCCATGAAATAAAATTAAATCAATAACACTTTTCGCTCCAGTGATTTCTACTTGGCTTTATAATTTCCAATCCAGATTTCATGGGTTGCTTTTTCCCTTTAATTGGCATGAAGCCATCATTGAGAAATTTTCTGAAGGGACCATTGGACCAGAACTAGGAAGAAATCTGTCCATCCTTGGCCATGGAAGTTCCTTGAGTGATTTTAGACAAGTTGTTTGTTGCCCAACTCATCTCCCTAGGTTACAAGTAGATTTTGTTTAGTGACTTCCTTGTTTAGCAACAATTCACAATTACGAGAAGATGAAAATGTAACTTTATGAACAGTCTTGGCAGTTATGGCTTTTGCATGCCTGTAAAGCAAAGAAAGCATGGTCATCGTTTCACTTAATGACTAAGTTGTTGATCACAGTTATTGTTGCTAAATGGAGACTATCTGTAATTTTGGGGAAATGGAGGAAGGAAGCAATTCTATGTACGCTGTTCTGAAAATACAAGTATTGTGAGTGGGTAAACCAATAAACAAATCGGATCAATAATGTGAAGTCAGTGTTGACTTTTTGGTGACTACGTGGACTAGATCCGTGATGGTGAACCTATAGCATGCATGCCACAGAAGGCACATGGAGCCATTCATTAGGGCCTGCGAGGCATTGCCTGTCAACTCCAGTGTGCATGTGTGCGCTGGTCAGCTGACTTCAGCCTTCATTTTCAGCCATTTTTCATCCTCCGGAGGCTTCCCTGAAGCCTCTGAAGGGCAAGAAAAACCCCAATGTGCAAATCAGAAGTTTGGGAATGGACTTCCAGTTTGCGCGTTGGGTTGTGCTTGGCAACAGCCGAGGATGGAAGAGTTTGCTCAGGAGCAACACCAGTGAGGAAGACAGCCAGGTCAGAGCGAAGCATAGCCCGAGCTCTCTGGGACGGGTAAGAAAGTGTGGACAGGGGAAGGTTAGAGAGAGTACTGGGCAGGAGCCATAATAGGAGTAGGGCAGCAGCTTTTCTTTGCCCCTGCCTGGAGAAGGATTCTCCTGGCGCAAGGAGACCAAGAGAGGGAGGCTCAAGGCAGCTCCACCCTAACCCAGAGGTGACCCAGGGTTGCTCTTGCTCTTGGGCAACAGGTCCGCCTCCTCCCCTCCTCAAGCCCGGCAAAGAAGCCTGCTTCTCCCACCAGATCCACCCAAGGAAGGAGAGAGAGAGCCCAATTTGGTTGAGGTGCCTCTCACTGAACCAGAAGCACCAGGCCACCACCCCTTCTGGGTTAGCCTTAAACTCCACCCCTCACTGCCTGAGAAAAGGAGCTTTATTTTCTCACTCACAGCGGGGAACGTCACAGTCTCTGGCCCTTAACTGCTTCTTCTAGCTCAGAGAGAGGCATCTTGCCTGAGCCCAGCTCTCTCTCTCCTTCCTTGTGTGGATCTGGCAGGAGAAGGGGATTTCCTTGCCAGGCTTGAGGAGGGGGGGAAGCAGAACTATTCCCAGAGGATGAGAGCAACCCCCGGTCATGGCTGAGTGCAGACAGATGCTGCAGGAGGACAGGAAAGAAGCCAGTATTGGCAGAGACCAGAGAACCCATGTGGGGAGAAAGGAGGCAAGCTGGCTTGAAACTGGGTGGGCGGTTTGTGGCTGGTGCGTCCTTTGCTTGTTGGGCTGCTCCCCTTTGCCCTTAGTGACGGGGGCTGCATTTTCCCATTGTGGTGTGGTGGAGGGATGCATCACCTTCATTCCCCACCTGGCTTTTGGAAGAGCAGACCGAGGGGCTCCATTGGGGCAGTCGGTGCCCATTGGGTCCCAGCAGAGGGGGCGAGGAGATCCCAGCTTGCATGCAGGAGTAAGGGCATCTTTAAGTTTGCAGCTTTCTCAGAACCATTGCAAACTGGTCAGGGACGGCGCCCCCGATGCCCAATGCCTTCCACCCACAGCATCTGTGGCCACTGCTCCCTGCTGCCTTCGAAGGCAAGCACACCTCTTGATGGGGTGGCTGTGTTTGCCCGCTCCAGACCCCAAGCCTCGCTGCTACTGTGGGTGGAAGGCGCTAGGCATCAGGGGCACGATCCCTGCCCAGTTTGCAGCAATGCCGAGAAAGCTAAAAAAGCCTAAAGGTGCCCTCGCAGGTCAGCCATGTTTGGCCCAGCGGGAAGCGTCATGAAGCTTCAGTCCAGGACCGCGTGAGCATGGCCAACCCACCAAGAGTAGCAGTTGCCTCTGTTGCCTCTGAAGACGGCAGGGAGCAGCAGGTGCAGCTGCTGTGGGTAAAGGCACTGGGCATTGGGGGGCGCTGGCCCTGCCTTGTTTGCAGCGGCACTGAGAAATCCACAAGCCTAAAGGCACCCTCATAGGTCAGCCGTGCTTGCCTGGGCAGAGTGGCCACGAGGCTTGGGGCATGGAGTGGGCCAGCACGGCCAACCCACTGAGAGGAGCAGTTGCCTCTATTGCCTCTGAAGGCAGCGGGGAGAGGTGGGCATGGCTGCTGTGGACTCCCACAGCAGCCATGCCCACCTCTCCCCGCTGCCTTCAGAGGCAATAGAGGCAACTGCTCTATTGGACGCTGGGTCCATTGCTTCCAAAATGGCTGTTATCTTCCTCCCTGGGCTCCATCTCCAGGCAGATGGAGCGAGAGCCCTGGGCTAAGCCCATTGGCCACAGCTGCCACTTCCAAGAGCAGGCTGCTCAGCTCGCCCCCAGCACAGTGCCTCGGGAGGGCCTTCAGGGGGGGAGGAGTCTGTTTTCACCCTCCCTAGGCTCCTAGAAAGCCTCTGGAGCCATGGGAGGGTGAAAAAAGTGTCTATTGGCGGGCAAAACTGCGGGGGAGAATGGGCGTCGCATGAGCATGTGTGTGTCGCATGTCCATGGGGAGTCGTGCACATAGTATTATGGGTGTGGGCACGCCCACCTATGACCCACCTGCACTCCCCCCACTTTTGGCATGTGATGGCAAAAAGGTTAGCCATCACTGAACTAGACCATGCAGTTTCCTTCTTGCCAATATTTCAGAAGTGGTTTGCCATTGCCTGCTTCCCAGAGACAAGAAGGAGTGATTGGTCCAATGTCATCTATCTAACTTGGTGCCTAAGGTGAGGCTAGAAATCACAGTCTCTGAGTTTCTAACTTAGTGCCTTAATCACTCCACCAAGCCAGCTCTCTAGTCGGAAGGGTTCATCATAACAAATCCTGTTTTCAGAGCAAGTGCAATCTATAATTTCAGCTTCATTTTACCTTGCAGCAGCTTTGGCTACATAAAAGGAACAGAGGAATTCATTCATTTCAACCTTTTGCTTCTGTTCATTATCTTCAATTGATGTACTTAAGCTCTTTATTCAACCTTAAGATAGATGCTCTGTTTGGAAAACAGGCAAGCTGGAATCAGCTGGTGGAACCAACAATATGATGACATTTGTAAAATGTGACACTGACACCATTTACTACAAGAACGCCATAGAAATTTGGCCAAAGGGGAGGTTTACAATTTAATAATTGCAAATTAACGGCGTGCTTAATGAACAGTATGGGAAAGATCATTCCCACATATACTGCACAATCCAAGGGTGCAGGAAACAGGGCAGAAGATATAAACTTTGTCATTTCAATTGAAGGCTGCTTAGCTGGACTCTGACCTTCACCTAGGACAGAGGCTTTAGGTGGAGGGCAACACCAAACGAACAAAATCAGACTGATCAAAGTCCTGCTCCTTCAGTGGCCACTTTGCCTTAACAATTTCACTGGTGTGAGAGAACCAAAGGATATGTTTTCTCCATGATGAATCTTTTCAGCTATATCCTTTGTCGTTTTAGTAACCACCAGATCATGCCCTGTATTTCTACATAACAGAAGCAACAATACATAAAATGAGATCTGCCATGTATCTGCCATGTTTTGGTCGCCACGATGTAGAAAAGACGTGGAGACTCTGGAAAGAGTGCAGGGAAGAGCAACCAAGATGATTAGGGGACTGGAGACTAAAACATATGAAGAACGGCTGCAGGAGCTGGGTATGTCTAGTTTGATGAAGAGAAGGACCAGGGGAGACATGATAGCAGTGTTCCGATATCTCAGAGGGTGCCACAAAGAAGAGGGAGTCAAACTATTCTCCAAGGCACCTGGGGGCAGGACAAGAAGCAATGGGTGGAAACTAATCAAGGAGAGAAGCAACTTAGAACTAAGGAGAAATTTCCTGACAGTTAGAACAATTAACCTCTGGAACAGCTTGCCTCCAGAAGTTGTGAATGCCCCAACCCTGGAAGCCTTTAAAAAGATGTTAGATAGCCATTTGTCTGAAATGGTATAAGGTTCCTGCCCACGCAGGGGGTTGGACTAGAAGACCTACAAGGTCCCTTCCAACTCTGCTATTGTATTGTATTGTATGTAGTCCAAGCTATGCGTACATGTAAAAATCCAATACAAGTAATAACTTTGGGCCATTTTTCACATTTATGACCGTTGTAGCATCCTCATGGTCACATGATCGAAATTCAGATGCTTGGGAACTAACTCACATTTATGAGTGTTGCAGTGTCCAGGGGTCATGTGATCCACCTTTTGTGACCTTCTGACAAGTAAAGTCAACGGGAAAGCCAGATTCACTTAAAACTGTGCTACTAAATTATCAATGGAGGTGATTCACTTAACAACTGTGGCAAGACAAGTTGTAAAATGGAGCAAAATCCACTTAACAGATGTCTCACTTAGCAACAAAAAAATTGGGTTCAGTTGTGGTCACAAGTCAAGGACTACCTGTAGTTTGAAGAAGGAGCAATGTGTAGGGATTGGCAAACTTCAACATGTCATGTTCTTCATGGTACCCTTTATCTTGTTGATCAAAAGTCGATAACATCCTTGCATTAAGCACTGACCTTCAATTTTTTTTCATCTCTGTGGAACTATAGGACTATTACGACATCACTTGAACTGCGGGCTCATATTTTTAACCTTTGCAGACTTGGGTATTAAGGAGCAAAATGGCTGTGTTAATTTTCAAAACTTAAAGATCTCCACTTTGTTACCAAAATCTAACCAATAACCAAATGATGCAATTCCAAGGCTGCTCTGGGGAGTCTCAAATACCACAGAGTCTCAAAAGAGGTTGAGATCTGTTTTAGGAATATGGTTTAGTCCAGCATTGCCTATTAACCAGAGGTGGGTTCCTACCAGTTCAGACCGGTTCGGCCGAAGCGAACTGGTTCTCTCATCCCTCCTGTTCAACACCTATGTGAAGCCGCTGGGCGAGATCATCCGTGGTTTTGGGGTAGAGTACTATCTGATTTTATCCAGAGTTTCCCTCTTGTCGGATGCCTGACGAAGTAAGTCATCGGCCATCTGCCTTAAATCCTTTTCTTCCCTTAGGAGTTCTGATATGGATGGGGGTGGGGGGGGGCGTCGTCGTCTGGTGGTGGTAACCCCCGAGCCTATGTCTCCTGTCATCCCCACCAGCGATGCGGTTTAGATGATTCTTCGGCCTTCGGGTCTAAATTTAGGCTTGCTAAAAAGTCCAGTACTGACCTCGAATCATCCTTTTGAGCGGCGATATTGGATGCGGCCTCTCCCATGCTCGGGCCCGGCAACTCCACTTTGGCAGATTCTGACATCAGGTTATGATTTGTAGTGACTTCCTGCTTAATGTCAGGGCCCCTTTCTTCGAATACTCAAGAAAGACCACACTTACACATTGTTTGGAATGTATAAGGCTACTTTTACTGAATACAGAAGATCAAGGGACCATGGTGAAGCAGGAAGTAACTAGTTTAGGCGCGAAGAATGATTATTAAAGCTTAAGCCCACCCCAATAGCCCTAACCCCCCCCAGCAGTGTCCAATGCACTTTCGTCTCCGACATCAGGTGGGCAGTTCGTCCAACACCATCATCAGCATGGAATGTGAGACCGTTAAGCCACAGATAACACCGGCCGGTAACATCTTCCACCAATCTTCCACCAGCTCACATAATTAACCCCTATAGCCCCACCCTCCCCGTTTCCATGGCAGCCAAGCAGCATAGGGAGAAACGAAGAGCAAAGGCTGACAACACCGACGATACTCAGTTGTACATCTCTACCCCTAACCACCCCAAGGATGCCGTTGAAGTAATATCCCGGTGTTTGGAAGCCGTGTGGGTCTGGATGGGGAGGAACAAGCTCCAACTCAACCCATCCAAGACCAGGTGGCTGTGGTTTCCGACGTCTCGATATAGCCAGTTAGTGCCATCTTTGGCTATCGGGGGTGAGTCATTAGCCCCCACGGAAAGGGCTCGCAACTTGGGTGTCCTCCTGGACTCTCGGCTGTCCATGGATGACCATGTGACGGCCGTGGCCAGGGGGGCTTTCTATCAGGTCCACCTGATACGCCAGTTGCGCCCCTTTCTAGATCGGGACGCCCTACGCACAGTCACTCAAGCCCTCGTTATCTCCCGCCTGGACTACTGTAATGCTCTCTACACTTTGTTACCAAAATCTAACCAATAACGAAATGATGCAATTCCAAGGCTGCTCTGGGGAGTCTCAAATACCACAGAGTCTCAAAAGAGGTTGAGATCTGTTTTAGGAATATGCTTTAGTCCAGCATTGCCTTTTAACCAGAAGTGGGTTCCTACCAGTTCAGACCGGTTCGGCCGAAGCGGTAGGGATATGCTGGTCTGGGTGGCAGAACTGGCAGCGACCCAGGCTGGCCACTCCCCCAAATTGCCACCATTGCTGCCGTCATCTTTTTTTGGAGTTCTGCGCATGAGCGTGCAGGGCGCATCCAGTATGTGCACAAGCAAATTGGCAGTAATGCTGGCTAGAACCCACCCCTGCTTTTAACATAGGCAACGAGCTAATTTGTGAAGAAGTCTGGAAAAACAGATAGAGACATATGTCTTAGGTTGGAAAATTGCCTCAGTTTTCTTGCATTTGCATGCTGTAAAATGAGCAGCTGTTGCTAAAGATTTGTCACATCTATGCCTACTCAGAGTCATTCAGCTCATGCAGTTTCATATCTAGCAAGAGCCTGTATGTCTCATTTGCTTGGTCAATTTCCCCTCAGAAAAGGGAAAGAATAACTCAAAACATAAAAATGTAAGCGACATTACATTATTTTAGCAGTTGAAACAGAAGTAGGGCAATTTGATCTGTCTCTCCTGAATAATAAATCTCCATTGAATTCAACGAGGTTTATTCTAGGTAAATATTGAATATGGATCTGCAGCCTTCCTTCTGTGATTTTGTTCTGAGAGAGCCTTATAAATTTAGAGATCATGTAAAATCAATCTCGGACAGAAGATGCTAAAATTCAGTTCCATTTGTTGAAGTTGGGATGGGGGGAAGGCATGCAATGGTCAGCAACTCAGTTTTATGTAAATATCCACAATCATTCTTATTACTGGGTAATGTTTGATTTAGCCATCATGATGTCATCTGCCAGACCACTGCATAAATAGTAAGCAAGTTAAATGAGGAGGTATACAAGAAGGGAAGCTTCTGTGGGTATGTAATTATCATTATTTCTTAATTGAAGTAATTACTATTAAACTTTAAAAATAACAGAGATCTACTATTTAAAAAAATATTAAAACATAATTTTTACATAATTAAAAATATACAAAAACAGATGTAGAGCTGCATGCGCGAGCTGCATTGGCTTCCTGTGGTCTTTCGGGTGCGCTTCAAGGTTCTGACGACCATCTTTAAAGCGCTCCATGGCTCGGGGCCTAGTTATATGCGAGACCGTCTCCTGCCCCATACATCCCTTAGACCGATACGCTCCCACAGAGAGAGCCTTCTCAGGGTGCCGTCGGCCGGACAATGCCGACTGGCGACACCCAGGGGAAGAGCCTTCTCTGTGGCGGGCCCTGCCCTTTGGAACGACCTACCCCCTGAACTCCGGACCATCACCGACCTCCGCCTCTTCCGCCAATGTCTAAAGACATACTTTTTTCATCAAGCCGGCCTAGCCTAACCTCCCATGGGGACTTTTAGAAAAGTTTTAAATTGGGTTTTTAATAATTGGTTTTAGCATAGGATTGGGATTATTTAATATATATTTTAAATTATTTATTTATATTCTATTTTGTATATCTTTTTAAATTTCCTGTGCGCCGCCCTGGGTCCTCTGCGGAGAAGGGCGGGATATAAATGTAATAAAATGAAAAAAAAATGAAAAAAGATGCAGAAGCTAAAAGAAAAAAAATTCTTATTTTAAAATATTTTTATTTTAAAAATAAAATCTGGCTTGGCAACAGATTTTTAATTATTTATGCGTTTTGTTGACTGAATACAATCACTGTTTTATTTTAATCCCACCCGTGTTCTCTTTGAACCTTTTATTTTTCAAATTACACCTCCAATTATTAAAATAATTGGAGCTTTTACTTTAGAAATAATGAATAACTTCCATTCAGTCCTGTAAGTGAATGTTGTGAGCAATAATGGTCCCTTGTATAAAGTAATTCAGGGCCTCTGAGGCTTCAGAGAAGATTCCTAACTGTTTGGAGTAACAGAATTGACTTACTCTCTTTAATATTTCCCCTCCCCTGCCATCTTGAGTGCTGGCATGCAATTTATTGAAGGTTGAGGTATATATATATATATATCAGCCTTTGATAAATTGCATGCCAACACTCAAGATGGTGGTGGTGGGAGGTGGGGAATATTAGAGAGAGAAAGTCAATTCTATTGCTTCAAACACTCCAAAAAAGAAGCCATTTGAAAAACTTTTGGAAGCTTCTCTGAAGCCTCAGAGGCTCCCATCTATATGCAGCTACTACAGGAACCCTGTTCATTTCTCAGGTTTCTCTCCAAAATGGTATTTCTTCATGCAATGTTTTTGGCATCCCAGTGCAGTATCAACGATGTTTATAAGACGATCTAGGATCATACATCAATGCATAATTTATAGAAGAGATGACATTACTTTCATAAAAGCACCTTGGGGGAAAAACAAAATATACAGGGAAATGTATGAGCAGGAAAAATAAAGGCTGGGCTGTGCGCCAAGTTTATTATATGCCTAAGTGAAGAATGGAAAACAATGCATTGGGAGCTGCCCACAGTTGCTTATAAGATTGGAAGCTATATAAATGTTCTACATAAACAAATACCCCAAACATTGAAGAGCCCTACTATAAGTTTTAAAATTATGTCTGCCAGGTGCTATTTGCAATACAATACAATAGCAGAGTTGGAAGGGACCTTGGAGGTCTTCTAGTCCAACCCTCTGCCTAGGCAGGAAGCCCTATACCGTTTCAGACAAATGACTATCCAACATCTTCTTAACAAGGGGCATTCAAAACTTCTGGAGGCAAGCTGTTCCACTGAATAATTGTTCTAACTGTCAGGAAATTTCTCCTCAGTTCTAAGTTGCTTCTCTCCTTGATTAGTTTCCACCCATTGCTTCTTGTTCTGCCCCCAGGTGCCTTGGAGAATAGTTTGACTCCCTCTTCTTTGTGGCAACCCCTGAACACTGCTATCATTTCTCCCTAGTCCTTCTTTTAATTAAACTAGACATACCCAGTTCCAGCAACCGTTCCTCGTATGTTTTAGCCTCCAGTCCCCTAATCCTCTTGGTTGCTCTTCTCTGCACTCTTTCTAGAGTCTCCACATCTTTTCTACATCGTGGTGACCAAAACTAAATGCAGTATTCCAAGTGTGGCCCTACCAAAGCATTATAAAGTGGTATTAACATTTCACGTGATCTAGATTCTATCCCTCTGTTTATGCAGCCTAGAACTGTGTTGGCTTTTTAGGCAGCTGCTGCACACTACTGGCTCATATTTAAATGGTTGTCCACTAGGACTCCAAGATCCCTCTCACAGTTACTACTATTGAGCAAGGTACCACCTATACTTTACCTGTGCATTTTGTTTTTCTTGCCTAAATGTGGAACCTTACTCTTTTCTCCATTGAATTTCATTTTATTAGATAGTGCCCAATGTTCAGGTTTGTCAAGATCCTTCTGTATTTTAAGCCTATCTTCTGGAGTGTTGGCTATTCCTGCCATCTTGGTGTCATCTGCAAATTTGATGAGTTCCCCATTTATCCTCTCATCCAAATCATTGATGAAGATGTTGAAGAATACTGGGCCTAAAACAGAGCCTTGGGGTACTCCACTGCATACTTCCATCCATGTACATGCAGTTCCATTGAGGACTACATCTTGAGTGCGGTTGGTCAGCCATTTATGAATCCATCTGGTGGTGACGCAGTCTAACCCACATTTTTCTACTTTAACATAATATGAAACATATTTCATTATGTTTGTTCATTTAAACCAATGATGGGCCTCACAAAGGAGAGAAAAATGTAGCAAAATGATATTGCATATGCGAAAAACATGGAAGTAAACTAAAATTCTTGCATACAGCATTCAAAAATGAATCTCCATCTATGGTCAAGAATACCAGAATTGGGGGCCAAAAAGATGCAATCAGCTAGTGCTGACTTACAGTATTTAAGGAAGGGAAGAGAACCAAAGCAGGACTCTGGAGACTTGAAGGCCTGTCTTCTTTTCGTATGGAAAATTTGTTATATAGCCATGTGGTAGCTATGCTTCCTCAAACATGCTTAAAACAACAGGCAGAATAAAATGATAATTTATTCTTATTGCCATGATCAATAGAAAAATCTGGCATTACGAAGTACTATTAACTAACTCAAAGGAATCAAATTAATATTATTAAGGCTAATTGCCTGGTTATGATTACTGGTGCTCCAAACCAATATAATTATTAATAGTCATGTTCCATCCCATAAAAGTTATGAGGAATAAATGAAAATTCTGAACAGGCAGAATGCTATCATTGAAAGGAGTCTGATTAACTGCAAGAAGGAGGTGCCTCTATTATTATGACAAAAGCAGTAACAAAATAGAATTTTTGCAGATGTGTTACCACCACTGGGACACGGTGTTATAAAAGCAAGCCTATTGGCAAGCACTGTATGCTAACAATCAGATTGCTCTCAAAATGATAATAATGCTAATTCTTTCTCATGCAGCTTGAACGGCAGACTAGTGAAAAAGGAAGAAAAATTTCCTCGAGCATTCAGATAATATAAAACTTCAGTTGGCTAATTTCCTATTATGTGGCTCACCTCTTCGTGCTAAAAGTTGGGAGTGACAATAGGATCCCCATATTGGTCTGCTGGTGGGAAGTAACAGCATTCTGGGTGCCTTTGGCATCATGCTGGCCACATGACCACAGAGATGTCTTTAGACAGTGCTGGCTCTTGGGCTTAGAAACGGAGATGAGCACCACCCCTTAGAGTTGGGAACGACTACTTTACTTTACTTTTATTTGATTTCTATACCACCCTTCTCCCTTTCGGGACTCAGGGCAGTGTACAGCCAGAATAAAAATGATAATACAGAATTTAAAAAACCGTATTAAAAAGAAATATTAAATAATTGGCCGATATTTAAAATCCCAAACTAAAGTCACTATTAAAAATCCCTTTAAAATTATGATAGCCCGGCAGCACAAAATAGGTGCGTCTTCAGGGCCCGATGGAAGAGATGTAGGTCCAAGATTGTCCTTAGTCCAGGGGGTAGGTCATTCCAGAGGGCGGGAGCTGCCACAGAGAAGGCTCTCCCCCTGGGGGTCGCCAGCCGGCATTGTTTAGCTGATGGCACCCTGAGGAGGCCTTCTCTGTGGGAGCGAACTGAACGGTGGGAGGTATTTGGTAGGAGGAGGCGGTCTTGCAGGTAACCAGGACTAGCACAAATGTGTAAGGGAAACCTTTACCCTGACCTTTATTGGCCTGCTGGCGAAACTACCATCACAAGATTCCAGTTGGTATAAAACTGTCCAGAAACTGTCCAGAAAGACAAGGAATAGTCTAGAATAGACTATAAGTGAGCTCCAAGGAGAAGGCTGCCCATGTTTTGATATGAAAAAGGAAGACGAATATAAAAAACTATCTGACATCTGTTCAAAATACTAGAAGAACATTTTTGTAGTTGATATTGCAGTAGGTCAGGAGTCTGCAAAGTTGGCTCTGGCTGGCTGGCTGGGGAATTCTGGGAGTTGAAGTCCACCAGTCTTAAAAGAGCCGACTTTGCAGACCCCTGCAGTAGGTTATCTTCCTACCCACTCATCCTTCTAGCCAGACAGTGTCTGAATCTGAATACACATTCAGATTGGCAAGTTTTGGTTTTTTGGGCATACAGGCACAGACAGATTTCACCTTGCTCTCCCCTCACTTCTCCTGAAGAGGAAAAAGATCTCTTTTTAAAAGAAAAGACAAAGGCAGAACTCTGGAAAAATAGAACAAGAGGCTTTTGTTCCTGAATGGGCAAAAAAAGATGGATCAAAGACTGGAATTACATCATAAACTGGAGGAGGTTAGGTAAAATAAAAGCTCGCCACAGGGTTTCAGGATTTAGTTGATCTCCAAGGAAAAATTAACTACTCTAGACAGACATTACATACATTTAAATTTCTGTTCTCTCTGTGTGCTAGAGGGCTGATTTCACTTAATCCTTTTTCTCTGCATTGGTAGCTCATACAAATGGAAAGCCATTATTTTTCTGAGATCCCTAGTTATACTAAATTATCTGTGGTCAAACACAGGGGTCTCCAACCTTTGCAACTTTAAGTCTGAAGAACTTCAGCTCCCAGAATTCTCCAGCCAGCAAAGCTGGCTGGAGAATTCTGGGAGCTGAAGTCCTTCAGACTTAAAGTTGCAAAGGTTGGAGACCCCTGGTCTAACAAGATGTTGTTAACCTCTTGGGCTTCCCCACTCTAGCTCAACCCTTTCAATTTTGCACTGGTTCTCCAGGGTATACATACTAGAAATTACAATACAGTCCATACTTTCGAATGTAAGAAAAAAAAGTTTTGTTTGATCAGACCATAGGTCTATATAATATTCTGGTATTTATCCATAAGAATAGCACAAAGGTATCTCAAGTAGCTGACATTCAAAAATGATTTCTTCTGATATATTATAGATAATATTGATGCAAATGTTTCTTCATTGATTTGCCTAATTGCTTGAAAACCATCAGTTCTGGTGATCCGCAAAACCTCCCACCTCCTTCCTGTAATTTGTATCCCTTATGTCCTATCCTATACAATAAACCAAAGAATAAATTGCATGGCTTGGCTATGTTCCCCTAGTAGGGGTGTTTACTGCAATTCAGCTTCATTGGATGACCTGAAGTTTCATATTATCTAGTATTATTGTATGATGAGAATGAAACATCTATTTTCTTGACACTATTTATAGCTTCGATCTTATCCCAGTCTACTTGCCTTTGTTCCAAGCTCAGATGCTTTCAGATGTGTAACCTTTGCTCTCTGAAGACTTGCTGTAACCCCTTGTTGTTTTTTCCTGAACTTTTCTTATGTCTTCAACCATCTTAAATCTTGACTCTCCAAAAACAGAAAGAGAAACGCCTCATCTTTTCCAGGTGTTCTGAGCCTCAAGGGCACCTCCCCAGGTTCATTTTTTGATGTGTGATGGCTGGAACTACACACAGTATTCTAAGTATGATTGTGTTATGCCTTTGTTTAAATGATTTTTGATCCTAGCAATTTTATTTAGATTCTTTCCTTCTTAATCTTAAAATGGACTTTGTGGTTTTCATAATGGTAATTCCCCTGTTACACCTATTCACGGAGTGATCCACTCCTCCATGTTTCTATTTTGCCACCCCTTTTGGGGAAAAAAATCTAGGTTTTGCTTGTGGGCAACTTTCATCTTACCCTGGATCCTCTGGGGGAGTGTCTGTGACAGAATTCGTAGACTTCCCTACACATGGCTCATCCTTACTTTCAGATCACTTCTGAACAAACGTAAAAATACCAGTCACAGCACGCTTTCCACTGTTTGCATTATTCTGTCACAAGAACATTTCCCCCCTGCTCAATTTCATCCCTTCATTAGTTGGTTACTGAACCATAAGAGGACCCTGACTTTCATCCAATGACTGTTAACTGTTCTGATAACTTCTAATTGCTTTTGCTTATCATCCATTTGACAAGGACTGTAAGTCTCCTCCTCCTTGTCCTCCTTTGTCTTCTTCTTCATTAAAACAGGGGTCTCCAACCTTTGCAACTTTAAGTCTGAAGGACTTCAGCTCCCAGACTTCTCCAGCCAGCTTTGCTTTGGATCAGGACAATAGTTAGAAAGGCCTTTAGATCAGGGGTCTCCAATCTTTGCAACTTTAAGTCTGAAGGATTTCAGCTCCCAGACTTCTCCAGCCAGCTTTGCTTTGGATCAGGACAATAGAAAGGCCTTTAGATCAGGGGTCTCCAACCTTTGCAACTTTAAGTCTGAAGGACTTCAGCTCCCAGACTTCTCCAGCCAGCTTTGCTTTGGATCAGGACAATAGAAAGGCCTTTAGATCAGGGGTCTCCAACCTTTGCAACTTTAAGTCTGAAGGACTTCAGCTCCCAGACTTCTCCAGCCAGCTTTGCTTTGGAACAGGACAATAGTTAGAAAGGCCTTTAGATCAGGGGTCTCCAACCTTTGCAACTTTAAGTCTGAAGGACTTCAGCTCCCAGACTTCTCCAGCCAGCTTTGCTTTGGATCAGGACAATAGTTAGAAAGGCCTTTAGATCAGGGGTCTCCAACCTTTGCAACTTTAAGTCTGAAGGACTTCAGCTCCCAGACTTCTCCAGCCAGCTTTGCTTTGGATCAGGACAATAGTTAGAAAGGCCTTTAGATCAGGGGTCTCCAACCTTTGCAACTTTAAGTCTGAAGGACTTCAGCTCCCAGACTTCTCCAGCCAGCTTTGCTGGCTGGAGAAGTCTGGGAACTGAAGTCCTTCAGACTTAAAGTTGCAAAGGTTGGAGACCCCTGTATTAGAAGACCTAAAGATATGCAAGTAGAATGATTGATTGCAACCCTATTGTAATTAAAAACAACTATTTGTAGAAGCAATTATTAATGAAAGGCTGTATGCTCTCTTGTTTCATTAGAAATGGGATTGAAAAATTGTGTAGTTCCGAATTGCTAACACCAGATGATATATTATTTTTTGGTCACATCCATCCAGAAATGTGGCATGAACATTTCCTTTGACCTCTGCAAGTGTTAAAAGAGGAAATTTGAAAGTATCATTCAGAGTATGCCTTATATTTCTGAAAATATAACACGTTTTCTGAAATAAAAATTAAAGCTTTCCTATCTTTTGCTTGATCAGTTGTGAAAGCGATGCAGATTATATTAAAAGTGAATAATGAGGTTATGGGTCAATGCATAGATACTCATTTTTGGCTAGTGGTGTTAAGCAGCTTTAGGGATTTTAGCAAATTGACCCATCTTGTGATTTGAAGCTGTGTCAACTTCAATAAAATCGCAAGATGGTACAAATCAGGGTTAGTTTGAAACTTTGAATTTAGACCAGTTTAATTAAGAAGCATTAGTAAAACGTGGTAGAAAATGGTCTTGTTAAATGATTTTTTTAAACTGATTTTTGTACTTTTTGTATAATACAATAATACAATACAATACAATAGCAGAGTTGGAAGGGACCTTGTAGGTCTTCTAGTCCAACCCCCTGCATGGGCAGGAATCTTATACCATTTCAGACAAATGGCTGTCTAACATCTTTTTAAAGACTTCCAGGGTTGGGGCATTCACAACTGCTGGAGGCAAGCTGTTCCAGAGGTTAATTGTTCTTACTGTTAGGAAATTTCTCCTTAGTTCTAAGTTGCTTCTCTCCTTGGTTAGTTTCCACCCATTGCTCCTTGTCCTGCCCCCAGGTGCCTTGGAGAAAAGTTTGACTCCCTCTTCTTTGTGGCACCCTCTGAGATATCGGAACACTGCTATCATGTCTCCCCTGGTCCTTCTCTTCATCAAACTAGACATACCCAGTTCCTGCAGCCGTTCTTCATATGTCTTAGTCTCCAGTCCTCTAATCATCTTGGTTGCTCTTCTCTGCACTCTTTCCAGAGTCTCCACGTCTTTTCTACATCGTGGCGACCAAAACTGTATGCAGTATTCCAAGTGTGGCCTTACCAAGGCACTATACAGTGGCATTAACACTTCACGCGATCTAGATTCTATCCCTCTGTTGATGCAGCCTAGAACTGTGTTGGCTTTTTTGGCAGCTGCTGCACACTGCTGGCTCATATTTAAATGGTTGTCCACTAGGATTCCGAGATCCCTCTCACAGTTGCTACTATTGAGCAAGGTACCACCTATACTGTACTTGTGCATTTGGTTTTTCTTGCCTATATGTAGGACCTTACTTTTTTCACAATTGAATTTCATTTTATTAGACAGTGCCCAATGTTCAAGTTTGTCTAGATCCTTCTGTATCTTAAGCCTATCTTCTGGAGTGTTGGCTATTCCTGCCAGCTTGGTGTCGTCTGCGAATTTGATGAGTTCCCCATTTATCCCCTCATCCAAATCATTGATGAAGATGTTAAAGAGTACTGGGCCTAAAACAGAGCCTTGGGGGACTCCACTGCATACTTCCTTCCATGTAGATGCAGTTCCATTGAGGACTACACGTTGAGTGCGGTTGGTCAGCCAGTTACGAATCCATTTGGTGGTGGTGCTGTCTAACCCACAATTTTCTACTTTATCTAATAGTAGGTTATGGTCTACTTTATCAAATGCCTTACTGAAGTCCAGGTAAATTATATCAACAGCATTCCTCTGGTCCACTGATTTTGTTACTTTGTCAAAGAATGCAATTAGATTCGTCTGGCATGATCTGTTTTTGACAAACCCATGTTGGCTTTTGGCTATTACTTTGTTTGCTTCTAGGTGTTCACTTATTTGTTGTTTAATTATCTTTTCCAGAATCTTTCCTGGTATTGAGGTCAGGCTGATGGGTCTATAGTTTCCTGGATCTGTTTTTTTTCCTTTTTTGAAGATGGGAACCACATCTGCTCTTTTCCAGTCTTCTGGCAGTTCCCCGGTGCTCCAGGATCTCTGAAAGATATAGTTCAGTGGTTCTGAGATCTCGTCTGCCAGTTCCTTCAGAACCCTGGGGTGTAATCCATCCGGTCCTGGTGATTTGAACTCGTCCAGGGCAGACAGGTGCTCACTTACCATTTTCTTCTCTATTTCAACTTGTGTTCCTAATCTGATATTTGTGGTGCTGTTTTTGATTGATTGGACTGTTTTATCCCTTTGTGTAAAGACAGATGCAAAGAAAGAGTTAAATAGTTCTGCTTTCTCCCTGTTGCTTATCATCTTCTTGCCATTTTCTCCCAGCAGTGGACCAATTGTTTCCTTAACTTTTTTCTTATTTTTAACATGTTGGAAGAAGCTTTTTTTGTTATTTTTTACTTTTTTGGCAAGCCTTTCTTCATTGTGAGCCTTAGCTTTCCTCACTTCATCTTTACAGGCTCGGGCTATTTGCTGATATTTTGCCTTGGTTATGTCCCCCTTTTTCCACTTTTTATATTTATCCTTTTTGTCTTTCAATTTGTCAGAGAGTTCTTTATGCAGCCATGCTGGTTTCTTTTGGGAACTGTTATTTTTCTTCTTCATTGGTATTGCGCTGGACTGGGCTTTTATAATCTCATTTTTCAAAATTTCCCAAGCTTCTTGAGTTGTTTTCCCCTTGAGGATTCTCATCCATGGAATCCTTCCCAAGCTCTCTCTGAGTTTGTTGAAATTAGCTCTCTTGAAGTCTAAGACTCTAGTTTGACTTTGTTCAACTACTTTTGTTTGCATAATGTTGAATTCCAGTATTTCATGATCGCTTGCCCCCAAAGTTCCTGTAGCTTCTACACCTTCTATCATTTCCTCTCTGTTAGTGAGAATTAAGTCCAATATTGCTGATCCCCTTGTTCCCTTCTCTACCTTTTGGGAAACAAAGTTGTCTGCTAGGTTTGTTAGGAACCTGTTGGATCTTCCACTTGGTGCAGAGTTTGTTTCCCAATTGATGTCAGGGTAGTTAAAATCTCCCATTACTATTGCAGTGTGCTTCCTACATACCTTAGTTAGCTGGTTAGCAAAAAGTACATCCACTTCCTCTGCTTGGTTGGGTGGCCTGTAGTATAGACCTATGACAATATCATTCCCCCCCCAACCTTTAATATTGACCCAAATACATTCAAGATAGTTCTCATCATTGTTGTGCTCTATTTCTGTAGAGATGTAATTGTTTCTTATATATAGTGCAACTCCACCTCCTCTTTTATTTGGTCTAAGCATTTTAATTTTGTGATATAATAGAAATTATTTTCCTCTATTGTTGAAAATACTGATAAATCATGAATAATTAGGCCATCATGTCTTTAAAAAGTATTATTTTTTTCATCTACCTCTCATGCAGTACTTTAGTTCAAATTCTTCAGTAAATCTGGGCTGAATATTTATTTTTTAAAAATGAGATTGCCTTATTGTCATAAGCATTTTAAGCCCATGGAAGACCACTCCATTGGGGTTAGAGATTGGTTGCTGTGAAGAATGCAGGTGGTTCTTGGCTTAGCTTCTTAGAGCTTTTGATATTATCTAATGTTTGGTGAGGATTTATTAATGAAATGCTCACACAAACATTGAATGTATAAGTGCAGCGTTAAAATGCATGGCCACGAGTACACAACAATTAGCTTTAAAATAAGAATTCTTTTCTTAATGCTCTGTCTCCATTGTCTTGTAAAGTTACAGATATTCTTGCTTAGTGACCACGGTTGGCACTGGCAATTCCATCGCTGAGTTCTGCAGTTGCTAAGCAGAAATTCATATGACTATGATGGAATTATGATATCACTTCCCATTTGTTCATTAAGAGCATCATCATAATTAAGCAGGAGCTCCGGTGAGCAGATTTGCAATTTTACTGTCATGTGTTTTATCACCTCTGCTTATCATAACCAGAGTTGGGAAGCATGCAAAAGCATCATGTGACCATGTGACATAATGCACACATGCATTGGTCACAACATTAAAAAAAAAGCTGTTCACATTAATGTAATGGTTATAAGTGCAATGAGCTGGATTTTTTTACAGCACTATAATTTCTTTTAAAAAATATATTTTTATTATTTACATATAAGTATATCGAACACAGTGTGATTGTCCTGGTGTTTCATCCGCCATAGAAACTAAAGTGAAAGACAAATAACATAT
Organism: Rhabdophis nuchalis; assembly: GCA_039707465.1. NCBI lineage: Eukaryota > Metazoa > Chordata > Lepidosauria > Squamata > Natricidae > Rhabdophis > Rhabdophis nuchalis. Next base: position 38,137,949 of record CM077651.1, on the reverse strand, counting down.
ATGCTACTTACACATTGCTAGTCTTATACAATTATTTTTCACTAACATATTCATTCTAATACATATATAATATCTCATTTCATGTTAGCATCGTAATTTCAAACTCTCACTAAATGAGCGAGTTGGCAAGAGACGAATATCTCTATGTACGTATATAGTATCTATCTATCTATCTATCTATCTATCTATCTATCTATCTATCTATCTATCTATCTATCTATCTATCTATCTATCTATCTATCTATCTATCTATCTATCACCTGTCTCACTATCTCATCTCTCATTTACTGTATAACTTCTATCATTTCTCTCTTTCACTCGTATGTATGTATGTATGTATGTATGTATGTATGTATGTATGTATGTATGTATGTATGTATCTATCTATCTATCTATCTATCTATCTATCTATCTATCTATCTATCTATCTATCTATCTATCTATCTATCTATCTATCTATCTGCCTACCTGCCTACCTGCCTACCTGCCTATCTGTCTATTATCTATCTATCATCACTCTCACTATCTCATCTCACATTTTCTGTATACATCTTCTATCATTTCTCTCTCTCTCTCTCTCCCTCTCTCTCTCTCTCTCACACACACACCACATCTATCTATCTATCTATCTATCTATCTATCTATCTATCTATCTATCTATCTATCTATCTATCTATCTATCTATCTATCTATCTATCTATCTTAGGAATAGTGATCATTGTATTTGTCTTGTGAATAGGTTTCTGGTTCAAAACTTGGCAAAAATAAATGTACATGTGTTTACTATTTTTCGTCCAAGTAGTTACTTTTCCCTGGGCTCTTTTTAAAAATATCCAATACTGCTTGATTTTATTGTCTTTATAGTCCATTAAGATAGAAGAGATGCAAACTTCAATTTCTAATATTATAGCATTCTTGGTAAAAATAGCTTGCAGGGACATTAGGGAACTATCGACTCAGCTAAGGGGGTGTAGTTGCCTCTCCAAAGGAGCCAACGATTCAGGTTAGTCTGCCAAAAAAACAAAATGAACAGCTCAAGGTGATATACGAGGAAAAAAGTAAATTTCTCTACAATAATTAACTAATTAATTAAACAATTTATTTACTAAATTGCAACCTCCCAACTCCAATGATCTCTAGATGGTGTACAAACATCCTGCCCCAAAGTCCTAAAATAACAGATAAAACTTGAGATTTAATAATGGCACAAATCAAACTGAACAAAACATCATCCTTAAAAACAAGAATTCATAAACCCTAATACAGAGTGATATCATTTTTTTCCTTCCCTGTAAAAATGACTGGTGATTTGTCCTGGATGGGGAAATCAGCAGTGTGAATAAGTCCGTATATGCTAGTTAATACAGATACATTTGCCATTGCTAAATGCATGTAAAAATAAATTAAATGTGACTCCTGAAAGTCACATGACTGTTATGCCCACGGCAAGTGGTCATAGGAGATTGATGTATGTAGGCATCCTTAGGGACAGGACATATAATGTGTTTTCTGATATCACAATATAAAATCATCACAAATGAGTTTGGGATTTTGGAAGGGAAAATAAATCATAGTGGCATAGTGGTTAGAATGAAGTATTGCAGGCTAACTCTGCCGACTGCCAGCACTCTGATCCTGACCAGCTCAAGGTGAATTCAGTCTCCCATCTTTCCGAGGTCGATAAAATGAGGACCTAGATTGTTGAGGCAAATATGCTGATTCTGTAAACTATTTAGAGAGGTGTAAAACACACTGAAGTGGTATATAAGTCTAAGTGCTATTGCTAAAATGCAATGTCTGCATGTGTGCAATTGATAATAGTATTCATGGTTTTGCAAACATAAGCAAGACTGCAATTTTTCTTTATACTTTGGACCATAGTTGTCCTTTCTCACAACAGGTGTTGATGTTCAGGTAGAATGGTATTTGGCTCTCAACATATTAGTGTTTTTCCTGAATTTCAAAGAAGGCTATCTGGAAGATACTGTTCATAGGTCTCTTGAGTATCACCTATACCATAGATCAGGGGTGGGCAAACTTTACAACTTTAAGTCTGAAGGACTTCAGCTCCCAGACTTCTATAGCCAGCTTTGCTGGCTGGAGAAGTCTGGGAGCTGAAGTCCTTCAGACTTAAAGTTGCAAAGTTTGCCCACCCCTGCCATAGATACTATGGGTTGTTATAATCGAGACAAATTGTATTATATTGTTGAAGTAAAGCAAGGGAATATTTCTCTGGTGATTTGATTTACATTCTCCCTTTTACTCAAAAATGACACTCAACTAGTAATTCCTTGATTTGCTTTTTACTTTACCAATGTTACTTTTCTTTTCTAATGTCCCTCCAGTTTCTTTGGATTTCAGCCCTTGAGAATTTTGCCAATCAAAGAACAGTGGCTAATATAAAGAATGGTTCCTGGAACTGGACGTCTAGTTTAATGAAAAGAAGGACTAGAGATGATGTGATAGCAGTGTTCCAATATCTAAGAGACTGCCACAAAGAAGAGAGAAGGTCATTCTATTTTCCAAAGTACCAGAAGGCAAGACAAGAAGCAATGGATAGAAACTAACCAAGGAGAGAAGCAAACTAGAATGAAGGAGAAATTTCGTGACAGTTAGAACAATTAATTAGTAGGACAACTTGCCTCTAGAAGTTGTGGGAGGTCCAACACTGAATGTTTTAAAGAAGAGAATGGACAACCACTTGTCTGAAATGGTATAGGGTTTCTTGCCTGAGCAGGGGGTTGGACTAGAAGATCTCCAAGGTCCCTTCCAACTCCATTATTCTGTTATATCAATATATACAGATAGAAATTTTTAGTTAAAAAGCAAGCCTGCTGTTCCAAAAGCATTTGTACAAATGCAAAATTCAAGTAATGAAAAGTTAGATATTAGATGATGGGGGAAAAAGTAGTTGACTAATAATGTGAAGCTAGGTGAACGCCAAATGCCAGACAAGTAGATCCATTTTTCCACATTGACATTATGAAAGATATTTTGTGAAGATTCCACCTCTATTCTCTACAGATATCTGACCATTGTTTTCAAGATGAAGGAAAGGGCTATAGCTTAGTGCTGCAATTTCTGCTTTGATCTTACTCTTCAGCCTTATCTTTTGGTTTGTTCTGTGTTTGCTTTTTGTTTGTTTTCTGCTTCTGGCTTTTTCATTCCTGATAGCAGGATTCAGACAGTTGTATATGGCACATCTCTGAAAACATTGCAAGCATTATGATATTATGGCTAGAATGAGTCTGATTTATGTGAATACTGATTCTGAATGGCTAAATGTAATCTGAAAGAATATTTCCATAAATAATTCTCTCGCATGGATTGTGGAAGCCTCTTTTATTATTATACGTGCGACTTTCTCTACAACACTCCAGTAGAAATGACATTTTTCATAAGGCAACTGATTTGTTTCAACTTACTTAATCTTCAAAGTTTACAAATAATTTTACAAACATGAAAACCACAACTCCACCAACCACAACCACACCACTTTTAGCAAGGTGAAACCACAACTCCACCAACTCCAGCTTTCTGTATATAACCCGGGAATAAACTTGCACCAGCACTCACGTTATTATTATTTTATAGCAAACAACTAAGCTCAGAGAACACCAAGGACTCCATAATGTTAGTAAGTTTGCAATCTTAAGCATTGGAACCATTTTGTGGCATGAACAGCTTCACTGGCACAATTTATAATTTACCAAGTTGTAAAAGCAATAGGAATATTTTGATCTGTGACACTGAGCTCTCTTCATCTGTATTATACTCCATCTCTGCAGCTTGCATCCAATTCCATTGATTGTAATCCATGTCTGCAAAGCAGTGGTAATGGACTTACCACTTAAACATTCTGGTGCTTCACTAAAAACAAGGCCTTTTCTATCCTCCAGTTCCATCTGCTGCAGTGAACATGTCTCCCTCCAAGTCTCCAGTCGTTTATTTTCTGATTGAACAGACTGTCAAGGCAGATCTCCTCCTCTCAGCAATTGTTTCTCCCAGCCTAATCTGGAGATAGGTCTTTGAATGACATGACACCAGAATGAGAGTCAAAGCCTTAAAAAGATCCTAATCTCTTCTACCTATAATGGTCTCTCCTTTTCACATCATTTATTCCTTCCTTTTTCTCACCATGGGGAACCCATTAAGGAAGGGAAAATGGACTAGTAGCACAACATCAACTGTGAAAACTTAACTGATGTTAATCTATGCAAAAAGCAAAAGAAAAGCAACAAAATTAAGAAACACTCACACTGATAACTGATTGCAATGTTCCAAGCATTATTTTTTTGTTTTGGAAAAAATTGAATAAATAATTGTTAATCTATATTTTATTGGGAGCAAGATCTGTGGGATTTATTTCAGCTTTCCCTAACTTGGTTTCTTCCCAAAAAAATGACACTGAAACTCCCAACTGGATGAAAATTTTTGGATGCACAATCCCAAACATCTAGAGGGTAACATATTATGGATGGTTGATCAATAATTCCTTCCTTCCTTCCTTCCTTCCTTCCTTCCTTCCTTCCTTCCTTCCTTCCTTCCTTCCTTCCTTCCTTCCTTCCTTCCCTCCCTCCCTCCCTCCCTCCCTCTCTCTTCATTTGATTTTACCAAGTCCAATCCTCAAACCAAATGGATTTAATTACTTATTCTTAATTAGACTGAGCAACCTATGTCATATCTTTTTAATCCTATTTTTTTTCTTTTCATTTTTACTTACATCAATATATTGTGATGTTAGAAACTTATGGGCCATTTGTCCAGTTTCTTTCTTTCTTTCTTTCTTTCTTTCTTTCTTTCTTTCTTTCTTTCTTTCTTTCTTTCTTTCTTTCTTTCTTTCTTTCTTTCTTTCTTTCTCTTTCTTTCTTTCTCTCTCTCTCTTTCTTTCTCTCTCTCTCCCTCCCTCCCTCCCTCCCTCCGTCTCTCTCTCTTTATTTTTAGTATATTGATATTCTACATCTTCAGACAGAGGATACTACCATATAACAATGTAAAAACACTTCTTTTTATTTTGGCTTTTCAGATTTGATCCAGTTTGGGGGTAATCACCTAAAGGCGTTCTTAGAGAAAATAAGATGATAGATACATGACATAAAAAGAGAGGAAAGGATGGGTGAAGGGTGAAGGAGTCCCATATAATTCTGACAGCCATAGCTCAAATATTTTTATTAGCTTCAAGCAACTTGCTGTCAAAACAGCTACAATTCATATGGCTCTAATCCAAGAGATATTTGCTTGTCAGAGCTTTCTGCAAGAATACCCTGAAAGGTGAAAAGAAAAACAAACAAATCATGGTCACATCATTTCCTCTTCCCTGTCTATGTGCTTCATAAAATCCCTTTAAATCCCTTTTGTACAACTTTCCATTTAGATAACAACTCTTCAGTATTTTTTCCAGACAAAAGTCCCAATATTTCCAGTGACATTTCCTCTGTGCAAATAAAGCACTGCAATATCAATAATATAACGTCTTGTTCCATATGGTCCCTATGATTTTAATGTATTTAATACCAACTTTTTGACTGAATAGCAACTTAAAGTTGGGAACTTTGATTATTTGTTCAGTCTTGGCACCTAACCTCTGGAAGATTTTATTTTGTGAAATTGCTCAGTACGTAGCATCCTTTCCCTAGATTTTCCCAGATGTTTGAGCCGTAATTTTCATTTTCTTTGACCACTGGTCACGTTGGTTTTTGCTGCCAAAAGTTCCAGTCCACTATAGGTGGAGAGATCTGAGGAAAAGATTTCAAAGTCTAAAATAGATATGCAGTTCCTCTATAAAGATATAACCCTGCATTCAATGTGTTCTGTTGTTTTCAAGGCATTAAAATTGTGCTGCCATATTTTAAATTTTGCCAGTGAATTTTTGGCAGTCTTTTGGAGTGATAATGAAGAAGATGATTAGAGGACTGGAGACTAAGACATATGAAGAACGGCTGCAGGAGCTGGGTATGTCTAGTTTGATGAAGAGAAGGACCAGGGGAGACATGATAGCAGTGTTCCGATATCTCAGAGGGTGCCACAAAGAAGAGGGAGCCAAACTATTCTCCAAGGCACCTGGGGGCAGGACAAGAAGCAAGGCGTGGAAACTAATCAAGGAGAGAAGCAACTTAGAACTAAGGAGAAATTTCCTGACAGAACAGCTTGCCTCCAGAAGTTGTGAATGCCCCAACCCTGGAAGTCTTTAAGAAGATGTTAGATAGCCATTTGTCTGAAATGGTATAAGGTTCCTGCCCATGCAGGGGGTTGGACTAGAAGACCTACAAGGTCCCTTCCAACTCTGCTATTGTATTGTATTGTATTGTAAGAATGTGGTCTATAAATTGTTCTCCCCTAACATCACAGAAACTGTATCTCAGATGCATTTCTCAAAAAGTCAGTTGCATCTTAATATCATTATGTAGAAAGGCAAGATGGAGGCTCATTTGGAACCAGAGGAGGTTTTTTTTTTCATTAGAAATATCATTTTAGTTTTCCCTTTTCCTCAATTATAGAAAAAAATCATTCTTGGTTATTGTTAATTTTCTTCTAGGGCTGCTCCAAAGGGGGCATACCAGTATTAGCACTTACTTTAAGGAAGAGTTTGGTTGGCTTAAGGGACACGGTGGCTCAGTGGCTAAGATGCTGAGCTTGTTGATCCGAAAGGTTGGCAGTTCAGCAGTTTAAATCCCTAGTGCCGCATAACAGAGTGAGCTCCTCTTACTTGTCCCCGCTTCTGCCAACTTAGCAGTTCAAAAGCATGCAAAAATGCAAGTAGAAAAATAGGTACCACCTTTGGTGGGAAAGTAACAGTGTTCTATGTGCCTTCGGCATTTATTCATGCTGGCCACATGACCATGAAGATGTCTTCGGACAGTGCTGGCTCTTCGACTTTGAAATGGAGATGAGCATCACTCCCTAGAGTTGTGAATGACTAGCACCTTCCCTTTACCTTGGTTGGCTTACAGAAAGGACAACAGAGATATGAATCAAGATATGAATCAATGGTTTAATAGAAGGTGATAAGGAAAATTCTCAGGAAGCTCTAATCAGACCATGTCTTAAATGATGTCAGAAGGGAACTGAATATCAGAAGGAAGAAATCAGGCAATTTTTGCACTGATATACCTAAGAGTGTCCCAAGAGTAAAATGGTGGCTTCAATCAACTGACCAAAGCCCCAATTTTTAATGTGTGTTTAGACAATGGCCAGAAGTTCATGGCTGCTATTTTGATTTTTGGGACTGTTTTTTTGTGCAAACAATGAAAGGTTATTTTGCTATTATATGATAGAATAGCAGTCTCAACCTATAAGTAAAAATCATCGACTAGAAATTGCAGTTCAAAGTGTGGCTGACTTTCCAATAATGTATCAGAAGATGTTCCTTCTATAAAAAGGAATCCCCAGCCTAAGATATTAAGCTCAGATAAGATACAAGCCCAATATTGAGTCTCATGGTGTAGTTTCCTAGCTTACAATCGATGGTAGCAAAATGTATCTCAAAAACTGCTCAAGAGATCTACTTTTGGGTGATGTGGTAGCCAAAGCAGCCATTTGGAATATTGTATTGTAGGAATCCTTTATCCAGGACAGAGACATTCGCAGATGCAAGTGTTGCTGGGCAGCAAAAAGTTTATTGAGAAGTTAAAACCCACACAGTGTGAATCATTACAGCTCCAGGATGTGTCACAGGAACTTAGAGAAAAAAAAGATACAGAATGACATGATAGAGACCATTCTTCTGAGTGGAATCACTTAATTATTGTGATACCAAAGTAAATGGAAACTATCTGTCTTCATGTGCGATTAAGGGAGCCAAAAAGGCAACAGTGGTCAATAGCCACCCACTAACTCACATAAAATAAATCGTTACTAAAACAAAGAGGCACATTATTCTCTATCACTGGCCTCCAAGTCATTTATCATCAACTCTTACCATAGAGGTTTAAAGGATACCTCCTAGAATTCATTACGCTCTCCCAGTTGTTTTGATTTAATTACCTCATATGGTCTTGCAGCGACCCTCCCTTCTCTCTCTTTTAAATGTTAATTTATTTATCCTTAAGCATCAATCATAATTTCAGTGCTTATCTAGATGACTACTGTGCTTGAACAGAAGTTAGACCATGACAAATGCTTTAGACTGTTGTAAAGAACAAATGTAAGATAACAGTTGTGAAAAGTCATGTGTGTGTGAGGGGCAAAGACAGTTACCCAGAATATTGTAAGAGGGACTGAAAACTATTGCAAGACATTACAGCGTATTTAAAGAAGCTACAAAATATAAAGCTGTGTGAATACCACAGTAATTCTGATTTATCTTTCTCTTTTAAAAAACAAATGATATATCTATCATTTGAAGAGTCCTGATGCGTGGTGTAGTGGTTAAAATGCAGTATTGCCAGCTAACACTGCCAACTACCAGCAGTTCAATCCTGACTGGCTCAAAGTTGACTGAGCCTTCCATCCTTCTAAGATCGGTAAAATGAAGACCCAGATTTTGGTGGGTGATACTGTAAACCACAGAGAGGGCTGTAAAACACAATACAAGTGGAATACAAGTCTAAGTGCTATTGCTACCTAAAATCAAATCTGCATTTTATTAGATTATAAGACTGTAGCCAGGATATCAATATTGAATTATACAGCCATTTCTGAGGCAGTGATATGAATGCCTGAAGAGAGAGCATTTTGCTGATTAGATCTATAAATGCAAACTAGAAATTGTTTTGGTCAGATTGAATAAACCTGCATCATAAAAATTTAACACGAAAAATAAACATGTTCCTAATTTTCACCTCTTTTATTAACGAAGGAATCCTGTTTGTGCACGCTGAGCTTGGTTGCTTTCTTGGTGATATTTCATTACCCAACTTCAACAGCTTCAATACTAGAAGAGAGTTACTTTTATATGAATAATGTAAGAAAGACTTCTTTCTAGCAATGAAGATGCTCGAGATAAATGGTCTTTCAAAATTCTCCATCTACTGTCTTCTTGGCAGAGAATTTGGGTGGTAATTTTCTATTACCTTCTCCAGGAAAAGGAGGAATTCTCCGACAATTTTTCATGGGTGATATTTAAAAATAACAGAGCCACTGCGACTGAAAATAATTAGTGGAATATATTACTGTATGATGTTTTTCTTTTTTACTGGCACCTAAGAATCAAGTGGGCTTCAATTTTTTGAAGAAATAGTTTCACAATGAAAAAACTAGACATTCCCATATCCCTGCATTTGTATCACAGGCAAAAATATGTAAATGCAAAAATCTCTTATAACCCTTACTGGACTTTTATTGACATTAGGACTGAATGACGAGAGTTTAAGGATTTATTTATAGATAAGAGATGGGATATGGGAAGGCGAGACCATTTATTGTATTTTAAAATTAGATGGTAAATTATTAAAATTGTTTTTACTTCTGACAAAGGGTAAGTATATATTTATTTTCTTTTTCTTTACTATATTCTAATCCCCCTCCGTTTTTCTGTTTTCCTTTTCTTTTCTACAGATTCCATTTTTCTTTCTATTTTTCATTTTTATTATTGCAATTCTATTTTTTTAAGTAAAATTACTATAAAAATGAAAGAGAAGGGGGGAAAACAAAAGCAAAAAAATCTAAAGAAGCCACTTCCAATCTACTTAAAAGACTGCTTTCCTTCTTCCCATAAACAGAGATTGCGTCCTGAGATCGTATTTGTACTTTACAAGAAAAAGTCTATAAAGGGTTCCAGTCTTTCATAAAAGTAGTTATTGTTCCTTTTCTAATCAGACAGATCTTTCGGGCCATTTCAGAAATTCTGCCAACTTCACAATCCACAAAGCTGGATCCCTTTTTAAGGCCTGCTGTGTATGTGACAAACAACAAAAGAGAGTCAAAACTCTGATTGAATGTTTGAAGCAACCATGTTGACTTGTTGTCATCCACCGCTGATGTCAAACTTATTTTCATCAAATGGAATTGAGTGGGAGAAAACCATAGGAGGATTTATCTGCACAACTAGATACAGGAGTAAATAAATATAAATAGAAGAAGAGAAACAGATTTACTTTTCCTCCCATGCCATCACTCTGCTAAACAACTAATTCCCACAACGCTGTCTAATGCCCTAGGACAGTGATGGCGAACCTATGGCACAAGTGCCACAGGTGGCACCTGGAGCCATTTGGCAGGGCACGCGAGGCGTTGCCCTGTCAGCTGTCAAGCACATATGTGTGTGCTGGCCAACTATTTCAGCCATTTTAAAAGTCATTTTTCACCCTCCCTAGGGTTTTATATGAGCCTGGGGCGGGCAAAAACAGGACCCCTTGCCCCCCAGAGACCCTCTGGAGACTTCAGGAGCTTCTCTGAAGGTTCCGGAGGACTAAGAACGACACTACGAGCAAACCGGAAGTCACTGGGTGCCCGTGCATTGCATTATGGGTGCGGCACGCCGGGACATGACCCCCCCTGCGCTCCCCCTCTTATGGCACATGAGCCTAAAAAGGTTCGCTATCGCTGCCCTAGGATGTCAAATCACGTAGTATGGCATTATCTTCTAATCTTTCCTATTACCTATTCCTTTAGCATATTGTGAGTATCACTTTATCTTATGATTTATGTTGATTGCTTTTATTTAGTATCCTGTGAATATGTGTTGTATATTATTATTTATGATGATTGAACTTTATGATTATAATCATGTTTTATCACTTGCTGCTTGTATGTACACTGAGAACTTATGCACTGGCGGCAAATTCCTTTTACTGTATGTCTAACCACATTTTGCCAATAGAGAATTCTATTCTATTCTGTCCTTTCCTGTTCTACACTAGGATGAAAAATAATCCAGGAGAAACGTTTATTCCTTCATTGTTGAAATAAAACTAGCAAGCTATTTCCCAGTTTTGAAGCAATATTGGCTTCCAGAATAGCACATCTGATATGACTGAACAAATTACTGCCCAAAATATATCTCCACATTCAAGCGCTTAGAGCTATTCAGTGTTTTTATGTTCAGTGCTGTTTGAGCATCATTTTTAATATTGCCTTGCCCCTATTGTTCTCTTCTTCATTTACAGACGCCATTGATTTAATCCTGTGGGCTGTCATGACATACTGGAAATTTTAAGTTTATATTATTGTACTACCATACCAAATGTACCATTGTGATGTTTTCCAGTATCAATTCAGATTTGGCACAAGATTGGAGGAAGGAAAGTGAAGATTTCTAAAAGCAAAAATGAAGAAGAGAAAACCCATACAAAGAGTAAATGTCTATGGAGATTCTCAGTCATCCAGCTCGTGGATGTCCCAAAAGTGCATTTTTAAAAGCACTTTTGGGATACGAAGAGAAGTGTATTGAAACAGAGGTGTGTATTGCCTGAAGGAAATCGAAGACTATTTTCAATCTGAAAAAAGCATATTATTTTGGTTTAGGATTTCATTGGAAAAAAAACCAATAACACCCTTAAAAGTGCTTCTGGAAATTATAAATGCTTCTTTATAGTTGAAATGAATTATAATCTACTAAATGCTAGAGAAAATAATTAGTAGTAATTTTTGTAATAAGTGATAGTAAATATTCTGTGTATTTTAATTAGTAAAATTGTTCCAATGTAAACACCTGCTCTTTGCCCAATTTTATTGTTTTTTTTAGCTTTGATAATTTTAAAGTTTTCAATCATAATATTAAAGCTTGTTTACATACATTGTTTTTAGCTTTGTTGTTTGCATCCAGTCACTTGTCTGTGAGATGGGCAGCCATATAAATATGACAAATAAAAATGAATTGAATATTTCTGTCCTTTGTCATTCCCCTATAATTTTGACTTTTTGTCAGCTGCATTGGCTGCCTGTCGTCTTTCGGGTGCGCTTCAAGGTGTTGGTTATCATCTTTAAAGCGCTCCATGGCACGGGACCTAGTTATCTGCGGGATCGCATCCTGCCCCATACATCCCTACGGCCGATTTGCTCCCACAGAGAGGGACTTCTCCAGGTGCCATCCACTAGGCTGTGCCAGCGGGCGACGCCCAGGGGAAGGGCCTTCTCTGTGGCGGGCCCGACCCTCTGGAACGACCTTCCCCCCCGATATTAGAACAACTACGGACCTCCGCTCCTTCCGGCAGAAATTAAAAACACATTTCTTTTGCTTGGCTGGCTTGGGATAACTTAACTGTTTTTAGGGGTTTTTTAGGGGCTTGTCTTAGTTTTAACATGGGATTTTAGCGCAGGGTTTAGTTTAATTCCTTTTAATACTGTATTGTTTGTGGTTTTATATGTATTTTTTAATTTCCCTGTGCCCTGCCTCGAGTCCCTTCGGGGGGAGAGAGCGGGTTATAAATTAAATTATTTATTTATTTATTTTATTTAGTTTTCCAGCTAATGTCATGACTGTTCCAAATGTTAAGGAAAATTTCTGCATGTGGAATTATTTCAAAGGTTGAATTTTTGGCATGTTTCATCAGACTGGAACAACAGCTGTTTATCAAGAACAAATATAAGCCTGACGGAAATAGAAACAATTTCTGCAAATACAAAAATAATCAAACACAGCAGTGCGCACCTGCAAAGTAATTCAGTGGAATTGGTGACGAAATTGCCATAAGGTATACAAAGCTTATTGAATAGGTTGAAATTCAAATGAAACCAAAGCTGTTGGGAAGGTGTTATTCTTTGCTAAAGCTTGTTCAGCTGGATTTATCTCCTTAATACTGATCATAAATAAATTATACATTGAGTGACTCCTCTAAAGAGTTACACATAAGAAAGGCTTTCTCCCTGTTGTTTGTATTATTCACAGAATAATAATTTTTTACAAATTGCGATTTGTGTCAAATTACTATAGGGGGAAAACTCTGTAGTGATATTTACAGAGGAAATCTACACTTTGTGAATCATAGAAAAATGTAGGATTTACAGGATTATAACCGTGCTGATTAACTTGGAAATGAATCTGCGCAATGAACAGCTGCATTAATGCCTACCCAGATTTTAAAGTTCTTTTAGATTTTAGTGGCAAAGAATTTTGATGTTTGGTTCACTCTCTTATAGAAATCAATATGCTAGAATGGAAATAGATTAACCATTAAACCAGTGAATTCAAGTATGCAGTAAGTAGTTGAAAGTGAAACCAAAATCAATGTGAGTTAAATCACACCAACTTATTCCAGTATGCTTCAGTGAGAAGATATTCAGACTTGATTTGATCTAAAGTTAGTTCCAATTGTGTCCAACATTTTTTAATCTTCCCATTGCTGCTTTTTATTAATTATTTTTAATACCATCTTCCTATATGGTTCCGCCCCAGGCTCCTGATGGACCCGATAAGGTTCCAAAGGGAGCTTGGGCCAATTCCTGTGGACTTGCCCCGCGACTCGACTGAGGACCTAGTGGCCGCATGGTTAAGTGCGGCCACGGGGGCCTTGGACCGAGTCGCGCCCTTGCGGCCTCTCTTGCGGCGACGAACCACCTGGGCTCCTTGGTTTACCGAGGGGCTTAGGGGGATGAAGCGCCACAAGAGACGCCTAGAGAGCAGATGGAGATCCTCTCGCTCCGAAGCCGACCGAACACTAGTGAGAGACCATATTAGGACTTACTTAGTGGCGATAAGAGTGGCCAAACGTGAGTATTGTGCCACTCTTATTGCATCCGCAGATAACCGCCCTGCCGCCCTGTTTGGGGTGACCCGCTCCCTCCTTCAACAGAGGCCGCGGGAAGCCCCGTTACAGGGTCGAGCAGAGGAATTTGGGACTTATCTGCAGGAGAAAATCACTCGGATTCGGAGCGAGCTACCCTCCATCGACAGTGGTCCAGTCGAGAGGGCCGAGGCTGCTCTTGTGATACCATCTTGGTAGGAGTTTGATTTTGTTACCACCGAGGATATGGACAAGTTGTCAAAGAGACTTAGGGCTACCACATGTTTATTGGACCCGTGTCCCTCCTGGCTTGTACTGGCATCCTGGGAGACGACACGAGGCTGGCTCCAGGGCATTGTCAACGCATCTTTGAGTGAGGGGTCCTTGCCTGCCGTCTTGAAAGAGGCGGTAGTAAGGCCCCTCCTCAAGAAGCCGTCCCTGGATCCAGCATTATTAGAGAACTATCGTCCTGTCTCCAACCTCCACTTTCTAGTGAAGGTTGTTGAGAGTGTGGTGGCTCAACAGTTTCCGCGACACTTGGAGGAAGTTGATTATCTAGACCCGCGCCAGTCCGGCTTCCGACCCGGGCACAGCACCGAGACAGCATTGGTCGCGTTGGTTGATGATCTCTGGAGGGCGCGGGATAGAGGATATTCCTCTATCCTAGTCCTATTAGACCTCTCAGCGGCTTTTGATACCATCGACCATGGTATCCTATTGCGCCGACTGGGGGGGTTGGGGCTGGGAGGCACCGTTTTGCGGTGGTTCTCATCCTACCTCTCTGGTCGGTCGCAATATGTGTTGGCAGGGGGGCAGAGGTCGGCCTCGAGACCCCTCATATGTGGGGTTCCTCAGGGGTCGGTCCTCTCGCCCCTACTGTTCAACACATATATGAAGCCGCTGGGTGAGATCATCCGTGGTTTTGGGGTGGGATATCATCTGTACGCTGATGATACTCAGTTGTACATATCCACCCCAGACCACCCCAACGATGCCGTCGAGGTTATGTCCCGGTGTTTGGAAGCCGTACGGATCTGGATGGGTGGTAACAAACTCAAGCTCAACCCGTCCAAGACTGAGTGGCTGTGGCTTCCGGCACCCCGGTTCAGCCAGATTACTCCAACTCTGGCCATTGGGGGCGAAACACCGGCCCCCGTGGAGAGGGCGCGCAATTTGGGTGTCCTCCTGGATTCCCGGCTGTCTATGGAAGATCATGTGGCAGCCGTGGCCAGGGGGGCATTTCATCAGGTACGCCTGATGCGCCAATTGCGCCCCTTACTGGACCGGGGTGCCTTACGCACAGTCACTCAAGCACTCGTCACCTCTCGACTCGACTACTGTAATGCTCTCTACATGGGGCTCCCCTTGAGGTGCACCCGAAAGCTGCAGCTAGTCCAGAACGCAGCCGCGCGGGTGATTACGGGAGCCCCCAGATGCTCCCACATAACACCGATCCTGCGCGAGCTGCACTGGCTTCCTGTGGTCTTTCGGGTGCGCTTCAAGGTCTTGACGACCATCTTTAAAGCGCTCCATGGCTCGGGGCCTAGTTATATGCGAGACCGCCTCCTGCCACATACATCCCTCAGACCGATACGCTCCCACAGAGAGGGCCTCCTCAGGGTGCCGTCGGCTGGACAATGCCGACTGGCGACACCCAGGGGAAGAGCCTTCTCTGTGGCGGGCCCTGCCCTTTGGAACGACCTACCCCCTGAACTCCGCACCATCTCCGACCTCCGCCTCTTCCGCAAGTGTCTGAAGACACACCTATTCCATCTAGCCGGCCTAGCGTAACCTCCATACTGATTATTAGATAGTTTTAAATTTGGGATTTTAATTCGGTTTTTAGCGCAGGGTTTATTTATTAGAATAAGTATTTTAAATTTTGATATATTTTATATATTTTGTATCTATTTTAACATCCCTGTGCGCCGCCCTGGGTCCATTTGGAGAAGGGCGGGGTATAAATTTAATAAATAATAAAATAAATAATAATAATAATCTTGATTTTATTCAGGTACTTCCTTTTATGATTTTAACATTGTTTTTGTTTTTTCTCACCAGCTTAACATATTGTTTTTAACTTCTTTTATATTCTTCCCCAATACATTACTGTTGACTGTACTCAAAGGTCCCTCTTTCTCCTCCTGCTCAATTTAGAACGAGATTTTATATTTTGCTTTTCTTATATCTTTTCTAATAAGAGCCACTTTACTGTTCCACATGAATGTGCTTGTGTTTGTGTGTATACACAAACACATGCATATGGGCACTCACTATGAATACATGGTATTGTAGTTGTTGATCACTGATATTATTCAAATTGCTGTGGCGACTGAATTGGTGGGCTAATCTGGCCAGAAGCTTCTATGACTATGTTTACCTAGAGAAAATGACTGAATGAGACTGCAGAAACAGTGGGATTGCCAAGGTTAAGGATAATGCACATTGTTGTCCTAGCATTACAAGAAAAACTATACTTTTAGTCTATTGTATGTATTTACTTTATATTATTCTTTTATATTATTCTGCTATTCCTTTTCTTCCAGAAACATCCATTATTGGATGTGTTAAAAATATAAGAAAAAACATTTGAAGACAGTTACATCAATCTGAATATTTTTCTTCTATGTTTCTTTTAAGCAAAGTTTAACATTTTACGAAAGAGTAACTTAATATCATTTCTTTCATATGCTGAGTATATACAATAATACAATAGCAGAGTTGGAAGGGACCTTGTAGGTCTTCTAGTCCAACCCCCTACGTGGGCAGGAGCCTTATACCATTTCAGACAAATGGCTATCTAACATCTTTTTAAAGGCTTCCAGGGTTGGGGCATTCACAATTTCTGGAGGCAAGCTGTTCCAGAGGTTAATTGTTCTAACTGTCAGGAAATTTCTCCTTAGTTCTAAGTTGCTTCTCTCCTTGATTAGTTTCCACCCATTGCTTCTTGTCCTGCCCCCAGGTGCCTTGGAGAATAGTTTGACTCCCTCTTCTTTGTGGCACCCTCTGAGATATCGAAACACTGCTATCATGTCTCCCCTGGTCCTTCTCTTCATCAAACTAGACATACCCAGCTCCTGCAGCCGTTCTTCATATGTTTTAGTCTCCAGTTCCCTAATCATCTTGGTTGCTCTTCTCTGCACTCTTTCCAGAGTCTCCACGTCTTTTCTACATCGTGGCGACCAAAACTGTATGCAGTATTCCAAGTGTGGCCTCAAGATATGAAATGATAGCATAAAACTATAACCAATAAAAGCCAGATATTGTATCTTGCTGCAGTACAATAGTAGGAAAATGCTTTTATAAGAATGTCTTATCCAAAATCTGTTAAACATCAGTCTTAGAGCCCTCATTCCCTTCTTCTGACTTTATAATTATCATAAGTCAGCACTGACCAGAATTTTCTGAATAATTCAATTCCAATTTGAATATTAAGATATTATGGGAATTTTGATTCTTTAGGATTTTCAGAAAACCAACAGCTGATTAATATTAGTATAGCCTTTCCATGCTAATAGTTGAGCTATTCACGTTGGTAGTATTTTCTGAAGTCAGCTCCTAAAAATAACAGTAATAATCTCACCAATTAACAGGGGATGTTCTTGGTAAGTTTTTGGTACTCTTTCAATATTTCTATTTTATTTCAAGTAATGGGAATTCTGATTTTTTTTTAAAAAAAAAAGGTGGCATAGAACTTTATAAATACAATTTCCATCTATCTTCTAACTGCATAGTAGGATATTCTATCATCTCCCCCCCCCATCTAAATCTCCTGTATGTATCATCTATCTGTCTACAAAACTGAGTAAAAGAGGCAAATAATCCATAAATAAAATCAGCACCATCCTAGACTGATAAGCAATAAAAATGATCAAAATAGTTGTTCTGAATTCTAAACAGAACTTTTCACACATGAAAACTGTATGTTTTGAATTGAAAAGTATTTTCACATCATAATGTTTAGAATGTTTAAAACCTTTCAAAAATAATAGATAGACCTACTCATAAACTAAATCAAATAGTCAGTAAATGAACATCATACAATGAAGAAAATATACAAAATCATGTATTCAGCTGATGGTTAGTTTCAATCTCAGCATATTGTTGAGTTAGGTGAGAATTATATAGTATAGAATAACAGAGTTGGAAGGGACATTGGAGGTCTTCTAGTCCAACCCCCTGTCTAGGCAGGAAATCCTACACCACTTCAGTCAAATGGTTAGCCAACATCTTCTTAAAAACTTCCACTGTTGGAGCATTGAAAACTTCTGGACTCTGGAGGCAAGCTGTTCCACTGATTAATTGTTCTAACTGTCAGGAAATTTCTCCTCAGTTCTAAGTTGCTCCTTTTCTTGATTAGCTTCCACCCATTGCTTCTTGTTCTATCCTTAGGTGCTTTGGAGAATGGTTTGACTCCCTCTTCTTTGTGGCAAACCCTGGGTTATTGGAACACTGCTATCATGTCTTCCCTAGTCCTTCTTTTCATTAAACTAGACATACCCAGTTCCTGTAACCGTTCTTTATCTTTTAGCCTCCAGTCCCCTAATCATCTTTGTTGTTGTTCTCTGTACTCTTTCTAGAGTCTCCACATCCTAGAACTGTGCTGGCTTTTTTTGGCAGCTGCTGCACACTGTTGGTTCATATTTCAATGGTTTTTCACTAGGATTCCAAGATCCCTCTCACAGTTACTATGGGACATGGCAATTGAAAATGCCCACTTTGGAATGCCCAAGGGACTGGAGTCTGTCAACCTGATTGGATGAATTTCTTTAAAATTATTCAACCATAGTATTTCAGCCCTGCTTTCAGTACCACTGCTAAAATGTCTTTCACGCTGGACTTTCTCTTTTAAGATTCTCCAACTTTATTTTTAAGTGATTCAATTTATATTGCTTCTATTTTGTTTGTAATCTGCCTTGATTAGAAAGCTGGGGTATGAATGCTGAATATAAACAACAACTGGAAGAGCAGACCCTGAACAGATAAATGTTATCACATGTTCTTCTTTACTGTGGTGCTTCTGGGACCTGAATGCACAATTTGTTAGGGAGTGATGAGGGAGACAATATTAATTCAGAGCTTTCACCCTGGGCCTTCTCATAAGAAAACAGCATCCCTTGAGGTTATCAGATAACACCTAAGCAACATAAAGCAAATTGCATTGCAGTAGATAGAAAGAGATTTCAGCTCTTTTTGAAAATCAATTATGGCTTTATCATTTAACTTCTTGTAGCAAGTTTGGACAGAAATTTAATATGACTGTTTTAAAATGGGAAGTGCATGGTTACAGCCAGATGAACAATATGGCTCAGAGAAGTTCAGAGAAAATAACGGCAATTCATTTATTTAACAAATTTGTATAGCTGCTCCTCTCACAAAAAGTGAATTTTTTGAATTTTTCAAAAGAAAATGGTGATGTAATGATGATAATAATATTAGACCATAGCTACTGTACATGTATCATTATATTTTAATACCTAACGTGATTGACAGTGGGTACAGCTGAATTGTTTCATTAAAGTGCAATTTACACCAGATTTTTTGCTGGCAGGAAGGAGTAACATTTAATGCCCCAACATTTATATCCTATTCTGCTTCAGCCACAAGGCCATTTGGCGATTCTTTCTTAATCTTTTAATATAAGAAGATTTAAGGTCATCAATTAATGGATTCCCTTGGCTTTTTTCCCCCGTCTCATCAAGCACCACCTGCTCATCATTAAAACAGGCATAAATTATGATCTAATGATGGTGTGATGGTTGGGGCTGAGGGAGGAGGCAAGTTTTGAAAGATGGTTGGGGTCATTGATTTAGACATGTCTTAGAATCTAGTCATGACACATCTCAACTACTCGGTGAGTGGGAGTTGATGGGCACTGAGTAGCAGCCCTTCATCCCATAGATGAGACTTTGTGCCTGCAGTTGATCCATGAACCAAAGGTTGGCTCTGCTATGGACTGGAGATGAGATAAAGGCAATAGGAGGACAAGGCATGCAAAAAAATGTTATAGGGGAATATTGATGTCATGTGATGGGAATGTAAGGATAGGTGTATTGTGGAAATCTGAAATGAATATGGACCTGACAAATTTATATTGCAATAATATAAAAAATGTTTCTGCATTATGTCTTTTCTGAACGATTTTATTTATTTATTTATTTATTTTAATCACATTTATATCCCGCCCTTCTCCACAAAGGACCCAGGGCGGCGCGCAGGAATATAAAAACATACAAAACAATAAATACAAAATTTAAAAACATATTAAATTACAATCCTATGCTAAAAACCAAATTAAAACCCCCAGTTTAAAAACTATCTAAAATAGCCCCGACGGGAGGTTAGGCTAGGCCGGCTTGCTGAAAGAGATGTGTCTTTAGACACTGGCGGAAGAGGCGGAGGTCCGAGATGGTACGCAATTCAGGGGGTAGGTTGTTCCAAAGGGCGGGGCCCGCCACAGAGAAGGCTCTTCCCCTGGGTGTCGCCAGTCGGCATTGCCCGGCCGACGGCACCCTGAGAAGGCCCTCTCTGTGGGAGCGGATCGGCCGAAGGGATGTATGGGGCAGGAGACGGTCTCGCATATAACTAGGCCCCGAGCCATTTGATCGTAGCATACAGTGCTCGCTTAATCAGTAGTTTATACCATCCTATTCCATCCTCATGCTTCTCTGAATATACTAGGGCTACAAGTTCCTGAATTCTCAGCCAACATAGAGTATGAAATTTTGGAAGACTCGGATGTGATATCAGATTGGTAAAAGCCATGTCTATGAATTCCCACTACAAAACATCAGTTTCACCATAGGGGATTTGTTAATTTTAATTTCGTTAAAAATTACAAACCAAAGTTGCAATCCTCCAGGATGAAATATCAACCAGAACCCAATGAGACTTACCTTTCAACTGTAAGACTGCAATATCTGAGCACAGTAGCACTTATTCCTTAGTAATTTGTTTCCTAGGCTTGTACTGCTGGTGTGTGATAAAGAGGTAGGACATGAGAAATAAGATGCTAGAATGAATTAATGAGACTAATATACCAAATCCAACAGCTAATTTCACAGAGATAATGAAATGATTTATGTGGTTTAGACAATAATGAGATCACAATATACCATGTTCTGATAATATGCACTTTTATTTATATTCAGAAATACAAATGTCAGAATCAAAATACAAATATAAATATTAGTCTAGATGCACAGCCCCACCTTTTAACACAAAATTGGATGTGTATGCATCACCTAGGTCAGGGCTCCCCAAACATGGCAACTTTAAGACTTGTGGACTTCAATTCCCAGAATTCTCCCAGCCAGGAGAGCTCTGCTGGCTGGAGAATTCTGGGAGTTGAAGTCCACAAGTCTTAAAGTTGCCAAGTTTGAAGACCTCGGACCTAGGTGGAGGTTTCTGCTGGTGACGCTAATGTAAGAAACAAATGATGCTTGGTTGTGACTGGGAGTGACTGGGCCTTTCTATGGAAAACCCTGTGGGTACTACTAAAATGACTACCTAAGCTAAAATGGCATATTGGCATACTAGTGCTACCTGTATTAATCAAGGCACATTGGGCACAGAATTTAGTTCTCATTTTACTAGAACATCACAAACAGCATTGTTAACGAAGATAAGAAATATAACGTTGAAAGGGAATGAGCTAATTTCCCCCCCAGTTGTCTCATTGGCAGTCCAAATCAAAACAGCTATGAAATAAAGTATAACATAAGCAGCATAATAATGGTCACCGAGATTTGCTTTCTGATTGGATTGCTTAACTTAGTACTGTTGCAATACCTTTTGTATTATGGTAAAGACATTCCAATGAATATTAAGTTAAAAAAATGAGGAATTTGATTCTGTAAATTTATTTATTTATTAAATTTGTATGCCACCCATCTCAGCTATAGATAAATTCGCTAACCAAGAATATTAAATGTTGCTTGGTCATGTCTCAAAAATGCATTTTGACTGAAAGTTTATGCTTATTGAATATGCTTTGGCTTTTAGTCTATTTAAAAGTATACTTATATCATTAATTAATGAGGAGGCTATATCAATAAGTTTTTCACTGCCTTCATTCTGCTAAATAAATTAAACAGTATTTAAGAGAAAAGTAACAGAAAACTTTAAATCTGGTTTGTAGATGTACCAGATATATTGTGATTCTTATTATTTCCAGTTACAATTCTGGTTTGAAATGAGGGGAGTTTTAAGCTAACATATCTGAAAAGTCCTACATTAGAGAAGTTGCTCCATTTTTTTTCAGTTAGCCATCTACAGAGAAATAGAACTGCATCACTAATTCTACACGAAACTTTTACTAAATGCTCAGTGATCTGAAACATAAGATTTAAGTGAGGTAATCTAGTTCAATATTTTGCTACAAACAGGCTCCAGTACAAGCTAGAAATTTATGTAAATGTTTAGATGCACATAATGATGATGGTTTTTCCATATTCTATATTAACAACGCCTCTGAAATGTGGACCTCCGAGGATCCAATCTGGGCCAGTCATCATGATGAGAGGTTTAGTCTTCTGAGCTTTTGGACTTGTGCTGGAACCCATCTTTAGGGAACGTCTCTCACATGCTAGTGAGACAGAAGTTCCCTGAGGATGGGCTCTAGCATGAGTCTGAAAGCTGGAAAGATTAAACATCTTGTCCTGGTGTCTGACCCAGATTGGATCCTGGGACACGTATATTTGCCACTATTCATGTGGATGTCTCATTTAATTGTTAGATGTACATAGAAAGATCTTCAAGCATCCCTTGGCAATTCATCTGATTTATCTTTGGTATTATCAAGCTTAATACTGTAGGTGACGAAGGAGAATTAGTTATACATGGATGCAACTTTATTCATTTGAATATTGTCCCTAATGATAAAAAAAAAATTCTCCATAGTATCTGGGAGAAGGAAGGAAGGTAGGTTGATCCAACTCATGTTTCCTAGTCTGGATCCGTTCTATGTGTTTGGAATTCAACTCCCAGATTTCTAGGTAATTGTCTTGACAACTAGAGACTCCTGAACATTGAAATCCATAGATTCAGCTTGTGCCCTTTGTGAATAATCAGTAAAATCCTCCAGGACTTACAAGAATTATTATTATATAGCACAAGATAAACCACGTTTCTCAGGAAAAACTTCCAGATAGTAGTGTTACATACATGACTGAAGTTTTGTTTTGCTTTTAACAACTGTAGCATATATATATATATATATATATATATATATATATATATATATATATATATATATATATATATGTATATATCTTGATTCTATTAGGCTCTATGGGAAGAGAATTTCTGATATGATTAGGTAAAGAAATCACAGCATGAAAAGTGACATCTTATTAGCGCTGAAATCAAACACTAGCACTGTTGGTTGCCTTCAGCTCTTTCTTTGGCACAATGTGCCATGATAAGATCAATTGGGAGATTACATCAATGCTAGAGTGAAGGCATAAGGAAAGGCTCCCTCTTTTGTGATGGATGCACAATGCAGAGACTTGGAGACTGTAATAGAAAGGAACTGGGCTTCAATTCTGCCAAAGAACGTATTTCAAGATATAACTTACTTGCTTGTAATGTGTTTAGTATACTTGCCTAGCCTCACATTTGTTTTAGCAATAGAATTTGTTCCATATGCAAATATTGTAGTAAGTTATTTAATTCACTTAAAAAAATATTTAGAAATTCTTTGGAACTTTTTGCAAAACTTGTGAATTTAAAAAAAAGGATTTGGGTTTGATAGTTTGCTTTTGGTTTTTTTATTTTGCATCTTTAAATAGTCTGAAATAAGAACAAAACAAAATTCAACTCTTTAACTCAGATGTAACATAAAGGAAGGCTATGTAAAGTAAGAGTAAAGCATTTTAGCTTTTGGGACATGGCTAAAAAAACCATTCAATTAGTGTAGTTTCCTTAGTAGTTCATTGAAATTAAGGGGCAACTGTATTTTTACTCTAGAAAGTTATTTCTGAGTTCCAGACAGACTCCTAAATCTACAGGATATTGTGTAGTGCCATTAACATTTAATAGTCTGTATGAATTAACCTGATTTTTTTTAAATTTACTGGTGGGTGAGAAGAGGGCATTAGATTAAGACCTAAGGTCAGGATAATTGAACAGGTGAATCTAGTAAAGATGTGAGTACTTCTACAAGGCAGTAAGTGCTCAACAAATGCTCAATTTGATAGTATGACTATAGACAACTGATTTGAAAATTCACAGTGGATCAGACTTGTACATCTGCAGACTAAGTATTCTTTCCTTTTTGTGTTTAACTATGGGGGACCAGCTAACTGATTTGGAGCATATGGCATATAAACAGAATAAATGAATAAACAAACATTAACAGACAAACAGAGGCAACCAATATTACTTGTAAAGCATTAATTGCACATAAAGGCAACTTCCTTAATTCCAGTCTGAATGACAGACACAATGCTGGCTGGGATGATGGGGAATATGCTTCAGTTCATTTCAGAGTTATCAGATTGGAGAAGGATGAAGTAGGTTAAGATCATTTACTTACAAGATACTCAACAGCTGTAGATAAGGAAAGAAAAATACAAAATAATAATAATAATTGGATCCCTAACTTGCACCGATAATCAACAACTGTGCTTTATGAATGCAGCATTCTGGATTATGTTAATTGGCAGAGAAAAAATGAACCCTTCGATGTCAAGTTTAATGTGCAGAATTTATTAAATTCCTAGCAATAATCACACTAACTCTGTTAAATTTGGTTTTTGCTCTGAGGTCATCCACTTTTTCTGACCACCTTTTGGACCATGGCCTCAGGATACCACTCAATGGCAAGTGTGGTCAAGAAAGATTCTCCATGACTTTTTTAGAGAAAGGTATTCCAATCATGGCATTATCTTCCAACTCATTGAGGGCCAACACTAAGCTTTGAAGCTTTCAGACCAGCTGATGATTTGTCACTGTTAATTACCATTTTCATGGGGTTTTCATTCCTGCTATCCTTTATTATGGTTTTAAGCTGTAATAATATATTTTTAACTTGATACCACGAGATTGCTTATTAATGATGAAATTAGATAATGCTTTATGTTTGATTATGTACCATCAACTCAGTATTGATTCCTAGTGACCACATAGACAAATTTCTAAATAAATACAATTAATAATAAAAAGGGATCCTCCACATTATGTGTGCATGGGTGGGGGAAGTACAAAAATAATAAAATCTAAAGCCATTGCTACATAAGTAAGGAGCCTTTATAAATTAATTGAAAAGTTCCATAATTTCTTTTCATCCGCTCAATTGTGGCTGGTTGTACCCCTCAAGGAAAAGTGTTTCATAAGACAATAACAATAAACAATACTGGCTATCAGTTGCATTTTTGTGAAATAATAGCTCTTAGCTCACAGATCACTGTCCTAAAACTTGCCTTGTAGATGCTAAAAAAGAATAATTCATGTTGGCAATTGAAGACCACAAAAAAATGTTCGTGGAATAGCAAGCTGCTTCTAAAAATAAATAAAGGACATAGTAATTCAAAAGAGAAGCAAAGAAATCAGTAGCAAATTCATCTTAGATTCAGTTAGAATATATTTTTAGTTGGAAAGAAAGTTGGTATAGAAACTTTTTTGTAGCAATCCAGGGTGGTGGTTATGGTATTATAATATCCCTCATTAAGTTTTTAATTTAAACAGGAAAATTGAAATAATGGAATGTGTTAATTATACAATAATAGGGCTACCAGACCTGGACTGCAATCCCCTGGATATCCACTGGATGACTGCAGAGTGGTGCAAGCTTTTTACTACCACCTAGTGATTCACTGGTTTTTTTGGCTCAATTCTAACAGTATTCTTGGGAAGTTGAGAGAATAGAGCTTTGTTTCTGCTGAAGAAAAAGAGTTGATTGCTCTACAAATGTAAATCACTTGCAATGCAACCAATGGGATTGAAATATGTCTGGATTCTATCCACGAGTTAATCAGAAAATAAGGAATGTCAAGTCTGAAAATGAGGAACATCACCGACATTTTGACTGGCACTGCTCAATAAATGACAACTGCACTCATACGACCCCTGAAAGATAATAAAGAGTGAATTTGCTACTTTTTAACACTCCTTGGGAAAAAAACTATTTTCAAAATCATTTGAATCCCCAAATGTCTGATTAGCTTGTGAATTATGTGCAACTTGTTTATAACTGATTTTAGAGATCATGAAGGAAAATCTTTATATCATTCACACTAACCAAGACATATAGAAAATAGTTTGGCTAATTTAATATGTCTGCTTTGATTCCAGAGGCTGGGAAGGAGGGCGCTAAGATTGTGAGCACAACTTTATTTTCTGTTTGATTGTATCAAATGTCTTGTTTAGATGATATGCAACAGAAAGTGAGACAAATCTACAAATCCTATCCTATGAAATATGTGTTCTGGTTATATATGTTATAAAATTGTACATAAAGTATGCCATTTTTTCTACAGTGTGACAATTCTCAGCAATTATTCTACCTTGGTGTCATCTTTCTAGTTAATTTAAACAAATTAGGTTTGCAGTATCCCTAAAAAGAAAGTCCAGTCCTGATACCAACAAGCAGTAAACTCAATTTAACTTCACTAGCTGAGGTTTTACAGAATCCCTTGCCAGAAAATTACTCTCATATTTACATAGGCCATCAGTTTAATACTGTAGTTCTTTGTTTTCATAACAGTGCCTTGTGTGAGTTTTACTATATATTCTTTTAATTAAACTTTTCTTTCTGAAAAAAAGCACTTTGGTTCTTGAAGTTTTATAAAAATTGACAGAAAATGAACTGGGAAAAAAATCTGATATCTATATTTAAGTTGAAAAATTTCAACATCTGCTAATAAATTATCTGTTAATTTTTCCCCCCATCTAAAATAAACAAGTATAGTTTTGGAAAGCTTTTGGTAAAATTTAGTACATTTTTTAATCCAGCAATCTTACTGCATTAGCATTTATAATTCTGAAGCATTACCTACTAAAACTGGATTTAGAATATGTAATAGACAGTAGAAGCATCTTTATTTCAGATCAAATCATTGGTCTAGCTAACCGCCATGTTTTAATAATAGCAGATCTCTGTGTGGTTCAGCTGTATCTGAAAATGCTCAGAACTGAAACTTATATCCTCTTTGTAGAAAGCACATTTTACTACCAAGCAATAATACTTTCCTTTTCCTTTGATATTGAAATTCATTTCTTTGAACAAATAAGTTCTTAATACTGAGTTCCAAAAGAAAACGAGACAATATAGAACAAAATGATATGTGCATGGTGCTTAAATATTTGGAGCAACTAAAATGAGTTCTCAGGTTGTCAGTGAAAAAAAAAAAGGCATTAGATGGTATCAGAGTTACACTTTTAAAAATACTGTTATGCCTAGAGTTTGAGAAGAGGCAGGGAGAGAGTTTGAGAAGAGACAGGGAGAGCCAACTTTTTTTTAACAGTAGCTATACTCTTTGCAGTAGAAATACAAATAAACAAATAATCAAATAAATAAATAAATAACCATTGAGACATTTACGTTAGCCTTCTAGAATTGGGCTTGTCTATAATGAATATTTTACAACAGAAGAATGTATTATTTTCAGGAATTTAATATCTGAAATGTGTTCCAAAAGTACAAAATACATTTCCAATTTAAAATCTTTTCGTTAAAAAAAAAAAAAAAGTCCTGGTGATTCTGCATCACTAAATTTTTTAACTGAACTCCCAACATCTCATTTTCTTGCCAAGAAAATCCTGTCTGCATCCTTAAGGCTCCTATAGATCTGGTAAGAACAAAAGTCACTGTCGTGCCAATCCAAAGATCGCTTACCAGGCAAGGATACTAACAAGCACTTCTGCAGTCATTTAAATGGAAGAATCCAGTTCACAAGTCAAATGGTGCAACCATAGGATGTGCAATTTAACCTACACAGAAAAGTGGTTGAGGCACATGGATTTTAATTAGCACAGATACAGTAGATCTTATTCAGGCTGGAACTAGAGGGCTTTTTCACCCTGAAAATATCAGTGAAAACAAATAGTAAAGTATGAAAGAAATTAACCTATAGCTTGGAATGAATCATACCTTTCCACTACTATTACATCGAAAGTCATCTTACACAGTGCCAAAATCAAATGAAGCATTGCAAGACTCTTATTCCAGAAATCAATTGGTTTCTTGAAATATTTGCCCAATATGTGGAATATTAAACTCTGTGTTTAAAAAAAGAAAAAAAACCCCAACAATTTTGTGAAAAACAAACGTAAAGATTTTTTTTTTGAAATCATGCCTTTTCACCTCAGAAGAAGATCAGCGGAAACATCCTGAAACCTGTGAAGTGAATTGAAGAGACTTTTCCTTGAACTCAAATGCTCCTCAAAACAAAGTGGTGGAGAAGTTGTACCAATACAAATTTGCATCCAGAACAAGTTTAAAAGACAGAAGTAACATAAGAACGAAACATCCCTATCTTGCTTATCTGTACGCTACATAGTTAACTGTAACCCAAAGAAAGCAGCAATTTCTTCTTTGCATGAGAACAATTAAGATAAACATTGTTACATGATCATGTCAGATGTAGTTAGCAAAAAAATCTCAGGTAAGTGACTTTTTTTTTTCTTTTAGACAAAACAATAAACAAAAATTTCTTTTTCTTGAATGAGAAAAAGCAAGGTGATCTTTCAGGCTTTCCAATGAAACCATTCAGGATCTGTCTTTCCACATATTCCCCATCCCTAAAGAAGTAAGAAAAACACAGTTTCTGTTTCTAGAGATAAAGGTATCCAACCCAGTAGACCAGGTTAAAAAGCAGGAACGACGTGGGGAAAAAGACTCTGGAATAAGAGTCAAGTTCTAAGATGTCTATGTGTATCCGACCTTTCCTCCAGGAACCCGATTTGCATTCTTCGTAACAGCAGAAAAAACTCTGACAGTCTTTCCCATCCAGACACTCATAGATACAATTGTCTTCAAATTCTTGCCAGTACATGGCATTGTTCAGTGCGATGACTGTAGGGGGAGGTCTCATCTCTAACACAGAGTAATTCTGCAGAAAAAAGAGACAAAGAGGCTGTACCATGGCAACAATAGAAGCCTTGAGGTTTCCTAAAACAGGCAACCATATTGCCCAGCTTTCCTTTGACACTTTATATGCCAAGGTACATACATTTGAATGTCACAAAGCAGTGGTGAGTGGAAGTAGGTGTTGGCAGATGCAGTATCCAACACAATTTTTTTCTGGATGGCACTCAGGTGTAAAAGGGCTTTCATTCCACTATGAAAGAGACATAAAATGGCATCTATTTTCTGCCATGTTCCCATGAGCTTTTTTTCACCTTGGTTTCCATGTACAGGTGAGACAGACATATGCCAGATTTTTTGTGCTGGTATTAAGGAAATATTTTGCCTCTTATTCTACTTCCATATGCATGGAACCTCAACGTATATAAAATGAATTAGGTTTTTCCATACATTCAGAGCTGGTTCGGAGCAGTTCAGGTGAAGCAGTAGCAGAAATTTTGAGTAGTTCGGAGAACCAGCAAATACTACCTCTGGTTGGCTCCGCCCTCCTGCCCCCGTCATTTTTCGCTCAGCTAATTTACGTGGCAGAGCAAATTGCTGCGCCTCAGCTGGGCTAGAACACAGCTCAGCTTACCAGTGCTGACATTGAGGGCGGTCTTTGAGTGCTGGGTGTGCGCATAAAGCATGAGCCTGCGCGCAAGGCCCGCTCTCATAGAACCACCACTGCATGCATTCCCCTGTATTGACATCAAGCAGATATTGGAAACAGACACGGAACAGGGGTGGGCAAAGTCTGAAACAAATATTGTGTTGGAATAATGTTTTTGATGAATCAGGGACTTATAGTTAGCACTTGAACTCAACAGTGGGTAAAATCCCAAGGGCAATTTTGTTGATTTCCCAATGTGAAATGGTAAGTGGAACATACAGATTTAAGATGCACTATGATGGTATGGTTCTTTAAGACTGAGCAATAATAATAGTTGTTTAATTAAAATTATAATGGTATTTAATATTTGATGTTTACAAATAAAATATCTAAGTTTTAAAATATTCATACTCACCATCATGTGACCAAAGCTGACGTCAGGCAGCTCAAATAAATAAAAAAGTAAAGTATAAGAACGCAAGTTATAAAATAATACATTTTTAAATATTTTAATTATTAAGAAAATCATAAAAGATTCTATAACAGCACAGTTTTATTTATGTCTACTTTGAATAATTCCATTCATTCAGAAAGTTTACTACTGAGTAAACATGAATAGAGTTGCCTTACCTTATCCCATTTATTTCTGATAAGTGTCCATCTTATACAATAAGATCCAAGACAACAAATAGGCTTTTACCTTTTCATGGATATCATGGGGAAATGCTTAATTTAAATTGCAATCTTCAACTCAGCAGAGCAAGCCATATGATTCACCTGCAGCTGCAATTACCACAAGGGAAAAGGGGTTCCCACCAATCTTTCCGTAACCCCAACCCCAATACCAGTCCTAATCCTAACCCTGGTGTTGATTTCAAGTAGAAGTGAATTTTCAAATACTGATTTCTTGTCTACAGAACATACATGAATTTATTCTCTGGGATTTAAAACAAAGTAACTATTTTTTTTTTTTAGATAACAGGGAAGTGATTACGGGAGAATATTGATTGCCGAAAATACAACTTCAGCAACAGAGTGGTCAATGCCTGGAAGGCACTACCTGACTACATCTTCAAATCCCCAAAACTTTAACCTTAAACTGTCTACTGTTGACCTGACTCCATTCCTAAGAGGTCTGAAAGGGGCATGCATAATATGCACACCATCGTGCCTACCATCTCTGTCCTACTGTC
Source organism: Rhabdophis nuchalis (assembly GCA_039707465.1). Classification (NCBI taxonomy): domain Eukaryota; kingdom Metazoa; phylum Chordata; class Lepidosauria; order Squamata; family Natricidae; genus Rhabdophis; species Rhabdophis nuchalis. The sequence goes on along the minus strand of CM077651.1, from coordinate 38,107,478 downwards.
CCCATTTATTCATATCCATTTCATTCATACTCATGTTTATTCTTAGACCTATTATCTTGTAAACGATTGACAAATCAAATCAAATAAAAACCAAAATATAAAAATAAATTCTACTAGTTCAAACAAAAAAACAAGGTTCGTATTATAGGTTCTAGTTAGCTGAAAAACCACATTTTGCAGCATTGTATTATGGGGCTTTAATAGCCTGGTTATTTCTATTGGTATGAACATCAATACCAATTAAGTGTCTGCTAAACTTTATTTGGAGTTAGATGTGAGGAATCTCACAGTCATGTTTTATAGAGGTAGAAAGGTTGCTGTCAGCCTCTGTTTTGTTCTAGGACTAACGTCGCAATTTCTGGAGGAGGGCTGGATGTCAGCCTCTGCTTTTGCCTGCATAGCCTGACATGTTGAAACGGGGGGAGGGCTGGGGTTGCTAAGCTACTAAGGGGGCAGGAGGGAGAGAGACGGCTACAGTTGTTATCACATCAGCTAACGGACTGCATTCCATTCTGATGATGACCCTGGGAAGGAACTGCACCTGATGTCGTGGCTGACTTTGCATTGGACAATATGCTGGGGTCAAAGGGGGGAGGTTGGGTTATGCTTTGTTATGTATGTTGCACGCCTAAATGTTTCATTCCTTGCTTGACTTTAGCTGTAGTCTCATCATTTTCAGTAAAAGTAGTCTTGAACTTTCTAAATGAAGTCAAGTATGTTCTTTCTTGATTTATGATGGAAACAGTCATGACAGTTGCACCGAGCAGGAAAATAATAGAAATGTACCAGGCTATACATTTACGAGCAAAGCCAGGAACTTGCTGTTTTTCTACTTTCAAAATATTTTCTTTGTTTTAAAACTATATTAACATTGATTGATTATGTGGTATCAACTCATTGTTGAGTCTCATGGTTAATGTTAGTATTATTTACAGATTAAGTTTTTTCAAGAAACTAACTTCAAAATAATGCAATTGTTTTTAGCAGTTGGGGTTTAGATTGAATACAATTGTTGTAGAATTAAAATGCAAGGTTGTCAGTAGAAGCATGACTGAACTGAACAGTTGCTACCTATAAGACCAGACCCTTGTTACTCTGATGATCCACAATCATTATTATAATTTTGAATTTGTTATAATTAATTCAATATTTCATAAGGCATGGTCCTTTTACATTAGATATACAGATCCCTGAATTCCTGTATATTACACTAAAATACTAGAGGTATTTATCAATCAATCATATTTATACAGCCGCACATCTGATGAATAGCACTTTCAGTTGGGATAAAATGAAATAGAATAAAATAAATGTGGTGAAATTCTGTGCATTTCTAGTACGAAGGACTCTTACAATGTACTCCTCTTATTAGACAGCATTAGCCAAAGTGTTTGTTTAAAGCAGGGATGTCCAAACTTGGGAACTTTAAGACTTGTGGACTTCAACTCCCAGAATTCCCCAGCCACCATAGCTGGCTGGGGAATTCTGGGTGTTGAAGTCCACAAGTCTTAAAGTTCCCAAGTTTGGACATCCCTGGTTTAAGGCCTAAATCCAATTAATTACTAATCTCTGTGATAATGCAGAAGAATTGCGCTCCATTTTCAATAGGACTTTATCTTACCGACTTTTTCTTTTTTGTACAGTGTGGCTTCCTGCAACTTGAGTAGTAGTTCAGGGTTGCATACTCCATCAAAGCGGCAAAGACAAATAAGAAGCATACGGTCACAAAAAGATCCATCGCAGTGACATAGGAAACACGCGGCAAGGAATTTCTTGCAATGGTGCTCAGCGTTGTCATGGTTAATACTGTGGTGATACCTGGACAACAGAACATAATTTTCTTGTAATGTCTCCAGAAATGTAGCTATCTTCAATTTTTAGAACAAAACCTTACTTTATTATCTATCTATCTATCTATCTATCTATCTATCTATCTATCTATCTATCTATCTATCTATCTATCTATCTATCTATCTATCTATCTATCTATCTATCTATCTATCTATCTATCTATCTATCTATTTATCACATTTTTATACTGCCCTATCTCCCTGGTGGGACTCAGGGCGGTGAGTCCCACCAGGGGACTCATGAGTTTTGTTAGATTGTAACCTGGATTCCTTAAGGAATTAGATCTTTTGGAATTTCTGTTCCTGATGATATCTCTTGGGTGATGAGCATTTTTGCATTATACTGTCTTTCATATTTTATTATGAAGATCTTTAAATGTTATCAAATCCCATTAGCATATTTCATAAGATCATACTTGCTAGAGAAAAAAAATATTCACAAATCACCACCCAATTTCATATTTGATTTTAAAAGACATCATTTGAGTTTTGAATTGCTGTATAGCTACATTTAGGAAGAAAACAATATTACTGGTAAACTCACAAGAAGTGACATGCTTCAATAATATAGATAGAAATAACCAACCAATTTGCATTCTCATCCATGCCAAAAGGGTTAATTATATCATTGCACCTTAATCGAAATGGATGGATTCAACCCCTCCCCCCTCATTGAAGTGATTGTTGCAATTAAAATAAAAACCTGAAATGAATGAGCGGGGAAAAAATCTGGAAAGAAAAAAATAGACACATAGAATATAGTAGTCTTTTGACCACAATTGAGCCCAAATTTTCCATTGCTAAGCAAGACCGTTGTTAAGTGAATTGTGTCTCTTTTTATGACCTTTTTTTGCCACACCTGTTAAGGGTTAGGTGGATTATGTGATTGTTAAGTGAATCTGGCTTCCTCCACTGACTTTGCTTGTTAGAAGCTAGCTGGGAAAGTCTCAGATTGTGACTCCCAGACACTGCAACTGTCATAAATACATGCCGGTTACTAAGAATCCAAATTTTGATCACATGACCAAGAAATACTGCAATGGTCATAAGTGTGAAAAAGTGTCCTAAGTCTCTTTTTCCAGTGCAGTTTTAACTTTGAATGATCACTAAACGAAAGGTTGTAAGTTGAGAACTACCCATGAGTGGGTTCCGAAAAATTACTCTGTGCATGTGCAGTAGCAAAAAACAAGATGGCGGTGCCTATGGTGCCACCTGGAGAACTGGTTCAGGGGCGTGGCAGGCCTGGGTCACTGCCGGTTCCAATGACCCAGGCTGCCAAGCCACTACTGGTTCGGCTGAACCGGTCCAAACCGGTAGGAACCCACCACTGGGACTACATGTACTTTTCTGTGGCTGAACTCTTAACATCTGAAAAGCATATCAAGAAAGAAAATGAAAGAAAATGTTTTATTGAAAGCTTCGGGAACTGCAGTATATACTTCAATAAATTATTTGACACCTCTGTTCTCTGATCATTATTTTTTCCCCTGTGCATTCTTTATTACACCATACCCTGTATTGCAAATGAAGAGTTTGCTAAAGCGGATGAAATCTTTAATTCATACAGTTGGAGCACATTCCCAGCATTTTTAAAATTAATATCAAAAGATGCATTAAATCTTACAGCAATGGATCATAACTGATTTAAGAATGTGACATCCAGAACTTTTTTTGGCCCAGTAAATTTCCCCATTCTTTCTAGTTAAATAACATTAATTAAGGTTCACAAGTAATTCGGTAAGTAACATTAAGGTTATTTTCAGCAGCAAGCTAAATTGCAGACAAATGTCCCTTGACATATATTTGCAATCAGGCATTATTTTACTATTTCTGTTGAAATATCCCCTTCTCGCTGCAGCTATGTAGAACAAACAAGGTGAATCAATGACTCTACACAGGAGAGTAAAGGATGGTGTTTTACTACAAAACTCTTACATCTATGCATCATTTCTGCATTTCTATATTGATTAATGTGGTTTGTTTATTGCCTGAAACCTATTGTGATTTCTTAAAATCATAACATCCATTACCAACTTAATTTTGCAACTCAATAGTACAAATTAAAAACTAAAGTAATTCAGTATGGTCCTGTTAGTTATAACTAGTCTTCAAATTAGTCGCTGGAAGAACTATATATTATGGTGGTTCGGGAATGCTATGTGGGTGGGGACTATGTGTACTTTAAGGGAACAAGTCTTTCCAAAAGAGTGGTGGGGCTACAACAGAGTATATTTACCAGAGATAGAAATCCTTAGTGGGCACTCCCTAGGATGGCCAGGAACTAATGGGGAAAGGCAGTCTCTAAAATATCTAGGCTTGGAGCTACATAGGATATCATAGATAGCAATCAGTAACTTGACTTGCACTCCGAGACTTTTTAATAATCTAATGCAGCTCATGCAGCAAAGAAGCATGAGAAAAATATGACAAAGCGACTAAGCACATGCGCCACTGCATTCTGGACTAGTTAAAATTTCCACAGTGATAGCCCATGTATAGCAACTTAGAGTAATCGAATCAAAAGATGCGAAGGGTCTGAATGGCTGCCTTTAGTGCATGGTTTTCTAGGTAAATGTGCAACTGACACAGAAGGTACAACTAGGCAAAAGCTTTCCTTGCTATGGTATTTAACTATACTTTGACCAGGAACCAGGAGTCCAGGACTCCCAGATTGCAAGTCTGCTCTGGCATCACTGGAGACCCTGCATCAGTTAATGGTTGGTAGGTCCAAAACCAACATGGTAGAAAGTAGGTAGAATTTGAAAATAACACAAAGATTTGCATGAAACTAGGCACAGGGTTGTGAGAAATTCCATATAAGAAGATTTTGCTCAGCTCTTGAGAACATTACTTTCACAGCAACGTATATCCTTTGTTTGTAAGCTTATACCTGAAATGTATAAAATCATAAGGAGGAAATTGCTTTTCCATAGTGGCATATTGTGAAGACTTTTCCATTTCTTTGAGTCAGCCAGAGGAAGGCCATGTTTAGCTCATGTAGAGAACTCTGAATCTCAAACAAGTTTTTATTTTTTTATTGGAAATAAGTCAATGACCTCCAATTTAGTTGCAGTCAGTGAGAGCCTTTAGGTTTTGAAACAGTAGGTGAGAGCTTTGAAGAGTATTACTGAGTAGGAAGTGCAGGAAGAAGATAGTTTTAAGTCAGTGTTCTGCTGTGAAGCAACGTGTTCACATTTGCAGTATACATATTGTTTCTTCACTTTTCCTTTATAAAATGCCTTGCCTTCTCTTAGGAGATTGTGAGATTGTCAAAGGAAGCTTACATATGATGAAAACACATTGGGTCCAGTTCATATTAGTGGGCAAGAAGCTTTGCTTCAGTGGAAAAAAGCTATGTAGTAAAATTACAGAAAAAGAGCATTAGCTAGCAGGAAGCAAATATTTGGAACATCAGGTAGCCACTTACACCAGTTATCACCATCTTGTCATGCAGTGCATGGAAGGTAATGTTGCAGATTTGTTTAGCTGCTAATACATTTGAAAACTACTTTCTAAGTTTCATGACTATCCTATACAGTCCATGCCCTGCTGATCAAAGCATTTGATGCCAAACATGGAAATTCAAGGCAGATGAAGATGAATTTGTTCATAGCTGTCAAGAAACAAATTGTTTAAGAATATTGCTACTCAAAAGAGTCATAACAAGAATCGAATTATTTAAGGGGTGGAAGAAGGGTGACAGATATTCTCATTGCATGCCCCAGAGAGGCCACACTTTTCTATATTGAAAAATAGTCTCTACTTAATGGAAAATACAATATATAAGCATTGGTTAAAAAAAAAACCTTTCTGTCTAGATATATTCAAATAAGTGTTTATTGAGAATGAATAACTACTTGTGTAAAAGAGTCTGTTAGATAAACTGATATCTGATAGAACTGTAGTCACTTTCTTAGAATATTCCCATAGAAAGAAAATTGAAAACTGAGAAATATTCTCTATTAGTCCACAAAATCCTGATCAATAGGATCAAGGATATACATGCATGCATGCATGCATACATACATACATACATACATACATACATACATACATACATTTTTGTATGCTGGTCTTGTTGTATTTGCATCTTTTGCCATGTAAGATTGAGATTGTCTTACAGACGCCAGCCGGAAGATGGCAAGTGAGACCTCGCCGAAAGGTTGCAAAGACAATCTCAATCTTATATGGGAAAAGACCCGAATACAAGACCAGCATATAAATTAGGTATGCCAGGAACTAGAATCACAGTAAGAAGTTTCCAGTGAGCTTGGAGAAGCCAAATTTGTTTTAGAAGCACCAAAACCTTTTAAGGGTTAGGGTCCCACAAGACCCTATATAATGATCATGAAATGCTGACTGCTAGGGAAAAGGATGACATAGATGACTGAGAATCTCCATAAACATTTCATGCCAAATTTGGGGAGATGGGGCTAAGGAGAGGTTTAGCACATATCACTTTGGGCACTGTTGAGTGATCAACAACAGTGGAAGGAAATCTAAGAAGATGCAAAAATGGAGAGATTAATAGTAGAATGCCAGGAAAATGATATGAGAATTAATCTTTCAAATACTTCTTCAACCAGGGGCTGAGAACCACGAATAGGGGAACTCTTGCAGAATATAAACATTTGTTAGCATGATTATCAAGTGAAATAAAACAATTCTTTATTGGAAATACATTAGAAAGTATTCCTCAGCAGGCTGAGGAATGAATAAAAATTGTTAACCCCAGTTATCTTACCTAGGGCTGTTCTTGCTGGTGTAGCATCTTTTTTAATCCAAAATGATACCCAGGATAGGACAACAGTTAATATACAGGGTATGTATGTTTGAATAGTGAAGTATCCCATTCTTCTACTTAACTCGAAGTATATAGTCATGACTATATAATCCCCTGCAATAAGAAAAAAAATATGATATCATTGGAAATGTAATTAAATGCAAATAGATAATATTTCCACAACCATCTGTGTTAAACCGGAGTTTCAACGTTGCCTGATTACAGAACACCTTTATATCTCTAATGGCAAAATCAATCGGCTGGAGCAGGGGTCCCCAACCTTTGCAACTTTAAGTCTGAAGGACTTCAGCTCCCAGAATTCTGGGAATTCTGGGAATTCTGGCAAAGCTGGCTGGAGAATTCTGGGAGCTGAAGTCCTTCAGACTTAAAGTTGCAAAGGTTGGGGATCCCTGGGCTGGAGGACCAAGTGTTCTTCAAGTTCATAGATATAGTTTTCTTGGCAACAATGTGGAACTGGTTCAGTAGTCCTGAGATTTCCCAAAGGTCTGCCCTGCTTAGCCTTATTAAGAATTTTCAAATTCATTCTCAATGGACTATATGTGGAAGTAGTTTACTTCTCTATATTGCTGAAAAATAAGAAAAACTTGCCAAATCTACTCTGTCCCATGGTGGTGCAGAGAAAATAGCACACTCAGAGGACAGTGGTGTAATTGATGAGTAGCACAAAAACAACTACTGTCTCCGTATTAAACGCACCAGGGGTTATACTGTTTGTACAGATACAGCTGTCTAATGGATGGATCAATCGATCAATCGATCAATCAATCAATCAATTCAGGGCTATGAAATTTGTAAGTCTCAATGGGATGTATGTAAAATGCAAGTTCTAGATTCATAAAAATAAATAGTGGCTCCTGCCCTCTGAAGTATGATGCTTCAGAGGGCGGGGAGCCACTATTTATTTTTATGAATAGAAATAAATAAATTAAATCTTACCTCCAGAGGTGAGATTGACTCTCATCCTCCTGATGTTTTGAAATAGCCTCAAGACCCTGCTGTGCCAAATGGATTGGGGACCCAATAGAGGAGCTTCGTACTGGAGTGGTTAATTAATTAAATCCTATTTCCATCTCCTGACATGCTATGTGTCCGACTTCCACTTTTCCCATCTGGTTTGGATGGTTTGTAATTGTCAATGACCTTATCTGCTGTTTGCCATGACTGTTGATTTTAATTTCTTTTCTGATTTAATATTTTATGCTGTAAGCCACCCAGAATCATTGGATATGAGATGGGAGGCAAATACATTTCCTAAATAAATAAATAAACATAACCAAAACTGCAGGGAGAGGGAGAGAAGATAGATTCTATAAGAATTTCAAATAGTCTTTTAAATTAAAGACATAGAATTAACAAAGTGTAGGAGAATAATCAAAGATAGAGTTGAGAATGAACATCAAGGGTGGGAAATTTGATATTTCTTTTAACATTTAGTACAGTTACTCCATGTAGTAAGTAGTCTCTTGCATTATGAGTACAGTATGAATTACAAGGGTCATATCATAGTCAATTTGTGCAGAATGAATCTGTGTCATTCATAGCTATTCTGAGTTGAAAATCATTCTAGTTAAGCCAGAAAACTTCCTACTTGAAAGATATATTAGCTGTGTGGAAAAGTTCATGCTCAGTATGGTTGTTTGATCCTTGTACATCTTAGATGATATCAAAGTTAGCAAAATAGGGAATGTGAAAAAGAAAAATGTTTCATTTATTAATTAGGTAGCTAATTATAAGTCAATTGATTATGGAAGCAGATTTAAATATCAATAATTAAATATCAGCCTTAGTTGTGCTCCTTTGGCAGGTCACTTTCAGGAATTTACTGGGTTATAAAGTTGCTTGGATCCATGTAATGCTGAATTTAGAACTTGCTCAGTGACAGAGATCTCTCTGGTGGAATAGTTCCTTCTGTGGTAGCATAAATGAATGTGATAATTCTCTTTCATCTTTCAAGAAGATTTTCTTCAGAATTATCTCCGTGGAGTCTGTGAAAAGTTTTATATAGAAGTGTACAGCAGTTTCTTCTTTAGTAGTAGTAGTAATACCGTGTTTCCCTGAAAATAAGACAAGATCTTGCACTTGGCCTTATTTTTGAGGAGGTCTTATTATTTTTGAGGTGCAGGAGGCAGTGAGCGTGGTCACCTCATGGCTGCTGCTGTGTTGCGCTGCTACTTGTCAGCTTGATGCTTTTCAATCAAAGCACTGCTCAGCTGCAGGAGTAAATGAGGGTAGGTAAGGAGTGGGGCACGAGGTGCATCGTTGGGCCTGCCACTGTTTTTGCGGTGACCATTAGTGTGTCTGAAAAGGCATGGTGGCTAGGTAAGGGCGTGTAGGGTGCATCCTCCCTTCTCCCCCTCTGGCTGCACCTCCTCACCTTGTGTTATTTGCATGGCAAGCAACTGGAGGAAATGGTGGGAACCAGCTGCGCATGTGTTTAAATATTTTAGGGGAGGGCTTATTTTCAGGGAGGACTTATTTTAGCTCATGTGCTCAAAAGCCCGATTGGGCTTATTATCTATAGAGGCCTTATTTTCAGGAAAACATGGTGGTACTAGTAGTAGCAGCAGTAGCGGTAGTAGTAGTAGTAGTAATAGTAGAAGTTCTTTTTAATATTTACATACAATATTTAGGTCAGTAGTGCTCTCCTAATATTTTGGACTTCAAAGCATCCAACGGTTTGGCTAAAAGCAAGGAATTATAGATGTTGATGTTTAAAACTTCAAGTCATCTCCATTCATATAGTTGAGTAAATCTCTAGTCTTTATGAATCATTGTGCCCATTAAAAATCAAATTAGCTACAGCGGCAGAGCCATAGATGAAATATGGATAGAGTTCTGAATATTGTTTCATCAGCAGTAGTTGATTCACCAATTATGCTTGTTAGTGGAGGAAAAATGACTATAGCAATTACCACTGTATTTTATCTGGGTATGACTCATAAAACAGCCTCAAAACTTGAATTGGTTCAAAAATATTCTCTGCTCATCCCTGCTGACAGTACTATTCTTAGTGAAAAGTATATCGGCTATGAAATATCTACAATTTCAATGAAGTTTTTTTTTTCAAATTACATTTCATACAGGACTCAAAACCCTAGACAAAATCTGACTTCTGTTTCTGAATTTGTAGACTAGAGTTGAGGCTTGAATTGCACTAATGTTACCTAGTCTGGGTAATGAAACGTCTGGAAGAAAACAACCAAGGTCTGGGAGCACCAAGGACTCCTCATTTTAACCCTGAAACTTGAATTGTTTGAATTTTCAATTGTTATTATTCATCATGGGAGCCACTGTGGGAATTCTTATGGAGAAGAATGATTTATAACAATAGGAAAACAAAGTGGTTACTGCTATCGTATTGACTAGTTTGGAATTATCACATAAGAAGAAGCATAATAAAGAATCACAGTTAAGGATATAATTTCATTGCCAGTGAGTAGATGGATTGATTTGAAGATTAAGTCCTGAAACAGCAATTGCATTCAAGTCTATATTCTTTATTCCTCTCATTTCATGTTGCAAGTATATTCTGTTCAGCCTTTATCTACATAAGTGCTTTTTTCAATCTGTTTATTCAAGGGGATGCAATTTTCATACTCATGTTTTCTTGGGACTGTTTCCCATTTAGCTGCAATTCAAACTGATAAAAAACTTCATTATGGCTCAAGCAACAACCAAGAAAAAAACTAATCAAAGGAAAAACTTTTTTTGGGTGGGGTTGGGGAGGGGAACTCAACTTTTCTTGCTGAGTCAACAGTCTCTTCATGAACCAACATTGCTGAGAATTATTCCCAAATTTAGTCTTACTATATTTGTTTCATTTCTAAAACTGCCAGGTATTTAAACTTTCTTCCGTGACTGTCTATGCCAGTGGTAGTCAACCTGGTCCCTACCGCCCACTACTGGGCGTTCCAGCTTTCATGGTGGGCGGTAGGGGTTTAGTTCGATACTGAAGCACTTTTCTTTTTTTAGACTTCCCTACTTTATAAATCACCATTACTGTGGAATCAGTGGGCAGTTAGAAAATTTTACTTCTAACAGTTACAAAAGTGGATGGTAGATATAAAAAGGTTGACTACCCCTGCTCTATGCTGTGAAATTTACTCAACAGTGATTCATTTAAATACATATTGAAAGATACAATTTTTATTGCAATGGTAAACAGATTGCAGAACACAATTTAGAAGCATATTTTTGGTTGAGATGCAATAGTTTGGGGAGTATATAGCTTGTGCCTTTCCTCTCTTTTGCTTTTCCTCCCTTCATTAATCCAAAATAAGATTTCCCACTGAAATAGGGCTACTGAAATGAAGACCAACAAGGATAGGCCTTTGTGTTACCTCGATCAATAAAATGTCTAGGCTCAGCATATTCCCCAAAGCCTTGTTGGTTGCTCATTTTATGCAGTTGGTTTAAAAGAAAAATAGTACTGTTTTTATTTTATTATTTCTATTTTTTGAAAATGTCTTCTTGCTTACTTTATGCATTGTGTTGATTGAGATTCTTAAAGTACATTTACAACAGTTCATTTAGTGGCTGTTCAAAGTTACAGCAGCCCTGAAAAAAGTGACCTATGGCCATTTTTCACACTGGGAGCCATTGCGATATCTCCATGGTCACGTGATCAAAATTCAGATGCTTGGCACCTGGTTCATATTTATGATGATTGCAGTGTCTCAGGGACACAAGATCCCCTTTTGCGACCTTCTGACAAGGAAAGTCAATGGTGAAGCCAAATTCACTTAACAACCGTGTTAGTAACTTAACATCTGCAGTGATTCACTTAACAACTGTGGCAAGAAAGGTGATAAAATGGGGCAAAATTCACTTAACAAATGTTTTGCATAGCAATATAAATTTTGGACTCAACTGTAGTCGTAAGTCGGGACTATTTGTAGAACAAAGTAATCAAAATACTAAAAATACTCAGTGGAAAGAAGGAGATTCACATGGCATTAAATAGTAAAACAACTTAGATATGAATTTCCCTTTCTCCCCATCTCTTTCAATGTATTTGAATTTTCTCCAGGAATTCAATTGCCTTACATCCAAATATTTCATGGTCAATTATTCGTTACTTGGATTATATACCTTTTAAGGAACTGGAAAAAAGAAACAAATGATTTTGGGGGGAAAGCCAAGAGGGCTTTGGGAAAATTTAGAGGGTTGCTGCATATAGGAAATTTTAAAGCAGCTAAAGCCAGTCCCAATCTGCACTCAGGCCATTACCCCACCACATCAATTCAATGGCTTTACCTCTGGCCTACCTGTTTCTTCCCTCTCCTAGGGAGGGATTCTTTGCTTCATTTGGCCCTCTCTCCTTTGCTTATTTCTGCACTTCTCCCAACAACAAACAACCTTCAACCCCTTTCCCTTCCTTTTGGATAAGGGGATGCCTTTCTAACCTTAAGGATACCAGGGTGCTCCTTCCCAAATCACAACATTGTTAAGTACTGGATGTGGACCAGTAGTGGGATTCAAATGATTCAACTACCGGTTCTCTGCCCTAATGACCAGCTGGGTAGGTGTGGCTTGGTGAACATGTGACTGTGTGGGCGTGGCCAACTCAACATCACTCACGTCGATGGGTGCTTCGCCTTAGCTGTTGCAATGTAATAAGGGTTAAACATAGGGGGTGTGCATAAGCGCACTAGGGTGTCTACCGTCCCTATCCTACTGTCCCATTTATATGTACTCTTTTTATGTGTTTATGGCTATGTTTTGCTTATTTATATTCATTTATTTGTGCCATTTTTTCATGTTTTCACATTTGTTTCCTTGTACTTGTTGACAAATATAAACAAACAAACCAACAAACCAGAGAGGCAGTTTCTGTAAGCAGGGAAATAAAGATTAGCCTAGAAACAACACCAGAATGTTTCCTTCCTGCCTTCCTTACAGGATTAGCTCTGTAAAGTGGGAAAAAAACAAAACGAGATTTCTTCCAACAACTGGTTCTCCAAACTGCTTAGAAAGTTAACAACCGGTTCTCCCGAATAGGTGCGAGCCGGCTGAATCCCACCACTGATGTGGACAGTTACAGAACTTCCATCTGCCAAATGATAAAGTAATGGTGATATTCCTGACACTCATTTCATCCTTTCCTGCTTACTTTCCCCCCCTTCCTTCACAAGGAAGCTGGCAAGATTTTTTAAAACAATGCTCTGTTTAATTTTCTACCATTTTAATTTTCTAAAAATGTCTGCCTACAAAAGCCCTATGCATTCAGTGACCTTGTTGGATATAAAGATGTATTATTTTGTTTGGCTCTTATATACGCAGCATGTCAGCCCCCTATTTTTTAAAATCAAAAGAATATGGAAGTCATCCGGGCACAGATGACCAGATACATGACACAACTCTCTGCAAAGCTGAAGGAGGCCTCATGGAATCATATATTCAAGGCTACCAGTTTGAAATGATCAAAGGAGTGTCATCCTTTGGCGTGGGGGGAGTATGCATTGCAACATCAAGACACACATTTTATGACTTCTATATTTCTGTTTAACATCAAGATACAAATCCAAAAGACCATGGTTTACATCACATCATATTGTGGTGTCGAATTGGCTAGTGCGGGGGTCTCCAACCTTTGCAACTTTAAGTCTGAAGGACTTCAGCTCCCAGACTTTTCCAGCCAGCTTTGTTGAATTTGGAGAATTCTGGGAGCTGAAGTCCTTCAGACTTAAAGTTGCAAAGGTTGGGGACCCCTGGGCTAGTGTGAACTCTAGCAAACAACCCTTCTCCCGCCCAGTCTTGACAGTCATTTCAGATTGAGAGTTTTCCCTTGGTTCAGCAGTGAAATGTTGTCCATTTCCTTTGTTATTTGTACAAAGGAACACAATTAGGAACTCTCTCCCCTTTTGAACTCCTTTGATAAGGTAAAAATATATAGGAGAAAGAAATAAAATTCAGAAATATTTTGATAGGAAAAATGAGTTATACGTCTTAATTAAGTTTGTTAGTTTTAAAAGGTTTGACCAGAGCAGAGTCTTGATTTTTTGACTATCCCTAGACTAACATGGTTCTCCTCTTACAATGGAAAATTAAGGGGATCTTACCTTAAAAAGGCATCTGATCCCCAGTCTTGACTGATCTTCAAGAAGCATTTACTAGTTGGCCTTATCTACCTGGCTATCTTCCCCTGTTTCGGACACTCAGCAAGAAAACACATTTTGCTTTAGTATAGCATGTGGTAAAAAGATGAATCTGCATTCTAAATGTGCAGCGAAGTGGCTGTTAGTATCTGACATTTTGCTCCTTGCCTGTTATCAAATGGTGAATGTTGGAGGATGCCAGAAAATAGATGGAATTGATCCCTTTAACCAGACTTCAGGTACTGTTTATCTCAATATCCTGAACATATAGGGATAATGAACCTTAAACTTCTTCACTAAAAAGAACTGGTGGGGAGTCAGCAATAAACTATATTGCTGCTTCCAGAAGAATGAATGAGGAGGTGAAGACAGCCTCTTTTATATCTGTGGTTGCAGGTTGAAGTAAATCCTTGTGGTTTTCATAATAACTTCAATTTCTGATTACAGATTAATAGACCACTATAAATATAGCAGTGGGAATGAATGAACTGAAATGGATTGGCAACAATTTAGGTAAAAGCATTTATGCTGATGGACTGTAAATTGAAGGAAGTATTTATAATGGCTATAAAAAGGCTTGCATTTCCTTACACTCACAGGACAGTATTGATGTTGTCATTGTTAAAACATTTGTTGTTATTTTTAGAACCACTGTATCCCTTGGGTGATAGAGTAGAACAATCTCCCCCCTGACATTTAGAAATGTGGTTTTACTTTCAACTCAACGGTGTTTATATGACATGAGTCAGTATAGAGTAATTTGCATTAGAGGCACTCACTCTTCCTGAGGCACTAATCTTTCAATTCTCTTCAGCAGATTGTAGCATTTTCACCAGCTCAAGGAAAATGTCAATGTTTTCTTGAATGACACTGTCTAAAGTTTGAAAAGCTGCTGCCTGATATTTAGTACATAATCAATTTCATTTCATCTTTTAAGTTGAAAGGAAATGCTAGCTTAGGAATGGGCACTCTCAAATGTCTTTAAAGGTCCCCATTGTTCTTTCTCTTCTATATTTGAACTTCTTGAAATATTTATTCACTAGTAATGAAGATGTAGTCTAAAATGAAAGCCCCTTCAGATAGTAAAAGTACTATATTGTGCAGAAGAGATGAACAACCTGGCATAGAATTGAAACATGCATTAAACATCTATCACAGACCAGAGTTTTTCACTAAGAACTACTTTTTCGGCAATCAATACCTTCTCACCATATGAATATTTTGAAAAATGTAAATTACTAGAAATCATTACCCCCGCAAATTACTAGAAATCAAACAGTTCAAGGGGACTCTACTTTTTCCCCAAAAACTGTACTTTTATAGTGTAAAATATTTCTTAGCTCAGTGCTTTAGCTCAATGAATTCATTCATAAATCTCAAAGTATATATAGGGAAAAATAACATTGGACTAGAAATATTAAAAGTGAAGTCTTGAACAAGATGGATTGGTCCTGATCTATAAATCTTTATTATTAGATGCTATTTCTATGTCCTGGAAAGACTTTGGACTCTTCACTACTAATAAAGGCCATGAGAAATTGGAGAAATGGAGGCCATGAAGTCTTTGTGGTAATGCAGCAATGATAGCTATCTGTCACTCATAATCCCTTTTTTGGTGAATCCTGCCAAAAGTCCAACAGCTATCATTGCCTGCCCTGAAGCCCCAATGATTCCAGTCTTCAAAGTGAGAAGATTATTTTCCTTATTCCTTTTTGCCTGTTCCAAAGATTTTTGCTTGCTAAACCTTTCTAAAATTGCCTTTAATATGGCGCAAACAGAATCTTAATTCTGCTTTCAATGCTCTCTTTATTTCTTTATTAAACAAACTCATATGGTTGCCCGATTTATTAGTTCCATTTACCAGAAAGAACTCTAGATGGTGAACAAAATAAAAACACTAAAATGACCATCTTGTAAATAAATGTTTTTAAAGGTTATAATTCTTTAGGGAAGTATTGTTACAGTGAAATTTTTAGAAGCAACATATTTTAGCTGTTATATCCTACACAACATCAAATAAACTTAAAACTTAAACAACATGAACTGCATCCTTTTTTCTTTTTGCTGTTCAAATATCCATTCCTAATATAGACTCTGCTGAAAGTAATACATAAAGCAAGTCAGGACACTTACTTCAATCTCTCCAGTGTGGAAGAGATATAGTAGTACAGTTTATTTATTTAGTGTATGGCAAGTAGTATGGAAATGAATGTAGACAAATAACTAAGGGCAGAAAATAAGTAATGTGTGCAACAAACCACGGTGAAGTTGTCTGACACAAGCACATAACTAATAGCATTTTCTGTGGTTCCTCATGCAAAAAGCTACTGTATATTGGCAAACATTAAAGAGCCATTAATCAATGTTCAGAAGAATCCTATTACCCAAAGTGACATGTTTGGGTTGATTATGCTGGGAGTTATAATCTAACAGATACGGAAAGTCCGAGATTGTAGACATACACAGACCCGTATGTGTTAAGAACTTTGGAAAGACAGTATGGAAGAACTAAATGGATTACCAATAGCAACTTTGATCCATGTTAACACCAAGACTTTTACTTCATAGGTTGTGCAAAGTCAATGCCCTGAACTCAGCCACGATTAATATGATATACAGTAAACTAATACACATCTAAAACTGCTGTGTGTATTCATGTATGCGTAATACAGATTCTATGATTAAAAACACTTTCAGATCAGGTATCTGGTCAACTGGAAATATTGATAACAAAGAGCATATGAAAAGGGAATACAAAGCTGTTGTCATGCCCCCCAACTGCCCTAGTTAACTGCTATTACCTACTCCTAAGCCTTCTTTAGAAGGTGACTGTTTCAAGATCATGTAGTTGGCTTTGTGTTTAGGGTAGGATTATAATTGTGGGTCTCCTGGGCTGATGCCTTAACCATTACATCAAATTGGCTCTATATAGATCGTATGTAGAGCTGATAGGCTAAAATGTTACTATGTCATTTTTAGATCATTGGGAGAAATAGTTTGTTTTTCACTTAAAGCCTGAAATGTTTTTCAAATCAGAAAACTTTCTTATGCAAATGTCTATTTTTTTCTGGTAAAAAATCTTCCCACTATTCTCTGTGCCTTCTACTATTATTCTATTATTGATATATTCTGATGGGCTGAGTCACATACACACAGATAGCATTAGGCTTACTCACTCCATTCATTCATGCAGCCCTTTAAGCATAGAACACTCTAATCTTTTCTTCCTCTGTCACCAGTCTGTCAGGCACAAAAGATCAGGTCCATGGGTGAAAGTCCAAGTAAGGTAATTTATTACTAACAACCTATTCACAGGAATTTTCTCAAGTAAATGTGCCTGGTTAGAGTTAGATAAGGGTCAACAAGGGGTATTCGACTTAGTTCACTTGTGGCTATATAGGGATTCTAGGCTGATCCTTCATTTCACTCTGACCTCCAGTTCTGCCATTCCTTTTCTTGCTAGTCCTTTCTAATCACTTCTAGCTTCCTGTATTAATTTAGGAGCTATACCAATGGTGGTATTCAGCAGGTTCTGAGCAGTTCTGGAGACTAATTTTGAGTAGTTCAGAGAACTGGAAAATACCACCTCTGACTGGCCCCACCCCCATCTATTCTCTGCCTCCCGAGTCCCGGCTGATCAGGAGGAAATGGGGATTTTGCAGTAACCTTCCCCTGGAGTGGGGAGGGAATGGAGATTTTACATAGTCCTTCCCCTGCCACTCTCACCAAGCCATGTCATGCCCATCAAGTCACGGCCACATAACCAGTATTAAAGAATTTGATTCCCACCTCTGAGCTATACAGCTTTCAGAATTGCTATTTTGTCATGTCTGCATTATCTTTATCTTATAGACAGATATTACTCAGAGTAGAGCTGCTTAAAAGTTCTCTTGTTTATATTATTGGGGCCAGGATCAATTTAAGGGGTTTGAATTATATAATTCATTGGGACCTAAGGAAGTATTTCCCTCTCAACTTAATCAATCAATCAATCAATCAAATTCGGATTTATTGACCGCACCCTCTCCCCACAGGGACCCGGGGCGGTGCACAGGAGAAACTAAAAACAATATACAATAAATACAAAATACATACTTTAAAACATAATTAAACAATGTTACCCGTGCTAAAAATGATTAAGAACCCATTAAAATGCATTTGGAATCAATAGACAGAGAGAATTATTCAAGGCCGGTCAGTCGAAAGAAATAGGTCTTCAATTTCGTACGGAAGGAGCGGAGGTCAGTGGTCGTTCTGATGTCAGGGGGAAGGTCGTTCCAGAGGGCCGGGCCCGCCACAGAGAGAGCCCTTCCCCTGGGCGTCGCCCGCTGACAAAGTCTAGTGGACGGCACCCGGAGAAGTCCCTCTCTGTGGGAGCGAATCGGTCGTGAGGATGTATGGGGCAGGATCCGATCTCGCAGATAGCTAGGTCCCGAGCCATGGAGCGCTTTGAAGATGATAATTAGCACCTTGAAGCGCACCCGGAAGACGACAGGTAGCCAGTGCAGCTCGCGCAAGAGCGGTGTAACGTGGGTAAACCTGGTGGTCCCCATAATTGCTCGCGCGGCTGCATTCTGAACTAACTGAAGCCTCCGGGTGCACCTCAAGGGGAGCCCCACGTAGAGAGAGTTACAGTAGTCCAGTCGGGATGTCACGAGGGCATGAGTGACTGTGCGAAGGGCGTCCCGATCCAATAGGGGGCGCAATTCCATCTGTAATGTTAATCTAGAAGTGTAGGAGGAAGGAGTCCCCCTCCTAGAGTTCAAGATTGCATTGGGGCCCCCAATTCCTTAAATCATTCTACATCAAGGAACCTACAGGGAATCCTTCAAGTGGAGTTCCTTTTAGCCTGTGTGCAAACTAATTTCATACTCTCTTGCTATACATCCACTGTTCCTCTCCCAATGATCCCCAATGAAATATTTTTTTATTGAGGAAAAGTGAGACTGATAAGGACCATGGTAGACAATATTGTTTTCCTCTCTGGTCTGCCTCTCTTGATTGATCTTTTCAACAAAGGATGGGGAAATTCAAGAAAAATTTCTGTTCCATTAGTTCAACTAAATTGAAAGGGGAAATCAAATAGAACATTGCACAATTACCTTCCTCTTGCTCTTGATGTTACTCCATCAAGATTTCTATGGTACGGCTGATTAATTCACCGCATTCTACAAGGAACACCAAGTTTCCGAATAACATGTCACTAACTTCTGAAATTATCAGATCACTACGGAATACCCCAAAGTATACAGTAAATGAATAGAAACTGCAAAGGCTCAGCTTCTGGAAAGCCTGGATTTATAACATTCTGTGATGGAAGAGTGACATGTAATATAAATAACTGCATCAATATTTAAATGTACTGTTTGGTGTAGCAATTTGGGTTGTTGGTTTTTTTTCTATTTATACAAAAATGAGAACAATATTGATGCATACCAAATGTAAAAGTGGTTATTTTGATCATGTTTAATGGAGTATTTCTTTGTTTTCTTTTATGTATATTAAAGCATTCATACTTATTTTGATGTAAAATCTGTCGTCTCTCTTTGCAAGATCAGGTATTTGGTTTTAAATATTCAGGAAGAGGAAATGAGCTGGTAATAATCTTGTGGGAACTTTATTATAACTTTCAGCCACTGTCGATTAATTCATGTAAAATATAGTAACACACAAAGTATAAAAATCTTTAGAAAAGAAAAAAGTGTTTATGTTTTAAACTCAGAAACAGCCAATGTAAATGATTAATTAACTGTATTTTAAAACCTTACATAGCAATGACTAATAGCTGAACAAAATATAAACATCTCTCATTAATGTTTGGCTGTTTATCATAATCCCCCCGCACAATTCTCTGACAGAAAACAGAATTCATGCTTCTATCAGTGACAGTAAAGTGTCCAGGTCCTAAAACAACAAATCTAAACAACAGAATTTAGCTTAGTGCCACTCTGCTGTATTGAGAACTGTTTCAAAATTTTTGGAATCAGCAGAATCAAAGCTAAATAGTGAAAACATCATTAAAGGAATCAATACCTGGGCAGTCCCTGTTATTCAATATATGAATAGTTGACTGGACCCACATGGAACTCAATAACTTGGATCAGTTAAATAATGAACATGCACCATTCTTTGCACCCAGAAAGTGGTATTGATCAGTTGTATTGCCAAGAGCAGTACATGCCGAAATCAATCGAAAGGATTTCCTAAACATCTGATGATTCTGTGACCAATAACTTTTAACAACAATCAGGAAATTTTTATAAATATTTACATAGAAGATCTTTGAATTCAATATTACTTTTTCAAAAGTTTCTTTTTATCCTGCCTTTTTCTCCTACACAACTCAAGGTGACAAACCTACCAATTCTTCCTTCTCCTGTTTTCCCAGAACAATCCTGTGAGATGAGTTGGGCTGAAAGAGAGTGATTGGCTCAAGATGACCCACTTGTTTTTAAATGCCTAAGGTTGTCTAGGCCAGTGATGGCTAACCTTTTTTGGCTCACGTGCCAAAAGCGGGGGGGAGGGAGCGCAGGGGGGGTCATGCATGGGCGTGCCACACCCATAATGCTATGTGCACAACCACCTGCTTTTGGCATGATTTTTTCGCCCTCCCCAGGCTCCAGAGGCTGTCTAGGAGCCTGGGGAGGGTGAAAACAGCCTTCCCCCCACCTCCAGAGGTGCCAGGAGCTTCCCTGAAGCCTCCAGAGGGTGAAAAACGACCTCAAAAGAAGGCCTAAATCAGCTGGCCAGCGCACACATGCACACTGGAGCTGACAGGGCAATGCCTCGCGTGCCCTAAGAAATGGTTCCGTGTGCCACCTGTGGCACCTGTGCCATAGGTTCGCCATCATGGGTCTAGGCGAACATGTTAACCACCCTACACCAAACTAGCTGTCATGTATTTTCTTGAAGCAATTATACAATTGCAGCATTAATTCAAATATGACTTGGCCTCCTCCCATGCCCTTGCCTCTTTGGCTTGGATGACATTTCCTCTGCTTCTGCCTTCCCAGAATAGCCAAGTTGGCCTTCCAGTATGATCCCTAAAACTGGATTGTGGACAATACCTTGCAGCCAATTAAATGTGGCATGAAATGATCTCACTGATGGCAATTGGGGAATGCCAAACACTGAAGGAAATGCAGAGGAAATCATTTCAGTGGCTATGTAGGAAAAGCATTGAAAGAGAGAAATGTTGGCAGCATCAACAGTGTTGTTCTTCACTGTTAACAATGTTCTTCAAAAGAATTGATTTGGCTCAGCTTAAGGCAGGCATTCTCAATAGATATTAGCTACAAAAATATTTCACTATGACCAGGACAAGCATGCAAAAATAATAGCATAAGCAGTTGAATAGAATTCTGCTTCTCTTGAAAATATGGAGGGTATACAAAACACGAATAGCTAGATTACATTAAAAACAAAGGCAGAGTTCCATAGGACAATGTTAGGAAAGGATTGCTCCTCACACAAGCCAAAAATCTGATAAGGCTGCAATTGAGGCTCAGAAACTACTTGATAGCCCGTACCACATTGTCATACTGTACTCTAATACTATACTGTACCTGAAATACCATTTACATTTTCTCTTAACGGATCATTAGTTCTTAAGCTCACTTGCTAAACAATAACTGCCTTTTAACCCCATTTCTTTGGATAATTGCATTGCCAAGGTGATATATTTTAAGAAACATTTCACAGAGCATGAAAAAAAAAATCACTGCCTTTAAATTCCCATTAAATGTGTGAGACTTAAACAGATACTTTCTGCTAATCAGGAAACAAACTTTCCCTATTTGGAGCAAAGTAATTCCTGAAGTTCAATGGGAAGAAGCTCTTAATTGCCAGTCAGAAATGATTGTAAGCCATTTAGAAGTATCTACTAGGTAGGTTAAGAAAAGGATGAAGGGGCAAACAAAGATAGGAATCTTAACTCGCTAGCTCAGGGGTCTCCAACCTTTGCAACTTTAAGTCTGAAGGACTTCAGCTTCCAGACTTCTCCAGCCAGCTTTGCTGGGAGCTGAAGTCCTTCAGACTTAAAGTTGCAAAGTTTGGAGACCCCTGCTCTAGCTGATACAACTCAACAATGGACCACCTTAATTTGAAAGTGCTGCCTTCTGCATGTCAGAAAAGTGAATTAAATGGAAGCTTTCACCAGTGCATCCTTATTAATATTCATCTGATTCTTGAATATACTGGGATCATTTATTATAATGAATCAATAAATGGTATCACTGGATGACCAACGCATCTACAGAACCTGAGATTGACAAATGTCATCTCTCATTTACAAACTCAGGTATGCATGTGTAGTTGTAGAAGCTGCTGTAATCAAATGATTTAGCAAATTTCTGCACTGAAGAATGACTTTTGGGCAGCATAGTCATGTTTGTAATAGATTAAAATGCTTCCATATTTACATTTTTATTACACATTCTTCTTACTTAGAACATAACAAGAACAGTAGTACATTATATTAAAGATAGCTACATTTTTAATAAGAATGCAAATGAAGCAGAGATTCAGAGATCTGAAAATGTAGCCCACAAGTGCTACACTTAGTATAGCTGAAAGCTGACAACATTAAAATTAACAGGGATACTGAGGATAATTTACATTTTAATAGCACACTCCTATGCTTATCTATGCAGAAGAGACTGTCACTGAATTCAAAGGGAGCTCAAGTGATGCATAGAGCTGAACTGGAACAGGAGGCAGCTCAGGGTGTTCAATGGGTCCATTTCACCAGTCATATATTTAAAAGAAGAGAAAGGAATGGAATAGATCATTGGAAAAAGAAAACAACTAGGAGAGTGAATGGAGAAGCAGGAACTGAGAATCATCTTGTTGAGGGCATCTCAGTCTTGCAGAGACAATTCGTATTGTTTTAGTTATCATAAAAAAAGAATCAGATCATGGATGCTACCATGTATTATACCCTGAAGTTGCCATTCAACCGTATTTGTTGGTTTTCAATAGCAATTACTCATCAATAATTGCTGCTGTTCTAGGTCTGCTGTTATAATTAGCTAATTCATGAGGGGGGTGGGGACCAGGAATTCTTATGGCACTTGAATGGTCTTAAAAATTATAGTGAATATAATCCCTGCCCAAATTTACTGTATTTTGTGAAACACATATTAATAAATGAAACAAAAGAAAGAGAGATTTTAAATTTGGGTCTGTTATATGAAATACCTTCTCCCCAGATTGATGATCCTGTGAGAGCCAGAATTCCCAGCCACATGGTACTGTAATCCCAGCATATCTGGATGATGTCAGGTGGAAAGGGATTCATGCATTTAAGCCCCCCAAAAAAGATTAGTTCAGATGCTAGAGGTATAGTGTCCATGCTATGTCTAATGTAAAGGTTAATGCCTCAAGCATTAGCACAGTCACAAGAAAATCCAAGAAAGCAAGAGAGGAATGATGTCTTATTTCCAACTTAGTTTCCCCAAGGAGAGACAACCTATGAGTAAGGTCCTAGTCACCCAAAGAACCAGGATGACTGAAAATCTCCATAGACACCTATGAGCAAGGTTTTAATGAAGAGAATTTTTTAAAAAAAAAATCAGAATAATTTCTTAGCAAAAGTTTTTGCCATCATTCCATCCAGTATGTTGAAGCCTGAAATAAGATATTTATGGGAATATTAACCCTAACAAGGCAAAGACTGCAAGGTTTTATAGCCAGGCATCTAGCTGGCCCTCAATAATTGATCTTATGTGTTGTTTTCTATTGCAAAGCCACAGCTTTCCAAATTTGGCTGCAGTTGTTGTTGTTTTTTAAATAGAATGCCATGGTTTAATATGTGTAAGTTGGAAATGGGCAATATTATAAATCCCTTGGGGAGGCTAAAAACTGTTGGCCCATTCCAGCTTAATTCTCCACTTCACATACAACAGTGTGCAAATCAGGACCCTTCTCTCCACAGCTAGATCCATCAGATGTCACCTAAGAGTTTATCAAAGAACTGAAAAATAAGACTGTGCTCTGGGCCTGGACATATCCTTACAGATCTACTGATGCTTCACAATATAAAAGCTAGCATGGTATTTGATATGAACATGATGCTACCCTTCACTGCAGAAGGTGTTCATCCATATGTATTGAATTTCCCTGGCCCTCAATAATTGATCTTATGTGTTTCCAATAAGGTAGAAGTATGTTGTTTTCTATTGCAAAGCCACAGCTTTCCAAATTTGGCTGCAGTTGATTTTTTAAAATAGAATGCCATGGTTTAATATGTGTAAGTTGGAACTTACACAGGTAGTCCTTGATGTACAATTATTCTTTTAATGATTATTCAAAGTTATAACAATGAAAAAAAAGTGGCAACTGGTATTTGCACTTATGACCATCGCAGCCTTTCCGTGGTCATGTGATCAAAAGTTGAGTGTTTGGCAACTAGTATGTATTTTTGATAGTTACAGCAGCCTGGGATTATGTGATCACAATTTGCAACCTTTCCAGTTGACTTCTAACAAGCAAGGTCAATGGGGAAGCTGGATTCAGTTAAGAACCATGCGATTCACTTAACAACCGCAGTGACTTGCTTGACAAACATGGCAAAAAAGATTTTAAAATAGGGTGGGACTCGTTTAGCCACTGCTTTGCTTAGCAATGAAATTCTGGTCCCAATTATGATAATACCTCAAGGACTAACTGCATAAATCTCCTGTGTTCACAGTCATGCTAGGCTGTTTAGCTGGATTTAAAATTAACAATAAACTAGTACTAATCTGGATTGATCAGATGGATACATTTGAATATGTTAACCTCACTGATGTGTAGTGTACCCGGTTTTCTTCAAATTGGGTCCTGATAAAAAGCTTAGTCTCTAAAGTATTTATCCAATTATGGTCACTCATATGACAAGCATTGTCTTAATGCACCATTAAGAATCAGTGGGAGTCAGTGGGGCTTTGAAAAATGTCAGTAACATTCTATAAAAAGATAAAACGTATTCATATTCATAAAAGAAATATCTTCAACATACAATTTAGGATTTGCAGTGAAAAGCCAGCACAGATGTTTATTTTAAGGAATTACTTAATAGATATACAGTATTTGCTTATGTACATGTTAGTATAGCATCTTCTCTTGTATTGTTTTCATGAAGCCGCTTGTTTGAGCAATGATTAAAAATATTGACACTGTATTCAAAAGTAAGGTCAAGCTGGCAGGAATAGCCAACACTCCAGAAGATAGGCTTAAGATACAGAAGGATCTTGACAAACTTGAACATTGGGCACTATTTAATAAAATGAAATTCAATTGTTAAAAAAGTAAGGTTCTACATTTAGGCAAGAAAAACAAAATGCACAGGTACAGTATAGGTGGTACCTTGCTCAATAGTAGCAACTGTGAGAGGGATCTTGGAATCCTAGTGGACAACCATTTAAATATGAGCCAGCAGTGTGCAGCAGCTGCCAAAAAAGCCAACAGAGTTCTAGGCTGCATAAACAGAGGGATAGAATCTAGATCACGTGAAGTGTTAATGCCACTGTATAGTGCCTTGGTAAGGCCACACTTGGAATACTGCATACAGTTTTGGTCGCCACGATGTAGAAAAGATGTGGAGACTCTGGAAAGAGTGCAGAGAAGAGCAACCAACATGATTAGGGGACTGGAGGCTAAAACATATGAAGAACGGTTGCAGGAGCTGGGTATGTCTAGTTTGATGAAGAGAAGGACCAGGGGAGACATGATAGCAGTGTTCCGATATCTCAGAGGGTGCCACAAAGAAGAGGGAGTCAAACTATTCTCCAAGGCCCCTGGGGGCAGGACAAGAAGCAATGGGTGGAAACTAATCAAGGAGAGAAGCAACTTAGAACTAAGGAGAAATTTCCTGACAGTTAGAACAATTAACCTCTGGAACAGCTTGCCTCCAGAAGTTGTAAATGCCCCAACCCTGGAAGTCTTTAAGAAGATGTTGGATAGCCATTTGTCTGAAATGGTATAAGGTTCCTGCCCACACAGGGGGTTGGACTAGAAGACTTACAAGGTCCCTTCCAACTCTGCTATTGTATTGTATTGTATTGTATTGTATTGTATTGTATTGTATTGTATTGTATTGTATTGTATTGTATTGTATTGTATTGTATTGTATTGTATTGTATTGTAAGACCTCACCAAACTGAATGCTTGTTGTAGGTAAATTTGTTTAAAATTGCAGCTTAAGCTAGCTGGAACCATTTTGTTAATCATATTGCAAACCAGGAGACTTACATGCCCATGGTAAATATGTTAGTAAATACTTTTGTTTCTTGATGGGGTAGCACAATATGAAATAAGGAGTTTGCAGCTTGAGGTTCTCCTTGAGTAACCTTTTCAAGTCTTCTGCTAGAACAGAGGCGGAGGCTATCCACAGAATACATTTCCCCCAGATTCATTTAGTGAGCCAGTGGTGACTCCTGAAGTGGGATGGTATCATGGGCCCAATTCGAAGTGCTGATACTAAGCTATAAAGTCCTACGTGACTTGGCACCTACTTATCTGCAGGATCACCTTCTTTCTTGGAATCAGCCCAGCAAGTTCAATATATTTAGGAAAAAGACCCTATTAGCAGCACCCCACATTGGAGAGATGCTGCTTTTCAGTGGTTGCTCTGATTCTTTGGAATAATTTCTCATTTAATTTAATTTTATTTATTTAGATTTATAGAACCTCCCTTCTCCATTGAAATGGACCCAGGGTGGT
The DNA here is from genome assembly GCA_039707465.1 of Rhabdophis nuchalis. Lineage (NCBI taxonomy): Eukaryota > Metazoa > Chordata > Lepidosauria > Squamata > Natricidae > Rhabdophis > Rhabdophis nuchalis. The sequence goes on along the minus strand of CM077651.1, from coordinate 38,081,025 downwards.
GCACAGGAAATTAAAATCAATAAATAACAATAAATACAGAAAAGTTAAGAATAAATTAAACTAAAAACCTGTGCTAAAAATCCCAATTAAAATTCTAAAACGCATTTATTCATTGTCCACCCTAGCTGCCTTCTAGAGTTTGCTCAGAACAGTGCTCTTCGGGAAGGTAGTTGGCTCTGAACCTTATTGTGGTTTGGATAAATTAACTTTATTTGACATTATTCATTAGTTTGTGGGCATTTTAGTTGTATTTTGTTTGTTATGAATCATCTGTAAAATACCAAGAGTCCTTAGGGATTTGGCAATCTGTATATGTTAACAACAACAATGATATAACTGAAGGAACCATGGACCACCTAGTAAGCTGCTGCAAGAAGATCACACAGACTGATTACAAGCAGTGGCATGGCAAAGTAGCAATAATGGTACATTGGAAAATCTGCAAGAAATATCATTTGCTTGTAAGCAAGAACTGGTGGGACTATAAAATAGAGAAAGTCATAGAAAATGAAGAAGTTAAATTGCTCTGGGACTTTAGAATTCAACAGAAAGGCAGCTGCCACATAATATCCCAGTCTTAACCATGGTCAATAAGAAAGACACAAAAGTCTGAAGGGTTTAGAATTAGGAGCAAATATGACTAACATTGAATTTGAAAGAATGTCTTTTTTTCTCAGGTTCCAGAATATACCAGAGTCAGAAAATGAAGATCTTAAAGATGTTATGAGTACAATATTAGCAGAATACCTTAAAAGAGAAAAAGATCAACTCTGGTGGGATATGGACCTGGTTTATAGAATTATTTCAACTTATGCCAGGATACATAATGTACCAAGAGAAGTTCATGTTAAATTTGTTAGGAGATCCACAAGGGATGAGATAGTGAGGGCTCGACGGGATGGAATTTTAAAATACCAGGATAAAGAAATAATCATTTTGAAACAGATTCCGGAAAAAAATAGAAAAAGAAGAAGGAAGTATTCCTTCTTGTCTAAGAAATTATATAAAAAGGGAATATGGTTCAAGTGGTTATTACCAGAGGGAATGCTGATCTTCTGGGAGGGTGGCAGAGTAAAAATCAAAACACTAAGTGAGGCAGAAGCTTTTATTAAAAAAACATCCTACCCAGTTGGGAGGTGGGAACAGAGGGAGTGACGGCCCTGCTCGGGGACAGGGAAGAGGAGTCAATTGCGAAAAGACTTAGATCGCAAAAATGATTTTATTTGAAACACTATTGTAATTGTTGATACAAGATAAAATGGCAAAGAAAAAGATGATTGAATATATGGACTGTACAATGTAATCTTTTTATATGTTTATCCTTTACTTCTAAAATTGTAAATCTATGAAGCTTTGGGAGGGCCACCACCAACGGCAGGGAAGCTACCAAAATGTTACCTTCACCCTATACCTTTTCCCTTGTAAAAACTTTGAAAACCAATAAAATACTTTTCAAAAAAAAAAAAAAGACACAAAAGTCTGGATAGTGGATGTGGCAGTATCTGGAGACAGTAAAATAGAAGAGAAAGAACTGGAGAAGATAACAAAATACAAAGACTTGCAAATAGAAATAGAATGACTGTGGCAAAGGCAAGCAAGGTTAGCACCAATAGCTATAAGCGTGTTGGGTGTAATTCCAAAACAACTAGAGAACCACTTGAACACCATTGGCATTGACAACTGTGCCATCAGTCAATTGCAAAAGATAGCTTTACCGAGGACAGCTTCCATCCAGCAATGATATCTGTAACACCATCAAACATCCAGATTTGCCTATACCAACTCCTTGGTAAGACTTGATAGGTAGACAAAAATGCCAAACCCAGACTGAACATTTGGCTGACTATGTGATGAACAACAACAACAACAGTGATTCCCATTATCATTGGGGCACTTGGTACAATGTCCAAGGATTTTATAAAACACATCAAGAAAGTGCAGCTTTCTGCAATAACACCAGCAGAACTGCAAAAAAACTGCACTGCTTGGAACATCATGCATCTTTTTTTTTCTTTGTTTTTTTTAATTCTGAAGAATAGTTTTTTTATTTTTCCCATTTCAAAAACATTCATAGATATACATTCTTATACATACTATTTTACATTTATCTATTCATCATTCATCTCTATACACATTCTTACATCTATACTATATGACAGAGTTTGGATCGCTTTCTTGCCACCCCAAGTCTCCATCTTATTTTGCAACAGCCTCACTCCTACCTTCTCAAGCTCCCTTCTCTGCCTTCTTCTTTCCTCCTTTCTTTCCTCCTTCTCATTTTTCCTCTTCTCCCTTTCCCCCCTCTCTTTCCTCTCTTCTTTCTTATCCTCTCTCCTCCTCTTCATTCCCCAAGAACATCATGCATCTTAAGAAGGTACTTGGTTGATACCTAGGATGCTGGCAGCAGCTCGTATCAACAATTAGCACCAGTCAATGGTATTTGTGATGCGTATTCGAATGTTCAGTTGACTGAGTTTCATGTATAATGAATACAGTATATAATAATTTAAATATATTTTCTTACTGACTCTACAGAAAAAGTCCCTGTAAGAAAGGGGAGAAATCTCATGCTGACAAAATTCTGATACAACAATGCTACTCAATCTACATTTCTCAATCAGCATAGTTGGGAAGAGACCAGCAAAGCTCAGGAAAGGTGAACCCTGAGCAGCCCATAAGGAAAAGAAAAGTTTCTCTCTCAGAAGAGTTTGAAAAAGAAGAGATAGTAATTGCTTTTATTGTGAAAGTGTTGCTCTTATCTGTGTGTATTCCACCCTAGGAAGAGAGACCATTTTTTTTAGATTGCTCCCTCCAAGTAATAGAAAGTGCATCAACCCAGAGGAAGAATGAGGAAATCAGAAGGAAATACATATAAAGAGCAACAAGGAGATATATATGAATCCAGATTTCTCCCCTCCTTCTATTTTACTATTTTATTTATTTTTATTTTTTATTTTATTAAATTTATACCCCGCCCTTCTCCTTGTTAGGACCCAGGGCGGCGCACAGGCATTATTTAAGAACACAAAATACAATAAATATCTATTAAAATGTATTAAATTAATAAACCCGTGCTAAAACCCAATATTAAAACCCTTGCCAATTATAAATTATTTTCTTAAAAAGTCAGAAATGGGGGCTATCCTAGGCCGGCTTGTTGGAATAAATACGTCTTAAGACGTTGGCGGAAGAGGCGGAGGTCCGAGATAGTACGGAGGTCGGGGGGTAGGTCATTCCAGAGGGCCGGGCCCGCCACAGAGAAGGCCCTTCCCCTGGGTGTCGCCAACCGGCATTGCCCCGTCGACGGCACCCGAAGAAGACCCTCTCTGTGGGAGCGGATCGGACGAAGGGATGTATGGGGCAGGAGGCGGTCTCGTATATAGCTAGGCCCCGAGCCATGGAGCGATTTAAAGATGGTCATCAGCACCTTGAAGCGCACTCGAAAGGCCACAGGCAGCCAGTGCAGCTCGCGCAGGAGAGATGTTACGTGGGCTTGCCTTGAGGCACCCATAACCACCCGCGCGGCCGCATTCTGTACTAACTGTAGCCTTCGAGTGCACCTCAAGGGGAGCCCCATGTAGAGAGCGTTACAGTAATCCAGCCGGGATGTCACGAGCGCTTGAGTGACTGTGCGAAGGGCTCCCCGGTCCAGTAAGGGGCGCAACTGGCGTATCAGGCGTACCTGATAGAATGCCCCCCTGGCCACGGCCGCCACATGGTCCTCCATGGACAGCCGGGAATCCAGGAGGACGCCCAAGTTGCGCGCCCTCTCCACGGGGGCCAGTTGTTCGCCCCCAATGGCCAGTGTTGGACTTATCTGGCTGAACCGGGGTGCCGGAAACCACAGCCACTCGGTCTTGGCCGGGTTGAGCTTGAGTTTGTTACTACCCATCCAGATCCGTACGGCCTCCAGACACCGGGACAGCACCTCGACGGCATCGTTGGGGTGGTTTGGGGTGGATATGTACAACTGAGTGTCATCAGCGTACAGATGGTATTCCACCCCAAAACCACGGATGATCTCACCCAGCGGCTTCATGTAGGTGTTGAACAGGAGTGGCGAGAGGACCGACCCCTGAGGAACCCCACATGTGAGGGGCCTCGGGGACGACTTCTGCCCTCCTGCCAACACCCATTGCGACCGACCAGAGAGGTAGGATGAGAACCACCGTAAAACGGTGCCTCTCAGCCCCAACCCCCCCAATCGGTGCAATAAGATACCATGGTCGATGGTATCAAAAGCCGCTGAGAGATCTAATAGGACAAGGATAGAGGAACAACCTCTATCCCGTGCCCTCCAGAGATCATCCACCAACGCGACCAATGCCGTCTCGGTACTGTGACCGGGCCGGAAGCCGGACTGGCGCGGGTCTAGATAATCAACTTCCTCCAGATGTCGGGGAAACTGTTGAGCCACCACACTCTCAACAACCTTCACTAAAAAGTGAAGGTTGGAGACGGGACGATAGTTCTCTAATAAAGCTGGGTCCAGGGATGGCTTCTTGAGGAGGGGCCTCACCACCGCCTCTTTCAAGACGGTGGGCAAGGACCCCTCACTCAGAGATGAATTCACAATACCCTGGAGCCAGCCTCGTGTCACCTCCCAGGATGCCAGTACAAGCCAGGAGGGGCACGGGTCCAATAAACATGTGGTGGCTCTAAGGTTCCTCCGCAACCTGTCCATATCCTCGGTAGTAACAAAGTCAAACTCCTCCCAAGATGTTATCTCAAGACCAGCACCGGGCACCTCGACCGGATCACTAGTGGAGGGCAGCTCGTTCCGAATCTGAGTGATTTTGTCCTGCAGAAAAACTCCAAATTCCTCTGCTCGACCCTGCAGAGGGGCTTCCCGCGGCCTCAAATGCAAGAGGGAGCGGGTCACCCCAAACAGGGCGGCAGGGCGGTTTTCCGCGGACGCGATAAGGGTGGCACAATACTCACGTTTGGCCACTCTTAGCGCCACTAAATAAGTCCTAATATGGTCTCTCACTAGTGTTCGGTCAGATTCGGATCGAGAAGATCTCCACCTACTCTCTAGGCGTCTCTTACAGCGTTTCATCTCCCGAAGCTCCTCGGTAAACCAAGGAGCCTGGGTGACTCGACGCCGCATGAGAGGCCGCAAGGGCGCGACTCGGTCCAAGGCCCCCGTGGCCGCACTATACCATGCGGCCACTAGATCCTCAGTCGAGCCGTGGGACAGGGACACAGGTACTGGCCCAAGCTCCCTCTGGAACCTTTCCGGGTCCATCAGGCGCCTGGGGCGGAACCAACTCGGTGTCTCCGGTTCCGCCTCCCCGCGGTGGGGTGTGACGGTTGGAAAGTCTATCCGAAGGAGAGAGTGATCTGTCCATGACAAGGGTAAGATGACTAAATCCCCTGTTCCAAGATCACTAATCCAGTGTCCAGAGACAAAAATCAGATCCAGCGTGTGTCCTCCCTCGTGCGTGGGGCCCTGAACTACTTGGGTCAGGTCCATGGCCGTCATGGAAGCCATGAACTCCCGAGCTGCCTCGGATGTCTCGCCCGCGGATGGCAGGTTAAAGTCCCCCATGACCATAAGTCTGGGGGTCTCCACCGCCATCGCGGCGATCACCTCGAGTAGCTCGGGCAGGGCTGCTGTTACATAGCGGGGAGCCAGGTATACAACCAGCAAGCCCAACTGCCTCCCTAGGCCCCACTTCACGAAGAGGGACTCACAGCCGGTCGTCTGAGGCACAGTGGTCTCCTTCGGCTCCAGACTTTCCTTAACGATAACCGCCACCCCCCCACCCCTGCCTAGGGCCCTAGGTTGATGAAATGCACGGTAACCTGGTGGGCACATTTCCACGAGGGGTAGACCCCCCTCGGGGCCCAACCAGGTCTCCGTAATTCCCACCAGGTCCGGGTCCCCCTCTGACACAAGGTCATTTATGAGGGGAGCTTTGTTCACCACGGACCTGGCGTTGCAGAACATCAACCTAGGGCCCCGGCTCTGTAATCCCTGACCGCCTAGCCTACGAGTGGAGCACAGGGGGTTGGGGCAAGCGATCACTCGTAACCAGCGACCACGAGCCCCCAACCCATGATGGACATCCTGTCTCCCACCGCCCCTGCCCCTCCCTAAGACCAACCGAATGGGACGGCCCTCAACAGAGACGACCCCTGATCCCCCCTCCCTAATGGACTCCTCCTTTATCCCACTTCCGCCAGCCGGCCCTATAACTTGACCCCCCTCTGACTGCATAAACCCTCCCCCCACCCCAGGACCCCTTAAAAACCGAATTAAAAATTTGCATAAAAACCCCCTTAGTTTGCGCCTCGCCCACCTCTCATATAATTTTATGATATTATTCTATATTTTTTTTTCATTTTATATTGTAGACTTAGGCCTGACTTGTTCTACATGCATAGTGTGTGTTTCTGGAATTGTATTCTTGCCTAGAAGGTTGGTTGTGAATTAAAACATGCAGGATTCAAACCTCTCTTTTCCCTGCCTGGGTTGTCTTCTGTTTTCAATTAGCTCCTTAACCTTAATCTGCATCATAAATAAGTTTGTGCCTTCGCAATCATAAGATTAAAATTATGAACCTATGTAAATAAAAGATAGCAAATTCAATGCTTGTATTACTCAAAATATTTTGCTATTTCTACCTTAGCTAACTTAGCTAAAATATGTTTGTGCATGTTCCTGCAATTTACAACACAACTTCCAGGTGTGTTATTTAAAGATTAGTTTGCAAAGCTGAAACGAACTATTCATTATGTATGCATGAAAAAATATTCAGGACTTCATTTATATGAATAAATGTCATTCTTAAGTTAGTGCAGCACTGGTAATAAAGATAATTTTCTTTATTTGTTTAAAGTCTTACATTACCATTTTGGTAGTATGTGCTAAATAAGTAAATAACTATTTGGGTACTTTAGTACGAGCACATCTTAGGATATGGTTCATTTAATGGTTTATCTATGGTTAATTATTACAAAAATATATGATAAATAAACAAATAAGAAAGGGTCTGGTGCAATTAATGCTAGCTATGAATTATTTATTCAATTATTTTTAATGGAATTTACACTGAAATTTACAATTTAATATACTTCATATCCCCAAAGTTAGCTTTCTAAATGAACAAGGTAAGAATTAAGTTGAAAGAAACTATACCAAAGAACAAGTTCTAATTGCACCTGTGGCTACATTCTATCCACAGAAATCCATTCCTGACACTTTAATGGAAGAAAATATATGTAGGTCAATGTTCAAAAATGGGAGTCATCTACAACTTACAGTGTAAGCCACAATGAAGACACAATGAAAATTCTTTAACCAATAAAGGAGAATATTTGTGGCTCAGTGTTGAAGGAGCCCTCAATTCTTTAACCATGTGATACATGGATCGATTCAACCATTGTTTCAACTGGGAACTGTGAGCATTTTAAACCAAGCTAAATCCATAAAATTCTAGGGAATTCCTGGAAACTTGGCTTTCAGATAAACCAGCAATTAATAGACACACAGAGATAAACCACATTTATACAAGCTAAGAAAAACAAAACAACAAAAAAACCAGAACAAATTCTCTTCAGCAGCCAACATTCAGATAAATAGGGATTAAATCCAGACAAACACTCAACTAAAAAACAAACAAACAAACCAATAATGAAGGAACTACCAGGAGCAAACCAACTCCCAACACTGGCAGAATAAGCTTCTGTATATAAACAGGGTGGAAACCCCATGCTCCCTACCACTGAGGAAATTCTTAATCAAACAATGAAAATGTCTACAAGCAAACAACCAAGCTCAGAGAACTTCACTATTTGTAATATTGTTCCTACTGGCATTTTGTGTGTGGATGAAAGAGTAAGTTTGTCATGTTACACATATTGGATTTAAAGCTCTAAACATTCCCGAGGAATTTGAGAATTGAATCTAATAGCCATGATGATCTGGAAGCAGTTATAAATGGTAGAAAATTTACTGAAAGAAATGAGATCAAATGTTTCGATTATGATGCTGGTTTAAATCTATATAAATAAAAATGTAAAATAGTTTGTGCAAAGCCGCTAATCTCAGAAAGTACTGCACCCATCACACCAAATTTTCACACAATGTTCCCAAGGACTTCCAATGCAATCATACATACATTTTGTGTGGCTGGCTCACATGTGTCATGTGCAAGCAGCCCAAACGTAAAAGGTACGCACTTCTCAGGTTTTCACCTCCCTGTAGCTCTTCCCATCTGGCTGCTTCTTATGATGGGTCATGCACACACCCCTCACATTTCCAACAGTTGTTTCCTCAGCAACTGAATAAGCTTCCAATGTTCCCGCACTGCATGGAGGTTTACAAAACCTAAAACTAGGCATGGGGGGTTACACACTCCCAGGTGGCCCATTTTTGGCCTCAGAAGGCTGTATGGACGCCTACTAGGCCCAAAAATAGGCATGGGGGCCCATTTTTGGTCCCAGGAGGCTGTATGGACGCCTACTAGGCCCAAAAATAGGCATGGGGGGTGACACACTCCCAGGTGTCCCATTTTTGGTCCCAGGAGGCTGTATGGACGCCTACAAGGCCCAAAACTAGGCATGGGGGTGGCACACTCCCAGGTGGCCCATTTTTGGTCCCAGGAGGCTGTATGGTAGGTAGAGGGATAGAGAGAGAGAGGGGAAAATACAGTAGGTAGGTAGGTAGGTAGTGGAATAAAGATAGAGAGAGGAAAAATATAGTAGGTAGATAGGTAGGCAGAGGGATAAAGAGAGAGAGAGGGAGAAATACAATAGGTAGGTAGATAGAGGGATAAAGTCAGAGAGAGGGAAAAATACAGTAGGTAGGTAGGTAGAGGGATAAAGAGAGAGAGAGGGAAAATACAGTAGGTAGGTAGAAGGATAAAGACACAGAGAGGGAAAATACAGTTAGGTAGATAGAGGGATAAAAAGAGAGAGAGGGAAAAAGAGAGAGAGAGGGAAAATACAATAGATAGGTAGGTAGGTAGGTAGGTAGGTAGGTAGGTAGAGGGATAGAGAGAGATAGGAAAAATATAGTAGGTAGGTAGTTAGAGGGATAGAGAGAGAGGGAGAAATACAGTAGGTAGGTAGGTAGAGGGATAGAGAGGGAAAAATACAGTAGGTAGGTTGTAGGTGGAGGGAGAGAGGGGGAAATACAGTAGGTAGGTAGGTTGGGGGTTATACAGTGGCTGTGTGTACATGTTTGGTTGGTACACAGATTGGTTGGCCATTTAACCAGACTGGGCCATAGCAACACGTATTAGACTTTAAACACAATGTAAGGAGAATCCCACATTTCAGAAAACAATGCCCTTCTAATTTGAGTATCCATAGGACTTTGAGAAGAATGAAAAGCCAGCTCGGCTGATCTGGAATCAAATGTTGATAATTATCTTCTTCTGTTACAAAGTTTCAGAAATCTTCTAATATTTTCTCCTACAACACATTGCCCAGTTAACATACTACTGAGCAGGATGACGAAAAGAAAAGAGTATGAATGCCCTTGGCCTTAACCCTTTGAATTCAAGCCTATTTTGAAATGTGTTCATACGTCTACTCTAATCCTTTTCAGATAAAATTGCTGAAGTGAGGCTCATTCAATGATATGACAAGGTCCATTCATTAGGAAGATGGATTGGTTACCAGTAGGAATTGTTCATTGATGCAATTGCTAAAAATCCAGTCACCTCTGCATTATAGTTGTTTGTGGTCTATCACCAAGAGAGAAGAAGAAAGGGAAAGTTACCATTCCTTGCTCCCAAAGTGATAAAATGGAATCTGGGCTAATAAAAGTATATAAATATGCATATTGAAAAGTTTTCAATTTATTCTTATTTTAAGAATTGGAAACCATCCACAAAATGTTAGCATTTTGTTTATACATTGGCTTCATTTGTAAGTGATCACTGAACTGTATAATCAGAAGATTTAGTGATATATTTATTTCATTTTATCAAGGTACTAGACTTTATCAATTGAGATGCATTATTGATGTGTTTGCATTGCATATCACTAAGTTGTATATCAGTGTTTTGTTGTTACAGTATCATGTGTTCCAATATCAGCAGGAAAGCACACACCTTGATCTGTTTAATTTCAGTTTTGAGGAATTCATCACTTCATATTACAATATCAGACTTTACTGATAAGTCAGGGCTAAAGGATTTGCAATGATATATTGATCTTCTGGCAAATTTCTGAATTATTTATAATGTTTTGATTGTGCTTAGCTTGTAAACCTTTTTTTTAATCCTCCCAAGTACAACAGCCATCAGTTACACAAGAGTGGCTTTAAGTTCTAGGGGTTAGTCACATAATAATTTTTGATTCCAATTTTCCTCACAGCACAAGTGTATCTTTCTGAAATAATTTATGCAGCTATAATATTTCATTTAGGATTGCTATATGGAGTAACTGCTGATAGGTGTATGGATAAACCTGTTCATACAGTTGCATATTTATTACTTTAATGCGTTATAAAAACAAAACACTCCTCGGAAAGCACCCCTCGATCACTGGGCAATCAGGTCCAATAGGGACACACAAAGTCCAGGAAAGCAGTTCAGGAGTCAAATAGTCTAGGATACATGGCATGAGCACAAAACTGGGCATGTTGCTTCAGCAACACTCAAGTCCTCAGGGCAGGGTTATGTAGTTACAGTAAGTGGTGCAGCCCTTCACAAGAAGCAAGGTTGCCTCCTCATCAGTAGTCTATCTGACTGGCATTGTACCTATCTCCTCCCTGCTCTACATGTCCTTGGATCAGGAGGAGGTGTGGACTACCTCCTCATTGCTAATGGCTGGCAGCTGCTCTCGGTCCTAGCTTGGAACCTCGTGGCCAGCTTGCCGCAGCTGTAGCTTGCCACCCTCATCTGCCTGTTGCTCATCTGATCAACCCAGCTGAGGCTGCTTCATCAGGCTAGCATTCTCTGAGGCCTGATCCTGATCACTACTCAGCTCCATGCTTTCCTCTACAAACTCAAAGTCACCTTCCTCCTCTTCTGAACTCGCATCTGGAGGAGGGTTTGGGAGCAGATCCATGACACCAGAAAAGATGTGCAGACATTCCTTACTCTTTGTCCTCTCCTCTCCTCTCCTATCATATCCTATCCTATCCTTCCCTTTCCAGCAGGAAAGTGGTTGCTGCTGGGTGATGGAGGGAATGAAGGATTGCAAGATAGGCTAATGGAATGTTGAAAATGAAGATAATTTGAAAGCAGCAATAACCAGGAATGCAACACCCAGTAGCACTAAAACAGCTACAACTTCCCCAAATTTCATATTGTCAGAAGTCACAAGCTCCAGATTTGAACACATTCTATAAGTTTGCCCATTTGAGATACCTCAATTCAAAAATTGTTGCCTTATTGAAGGTATAGCGGTATAGGCTATGTAAAGACATGGGTAGTAAGATACCGTGATCTTAGTAGCTGGCTACCTTGAATACCTACGAGCTCACCTAATTAGCACAACCAGATATGGGAAGAAAGGTAAGGTTACGTACAGACATGCACATTAAACTGCCATAATCTCAGTAGCCCTTTGTCTTTCAACCCATTATCTCACCCAGCAGAGACAGGCCGTCTTAGGAAGTTAGATTTAACCTTGGCCTGGATAGCTTTCTGGATTCACAAAGGAAGGGAGTAAAACAAAGAACAATACAGTTGCTATATCTGTGCTCTATTCTGCTTTGCTTGCAAAAACTGTATAAAAGCCAAATAAACTCTGCATAAGGCAGACAGACATTTTGGACACAAACTGCTGTGTGGATTTCTGAAACCTACACCTTATGAGGCACCACTTCACCCACTTAAAGTTCATTAGAAAGAGAGTTTTATACAAATGTATATACACACATACATAGTAATAGCAATAGCACATAGACTCATATACCGCCCCATAGTGCTTTACAGAACTCTCTCGGGGGGGTTTATAGAGTCACATATCTGGATCCTCATTTTACTGACCTTGGAATGAGAGAAGGCTAAGTAAACAATGAGCTCCATCAGGATCGAGCTCTAGGCTGTGGGCAGAGTTTGCAATCTGCATTATAACTACTGCACCACCAGGGCTTGATACACAGTGACATTAAATATAGACTGTTTTTAGTAAGTAAGCCAGTCCTCAACATTTTCCCCTTCAGAAAACGCAGATCTCCTCAGCAAAAGGAGCAACAGTATCAACAGCAGAAAATCAATTAAGAAAGTTAACTTTCTTAATATCAGCTCAAAAAGAGGAAAAGCTTATAAACATCTGTCTTCCATATGGGGTCTTAATTATTTTCTTGTTTAGGACTCCAAAAATTCCTAAGACCATCCCTGCATCTTTATCTCTACATCAAATGGAGGTAGAGATAAAGGATATTTGTAACTCGATGTAGCAATCAGAAAAGAGAAGAAAAGACTTATGGAACAAGAGTACATCTGTTTGGAGCAGTCAATATGTAGTATTATCTTGTCTTAATGGCTTTCAGGATGATTTAGATAGTCCATCTATCCTTACGTTCTCAAAGCAGAGAACTATGGATGTAGCATTAGAGTCTGTTCCTGTGTTACAAGGTTTGTAGCTCCGGGTTATACAAGGATCCCTGGCTGCATAGAAACCTAGAAAAGTGTGGCATTTTCTTTTTTCTTTTTCCTTCCCCAGCTGAGTTTATTTACGACAAACAAATATTATGTTAGTATCAGAGTAGCATTCTCTTCACAAAGTTTAGCCATTAGTAAGAGTGGAACCCCTTCCCTGAGCAAAATTAAACAAATCCTAATTTCTAGAGTGGTTAATAATCCATAGATTCCCATGCATACTTCTGCATATACTAACACGCTGGACAATAGTTTGTGCTAGAGCTAAAATGAATTCCATTAAGTTTAAATTAAAGTCTGTTGATAAGGGCAATGGGGGGAAGAGCATTCATTACCTTGGCAATTTTCCAAGTCTTTAAAATGTTTTGGAGGAGAGGAAAAACACATCCTAGCAAACCCTGGAGAAAAGATTGAATAATAAGGGAAATGTCTTATTTAACTGGTTCAGCTAATACAATATACTCTGGGCTGTTCAACAATAATCAACTAGCAGTGATCTTGCTTTTGACTACATTTTAAAAAAATGCAATGACATATGAATGAAAAATGACATCAAGAATAAATGACAAAAAATAATATTTATTGGGGTATTTATTAAGCAATTAAGCTTGAAGAATGGAAGACAAGTGAAAAGGTAGATGGACAGAAATAAAAAATCCAATCGACTTATTTTAGACTTGGGTTACTCTACGCAGTGGCAGATTTTTATAAGATTGAAATTCATATCTGATCTGAGAATGCACCAGTCAAAGACTGCAGATTACCCAATAAACTGGGCTATTCATTACGACATTCAGAAATAACATAGTAAGTGGCTTTAATGCAGATATGTTCTCAAATAGTAACTGAACATATATTAAAATCATAACTCATTTGATTTAATAGATGGTCAGGGCTACTATAAGAGCAACACATATTCATATTAATGGCTCAGACCAATATCTATTTAATGCAAGATGTTGCAGACCAATATCTATTTAATGCAAGATGTTGCTACAATGCCAGCAAGCTATATACTGATTAAAAAAAAGAATATTTTTAGCTCAGTTGAATTACCCTCGGTGTTCTCTGTGCTTGGTGGACTTCTTGTAGATGTTTCATTATCAAACTAGGTAACATCATCAGTGTTAGCCATCATCAAAACTAGCATTGATGATGTTCCCTGTTTGGTAATGAAAGAAGATCACCAAGCTCAGAGGACACCAAGGACCACAAAGCTACGTATCACTGGATGATGGAACACTTCACTGGCTACACCCAGATCTGATTATCAAAAATATACTGTTCCTGCAAATGAACATTTACTTCATTACCAAGGTCAGTTTTAATTTATAAAACACTGAGTTAAGATAATGAGCCATAATTTGTAGAAATACTTCTACTTTTTATTTATTTAGGTGACACCTGTATTCTAAATGCATTATTATGAAGGACAGAACAGAGATCTCTTTTTCACTGGTTCACACTACAGCTGGCAAAATACTTGTGAAGACATCAAACATTCTTCTGAACCTGGTGCTTGAAGCAAAAGTTTCAGCTTGGGCTCTTTCAAGGGTGTTATGTATTGAATATATATAGTTGTGTTAAGCCCTGCTAAAATGAAACTAACCTTTAGATGACCCTAACTGTTAACTCCAATTGTTTTGGAGGGAAACTTGAACATTCATATTGGGTGGGGTTTTTCAAGCAGTGAATTCATTTGGGTACTTTATTCTCCTGATAAAGTACACCCTCTGAATGGTAATTTTATGTTTATAAAACCAAGAATATTAAAATATACAACTATCTCTTCTCATGCATTTACAACACTAATATATAATGAGTTTTGTATTTCAGTGAATTGGTCATCATCTGCTCAATGTACAAGGCAAGTATTATCCAAGCTTGTTTTTTTAGTAAGTCCTTTATTAGCTCTTTTTTAGAATCAATAATCAGTATTGGGATTGGGTGAACCAGTAGTGGAGGCGGCGGGAGGCTCCACCCACCCATCCGGATGCTTCTGCGCATGCGCAGAAACATCACACACACATACAAGCAAACCAGTAGTAAAAGAAATGGAAAACCACCACTGATCTGTAGGATCTGAAAAAAATCTAGTTGCATATCTACATCTGACACACATTGTTTTAAATTATCCAGCACCTTTTGGTAACCCATTTTCAGTAATATGTCCCATGAGAAGCTATAATTCTATAAGCTTTTTGAATTGATCTTCTTCAAGCTGATTCAAAATTATCAAAAGAATTAGAGGAGGGGTTGGCTTTCTCTTCTTGTCTCCTATCATTCATACAGGTATGCATATATGTTTTTTATTGTGATCACAAGATATTCTAGACAGAAAAATGGATGCAGGGAATCTTTCAAGCTCCAGCACAGGAAATTCTTATTTATTACCTGCTGATGTTTGCACAATATCAGAAGTATTTCTGAGTCCCATGAAGTCAAACTGATAAAGTCTCCAAGATTTCTGATCTGCAGCTTCTACTGAATTTTTTCTCCATCTGTAAACCATTTCTTCTTGTGGATAGCCATCTGTAAATTAACAGTCAGAATCAAATATCTGGTAAATATTTCATAATGTGAACATTATAAACTTTTTCCTCCTCCTCCTCCTCCTCCTCCTCCTCCTCCTCCTCCTCCTCCTCCTCCTCCTCCTCCTCCTCTCACATATGTGATCGTAGGCAGCTTACAGAAAACAGTACAGCCACCTTGCAGTCCCCCACTTCTATGGGATCCCCAGGCCTGATGGCACAGCCATATCTTCAGGAACTTCCTAAAGACCATCAGGATTGGGACCAATATAACCACAAGGAAGAGGATGTTCCAGAAGATGGATGCCATGGCAGGTCCTGGTTCTTGTCAGGTGAAACTCTTGGTGGATGGGACCCATAACATATCCTATTTGCCATGTCTAATGGAATGGATAAATATAACAGGAGAAAGATGATCCTTCAAATAATCCAGATCCATGTCTTGTAGATCTTTATGAGTCATAACCAGCAGTTTAAATTGAGCCTGGAAACAAACTGACAACAAATCAAGCTCATGGAGCAGAGGTTTAACATTTACTAATTTGGTATGCATATTACTCCTGCACTACTTTTTGCACCAGCTTTAGTTTCAAGATGTTTTTCAAAAGCAGCTCCTGTCCAATTTCCACATTACAGTAATCCATAATCCATCCAAGAGGTGACTAGGAGATGAACGATGGAGAGTAATTTCATGATCCATGAATGGCTGCAATAGGTGCACAGCTCAAAGTTGCACAAAGGCCATGACTGTCCTCTGGAGCAGTTTGCAACAGAGTCTGTTTGGGTCACTTCTATCCTATTCAACATTGAAGTTGATAGTTTCTAGTCAAAGAAGCAAGGCAATAAATAGAAAATGTATAAATGAGCTTTTCTTTATTAGGCAAGAATATAAAACAAAATGAAAGCAAAAATAGCATGCATGATTCCGTTGTCACTTTAATTGTGCAGTACATACAGTTGCTAGAGGGTTTCTGAAGTCACAGCTGTTTAAGAACATGTGGATCACTTTGCCTATTGCTTTAATGACCCTCAGTTCAATATATCTTGCAGATATGTATAACTTCATAAATAGATAATTTGCATTAAACAATAAACGATTCCCACAGGTACAGACATTGAATCCCAGCTAAAAATATCTTCAACCAGCTGGATACCCGTGCTCCACTACGAAACTATGTGATCTGGCTTGATAAATCAACACTTACAGCTTGAAAATTAATGAGTAGCTACGAATGGCTCTCCTCTCTCCTTCTCTTCCCTCTGTCTTGCCCAACAGAAGCCTCTCCTATCTCCTTTTCTCCCTCAGGCTTGCGCCACAGAAACATCTCCTATCCCATCCCTTTCTCTCCCTCAGACTTGCCCCACAGACACCTCTCATCTCCTATCCCCCTTCTCTCTCTCAGACTGGCCCCATTGATCCTCTCCTATCTTATCCCCTTCTTTCCCTCAGTCTAACTCCTTAGCATCAGAGTGTTTTTCAGGTGGGGAGTGGGAGCAGAATGTCTAAACTGCCAATCTGCAGGCCGGATGAGTCATCCATGCCCAAGTGGCAGTTGGAACAGAATTCTTTTCAGATGGGGAGGGGGAGTGGAACATCTAACACCTTAGCATCAAAGCTTGTTAATAATAATAATAATAATAATAATAATAATAATAATAATAATAATAATAATAATACTAATAATACTAATAATACTAATAATACTAATAATACTAATAATACTAATAATACTAATAATACTAATACTAATACTAATAATCATCATAATCATAATCATAATCATAAAAGAAATACTAATGATCTGATGGTCATTTCAAAAAAATCCTTTCTAAATGAGCACCTACAAGCCAAGAGGAACCATACGTGCCAAATTTCAAGTTTGTAGACTTTACGGTTCTGGAGATTTCATGATGCTGCATGAGTGGCATTTTGCTTATATATAGATTACAGAGTTGGGAATGAATCGTGGCAAGGGTAATGAACTACAACAACCCTTGCCTGATTAAGACAGATTTCTGTAGGATTGTTGTGAAGACCAAACAAATATTACAAAACTTTCTATGAATTGAAATACAAGTCTTCACTTCCTCAGTTTTAGCAGGCAATTACATCTAAATAATAAATTGTAAATTGTTACAATAACATATGTAGGCTACAGAAACACTTCTGGAATTTCCAAGTTTATAGATTATCTGTTATACTCTTTGCCTTAAGTAGCTTTATCTTCTTATAGTATATACATACCATTTTATGAACTATATTTAATTAATCAATTTTCTCAAGTTGCTATATAGCATGAGAGATGCCCACAAGACATTAATCTGTTATCTATTAAAATTATTTATAAGTGTCTTTGGAGTATGGGATTCATTTATTTTCAATCAATGTTTAAAGAGTCACAGTTATACTGTAGAGGATTTTCAATTATGAATCAAAACTACTTATAGTTCATGATGTTGACTGGTAAAAAGGCCAAGAAGACAATTTACTGTATTGCCAGACAGATTATATTAACATATTTAGGGCTAAGAAGTCAGCTTTAAGATATGTGTTACAGCATTTATATCTCCCTGAAGAATGGTACTTTAGGATTCAAATTCTCTCTGTTTTCAATGTATAATCACTGCTGTTTATTTGTGTTAGCTTTTCTGCACTAATTGGGAGCCCTTAACCATACATACATATAAGAGATAATATGTGTATTGAATCATCAGTGGATATAGAATTCAAGAGTAACCAAATGGAAGTACAAATTTTATGAGCCAAAATATCTATATGAGGTTTATATATGAGAATCGCTCCATTATAGTCATATGATCCATAGTGGTGCAGTGGATAGAATGCAGTATTGCAGACTAACTCTGTCTATTACCAGGAGTTTGATTCTGACCAGCTCAAGGTTTGATTCAGCCTTCCATAGTCAGAAAAATGAGGACTAGATTGTTGGGGGCAATATGCTGACTCTGTCAGCCCTCTCTGCTTAGAGAGGGCTGTAAAAGCACTATGAAGCAGTATATAAGTCTAAGTGCTATTGCTATTTCTATAAGATGCTGATGCAAAATGGGAAATCACCATCTTTCAAACAACATAGGCCACATGCACTGAATCACCAGACCAACACTTCCATAAGATATATAACAAGTCATGAGTCTGTACTCATGTGGGTTTTTGGATCAGAAGCTCTAAAACTATCATCTGAATTCTTAATTTAGATTGATGTAATTGTCAGGATCTTTAGACTTCATCCAGTACAATCTGTTACCACTGCAGAATAACAGACAGTTACAGTGTTTATAATAAACTAGCTATACCCGGCCATGCGTTGCTGTGTCCCAGTCTGGTTAAATGGCCAACCAATCTGTGTGTAGATCTACACCTGTACACATACACACAACCACCCATATAACCCCCAACCTACCTACCTACTGTATTTCTCCCTCTCTATCTATCCCTCTACCTACCTACCTAGTGTATTTCTTTCTTTCTCCCTCTATCTATCTACCTACCTACTGTAATTCTTCCTATCTATCTATACACCTACCTACCTACTATAGTTCTTCCTTTCTCCCTCTACCTACTGTATTTCTCCCTCCCTATTTATTCCCCTATCTACCTACCTACTGTAATACAATAATACAATAGCAGAGTTGGAAGGAACCTTGGAGGTCATCTAGTCCAACTCCCTGCCTAGGCAGGAAGCCCTATACCATTTCAGACAAATGGCTATCCAACATCTTCTTAAAGACACACGTGTGCTAGCCTCAAAATAAGTACGTATTATATTATCGGAAGTCCTTGGGAACATTGTGTGAAAATTTTGTGTAAATTGGTCCAGTAGTTTTTGAGATTAGCGGCTTTGTACAAACTATTTTACATTTTTATTTATATAGATTGCAATGTGATGCCTTCTGAGGCTCTTCTGACTTGGTCTTGACTGTCAAAACTAATTTTCCATGTAGTAATTCCCCCAATGTTTTATTGTCATGTTCTTTCTTTTAGTTTGAAGTCATTATTCTGAATTTTGCTCTCTAAAGCAACAGAGAATTAATCTGTTCTATCACTTACACTTCAGTCTCCTAATATTTTAAAATGATTATAATTATTTTCTCTCCTAAACTCTTTTGTAGGTGAAATATACCCGATCCCTTTAACCTTATGTTGTACATATTTTACTTTACTTTACTTTATTGAATTTATAGACCGCTCCCTTTCCCAAAAGGGACTCGGGGCGGTGCACAGGAAATTAAAAACACATAAAACATAACAATATACAAAATTTAAAACCAGATTAAATTATTATCCCTGTGCTAAAATTTATGAAGTCATTAAAACTATTCCCTTCAAAACCAATTAAAACAATTTAACTTCAGACTATAGGCTAGGTGGAGTAAATTAGGCCAGGCCGGCCTGTTGGAAAAAATAAGTCTTTAGTTTCTGGCAGAAGGAGCGGAGGTCCGTGGTCGTTCTGAGTTTGGGGGGTAGGGCGTTCCAGAGGGTTGGGCCCACCACAGAGAAGGCCCTTCCCCTGGGCGTCACCCGCTGGCATTGCCTAGTGGACGGCACCCCGAGAAGTCCCTCTCTGTGGGAGCGAATCGGCCGAAGGCATGTATGGGGTAGGATGCGATCCCGTAGATAACTAGGTCCCGTGCCATGGAGCGCTTTAAAGATGATGATCAACACCATATTTTATCTATATGCCTCATTATATATTGTGATATCACCTTGCAATAAACAGAACTTTCTATTATTCTATCAAGCTAAACCAAGCCTTTATTTCTATTTTCCTTTTTATAAATTGTTTTACTACAACTTTAGTTATCTGAAAGTCATGTTTGTTCCTCTATTGGCACTAATGGAGAGGGGTAGGGACAGAATTAATCACTGAGAGAGAATAATTAAATGGTGGTTAAATCTGTCAATGTTCAATATTTCACTTCCCCAATTGTTCTACATTATTTTATAAATTGAGGTAAAGGGGAGATTTACATATAATCTTGCATATAATTATATAGAATAACTCTTCTGCTTTGTGTTATATGCACTTTTAGAGCATGAACATTTTGCAAATTTTGTCCAACATAATATTATGCATTGTTTGTCTTAAGGTGCATATTTTTGTGCAGATTTGTGACTCACAGATTATCACAAAATTCTAAAAAGTAACACTTTGGTGTTCATGTAGGCTTGTGAAATGTGAACTGAGTAAACATAAAAATTAAATATATTCACTGTTCCTGGAACAAAATGATTAATTATAGTTTTCTTCAATATTCTGGACTTTCATGCCTTCTTTTCTCCCACAGCCACAGTTCATCTTTTAGGTGGAGTGGAACAATTGAAGAATAAAGATGTAGAAACTGTTTCTGTACTGGGCCACCTATGTATTCAGTTGTGGCCTAGCTACATATCCCCTGGGTTTATATGGCAGATCAAATAGCTATTTTGTCACACATGTTGGATTCTATCACACTGATACAATCAAACAGTGAGAGTGGGTGTACATCTGAAGTCTTGGCATTCTCTCTTGCTTCATTGCAGCTAACTATTATCATGCATTATGAAAGCCAGCATCCTTCCATAGCCAAAAAAACACTAATTGGGCATTGTTCAAGTTGTTGGCATAATTAACTTTGTTGTGCCCACAATCCAGCACCACCCCAGACTGGAAACAATTATCACACCTGTAGGATTGCCAGGTTTAATGGGAATAAGGCTGCTTCCACCAAATTAAAAATGCAACATTCTGTTAAATATTGTTCAGAAGCTTTAAAGTGTGAAAGGGCTATATATACATACTGTGTAAACAGCTTACAGCTACCCAACATTTCTTCCTCAATCATAATCAAAGGCTGTGTTGATGAGTTCCTGACAACAAGTAAAAACTTGTTGGAGCCTGTACCTTGCCTGTAGATTGTATATTTTCATTCACAATCATTTCTGATTTCCTGCTGGCAAATGATAGGAATCTCAACTATTCTTCAGCCAGATTAGGTGGGTGGGTGGCCAGTCAAAACGCTAGTAGCACAAAATCCTTCTATTATTCTGCTGGCATGTTGCTCTTTATATTTGTTCTGTCCATCAGGACTAATTCAACTATGAAAGCTGTTAAGAAAATTATTCTTCATGGCAACAGATTGCAAGGAGCTTGTAATGTCTAAGACATTTTGCACTGCACTCGGTTTCTGGGCCATCCGTGCACAGTTCCTTTCCCCCCTCTTTAAACATTTTACTGAAATAGAAATTGTAGAAATAGAGATAATCATCGTTACTCTCCCTGTTCCTTTCTCATTCCTGATCTTTCCCTTCTGTAGCTGTTGTAACAAATTAATTTATAGACAAAACTTAGGCAGCTTTCAACCAGGTATATCATCAGCATACACTTGCCAGCATTATATAATTGTCCTGTCATGATCAGATCACTTTCTAGTTGCCCTGGAGTTCCCTAGAACTGCCTCCTACTGCAGGGAAGCTGGATCCATTTGATCATTCCACACAGATGCTGGTCAGTTACAGAGGGGGTGCGGTGATATTCTTGAAGGTCTAATGCAGGGGTCCCCAACCTTTTTTGCACCAGGGACCGGTTTCATTTTAAAGAAAATTCTGCAGACCGGCTGGCATAGAGGAGGAGCGGGGGGGAGGGGGAACAGGTGACGCATGCGCACATGGCAGGGAGGGGGAACAAGCGGCGCATGTGCATGCGGGGGGGAGTCGGCTCACTCAGCCCTCTAGGGCCTCCAACAGTGCGAATGGCCGCGCCTGCACTCTCCCGCATCCAGTGCGCGCTCTGCCCAGGGGGCTGCCCCCTCCTCCCTCCTCCTCCTCTCCAGCCCTGTGGCCCGGTTCCTATCAAGCCATGGACCAGCACCGGTCGGCGGCCCGGGGGTTGGGGACCCCTGGTCTAATGCACATTCCTATTAAAGGCTTGATCATGACCTGAAATGCTGCTGGGGCTTTTGATGAGATCATGCCTATGCAGCCTCTTCCTTTTCTTGGATTCTGGGTCTCTTTCTAGTTTACAGAGGAGCTAAGGGGCTGAAATGAGAGAAGAGATATCTAGAGCACTGTTGGAGGACAACAAGAAATTAATTTTATGGAGCAGAAGCTCCAGCCACAATTAAGATGCCAGGGTTCTCTTGCTTCATAGTTGCCATAAGCCTTATAATTTGGTGATACTGACAGTGAAACAGCAATATTTTTGCACCATTATTATGCTGGGTGGTAGCTCTCTCTCTATTTCCATTCTTGGTGACCCAATTGTTGCTGTGACTTCACTTTTGAGGTGTCTGGAAGCTGTGGGGGATTGGATGGAGGACAATAAGCTTTGATTGAACCCTGGGAAGACCAAATGGATATGTGGGGCTCTGGGATCTGAGGCTTTGTCATCTTTGATTCTGGATGAGGTGGCCCTGTCACCTGGTCCACAACTTCACCTGGACACAGTGAGAAACAGTGGCAGTTGTGGCTCGGAGATCCTTTGCACAACTTTGTGTTGTGTGCCAGTTGTGGTCTTTCCTGGATCAGGATTTCCTGTGTTTGGTCATTCAGTCCCTAGTCATGTCATGGCTGGACTATTGTAATGTGCTCTACATGGGCTACCCTTGAAGAGCATTCAGAAGCTACAGCTGGTGCAGATGTAGCAGCATGTGTAGTCCCAAGAATGGCCCCTGTAACACCACTAATCTGCGAGCTGTATTGGTTGCCAGTCTGCTTCTGGGCAAAATTCAAAGTATTGATGATCACCTTTAAAGCCCTTCACGCATGGCTTCAGGTTACTTGAGGGACTGTCTCATCCCACTGAGATAGGCCCATACCACTTGTACCAGTAGAGGAGCCATGCTGCAGCTCCTGTCAGCTCAATTATTCTGGTTGGCAGGATCCAGGAGGATGGCCTTCTCTGCTGTTGCATCTTGTCCCATGATGTGAGGTTGGCCCCAACCATCCTATATTTTTATAAGGGCCTGAAGAAGCCAGTTGGCTTGGAGGCCCAGTGGTGAAACAATGTAATGAAGGTGGAACTCCTCCTCCACCCCTGTCCTCCCCATGTGTTCTTGGTTTTTAAATGTCTTTTTATGTTTTTGATTATACAGTATATGTACTGTAACTGTTGTATGCCCAGAGTTACCCTATGGTAAGATGGGTAGCCAATAAATTTTATCAATAAATAAATATCTGACAGAACTATTAAGGTATCCTGAACCCACTTAGAAATGATGGACCTGGTGGTTCACTTGCAGCATCACCATGAAAAATATGCCAGGCATCTGACAGACAAAATCATCTGCATTTTCTCCTAGCTGGACTCTGGCCTTTATGCAGATCCTACAGAAGTGGATGAAATTCACCCTAGCATGAGTTTGATTCAGTTGGGCTTATGGAAATGTAAACTTGACCACTTGCATCTTAAACCATATACCTCCTAGTTAGCTAAGGAAATGACATGGATCTTGGAGATGGTGAATACATCTTTGAAAGAAGTAGTGGTCCTATTGACTCTTACAGAGGTGATAGTTTATCCCTATCAAGAAACCACTGTTAAACCTAGCCAATCTTCATTCTGTCTTTAATCTTTTGAAGATGATTGAAAATGTATTGGTTCTGAAGCTTCAAAGAATTCTGGAGGAAGCAGATTACGTATTCCCCAGATTAGCCAAGAGATGCTGTGGAGGTTTTGATGCAGGGTCCAGAGCAGGGGAATCAAACTCACAGTGTCACATTGTTGTCATGTGATGTATCATGACTTTCCCCCTTTGCTAAACCAGGAATAGGCATGGCCAGCACATAACACATCTGGCCTGCTGGCTAGGAGTTTGACACCCCTGATCTAGAGGCTGTGGAAGCCTGGATGGGGAAGAATAGGCTTCAGCTGAATTTTAGCAAAACTGTGGGGTTCAAGGGTCCCTGGATTTGGAGATTTTTTCCATCACTTATTTTGGATGGGATTGTTCTGCCCCAAACAGAACCAGTATATGTACAGTGAGATATTTTCAGACTTGCCATCACTTAAATCCCTAAATAGAAATGATCCTTGGCTCCATTTGCTGAGAAAGGTATAATTTTATTAGAAGTCAAGTGTATTGCAGTACTCCATAGCCATAACTGAGAATCATGTGCCAAAATCCCTAACTTCAACTTTTCCCTCCCTTAAGATCGCTGACCCCGTATGACCAATCAGGTACAAGCAAGATGTTTTTAGAACGGTCCCTTCAAGCAAGGTTGGGGTGCAGCTGCCTTCTTTTCCCAGCCAGGTGGCCTTTAGGCAACATCTCAGGGAGATATAGCAATTGCTATCATTTTGCCCCAAATATTCCCCACTCCAGCATCCATGGCATTGCATGTCACTGCTTTGTAGCGAGGCACAAGGAAGCATAAGGTGGCAGCTGACAGATATTGGCTGCCAGGCAGCTTTTGGATGTAGTTGAAGCTGCTGCATATTACCTATAAAGCCCCTCATGCCATGGTGGAATCATCTCTCTCTCCAATCATTTCTACCTGTCCCATTCAATTCAGTAGGAGAGGCGTACTGAGGATCCTGTCACTTAAAACTAATCCTCTTTCTAGATGCAGAGAATATGCCTTTCTGTGCTAGTATCTGCCTCGTGGAATACCAGACTGCTCTAGATTAGAAGGCCCTGACACTGCCAGTTAATATGTCACAAAGCTTTGAAGGGCTGGATGCATTCCTAGGCCCAGAGTTCAGATTGTTAGTTGAAGCCTGTGAAGTTATTAATTTACACCACATTAATTTTACCTTTGCTGTTATTGTAAGTATTGATGATTTGGGGTTGTTTGTATTTTGAGTTTAAACATTGTTCGATGCATAGAATCACTATAATGAGGTAGGCATTGTTGAATAATAAATAAATACATAATGCAATTTATTCATGGGACTCAGTTTTACATAGACAGAATCCGTTGCCCATCTGTTGCTTTAAAATGTTGCTACATTGAGAAGCTCTCAAGCAAACACTGATCTTTTTCAGCAAAAGAAAAAAGTGAGGAGGGTTAAGGGAATAGCATTTGGAAATCATTGCCATACAAGGAGAAGGTAGCTAGTTTGTATCCCAGGAAAATGATTGCATATACATTGTGGAGTCTATGCCCATCAAATATCAGATTTAGTTAATTGATCTGGTTTATAAACCAGCATAATTTTGTGACCCCGAATGGTTTGCAGAAATAAAAAACATCCACAATACAACAATATAAACTCAAATTTTGAAACCATAAAAAAACAAATATATTTAAATTAAAACTGTATATCAAAAAGGGTTAACATTTTGATTATATAGCAAACTGCCAGGCTGAAAAATAAAGCCTCATCCTTTAGCATAATGTGTATTTCCAAGAATGGCTGTAGACTTCAGATACCTTTGCTATAGAAATAGTGTGGTGTGAACCAAAGGAAGCACAAAGGAAGAGAAATTTAAACTGTGTGTATATACTGCATACAGTGACCTAATTTCTGAAAATTTCTTCTTCTTTTTTGATGTTGAACGTTAACTATAGATATAAAATCTTGAGACACAGAATAATCTATAATTCCAGTATTCGAATATCCCAATATTCAAAACCTATTATTATCTTTTGCTGATGTCAAATACAAAATTTCAGAAAAAAACCCACTTTGATTAGCATAGTCGTTGAGAAGGTCCTATCAAGGTTCTTTTGATTGCACAATGCATTAAATGATTTTGCCAAAGAAAAGTGTAAGAATGATCCTTGATCTTCCAGCCAATTTAGAGGAGAAAACAATAACCGTAGTCTTCCTTCCTTCTGTCCCTCCCTCCCCTTCTCTTTTTATTTGGCCTTTACTTTTCTTGCCTTCATTCATTTTTCCTTCTCCCCTCCTTCTGTCACACAAAAGACAGCAGACTAGAACGCATTCATTTTTTCTCCTTTCCCAAAAGATTCCAATTAAATATTGCATGCCCTTTTCTTATATTTTCTCCATCAACTACTTCTACGGAAACTCCCCTCTCCCTCCTTTTTAAAATTTTAATTTACCTTTCTTTTTTTTCTTTTGCTAGTGGGCCAAGTACATTGAGCCACCATAGCTAGTGAGCCAAGGTCCCAAGAGCTGTGATGGTGCAGTGGTTAGAATGCAGGATTGCAGGCTAACTCACTGCCCACTGTCAGGAGTTTGATCCTGACTGGCTCAAGATTGACTCAGCCTTCCATCCTTCCAAGGTCAGTAAAATGAGAGCCCAGATTGTTGGGGGCGATATGCTGACTCCGTAAATGGCTTAAAGGGGGTGTAAAACACTATGAAGTGGTTTATAAATCTAAGGGCTATTGCTATCACTATTAACTATGGTAGCTCCAGGTTTCTGTGATTGCCTACAAACTGGAAACATTTCTAAACTTCCTATCTTATTCTTTTGGCAGGAATCCTCATATTAATTTTAATAATTTTTTAATAGTTTTTTAATAATAATAATAATTTTAATATTTCTAAACCGCGCCCTCTCCCCACAGGGACTCAGGGTGGTGCACAGGCACAGTAAAACAATAAATACATATAAACATTTCATTAAAAATAAATTAAATCCAAACCTGCGCTAAAATTCCCATTAAAACTAAGCAATATTACAAAACCCCAATAAAACCCCAAAGACAGAGAGACTATCCTAGGCCGGCCAGACAGAAGAAATGAGTTTTTAATTTGAGACGGAAGGAGCGGAGGTCCGTGGTCGTCCTAATATCGGGGGGAAGGTCGTTCCAGAGGGCCGGGCCCGCCACAGAGAGAGCCCTTCCCCTGGGCGTCGCCCGCTGACAAAGTCTAGTGGACGGCACCCGGAGAAGTCTTCAAATTTACTCTTCATTTTTCTCTCACTGGGAAAATTTCATAGACTGTGCACTGTAACTAATCTCATAGTCTCTTAACTATTAAAGATGTCTTTGTTCAGTTGCCAACTGCTCTAAATCTCTATGTTAGGCTTTATACTGTATTATTAATTAAATCAATCAGTGTGAATTTTAACTAGTGAAGACCAAGAGACATTTGATTACTTTATATGCCATTAATCCAAATTATTTTTAATAAATTGTATTATTTTGTAGTTTCATTCTTTAGTAATCCAAAGTAGTAGCTTCCAACCCAACTGATACTGTGGGAGGCATTCATTCCTTATTAATTATTACTTAGCTGATGTTCAAGAATATCCCAGAATATGATGTCATCTTAAATTTTGGGTATTTTGAACCACTGACCCACCACATGTTTATTAATTTTTTGGTCATATTTAAGAACTGCTCACCTCCCTCACACTCTGGATGGCATTCAATAAAATATTTTTTAAAATATTTTTTTTTCCAATAAATACTTTTTATTGCCTTGAAGAAAAGCACAAACAGAAGTCATTATCCTCAATGCCTTGCATGAGCTATTTGCTTAAGTCATTTTAATTGGGAGAGATAAATGCGAAAAAATTATGTACATTAATCTATTGCTCCAATTAACATGTCAGCTATCAAGTTATTTCATTTTGTCTCTTTGTTCTCCATATATTTATACATGTTGTATAAGCACATGCATTTTTCTTTTTCTCTTGCTTTTGCCTATTTCATGCTTCTACATCCAAAATTTGCAAGATGAAAAAATTACAGGAAGGTTGCTGATATCTTAGAGTCCAAATGCCAAAATTCAGGAAATCCCAAAAATCTTGGTCTACTGTAGGTATGAACACATACATTATAGGAAAACACACACACACACACACACACACACACAGTGAGAGGAGGGGGGAGGTGTCTCTAGGAAACGTGGGAATTTGTAGATGTAGTTTGCAAGGATGTAGATTTGTGGTTGGATTTAGAACATTAATTAACAATGATATTCAAGATGGTGGCACACTTAGGCACTGTGGCTTTGAGCTCCTGGTGTCACAGTAGAGTTAGGCAAAAACTAGTCTATACCCTTATTAAAGATTGGATCTTCTAGTCGACTCGATATTACCAGCGACTTCCAGCAGTCTCATAATATACCGAGTGACATAGTAAGACTGCCAGGCTCTCCATGGATCGTTGTTTGGCCTAGGAGGGAACGAAGAGAGCTGAAGCAGAAGTGGGGATGCAGAGCAGGTTTGCTAGTTCGATTACGGAAGCAGCCTCACAGACCAGCCTTACCAAGCATTGCCTAACCAACTCTAGATCCTTTGTCCACAAAACTGATGAACTAGAGCTATGGATGGCAGCGAATAAGCTCATTCATGACTGCTGTGTGATGATCATCACAGAGACCTGGCTTCATCCACTTGTACCGGATACATCTCTGGAGCTAACTAACCGTACCACACACCGCTTTGACAGAAACAAGAACTCTGGTAAAAGCAAAGGTGGAGGACTGTGTATTTACACACATAATAACTGGTGTACTAACAGTAGAGTTGCTTATACACACTGTTCTGCAGACGTGGAATTCTCAACTGTCATTTGTCAGCCATTTTATTTACCTAGAGAGATTTCTGTTATAGTTATCACTGCGGTCTATATTCCACCTGATGCAAATGTTAGCACAACGCTCAAACCAATTTCATTGTAATTTTATTACAATGACAATAAAGATGATGATGATGATGATGATGATGATGATGATTATTATTATTAATCTTAGTTTAATCCCAAATGATTGCAGTCATTTAGTGCTCAAATGTATAGAATTCCAAGCTTGTCTGGCAGGTCATAGTAAGTGATATTCCTATTGGCAGATAAGCATGAGGAAACCTAGGAAAACGTAGCTAAATTCCATGTTTCTGCTAATGCCTTTTGGAGTTTAAGCTCTTTCAGAAGCATTTCTTTTGCCATAGAAAAGTTTTAGGATAAAGCTTATCTATGAATGTTTATTCCTTTCCCCATTTTTATGCTTTGCAGTCTATATACTGTATATGTGCCCTTCTGGATGTGTTTGTTCATTTTATCAAGATGGCCTATGTTGGTATTAAAATTTTGACAATCATACTAATGGGTTATTTTTATTTCTAATAGTTTCAGACATTTGGCATTGGCATCCATCACTGGTGATTGAGAATCTCACAGACATTGGCTGAGAAAATCAAAATAATCAGAGCCACTAAGATTCATTGACCCAAAGTAGGACCAAATGCTTTATCACAATATTAAAGGGCAACATTTAAATTTTTTTGCTCCATATATTTATAACTATATGATACATTAGGGATTTTGCTTAAACTATAATTCTGTAAAATTATAATCTGCTGGTTTCTCTTTCATCTATAGATGAGATACCATATATGGAAACCAAAATACAAATTAGCTTAGCAGCAGAGACAATAGTTTTAATAATAAATGTTACAATAGAAACAATTAAATATGTAAATCTTATTAGACTATCAAATATTTTTCACAATCATATATTCCCTCTATTTGAATTGAAGAAAAATACATTTGAAATATATTTCCTTAAATTCCAGATTTCCACTGTGCTTAAAGTTTTTAGCCTCTTGTTCACAATATACACTCAGCTATTATAAATAAACTATTGGAACATAATCTTGCAATGGTTTGGGAATCAGTACTAGAAAACAAACATTTTAAAATAGCAGCTCATGCACAGTTAAATTCCACTGCAGTCAAATAAAATCAAGCAATAAATCTGTGGTTTATAATGCTACTGATTTTAGCTTCATTTAATATTCACATAGCAATGCCTTCTCTAAAATGTTTCAAATTCTGATTGATAAATAGCTTCTGCTTTGCTAAAACAGACAGCTTTGGGGAGATGATTATGCAAAGGTCTAACAGCAGAAGTGTAGCAATTCTTTAAAAATAAGAAAAATTGAAAAGAAAATTGGAATAGGTATAACTTCAGAAAAGGGCACTTTTTGTGAATACTAGAGAGACAAGAATAGATAGGAGAGAGAGATTAAAATAGGAGAGGGTCCAGTCAGAAACTAAACCTATGAAGTAAAATTATTTTGAGGACAAGGAAGTTCCTCAAAGTGGCAACTGACAAGCATGTTTGTAACATTCTTCAATTGGCTATGTCTCGTCCTACTTCTTCCTTCTTTTCTTCTCCCTACTTTTTCTTCCTTTCTTCCTGATGCTGTACTTCATCCCACCTTTCCTTTCAGCTTGGCCAGGAACGTGAATGGGAGTTCTTTACACATGGGCTGGGTGCTACCTCCATCTCATGTTACCAATGAATCAATCTAGAACAGTTAGCACGAAAGGAGATTCTATCCTCACTTTTTTTTCAGCATGGAGGCATTTAAGCAGAAGATACAAAATAGGTTGAAATGAGACAAAGTAGGACAAACAGGCAGAAGACTGACAGAATGCACCCATGAACAACAACTAGCAGTCAGAAGTCATGATGAAATATCTTTAACTTCATAACATATGGACAGGCTTAACCCTGGTTTCAACTGGAAAGCTGTCCATTCAAGACCAAGCCAGGTTATAAAAACACTAGGGAATTTTTGAAAATGTGCCACTATGACAATTAGCTATCAATAGATCCACAGACATAAACAGTAACTACATACTATGCAAAAGAGACTATCAACAAGCCAAATAAAGGGGAGGGGAAGAAACCAAAACATCTCTCCTCCAGCAATCAGCAACCAGATGAACATAGATTAACTCCAAAATTAACATCAGACTAACAATCAAGAAGTAAACCGTACCCTAATCAAAAACTGCCAAATAAGCCAAAGAGTAAATGGAAGAAGCACCAAGATCTCTCTCACCAACACTGACAGGGTAAGCCAATTGAATATAAACTAAGACCAAACCCCACTCCTTACTAGGACTAATGATGTTTCCTAGTTTGGATAATAAAATGTCTGCAAATAAACAACCAAGCTCAGAGAGCACCAAGGACCACTCAAGGTATGTTGAGCCCAAGACTGAATGATCCTGGATGTATACAAAGCATGGTCCTAGACCAGAGGTCTTCAGATGCTTTCAAGTGAACGGTTTCAGACTTCCAGCCAGAATATGGAGTATGAGCTTTTTGCAGGGCCCATATTCTCCCTTCTTGACCCTCTTCATTCATTCAACAATTCAACTAAATGAGTCTTAAAGACAGCATCACTAAACTGCTGGCTGCTAAAAATTAATAAGCCTGTGTCCTACAACTCCTGTGATCCACAGGATCTAGTGCTCTTCCACTGTTCTAATTTCCACTTTCCACCATATCCAGGCAAACGTAATGAGAAAAACTATAGAACAGGGATGTCAAACTCATGGACCACGGGCTGGATTCATCACAGGCTGGCTATGCCCATCCCTGGTTTAGCGAAGGGGAAATAAGTTGCAATACAGGATGTAACGACAACTTGTCAGCATGAGTTTAACACCCCTGCTATAGAAGATGTAGAGAATGTACTCTAGAACAGGGGTCTGCAAAGTCGGCTCTTTTAAGATGGGTGGACTTCAACTCCCAGAGTTCCCCAGCCAGCATAGCTGGCTGGGGAATTCTGGGAGTTGAAGTCCACCCGTCTTAAAAGAGCCGACTTTGCAGACCCCTGTTCTAGAATAACAGGCGGGTTAACACTTATTATGTTAAGTTATGTGTGACACTCATGTTGTCTTAGATCTGTCAGGTCCAATTTGCTCATAAGAATATTTTTTAGCAGTAGATGAGGTGAAGTGGTCCAAGGTCAGTCAACTGGCTTCATACCTAAGGTGGGCCTAGAACCCACACTCCCAATTTCTGCCTTAACCATTATACCAAACTGGCACTCAACATTTGACAATAGCAGCAGGTAATTGTTTAACATAGCATTTCTATTTCCCTTTGGTTTCTATTCATTTACATTGTAATTATGAGGTTGGCTCCAACCCTCCTGACCTTCTGCAAGAACTTGGAGATCTGGCTCTGTTAATAGGCTTGGGGCTCAAATGGGGGGGAGGAGCTTCTCATCAGGGGTGCTGTTGGATCATCTTATTCCCTCCCTCCCCATCTTTAGTTACAGCCAATAAATTTAATAAATAAACTGTTATTGATTAATGGCAAATTGTCCTCAACAAATAACTGTTTGTAATAATTATTTGAACAGAAAAAACTAAAAATAACTTGGTGAACCAGAATATTCTTCGGTGAAATTGAAATAAAAGAGCATAGTTTATTTAGCTAATTCTTTGAAAACTATTCCATATTTGGAATATCAATACTTGATGCAACAGCACTGGTTTGTACACATACCCTA
Organism: Rhabdophis nuchalis; assembly: GCA_039707465.1. NCBI lineage: Eukaryota > Metazoa > Chordata > Lepidosauria > Squamata > Natricidae > Rhabdophis > Rhabdophis nuchalis. Next base: position 38,048,753 of record CM077651.1, on the reverse strand, counting down.
AAGCAAAAGGAAATACACATATATTCAATAATGTATGCTGCTATATCATATCAAATTATGTTAAATTTTATGAATATACAGTAACAGTTTATAAGATGGAAGAGAAAAAGAAACAAAAAAATCCCAGGATCATGGGTTTGATTAGATAAAGAAAGTTGCAGCATTTAATTCCTTCTCTGCTGTTTTCTGATCCAAACTATAATTTGTAAGAGGTTTTTCTACTGTAGCTGCAAGGAAAAACATAAATATATATTTTTTTCTGTATCTGAAACAGAGAACTGGTGATGAAGTTTTGAGTGGAAGGCAACTGAAAGAGAAATAGTTAAGTGACCCTTCAGGCTGCTATATTTATTACAAAAATAAAGCCTATAAAAACATTTTATTTTCAAGCAGCACTTTATTCAACTGTAGTTTTTCCCGTGTATTACTCACTTGGAATTTTCCATTACTTTCCAACTCTTTATAGAGTTTTTTCCCTTGATTCACTGATTACAAGCTTGCTTATCTGCTTATGGACATCTCTGCTCTGCCTTCATGCTCCATAGCTTAAATTATAAAGTACAGGTCAGCGTTTGATGGCTCATGAAATAAATTTCATGCACAGATAGCGTAGCTAGTCCCTGCCCTTGTTCAAGAGATGGACAAATCTCATCATTTCTCTTTCTATTTGTTCTTTGCGCTTTCCTTTGAAATTATTTCCAGATTGATTAAAGGGTAAACAGGTTCAGAGAAGAAGATAACAATTTTCCTGACACTCTTTCGATCAAGGTAGTAAACTGGTTTTGAAGCAGAAAATTTTGTTTGGTCTTTTTCTAGCCCATGCAATGCTAATAAAGGCTGGTCTTCCCACCTCATCTTCCATGTCTTGGTTAGGGTCCCCTTGGCAGACATGGAAGCTTTAAAAAAAAAAAACTATCCTAGTTAGCATATCTACATTCCCACTAATGAACTAAACCGGTCTACTGTATCAAAAACAGGGTGAATTTGGTATGTTTTGTTCTTGATAAGGAGGAAAGGATAGTCGTCAGTGGGCTTGAAGAGTCTTGGAAGCATTTCCATTACTTTCCAAGTGTTAACCTCAGGAAAGCAATTAATTCTCTTGGCAGGCTATTAAGACAGCAGTTCACTGCTTTTGTCCATTTCAGTCGTGACTCTCTGATCATTACCACTGGTCACTTTTCCTCAGGGCAGAAACAGAATGCTTATCTTTAGCAGAGCTTGGGAATTTATTTTCCTTAGGCACGATCTGTTTTTTATTCTCTTACCTCTCTTTCCTTTCTTTAGTCAATCTTCCTTGTTAAATTGATGTTTGCACTTCCTGTTTGTTGGTTTAGTGCAGGGGTCTGCAAAGTTGGCTCTTTTAAGACGGGTGGACTTCAACTCCCAGAATTCCCCAGCCAGCGTAGCTGGCTGGGGGATTCTGGGAGTTGAAGTCCACCCGTCTTAAAAGAGCCAACTTTGCAGACCCCTGGTTTAGTGAACTTCAGTTCTTTTTTCCACCCATGTACACTTTTGCTCTGTTTATTCAATATCTGTCTTAGATTGGCAACAGGCAGTGTTGGTATCATGAAGCTGATGTGATTAGAATATAATCCCTCACATGGCCATGTATTGATCGAAATCATTACCCCCCTCTATAGCCGTAGGGCCTTTGATTTGAACTGATAACTTAGAATTGGCTTTATTTACCACAATTTGCAGAGTTATGGTTTTTGTCAAGCCATATTTATAGTGCTGAGTTATAAGCAAGCCATGTCAACCATATGTTATGGTTTTAAAAAGGCAATTAGATTTGTTGGCCTTTCTAGAGATTAGATTTTTTTTTTCACAGCCAATTTCTTTTGTTTTGTAGAGGCATGCAATACAGCCCTGGTTTGAATCCCAGTAAGGGTATGGCTAGCTGATGAGAGCTAAAAAGCTCAAAAGAGATCTATACTAGTCTCTCTGATTTATTTATTGATCAGCTCATAAAACTAACATATATATCTAAAAAAAATTTACACAACGTAATTTCATGGTTCTCTGTCTAGATGGCCTCGGGGGATGAGCCGAAAGGCAGAGAGGGAAACAGTATGTCTCCTCCCTTAATGGGCCCTAACAGGAAGTTGTGAAAACAATTATCTATCTATCTATCTATCTATCTATCATCTATCTATCTATCTATCTATCTATCTATCTATCTATCTATCTATCTATCTATCTATCTATCTATCTATCTATCTATCTATCTATCTACCTACCTACCTACCTACCTACCTACCTACCTACCTACCTACCTACCTACCTACCTACCTACCTACCTACCTACCTATCTATCTATCTATCTATCTATCTATCTATCTATCTATCTATCTATCTATATTCCTAAATTTAGGAAGGCACTAACACTAGAAGTTTCAACACCCATCTTGAAAGAAAATTAATGAAAATGCCTTATTTGTTAGAACTCTATCCTTGTGGCAAAAGGTATATTGTTGCACTACATGGCTATGTTTCATATCTCTCTTTATGAACCAAATTTCTAGATGATTCAGATTTATTTTATAATTCAGTTTCTTTTCTTGTGGGCAAGTTTTCTTTTACTGTTTGTAAAACCCACTGTAATTAATTATATTATGTAGTTATTATTCTTTATTTCATTTCATTTCATTTTATATTTTATTTTTTAAGATTTTATTTTTATTCTGATGATTGGCTGTAATAAAGGATGGATTGCCTTCTAATTAGTGCTGGTAGAAAGATGGGAGAGATGGATTAGTGAACTAGAGATTACTCTGCGAATAGATCCCAGAAATCAACTTTCCTATTAACAAGCATTTGATGAACATCACTACACAACTGCAGTGATCAAGGAAGTCTGTTTTGAAACTGTGGTTGCTGATAAACAGATAAGCCTCCAACTGCTTCAATGACCCGCTAAAAGGATGCAGTTTACCCGATGTCTATAAGGAATATAAATCATTCCATTTCCCACTATCCTGCCAGAGCTGAAGAAGCTTCTTGGATGAGAAGTTAAACATCTTCAAAAGAAAAACAAGAAAGTCCAGTTGCCTCCTGTATAAACACCTTTGGGACGGTGGTTGCTGATACTTTTTTATCTTATAGTTTGTTAACATAATGTGTGTAATAAAGACTGAAAGTAGGGATGTTAATAAGCACAATAATCCTGTGGAGAGGTGTAAAATTGCTTGATGGGTAAAGCATATATTTGTTTAAAGTAGTCTTGCTGTTATTGCTAGAAATCCATTTAGCTAGCAGGGAATTCATTACTGAAGAAGTGCTCTGCAACAAAATTGTACACAATACACAACATTGTATATTCAAAATAAAGGTCAAGACCAGTAATTCAGATACATTCTGTGGGGTGAAATATATTCCTAACAAGGATGGTACAGGCTTTAATTTCTTGATTAAGAACTTGGTTTGAATTGTTGAAGGATTTGTCAGTAAGAAGTTATTAACTGAACTTGGCTTTACTTTTGTAAAAGATACCTTTAGTAGGATATTAGTTAGCAATATGATGTGCCAAGTTCTTATCAAAGCACTTACAATACAATACAATACAATACAATAGCAGAGTTGGAAGGGACCTTGTAGGTCTTCTAGTCCAACCCCCTGCATGGGCAGGAACCTTATACCATTTCAGACAAATGGCTGTCTAACATCTTTTTAAAGACTTCCAGGGTTGGGGCATTCACAACTGCTGGAGGCAAGCTGTTCCAGAGGTTAATTGTTCTTACTGTTAGGAAATTTCTCCTTAGTTCTAAGTTGCTTCTCTCCTTGGTTAGTTTCCACCCATTGCTCCTTGTCCTGCCCCCAGGTGCCTTGGAGAAAAGTTTGACTCCCTCTTCTTTGTGGCACCCTCTGAGATATCGGAACACTGCTATCGTGTCTTCCCTGGTCCTTCTCTTCATCAAACTAGACATACCCAGCTCCTGCAGCCGTTCTTCATATGTCTTAGTCTCCAGTCCTCTAATCATCTTGGTTGCTCTTCTTTGCACTCTTTCCAGAGTCTCCACGTCTTTTCTACATCGTGGCGACCAAAACTGTATGCAGTATTCCAAGTGTGGCCTTACCAAGGCACTATACAGTGGCATTAACACTTCACGCGATCTAGATTCTATCCCTCTGTTGATGCAGCCTAGAACTGTGTTGGCTTTTTTGGCAGCTGCTGCACACTGCTGGCTCATATTTAAATGGTTGTCCACTAGGATTCCGAGATCCCTCTCACAGTTGCTACTATTGAGCAAGGTACCACCTATACTGTACTTGTGCATTTGGTTTTTCTTGCCTATATGTAGGACCTTACTTTTTTCACAATTGAATTTCATTTTATTAGACAGTGCCCAATGTTCAAGTTTGTCTAGATCCTTCTGTATCTTAAGCCTATCTTCTGGAGTGTTGGCTATTCCTGCCAGCTTGGTGTCGTCTGCGAATTTGATGAGTTCCCCATTTATCCCCTCATCCAAATCGTTGATGAAGATGTTAAAGAGTACTGGGCCTAAAACAGAGCCTTGGGGGACTCCACTGCATACTTCCTTCCATGTAGATGCAGTTCCATTGAGGACTACACGTTGAGTGCGGTTGGTCAGCCAGTTACGAATCCATTTGGTGGTGCTGCTGTCTAACCCACAATTTTCTACTTTATCTAATAGTAGGTTATGGTCTACTTTATCAAATGCCTTACTGAAGTCCAGGTAAATTATATCAACAGCATTCCTCTGGTCCACTGATTTTGTTACTTTGTCAAAGAATGCAATTAGATTCGTCTGGCATGATCTGTTTTTGACAAACCCATGTTGGCTTTTGGCTATTACTTTGTTTGCTTCTAGGTGTTCACTTATTTGTTGTTTAATTATCTTTTCCAGAATCTTTCCTGGTATTGAGGTCAGGCTGATGGGTCTATAGTTTCCTGGATCTGTTTTTTTTCCTTTTTTGAAGATGGGAACCACATCTGCTCTTTTCCAGTCTTCTGGCAGTTCCCCGGTGCTCCAGGATCTCTGAAAGATATAGTTCAGTGGTTCTGAGATCTCGTCTGCCAGTTCCTTCAGAACCCTGGGGTGTAATCCATCCGGTCCTGGTGATTTGAACTCGTCCAGGGCAGACAGGTGCTCACTTACCATTTTCTTCCCTATTTCAACTTGTGTTCCTAATCTGATATTTGTGGTGCTGTTTTTGATTGATTGGACTGTTTTATCCCTTTGTGTAAAGACAGATGCAAAAAAAGAGTTAAATAGTTCTGCTTTCTCCCTGTTGCTTATCATCTTCTTGCCATTTTCTCCCAGCAGTGGACCAATTGTTTCCTTAACTTTTTTCTTATTTTTAACATGTTGGAAGAAGCTTTTTTTGTTATTTTTTACTTTTTTGGCAAGCCTTTCTTCATTGTGAGCCTTAGCTTTCCTCACTTCATCTTTACAGGCTCGGGCTATTTGCTGATATTTTGCCTTGGTTATGTCCCCCTTTTTCCACTTTTTATATTTATCCTTTTTGTCTTTCAATTTGTCAGAGAGTTCTTTATGCAGCCATGCTGGCTTCTTTTGGGAACTGTTATTTTTCTTCTTCATAGGTATTGCGCTGGACTGGGCTTTTATAATCTCATTTTTCAAAATTTCCCAAGCTTCTTGAGTTGTTTTCCCCTTGAGGATTCTCATCCATGGAATCCTTCCCAAGCTCTCTCTGAGTTTATTGAAATTAGCTCTCTTGAAGTCTAAGACTCTAGTTTGACTTTGTTCAACTACTTTTGTTTGCATAATGTTGAATTCCAGTATTTCATGATCGCTTGCCCCCAAAGTTCCTGTAGCTTCTACACCTTCTATCATTTCCTCTCTGTTAGTGAGAATTAAGTCCAATATTGCTGATCCCCTTGTTCCCTTCTCTACCTTTTGGGAAACAAAGTTGTCTGCTAGATTTGTTAGGAACCTGTTGGATCTTCCACTTGGTGCAGAGTTTGTTTCCCAATTGATGTCAGGGTAGTTAAAATCTCCCATTACTATTGCAGTGTGCTTCCTACATACCTTAGTTAGCTGGTTAGCAAAAAGTGCATCCACTTCCTCTGCTTGGTTGGGTGGCCTGTAGTATAGACCTATGACAATATCATTCCCCCCCCAACCTTTAATATTGACCCAAATACATTCAAGATAGTTCTCATCATTGTTGTGCTCTATTTCTGTAGAGATGTAATTATTTCTTATATATAGTGCAACTCCACCTCCTCTTTTATTTGGTCTATTTCTTTTAAATAATTTAAATCCTTCTAGCTGTATGTTCCATTTGTGGGTTTCATCCCACCAAGTTTCTGTAATGGCAACAATATCGTATCTGCCCTCATTTACTTGAATTTCTAATTCACCCTGTTTATTCCTCATACTCTGTGCATTGGTGTATAGACATTTGAGTCCATTTTGATTGACCCTGTGTTTTCTGTCTACGAAACCTGTGTTATGCCTGACTATGGTTCTCTTTGCCCCTATTTCTTTGCCACTTGTATGGTTCATGTACATGGTATGGCACCCACTGTTAATTGTTTGGTTTTGCTTGACAGCAGTGTTGATAATATTACCTGCACAATTATCCATGTTACACGCACTGATAACCCTATGAATTTTAGTTTGCTGGGGACAGAAATATTCTTTATCTATTGATTCTCTGTCCCCACTATTCAGTTTAAATGTTTAGCCAGGAAATCTGTGAATTTAGTGCCAAGTAACTCAGTCCCTTTCTTGGATGGGTGCAAACCATCTCTTTTGTACAGTTTATCATTGGACCAGCTGCAGGCATCATGACTAATAAGACCAAAGCCTTCCTTTTTACACCACTCCTTTAGCCACACATTAAACTCTGCTATGCGCTGGCCCTTTCCTTTTTGTTCCTTGTATACTGGTATAACCTCTGAGAAGATAAGCCTACAACCTGTACTACTAAGTTCGTACCCCAAACTCTGGAAATCATTCTGCACAGAACCTACATCTTTATGGGACAGATCATTTGTGCCAAGATGTATAATAGCATCAACTTTACAGTCCTTACTTGCATTCTTGACTATCTTAAGAATACGCCTCTTGTCTCTGCTGGCTGTAGCACCCGGTAAACATCTGACATCTTTCAAAACCTCCATATCCTTACCTAAGTTTACATCTCTTACGATTGAGTCACCAATCAGGAGGTGACTTCTCTTTTTGGGTACCTTGCTCTTGTTGTGTGACTGATGCATGATCCCTGGTTCACACTTTTGCATTTCTGAAGTAGGTTCTTCACTTTGGACCACAATCCGCTGCTTATTTGAGTCGTCATTATTACCTTGACCTGTCACTTTAGTGTCCCCATTAAGATCAGCAAGGGCGCTATATCTGTTATGCTGGGACACAGCAAAAGTTTTGTGTTTGTGGGTCACAGCTCTCACCCTGCCAGATCCCACAGTTGTCCAGGCTGCTCTTCTTCTGTGGGATCTTTGCGGTAGGGGAGGCTGGTAGTGTGGCATCTCCACAGGGTGGAGTGGCCGAATTGGACACTTAATTTCTGCCTGGAGATCACAAATTACAGATTCAAGATATGTTATGTGTCTATGTAATCTATTAATTTGTCTGCAAGGGGGACAGTATCCAAATTTGAAAAGAGTACTGCGGAAGACAGGTGCAAAACAGTTATTACATTGAACTAAGCCAGTCATTTTGAAATAAAATACAATCACAGTCTTAAGCGCACAAATCTAGAATGTGTTATTTCTTTTACCTTTCTCTTTCCCCCCTCCACACAGCCAGAAACTCCTCCCTTTAGCCTCAAGTAGTTCAAAATGGGGAAGTCTTTACCTTTCTTTCCCCCTGCACACAGCCAGAAACTCCTCCCTTTAGCCTCAAGTAGTTCAAAATGGGGAAATCTTTACCTTTCTGTCCCCCCTGCACACAGCCAGAAACTCCTCCCTTTAGCCTCAAGTGGTTCAAAATGGGGAAATCTTTACCTTTCTTCCCCCCTGCACACAGCCAGAAACTCCTCCCTTTAGCCTCAAGTGGTTCAAAATGGGGAAATCTTTACCTTTCTTTCCCCCCTGCACACAGCCAGAAACTCCTCCCTTTAGCCTCAAGTGGTTCAAAATGGTTCAAAATGGGGAAATCTTTACCTTTCTTTCCCCCCTGCACACAGCCAGAAACTCCTCCCTTTAGCCTCAAGTGGTTCAAAATGGGGAAATCTTTACCTTTCTTTCCCCCTGCACACAGCCAGAAACTCCTCCCTTTAGCCTCAAGTGGTTCAAAATGGGGAAATCTTTACCTTTCTTTCCCCCCTGCACACAGCCAGAAACTCCTCCCTTTAGCCTCAAGTGGTTCAAAATGGGGAAATCTTTACCTTTCTTTCCCCCTGCACACAGCCAGAAACTCCTCCCTTTAGCCTCAAGTGGTTCAAAATGACTTAAATCATTTAGGTTTCTATCAGCAACAAGCCAACAATATGGTCACCTTGGGACTCTGTAGCAAGGCATTTCATATTATTTGGAGATAATCCATCAATTTTCAGATGGAGTTGGATAAATATGGACCACCTGCCCACTCACAGACCCAAGGAACAAGGCAGGTATACTTCTTGTGGAATCTGTAACATAGGTTGTGGAAAAATTGAGAAAGATGTTTTGAATATATTTTGTAGACTGGATGATCAATGTCTACAATTCTTGAATTTATATGGAGAAATTACAGATATTTTAGGAAAAATACATAATTGTTCTCAACATCTTTATCCAATACAATATCTTATTTTGAAGTTTTCAGCATGAATTATAATAATTTATTATGTTCCTTTACCAAATCATGGCACAAATAAAGCAAAATCAAAAGTTACTAAAGTCCCAAAAAAATAGTGCACAATTTAATAACCAAACTAATAAAATAACTTTAACTAAAATAAATGAAATGAAACAGCCACAGATATTTAAAGAAATGCCTTACAATGCTGTAGAGGGAACATCCACTCATAAATAAAACATACATCAGCCTGAAAACTAACAATCCTATTGAAAGTAAGGTAAAATAACTAGGTCATATATTAATCCACCAAACAAAAATATTTTTGTACTCCCTTTAAAGCTATCCTTTGAGACTTTCATGAAAGATAGGGGAGGGATGACAGGAAAGAGGGATCTGACTTCAAAATTATGGAGACAGATCCTGGAAACCTGGAATTTGGAATTCTGACTTCTGGAATGTGGACAAAAAAGGACTGAACAGCTGGAATGAAAGAATGACCAGGATGGTAGAAAGAAATAAGGGCAGAGGAATCCCAGGAGGAATTGGGTGTAGAAGATTCAGAAAAGCAAACAAAAGTAGTTTGAATTAGGGTCTTCTTTAATAGGATCCAGTATAGAGTTCTTTGATGTAATTGTTGAAAAGCAGGCCACTTACAAAAATTGCAGACTCCTGCATTGCCTTCTTCACCTCCCATCTGAACTTTTAGCCCATCATCAGCATGGCAGAGTTGTCAATAAAACTGCAACCTTGAAACAGGTGTGGGAGGAGAACACAGGAGAGGTGCATTTTGGAAGCTCTAGAGGAAGCTCTAGAGCACGGGGGTCTCCAACCTTTGCAACTTTAAGTCTGAAGGACTTCAGCTCCCAGAATTCTCCAGGCTGGAGAATTCTGGGAGCTGAAGTCCTTCAGACTTAAAGTTGCAAAGGTTGGAGACCCCTGCTCTAGAGGAAAAGAGCCAAATGAAAGAAGTGGGTTTCATTTTTCCTTCAAAGGGAATGGATGGTCCAGAGGAAAAAAGAAGTATGGAAGTAAAGCACAGCCAGCACAATATAGAAAGGTGTACATTGTGGCCATGAATAAAGAAGAAAAAAGAAGAAGAAATTTTAGGGAGGATTTAAGGAAGAAAGCAGAACAGGATTTGTAAGAAGAAAATGTAAATAATACTGCAGAATATAGTAATAGTAAAAATATATATATATAATATAATAGTTAAACTGCAGAGCACAGAATAGAGCAGGGGTGCCAAACTCATGTTATCATGGCGTTGTCACATGGCATATCGTGACTCCCCCCCCTTCGCTAAACCAAGTGTGGGCGTGGCCAGCAGGAGATGCATCTGGCCTGCGGGCCACAAATTTGACACCCCTGGTATAGATGAAATATTATTAACTGAATGGCAGTATAATAGAGCATAGTAATTATTATAATGGTAATTAGCATAGTTGTGTAAAATAATAGCAACAGCAACAGAATACAGGGCAAAACATTCGCATCCACATTTCACTTTTATATATTGGTTTCTTCAAGATAAAACATTTCCCTGAGATATAAAAAAAACCTACTAGGATGCAGTGTTTTGGTACCTTTTTTGAGTCTGGGTCAATCTAACCGGGTACAGTTCAAAAAAAATAATCAGTGATATGTTCATCTGTAATGAAACATGAAAATGGTGTATAAGATCTGAAAAGCAGCCTGAAGAGCACTTTTTTGGACCAGGATTGGAGAGGGCAATAAGAAAATCTGCTAGCAGATGCTTATTTATTTATTTATTTATTTATTTATTTAATTAAATTTTTATACCGCCCTTCTCCCTTCCAGGACTCAGGGCGGTGTACAGGCTTGAAGTAACCTCAGTGAGAATCAACCAAATCATGCACTAATCGTGACATCCCGTCTAGACTACTGTAATGCTCTCTACATGGGGCTCCCCTTGAGGTGCACCCGAAGACTACAGCTAGTTCAGAATGCGGCCGTGCAGGGGATCTTGGGAGCCCCAAGGCATTCCCACGTAACACCGCTCCTGTGCGAGCTGCACTGGCTACCTGTGGCCTTTCGGGTGCGCTTCAAGGTGTTGATTACCATCTTAAAAGCGCTCCATGGCATGGGACCTAGTTATCTGCGGGATCGTATCCTACCCCACACATCCCTTCGGCCGATCCGCTCCCACAGAGAGGGACTTCTCCGGGTGCCGTCCACTAGGCAGTGCCAGCGGGCGACGCCCAGGGGAAGGGCCTTCTCTGTGGCGGGCCCAACCCTCTGGAACGACCTACCCCCCGAACTTAGAACTATCACGGACCTACACTCCTTCCGCCAAAACTTGAAGACATACTTCTTCCATCTTGCCGGCCTGGCCTAATCCATACCATCAAGCTTGCCGACTGAAGCCTAAATTGTTTTAAATTTGGATTTTAAGGGGTAAGAGTTTTAGGATTTTTAGCACAGGGTTATTAGTATTTAATTTATTTTTAGTATTTATTTATTGCTATGTTTTTATATTTCCATTTTAATTTCCTGTGCACCGCCCCGAGTCCCTTCGGGGAGAGTGGCGTGGTTTATAAATTTAATAAAATAAATAAATAAAATAATCCAGGGTAACTTTAATATTAATAAATCAGCTAACAAATAGCAGTTGTAGATTATAAAAAGAAGTGGAGAATAGAGGATACATTTGCTGAGATATAAACTTGGCAAAATATCTCTAAAAGGAGGCAGCTTTTGAAAATGAAAAATCTGTGTATTATCTAACGATAGGTGCTATATTAGTGTCAAAGGCAGAAATAAAAGAAAAACAAGGAATTCAAGGAACGGTCTGGAAACTTGGGTGAAACAAGTCCAGAGGCAGTATAATCCATAGAAGGAAGTACTTTGTCTCCCTGATGGTGTGAATATTAAAGTGAATGACCATTTATTAAAAAAACAGAATAAAATTTCTGAGCCTCTAATGATGAATTTAGATGAATTAAAAAAAAATCCACAAAACAATAAATATAGCATGGTAAAAGAAATGTACAGAGCCATGTAGAAAATATTTCTAGAAATCATCATGAAAAAGCCCAGTTAGGATGATAAATAAGGACTATTCAGAAAGTACTGTATTATTATAAAATTAATCAGTTACCATCTCAAAAGAATCATTATTTCTCAACCACCTGGATCAGAAAAGTCTCCAAGCCTTTAGTTTGTAGCTTATTGAGCATTGTAATATTGCTTTATCGATTTGGGATGCGGTGGCTCAGTGGCTAAGACTCTGAGCTTGTCGATCAGAAGGTCGGCAGTTTGGCAGTTTGAATCCCTAGCGTTGTGTAATGGAGTGAGCTCCTGTTACTTGTCCCAGCTTCTGCCAACCTAGCAGTTCGAAAGCATGTAAAATGCAAGTAGAAAAATAGGAACCACCTTTGGTGGGAAGGTAACAGCGTTCCGTGCGCCTTCGGCATTTGGTCATGCCGGCCAGATGACCATGGAGACGTCTTCAGACAGTGCTGGCTCTTCAGCTTTGAAACGGAGATGACCACCACCCTCTAGAGTCGGGAATGACTTGCACATATGTGCAAGGGTAACCTTTACCTTTACCTTATCTACAGTATCATGGGTGAAATTTACTAGGTTCTGACAGGTTCTGGAGAACCGGTAGTGGAAATTTTGAGTAGTTCAGAGAACCAGCAAATACCACCTCTGGCTTGCCCCAGAGTGGGGTGGGAATGGAGATTTTGCAATATCCTTCCCTTTGCCATGCTCACCAAGCCACCCCTACACAACTGGTAGTAAAAACATTTGAACTTCACTACTGGTTTAAAACCTGTAAAAGCTATTCTTCATAAATAGATGAGATAGATTCTTTATGTGTCTCTTTGTGTGGGTTATAACAAAGTGATATTTCCACTGTTATAACAAAACCAGGTCATAAATTTTATCTTGTCTCTTTCACTTCAAGAAATTACAATTATATTGTAATTACAATATAATTAATTCTGTTAAATCAGAAAAGTCTTGTGCCCCTAGTGATTGTTTAGCTGATTGGTTCAGGTAGTAAAATTGTATTAATCCCCTCTATTATTGGAAATATATGTCACATTTTATAGATATTCCCAAACCAGTCAAGGAATCTGCTATGTGTTCTAATTATAGATTTATTTATTTTATAAACCTACTTTATTGATAAATGTGAGTGGTAATACTTTAACAACTACTTTGTTTCTCCCCCCCCCTAATTATTATGGGCCCAGTTAAGCCTGGATTATATATCCAGTTTGATACAATTTTAGTTGTTTAATTGATATTCCTGCTTTAATTAGCTGCTATTTTTTGGCATTAAGAAAGATTTTGATATGGAAGTTTGCGGAGTAAGTTTTGACCTAGTTTTGGTTCCCCACACTTTTATACTTTAGATTAATATGGATTATTTAGTTAACAATTGTTCATTATTAATTCTTGAATAAACCATTGTGTGTAATCTCTTTGCTAAAATGTATTTGAAATACACATCAAAGATGCCTTCTGTCTTTCTTTTTAATTTGTTTCTATACCTCCCAGCTGTGTAATCAGAAATTCTGACATTATCAAAGAGAGTTCAGACCAGGGGGCAAGACATGAGATTCTATTATTATTTCATAGCTATTTACTATAAATCTGAAATTTCTATTCCTAATCTCATGTCAGTAAAACATTGATTTAGTACTTAAAAAGTGGTAAGAAACTCAAATAAACTAGATTGGCTACAGTGGCTCATAGCAATAATTCTAATATATCAAGGTTTGGTCTTTTGATTTTAAATTGATTTTAAGTAACTTTAAAAATTGAGGAAAATGTTCAATGGAAAGATGGGATGGAAGTGAGGATATTGACTGAATCAACTAGCAGGTGATGAAGATGAATTTTTAGCATATGCCGTATTAAAAAATAAATATCATCTATTACAGGGGTCTCCAACCTTTGCAACTTTAAGTCTGAAGGACTTCAGCTGCCAGAATTCTCCAGCCAGCAAAGCTGGCTGGAGAATTCTGGAAGCTGAACTCCTTCAGACTTAGAGTTGCAAAGGTTGGAGACCCCTGATCTATTAGATGTAACACAATGGCAATATTTACAATTACAATATTTGTTTAACAATATCTGGACCAGCAGACCAGCTTCAGAGGCACCTGAATACTGGAAAAACATATTAAATCTTTTAAAATTAAAAAAAACAACCCTTACCATCAGTTTTTATCATTTTCAATAAATTAATTTGATTTTCAAATATCAAGAAATGAGTGGAATAAAGAAGTAGAGGTTTCTATATTGCCTAGACAATGGGAGAATGTCTTAACTTCTATAGCAAGAGTGTCAATGGACCACAATTTATGACCTATAGAACAAAAAGAATAGTCAGAATATATTGGAATCCATTACATTAGTATGGAAAAGGACTGCCAAAACCAGAACTTCGTTGGAGATATAATCAGGATAATCATAGGGTTGGGCAACGTTATCATCTTTGTTTTTTGTTCTTTTTCTTTCTCTGTTTTTGTTATTAATTAAAAAGCAAAAATGCATTTAAAAAGATTTGGGTTTTAGGTTATGTTTGAAAGGAAGCTTTCTCAATTGGCCAAGTTGAAATCTCTGTTTTGATTCAAATGAAAGAAGATCTAAAACATTGGTCTAGAGTTCCTGCAAAAGTTTGGAACATGATAAACATGATTCAGATGGATTAAACTCAAAAGGTGATTTATATTTTGGGATAATTTTTCAGTCCATTGGGTTAAATTGATTTATAGATACTGAATAAATACTTTGGGAGGGCTATCCTGTGAGGTTTTCCTTATGCAAACTATAATTAACTGTTGGGAAAGAAGGTTTTACATTTTCAACACTTTCAAATTTATCATAAAGCATTTGTTTAAGCTTTTGTTTCTGGCTGAAATAAGAAATTTCAGAATATAGCTATCTTTTCTGCTGAAATATTTTATTTAACTCGACCAAAGGCTTAAAAATTTTGGGATGATATGATATGCATGATATATGTAGAAACTATTGTGCTGCAGTATCAATGAAAACTTATGTTAAGGGATAATCTTTAATTTAAGATTAGCAGGTAAATTCATTTTTGGGGTAAATGAAACCCCTTGTTATATCCTGATGTGTTTTGAGGAAAGTATTGATAAAGCATTTGTAAAAATAGGATTAGGGGTGATATGATAGCAGTATTTTACTATTGCGAGGGTTGCCACAAAGAACCGCCCTGAGTCCCCTTGGGGAGATAGGGTGGTATACAAATTTGACAAATAAAATAAAGAGGGAGTCAAGCTATACTCCAAAGCACCTGAAGGCAGGACAAGAAGCAATGAGTGGAAATTAATCAAGGAGAAAAGCAACCTTAATCAAAACCTCCTTAATGAAGGAGAAAAGCAACCTCGGGATCGGATCCTGCCACATACATCCTCCCGGCCGATTCGCTCCCACAGAGAGGGACTTCTCCGGGTGCCGTCCACTAGACTTTGTCAGCGGGCGACGCCCAGGGGAAGGGCCTTCTCTGTGGCGGGCCCAGCCCTCTGGAACGACCTTCCCCTCGACATTAGAACAACTACGGACCTCCGCTCCTTCCGTCAGAAATTAAAAACACACTTTTTCTGCTTGGCCGGCCTAGGTTAGTCTCTACCTCAGGGGTTAGGAAATGTTAATTTTAAAAATGGGGATTTTAGTGCAGGGACAATTAGATTTAATCTGTTTTTACTGTATTTATTTATGTATATATTTTATGTTGTTTTAATTTTTCCATGTGCACCGCTCCGAGTCCCCCTGAGGAGAGGACGCGGTATAGAAAAATAAAATTATTATTATTATTATTATTATTATTATTATTATTATTATTATTATTATTATTATTATTATTATTATTATTAACCTAGAACTAAGGAGAATTTTCCTGACAGCTAGAACAAGCTGGGAGCTCCACCCTGATCGAAGGAAAACAGCATTGTGAAGTTAAAGGCATTCTTGAATCCTATAAGCACAGAAGAAAAGTCCAATACCTATTAGCCTGGAAACATTTTCCCCCTTCTGAAAACGAATGGGTGAATGCACGACACGTGCATGCTTCCTGACTACTCTAGAGATATAACCAATATCTGCAAAAACCACGAGACAGCCTCTAATCATTCTCTGTCTCTCTCGGTCTTTCCAGGATTATAGCAGCTTTTCCTATTACTATTATATTTGGGTGATATTCACAGAGTTGATTGTGTTTTCAAGGTGAAAATGTATTGAGTGAAATAACCTCACTCTTTGGATTTTGTTAACAAATTAAGAATGGTGGACTTTGGCGATATGCAGCTTTGCCAAAAGAACTGGACAGAAGTATATTCTTGATGTTCAGCAGTGAACTGAAATTTCTGTATTCAGCAAAGAGGAAAGAAGAAGATTTTTGAGCAATTGAACCAATTTTTGATAGAATTTTCCAGACTTTTCATCATCTTATGGTTCGTATAGCCCAGCATAGCTGGCTGGGGAATTCTTAGAGTTGAAGTCCACAAGTCTTAAAGTTCCCAAGTTTGGACATCCCTGGTATAGCCTGAGGCTTAGACTGGATTGGGCATTTTTAGCCACCTTCTGAGTCATTCCCAAGGACCTGGGATAGGCAAATGTTCTTTGTGGGTATTAAAGGTGTCACAGAATGTAAACTGTTGCATGTGAAGCTGACTGGTGATGATTTTGACAATGCCGATGATATTCAAATGATTTTTCAGTTCTTTTGGTATTGTATATAAGGTGCCTATTCCTCTACCTTTGCTTTCTTTTGCCATGGTCATTCTGCTTGTATTTACAATAATACAATACAATACAATAGCAGAGTTGGAAGGGACCTTGTAGGTCTTCTAGTCCAACCCCCTGCGTGGGCAGGAACCTTATACCATTTCAGACAAATGGCTATCCAACATCTTTTTAAAGGCTTCCAGGGTTGGGGCATTCACAACTTCTGGAGGCAAGCTGTTCCAGAGGTTAATTGTTCTAACTGTCAGGAAATTTCTCCTCAGCTCTAAGTTGCTTCTCTCCTTGATTAGTTTCCACCCATTGCTTCTTGTCCTGCCCCCAGGTGCCTTGGAGAATAGTTTGACTCCCTCTTCTTTGTGGCACCCTCTGTTGTGGCACCCTCTGTATTTGTAGGTCTTTGTACTTTGTGATTTTCTCCAGATCTCTCTCTTCTATTTTGCTGTGTCCAGAATACACAGTATTATATGGGGTGTTATATGACAGGTGCTTATCTGTCTGAATTGTAATGTCCCAGAGCATTTTAGCTTCTTTATTTTTCTATTTCTTTGCTTATTTTGTGGTCCCACAAAAGAGTTCTTGCTTGCAGACAATTGATATTTTTGCAGATATCCAGGACATCCTTAATGCTATTTTGTGATGCTGTTATTTGTACTCAGTCTATGAATTCCTGTTGCAGAAACTAACTAGGAGGTCCAATGTTTCTTCAGTTTCTTTGCAGAGGCAGAATTTGCAGTCTTTTCAATCCTGGCTTTATATGAGTTTGTTTTTAAATTTATTATTGTCATAATTTTCATGATGATATTCATTTTCTTCTGAAGAATGCTCCCTAAATGCTGCTAGCTTAGAGTCAATTCAACATTATAGTTCTGAGAAAAGTTGTGTTTTGCAAGCTCTATGCCGTGAAGTCAAATAATGGTTCCATTGTTATTGACAATACTATTGTTATAGTTTCTAATGCTCCAATAATTATGAATAAATTTTTGCTGGTGTCTTCCATAGTAGCTGTATTTCAATGTTAATTTTAAATATTTATCATCTTTTCATTTCCCTTTGAGGTGCCCTGTTGCAACTCAAAGTATTCTTACATCTATAAATAAGACTTGTAAGTAAAGCTATATACTGATTTTTAAACCAGAGAATTAAATAATAGTTAAACTGCTATAATAGTTAAACTGCAGAGCACAGAATAGAGCAGGGGTGCCAAACTCATGTTATCATGGCGTTGTCACATGGCATATCGTGACTCCCCCCCCTTCGCTAAACCAAGTGTGGGCGTGGCCAGCAGGAGATGCATCTGGCCTGCGGGCCACAAATTTGACACCCCTGGTATAGATGAAATATTATTAACTGAATGGCAGTATAATAGAGCATAGTAATTATTATAATGGTAATTAGCATAGTTGTGTAAAATAATAGCAACAGCAACAGAATACAGGGCAAAACATTCGCATCCACATTTCACTTTTATATATTGGTTTCTTCAAGATAAAACATTTCCCTGAGATATAAAAAAAACCTACTAGGATGCAGTGTTTTGGTACCTTTTTTGAGTCTGGGTCAATCTAACCGGGTACAGTTCAAAAAAAATAATCAGTGATATGTTCATCTGTAATGAAACATGAAAATGGTGTATAAGATCTGAAAAGCAGCCTGAAGAGCACTTTTTTGGACCAGGATTGGAGAGGGCAATAAGAAAATCTGCTAGCAGATGCTTATTTATTTATTTATTTATTTATTTATTTAATTAAATTTTTATACCGCCCTTCTCCCTTCCAGGACTCAGGGCGGTGTACAGGCTTGAAGTAACCTCAGTGAGAATCAACCAAATCATGCACTAATCGTGACATCCCGTCTAGACTACTGTAATGCTCTCTACATGGGGCTCCCCTTGAGGTGCACCCGAAGACTACAGCTAGTTCAGAATGCGGCCGTGCAGGGGATCTTGGGAGCCCCAAGGCATTCCCACGTAACACCGCTCCTGTGCGAGCTGCACTGGCTACCTGTGGCCTTTCGGGTGCGCTTCAAGGTGTTGATTACCATCTTAAAAGCGCTCCATGGCATGGGACCTAGTTATCTGCGGGATCGTATCCTACCCCACACATCCCTTCGGCCGATCCGCTCCCACAGAGAGGGACTTCTCCGGGTGCCGTCCACTAGGCAGTGCCAGCGGGCGACGCCCAGGGGAAGGGCCTTCTCTGTGGCGGGCCCAACCCTCTGGAACGACCTACCCCCCGAACTTAGAACTATCACGGACCTACACTCCTTCCGCCAAAACTTGAAGACATACTTCTTCCATCTTGCCGGCCTGGCCTAATCCATACCATCAAGCTTGCCGACTGAAGCCTAAATTGTTTTAAATTTGGATTTTAAGGGGTAAGAGTTTTAGGATTTTTAGCACAGGGTTATTAGTATTTAATTTATTTTTAGTATTTATTTATTGCTATGTTTTTATATTTCCATTTTAATTTCCTGTGCACCGCCCCGAGTCCCTTCGGGGAGAGTGGCGTGGTTTATAAATTTAATAAAATAAATAAATAAAATAATCCAGGGTAACTTTAATATTAATAAATCAGCTAACAAATAGCAGTTGTAGATTATAAAAAGAAGTGGAGAATAGAGGATACATTTGCTGAGATATAAACTTGGCAAAATATCTCTAAAAGGAGGCAGCTTTTGAAAATGAAAAATCTGTGTATTATCTAACGATAGGTGCTATATTAGTGTCAAAGGCAGAAATAAAAGAAAAACAAGGAATTCAAGGAACGGTCTGGAAACTTGGGTGAAACAAGTCCAGAGGCAGTATAATCCATAGAAGGAAGTACTTTGTCTCCCTGATGGTGTGAATATTAAAGTGAATGACCATTTATTAAAAAAACAGAATAAAATTTCTGAGCCTCTAATGATGAATTTAGATGAATTAAAAAAAAATCCACAAAACAATAAATATAGCATGGTAAAAGAAATGTACAGAGCCATGTAGAAAATATTTCTAGAAATCATCATGAAAAAGCCCAGTTAGGATGATAAATAAGGACTATTCAGAAAGTACTGTATTATTATAAAATTAATCAGTTACCATCTCAAAAGAATCATTATTTCTCAACCACCTGGATCAGAAAAGTCTCCAAGCCTTTAGTTTGTAGCTTATTGAGCATTGTAATATTGCTTTATCGATTTGGGATGCGGTGGCTCAGTGGCTAAGACTCTGAGCTTGTCGATCAGAAGGTCGGCAGTTTGGCAGTTTGAATCCCTAGCGTTGTGTAATGGAGTGAGCTCCTGTTACTTGTCCCAGCTTCTGCCAACCTAGCAGTTCGAAAGCATGTAAAATGCAAGTAGAAAAATAGGAACCACCTTTGGTGGGAAGGTAACAGCGTTCCGTGCGCCTTCGGCATTTGGTCATGCCGGCCAGATGACCATGGAGACGTCTTCAGACAGTGCTGGCTCTTCAGCTTTGAAACGGAGATGACCACCACCCTCTAGAGTCGGGAATGACTTGCACATATGTGCAAGGGTAACCTTTACCTTTACCTTATCTACAGTATCATGGGTGAAATTTACTAGGTTCTGACAGGTTCTGGAGAACCGGTAGTGGAAATTTTGAGTAGTTCAGAGAACCAGCAAATACCACCTCTGGCTTGCCCCAGAGTGGGGTGGGAATGGAGATTTTGCAATATCCTTCCCTTTGCCATGCTCACCAAGCCACCCCTACACAACTGGTAGTAAAAACATTTGAACTTCACTACTGGTTTAAAACCTGTAAAAGCTATTCTTCATAAATAGATGAGATAGATTCTTTATGTGTCTCTTTGTGTGGGTTATAACAAAGTGATATTTCCACTGTTATAACAAAACCAGGTCATAAATTTTATCTTGTCTCTTTCACTTCAAGAAATTACAATTATATTGTAATTACAATATAATTAATTCTGTTAAATCAGAAAAGTCTTGTGCCCCTAGTGATTGTTTAGCTGATTGGTTCAGGTAGTAAAATTGTATTAATCCCCTCTATTATTGGAAATATATGTCACATTTTATAGATATTCCCAAACCAGTCAAGGAATCTGCTATGTGTTCTAATTATAGATTTATTTATTTTATAAACCTACTTTATTGATAAATGTGAGTGGTAATACTTTAACAACTACTTTGTTTCTCCCCCCCCCTAATTATTATGGGCCCAGTTAAGCCTGGATTATATATCCAGTTTGATACAATTTTAGTTGTTTAATTGATATTCCTGCTTTAATTAGCTGCTATTTTTTGGCATTAAGAAAGATTTTGATATGGAAGTTTGCGGAGTAAGTTTTGACCTAGTTTTGGTTCCCCACACTTTTATACTTTAGATTAATATGGATTATTTAGTTAACAATTGTTCATTATTAATTCTTGAATAAACCATTGTGTGTAATCTCTTTGCTAAAATGTATTTGAAATACACATCAAAGATGCCTTCTGTCTTTCTTTTTAATTTGTTTCTATACCTCCCAGCTGTGTAATCAGAAATTCTGACATTATCAAAGAGAGTTCAGACCAGGGGGCAAGACATGAGATTCTATTATTATTTCATAGCTATTTACTATAAATCTGAAATTTCTATTCCTAATCTCATGTCAGTAAAACATTGATTTAGTACTTAAAAAGTGGTAAGAAACTCAAATAAACTAGATTGGCTACAGTGGCTCATAGCAATAATTCTAATATATCAAGGTTTGGTCTTTTGATTTTAAATTGATTTTAAGTAACTTTAAAAATTGAGGAAAATGTTCAATGGAAAGATGGGATGGAAGTGAGGATATTGACTGAATCAACTAGCAGGTGATGAAGATGAATTTTTAGCATATGCCGTATTAAAAAATAAATATCATCTATTACAGGGGTCTCCAACCTTTGCAACTTTAAGTCTGAAGGACTTCAGCTGCCAGAATTCTCCAGCCAGCAAAGCTGGCTGGAGAATTCTGGAAGCTGAACTCCTTCAGACTTAGAGTTGCAAAGGTTGGAGACCCCTGATCTATTAGATGTAACACAATGGCAATATTTACAATTACAATATTTGTTTAACAATATCTGGACCAGCAGACCAGCTTCAGAGGCACCTGAATACTGGAAAAACATATTAAATCTTTTAAAATTAAAAAAAACAACCCTTACCATCAGTTTTTATCATTTTCAATAAATTAATTTGATTTTCAAATATCAAGAAATGAGTGGAATAAAGAAGTAGAGGTTTCTATATTGCCTAGACAATGGGAGAATGTCTTAACTTCTATAGCAAGAGTGTCAATGGACCACAATTTATGACCTATAGAACAAAAAGAATAGTCAGAATATATTGGAATCCATTACATTAGTATGGAAAAGGACTGCCAAAACCAGAACTTCGTTGGAGATATAATCAGGATAATCATAGGGTTGGGCAACGTTATCATCTTTGTTTTTTGTTCTTTTTCTTTCTCTGTTTTTGTTATTAATTAAAAAGCAAAAATGCATTTAAAAAGATTTGGGTTTTAGGTTATGTTTGAAAGGAAGCTTTCTCAATTGGCCAAGTTGAAATCTCTGTTTTGATTCAAATGAAAGAAGATCTAAAACATTGGTCTAGAGTTCCTGCAAAAGTTTGGAACATGATAAACATGATTCAGATGGATTAAACTCAAAAGGTGATTTATATTTTGGGATAATTTTTCAGTCCATTGGGTTAAATTGATTTATAGATACTGAATAAATACTTTGGGAGGGCTATCCTGTGAGGTTTTCCTTATGCAAACTATAATTAACTGTTGGGAAAGAAGGTTTTACATTTTCAACACTTTCAAATTTATCATAAAGCATTTGTTTAAGCTTTTGTTTCTGGCTGAAATAAGAAATTTCAGAATATAGCTATCTTTTCTGCTGAAATATTTTATTTAACTCGACCAAAGGCTTAAAAATTTTGGGATGATATGATATGCATGATATATGTAGAAACTATTGTGCTGCAGTATCAATGAAAACTTATGTTAAGGGATAATCTTTAATTTAAGATTAGCAGGTAAATTCATTTTTGGGGTAAATGAAACCCCTTGTTATATCCTGATGTGTTTTGAGGAAAGTATTGATAAAGCATTTGTAAAAATAGGATTAGGGGTGATATGATAGCAGTATTTTACTATTGCGAGGGTTGCCACAAAGAACCGCCCTGAGTCCCCTTGGGGAGATAGGGTGGTATACAAATTTGACAAATAAAATAAAGAGGGAGTCAAGCTATACTCCAAAGCACCTGAAGGCAGGACAAGAAGCAATGAGTGGAAATTAATCAAGGAGAAAAGCAACCTTAATCAAAACCTCCTTAATGAAGGAGAAAAGCAACCTCGGGATCGGATCCTGCCACATACATCCTCCCGGCCGATTCGCTCCCACAGAGAGGGACTTCTCCGGGTGCCGTCCACTAGACTTTGTCAGCGGGCGACGCCCAGGGGAAGGGCCTTCTCTGTGGCGGGCCCAGCCCTCTGGAACGACCTTCCCCTCGACATTAGAACAACTACGGACCTCCGCTCCTTCCGTCAGAAATTAAAAACACACTTTTTCTGCTTGGCCGGCCTAGGTTAGTCTCTACCTCAGGGGTTAGGAAATGTTAATTTTAAAAATGGGGATTTTAGTGCAGGGACAATTAGATTTAATCTGTTTTTACTGTATTTATTTATGTATATATTTTATGTTGTTTTAATTTTTCCATGTGCACCGCTCCGAGTCCCCCTGAGGAGAGGACGCGGTATAGAAAAATAAAATTATTATTATTATTATTATTATTATTATTATTATTATTATTATTATTATTATTATTATTATTATTATTAACCTAGAACTAAGGAGAATTTTCCTGACAGCTAGAACAAGCTGGGAGCTCCACCCTGATCGAAGGAAAACAGCATTGTGAAGTTAAAGGCATTCTTGAATCCTATAAGCACAGAAGAAAAGTCCAATACCTATTAGCCTGGAAACATTTTCCCCCTTCTGAAAACGAATGGGTGAATGCACGACACGTGCATGCTTCCTGACTACTCTAGAGATATAACCAATATCTGCAAAAACCACGAGACAGCCTCTAATCATTCTCTGTCTCTCTCGGTCTTTCCAGGATTATAGCAGCTTTTCCTATTACTATTATATTTGGGTGATATTCACAGAGTTGATTGTGTTTTCAAGGTGAAAATGTATTGAGTGAAATAACCTCACTCTTTGGATTTTGTTAACAAATTAAGAATGGTGGACTTTGGCGATATGCAGCTTTGCCAAAAGAACTGGACAGAAGTATATTCTTGATGTTCAGCAGTGAACTGAAATTTCTGTATTCAGCAAAGAGGAAAGAAGAAGATTTTTGAGCAATTGAACCAATTTTTGATAGAATTTTCCAGACTTTTCATCATCTTATGGTTCGTATAGCCCAGCATAGCTGGCTGGGGAATTCTTAGAGTTGAAGTCCACAAGTCTTAAAGTTCCCAAGTTTGGACATCCCTGGTATAGCCTGAGGCTTAGACTGGATTGGGCATTTTTAGCCACCTTCTGAGTCATTCCCAAGGACCTGGGATAGGCAAATGTTCTTTGTGGGTATTAAAGGTGTCACAGAATGTAAACTGTTGCATGTGAAGCTGACTGGTGATGATTTTGACAATGCCGATGATATTCAAATGATTTTTCAGTTCTTTTGGTATTGTATATAAGGTGCCTATTCCTCTACCTTTGCTTTCTTTTGCCATGGTCATTCTGCTTGTATTTACAATAATACAATACAATACAATAGCAGAGTTGGAAGGGACCTTGTAGGTCTTCTAGTCCAACCCCCTGCGTGGGCAGGAACCTTATACCATTTCAGACAAATGGCTATCCAACATCTTTTTAAAGGCTTCCAGGGTTGGGGCATTCACAACTTCTGGAGGCAAGCTGTTCCAGAGGTTAATTGTTCTAACTGTCAGGAAATTTCTCCTCAGCTCTAAGTTGCTTCTCTCCTTGATTAGTTTCCACCCATTGCTTCTTGTCCTGCCCCCAGGTGCCTTGGAGAATAGTTTGACTCCCTCTTCTTTGTGGCACCCTCTGTTGTGGCACCCTCTGTATTTGTAGGTCTTTGTACTTTGTGATTTTCTCCAGATCTCTCTCTTCTATTTTGCTGTGTCCAGAATACACAGTATTATATGGGGTGTTATATGACAGGTGCTTATCTGTCTGAATTGTAATGTCCCAGAGCATTTTAGCTTCTTTATTTTTCTATTTCTTTGCTTATTTTGTGGTCCCACAAAAGAGTTCTTGCTTGCAGACAATTGATATTTTTGCAGATATCCAGGACATCCTTAATGCTATTTTGTGATGCTGTTATTTGTACTCAGTCTATGAATTCCTGTTGCAGAAACTAACTAGGAGGTCCAATGTTTCTTCAGTTTCTTTGCAGAGGCAGAATTTGCAGTCTTTTCAATCCTGGCTTTATATGAGTTTGTTTTTAAATTTATTATTGTCATAATTTTCATGATGATATTCATTTTCTTCTGAAGAATGCTCCCTAAATGCTGCTAGCTTAGAGTCAATTCAACATTATAGTTCTGAGAAAAGTTGTGTTTTGCAAGCTCTATGCCGTGAAGTCAAATAATGGTTCCATTGTTATTGACAATACTATTGTTATAGTTTCTAATGCTCCAATAATTATGAATAAATTTTTGCTGGTGTCTTCCATAGTAGCTGTATTTCAATGTTAATTTTAAATATTTATCATCTTTTCATTTCCCTTTGAGGTGCCCTGTTGCAACTCAAAGTATTCTTACATCTATAAATAAGACTTGTAAGTAAAGCTATATACTGATTTTTAAACCAGAGAATTAACAAGAGTCTAATCCGAGAACTTTTGGGCTTGGATGATCAGTCTTCGTCAAAATATATTGGCAAACCTCCAAGATAATAAATTATTACAACACTTACTTGTATAGTCAAGAGAGACTTTAAAGTTTCTGTTATCGGTGGAACTTTTATTTGGGAAGTACCATTAAAACAAAATAATACATTACTGCTCAAATCAATATTTGTAGCAAAATCTATAATAGGTTTTTGCGAGAAATACAAAAACATAAATTAGGAAATGCACTAATTTTGTTATGGATGCTTTGGCTCTGGATTTTTCCTCCATTAATACAGAATTAAATTATAAAATCATCAATAATAAGATTCTATTAAATGAAATTTCCATGAAACAAGGTTATATATGGTATCACTATATCCTTATTCCTTGAAGCAAGGATGAACACAATAATCTTAACATCACAATAAAACCATTTGAATTATGAAATCAGTTTAGGAATTAGAAGCAAAGAAAGTTAAGGGCATAAACAAAGTTGACTGTAATTCCTATGCTTACAAAGAATAAAATATACATGAAACTTGCCCATTGAAATAGGCGGGACTTTGAAAGCTCTGTTATTTGGTTATCCCCATTTGTGGTAGGTAGCCCCCAATATATGCCAAGCTCCATTCCCTAACAAACCTATGATAGCCCCCCCCCCTCACACACAATGCATATGAACCATTTAAGGTGCCCTTGTAAAAAAAAAAAAAACATTCACAGACTGAATTAGCCCTGAATGGCACCCGAGGGAGGAATCAGAAATGACTCAGGGGCTCAGTAAACCAAATTATTTATATTGACTTAGTGGGAGGGGATAAATAATGAGCAGGGCAGTCAGATGTGTTTATCAAAAGCATTCTGATATCATGCTGAAATTCATATTGTGTCTGCCTTTTTCTTTATCTTCCCTGTGCAATATAGTAGGACAAAGATATAAAAGTAGTCCTAGACTTATGATCACAATTGAGCCCATTGCTAGGCACAATTGGATTTTGGCCAACTGTATGATCTTTCTTATCACAGTTATTAAGTGAATCCCTGCAGCTGTTAAATTATTAAAATGGTTGCTAAGTGAATCAGGCTTCCCCATTGACTTTGCTTGTCAGAAGGTTGCAAAAAGTGACCAAGTATTTGGTCAAGTTTTCAAATTTTGATCATGTGACCACAGGTTTACTGCAATTATTGTAACTCTGGGTCATAATGTAAAAACACCACCTTTTTCAGTGGTATTGTAACTTTGAAGGTCATTAAACAAATGGTTATAAGTCAAAAACTACCTGCATAAGCTCCAGGTCTGCTTTTATTCAAGGCTGCTTACAAACTAATGCTTTGCTGGGAGCTCCGTGTGCATTGCTTTATTGTTTCCTTGCTAATAAAATTGTATTGTATTTTCAAGGTGATTTGGTTGTTTTAGATGAGCCAAGCTTGGGTTACACCCAACTATTCAAGGCAATTTCTTTTCTGTGGGGTTCTGTAATTAAAAAATAAATGACCAGGATTGGAGTGGCAGGGATAGAGAGATGTAATAGTTACTTTAAGTCTGAAGTTACAAAGAGAATATGTATAGATGGTTGCCGGAATTGGGTATGTCTAGTTTAATGAAAAGAAGGACTATAGGTGATATGATAGCAGTGTTCCAATATCTAAGGGGCTGTTGCAAAGAAGAGGGGAGGTTAACCTCTTCTCAAAGCACATGAAAGCAGGAACAAAAGTAATGGATCGAAACTAATCAAGGAGAGAAGAAACCTACAATAAGGAGAAACTTCCTGACAGTTAGAACAATTACTCAGTGGAATGACTTGCTTCCAGAAGTTGTGGATGCTCCAACACTGAAAGTTTTTAAGAAGAGACTGGACAATTATTCGTTTGTAGTGGTATAGGACAATGATGACTAACCTTTTTCCCATCGTGTGCCAAAAGCAAGGGTAGTGCAGGGGAGGGTTGTGCGTGGGCATGCCCATACCCATAATTCTATGCGTGCATGACCTCCCGCTTCCCTGAAGGCTCCGGAGGGCGAAAACCAGCCTTACAGGCAACGCAGAAGTCCATTCTCAAACTTCTGGGTTGCCCATATGGCTGTTTTTCTCCCTCTGGAGGCTTTAGGGAAGCCTCCTGAAGCCTCCGGAGTAAGAAAAATGGCCCTATGGGCAACCCAGAAGTTCTGGAATGGACTTCTGATTTGCCAGTATGGCTGTTTTTGCCCTCTGGAGGCTTCAGAGAGAAGAAAAACGGCCCAACATGCAAACTGGAAGTCCATTCCAGAACGTCCAGTTTGCGCATTGGATTGTTTTCTGCCTGAAAAACAGTAGAAAATGAAGGCCGAAGTCAGCTGGCCAGTGCACGCATGCATGCTGGAGCTGACGGGGCAGCGCCTTGCCTGCCCTAACAAATAGCTCCGCATGCCACCTGTGGTACACATGCCATATGTTTGCCATCATGGGTATAGGGTTTCCTGCCTGAGCAAGGGGTTGGTTTTTGGACTAAAAGATCTCGAAGGTCCCTTCCAACTCTGTTATTCTGTTATGAATAAAGAGGATGGTTCAGATTGACTTATTTGTATGACCCTATAAGTCTATGAAGAGAATTTTGAAAGCAAAGTTCTGCTTTGGATTGGGTTCTCATCTCCAAAGCAGTCTGAATCTTGAATTTTGTCTCGTAAAATATTGCTAGATACAGTAGTTGCTTTTTATTTCTTTAAAGGAATGC
This sequence comes from Rhabdophis nuchalis, assembly GCA_039707465.1. Lineage (NCBI taxonomy): Eukaryota > Metazoa > Chordata > Lepidosauria > Squamata > Natricidae > Rhabdophis > Rhabdophis nuchalis. The sequence goes on along the minus strand of CM077651.1, from coordinate 38,020,715 downwards.
ACTGATCTAGATATGTGTGTATTTCTCTGATATTTGAAATTTACATTAAAAAATGCTGCACTATAGATATGTAATTAAAGGTAGGTGTTGTATTCTGATATTTTAGTTCTTTTTATAGCTACCAACAAGTATCATACATTCTTTGATCTTATATTACTTATTTCTGGAAAAGCCCAGCTCTTCAAAAGAAAAAAGGCAAAGAACAGCTAGAGCATTTGATCTTTCTTATTGACATTCTGTATGCCCGTTCAAATGCAATCTATTTTCCACATGAATTTCTTTTTTCAGGCAGAGGATTGCACCAGTGAATATTTACTACAAGTGCCCTAGATGTGTAAGTGGTTATTTACTTAGAGCTGAGAGAATCCCTCAAACATACATTCACAAATTAAACCTGACTTTAGCAGCTTAAATGAATTGGATGCAGTTACCTTAATTCCGAATCAGGAATGGTCTTGTGGCAATCTCATGTGCCCTGAGAGGGTCAAGTCCAGAAACAATGAGAAATTTGTTTAGATTCTCAGCTAGGTTTTGTGCATCAATACTTAAATTACAAACATACTTTTCAATTTTTCTTCCAATAGATATATATCAACTCATTATCCACCTAATAGCAGTATTATTTATCAAATCCATTTCCCCCCCTGCAATTACTCAATATATAAAAAGAACAATAAAAAAAATCCACATAAATTCCTGTTTTGTAACATTATTCTCCAATACCTCTAGAAATCACTTTTCTTCTATAAAGTACATACCCCTAATGTTTACTTCTTCTAAAACTAAGAATTTATCCAAATTTTCTGTTATCTATGTATCGCATTATTAATCTAGTCAAAATACAAAATGTCTTTCTAGAGTAACATAATCTCGATTTATTATAATCTTTCAAATTTTTTTCCAACCATTGATAAAACATATTTCATACTTTATAGAATTGTTCGTCCTCTTGCTCTCTAATTTCAAACGTCAATTTGCTCATTTCTGCACATTCCATAATCTCACAAATAATTTCCTCTTGTGAAGGTAATTTCTCATTTCTCCAATTTTTTGCAAATACAATTCTAGCTGCTGTTAATACATTCACAATTAAATATTTCAAATTTTTATCAATTACTTCTGGCGTGATTCCAAGTAGAAAAAGTTCAGGTTTGAAGTCTATATGCTTGTGTGTCATTTTCTCCAACCACATGTGGATCATAGTCCAGTAACTCTTGGCCTCCGAACAAGTCCACCACATATGGTAATAAGAACCAGGCGTCTGATGACATTTCCAACATTTTTCAGACTTATACTTGTTCATTCTTGCAATTCTTACTGGTGATAAGTGCCACCATTATTTTAATAATAATAATAATAATAATCTTTATTGTCATTGTAATAAAATAAAATAAAATTACAATGAAATTGGTTCATTATTTTCTTTTTTCAGTGGCAGAGGACATAGTCCAAAGGAAGGAACCATACCTTTCCTTCTATGTTTGGCCACATAAAAAGAAGTCCAGCTGGACTACCGCAGGTAAAAGCCCCATTCCACATAATAGGGTAGAACAGGAAGCAACAGAAAATGAGATCTGTTTTTTAGACAGATCGGTTTTAGACAGATTCGGTTTTTTAGAACAGGTTTCTAGTTTAATTTGTTTTTAGTATATTTATTGTACTTGATGTTTTTATGTTTTTATGATTGCCTGTTCACCGCCCTGAGTCCTGTAAGGGAGATAGGGCGGTATATAAATTTAAATAAAGTTAAAGTTAAAGAGATCAAAAGAATTTTAAAAGGGGGAAAAACAGCTCCAGAACTTGTTATTTTATGATTAGCGATGGAAGATCACCTTATAATCAACCTATAGAAAAACTATTTCTCCTCTGTGCAATGATTATGTCATAAATATTGCTTATGCAACTTTCTTGGAATTTTATTTCTGAACAATGCTTCAGGCAGAGCCCTTGACCTGCCACTTGCCCTATTGCTATATTGCATAAAACTTATTTTGCTGAAGTGGAAGACCCCACATTATTTTACAAAAATAGAACGTAGCATAGAAGGTATTTTATGGATTATGTTCTTTGTATTCTTTTCCAGCAGTGGATAAGTCATTCTTACAATTGTTCAGCAAAAGCATTATAACTAGGTATACCAGCTTTATCTTTTCATTCTCAATTCATCAGAGAGAGAGAGAGAGAGAGAGAGAGAGAGAGAGAGAGAGAGAGAGAGAGAGAGAGAGAGAGAGAGAGAGAGTGTCAAAAGCAATGAACATACCCATAATCCAATGAAGCATATTTAAATCCCATTGAATTCCACTGAGAATGGAGGATGAATGTAGTACTTATCATTTTAATCTCTGGGCAAACTGAAATGCAGTTGCACATTAAAATCAGCACTTTAAAGAATTTTATAAGATGGGATAGTTCTTTTTTGCACACATAAAAATTGATATTAGGAGAAATTAACAAGCATGTTAAGCAAAAACGCATTTTTGCAATGATAGTTTCATATATTTTTTTTGCTGAATTTGCAAACTGATATGGAAACTTTGGAGTGAGGATGAATGCAAAGTTATGGCTGAAAAATTAAAAATCTAAATAACACAGGCATCCAGTAGGAAGAGCCCCAAACAAAACAACAGCTAGATGAAAGTCCCAAAGGTGCTTTTTTCAAGAGGCAACTGGACTTTCAGACAACCATGATCTGGATGACCGAGAATCTCCATAGACAGTTAGATAAAAGACATTTGAAATTGCAGCAGAAAAGGAATTTAAGAAAATATTGCAGGTTGACTCTCTCTACTTTTATTGAGGAAGGTGGAAGGCATAGTCAGACTTCCAAAATTTTGTTACTTTATAATAATTATTATAATTAGCATTTATAACTTTGGTTTCTTAGCAGTGGTGGGTTTCAATTTTTTTTAGAACCTACTCTGTAGGTGTGGCCTATTTTGTGGGCGTGGCTTGGCAGTCATGTGACAGGGTGGGAGTGGCCATCTTTTAAAATGTGGTGAAATTCATTTAACAACGCTCTTGCTTAGCATCCAAAATTTTGAACTCAATTGTGATGATAAATTTTCCTTTCTTTCTTTCTTTCTTTCTTTCTTTCTTTCTTTCTTTCTTTCTTTCTTTCTTTCTTTCTTTCTTTCTTTCTTTCTTTCTTTCTTTCTTTCTTTCTTTCTTTCTTTCTTTCCTTCCTTCCTTCCTTCCTCCCTCCCTCCCTCCTTCCCTTCCCTTCCCTTCCCTTCCCTTTCCTTTCCTTTCCTTCCCGTTGGGTCACTGGCAGCGGCGGGCCAGATTTACTTCCAGGTACGCCGGTGGAACCCCCTCTCACCGGTTCTCTAAATTTCACCAACCGGCTCTCGCGAGTAGGTGCGAGCCTGCAGAAACCCACCACTGTTTCTTAGTCTGATCTCCTGCAAAGGGCTGACAGCTGACAATGACAGATTAGAAAAAAAGTTTTACGAATTGTAGTGGACAGTTCAAAGGGAATGTCCTCCCCCCAACCTCCCCAACTCCCTTGGGAGGAGTTTGACTTTGTCACTACCGAGGATATGGACAGGTTGTCAAGAAGACTTAAGGCCACCACATGTTTATTGGACCCGTGTCCCTCCTGGCTTGTACTGGCATCCTGGGAGGTGACACGAGGCTGGCTCCAGGATATTGTGAATGCTTCTTTGAGTGAGGGGTACTTGCCTGCCGTCTTGAAAGAGGCGGTGGTGAGGCCCCTCCTCAAGAAGCCTTCCCTGGACCCAGCATTGTTGGAAAATTACCATCCGGTCTCCAACCTTCACTTTTTAGCAAAGGTTGTAGAGAGTGTGGTGGCCCAACAGTTTCCGCGACACCTGGAGGAAATTGATTATCTAGACCCGCGCCAGTCCGGCTTCCGACCCGGTCACAGCACCGAGACGGCATTGGTCGCGTTGGTGGATGATCTCTGGAGGGCACGGGATAGAGGATGTTCCTCTATCCTAGTCCTATTAGACCTCTCAGCGGCTTTTGATACCATCGACCATGGTATCCTGTTGCACTGGCTGGGGGGGTTGGGGCTGGGAGGCACCGTATTGCGGTGGTTCTCGTCCTACCTCTCTGGTCGGTCGCAATGTGTGTTGGCAGGGGGGCAGAGGTCGGCCTCGAGACCCCTCTTATGTGGGGTTCCTCAGGGGTCGGTCCTCTCGCCCCTCCTGTTCAACACCTATATGAAGCCGCTGGGTGAGATCATCCATGGTTTTGGGGTGGGATATCATCTGTACGCTGATGACACTCAGTTGTACATATCCACTCCAGACCACCCCAATGATGCCGCCGAGGTGTTGTCCCGGTGTTTGGAGGCCTTACGGATCTGGATGGGTAGTAACAAACTCAAGCTCAATCCATCCAAGACTGAGTGGCTGTGGTTTCCGGCACCCCGGTTCAGACAGGTAACTCCAACTCTGGCCATTGGGGGCAAAACACTGGCCCCTGTGGGGAGGGCGCGCAATTTGGGTGTCCTCCTGGATTCCCGGCTGTCAATGGAGGACCATGTGATGGCTGTGGCCAGGGGGGCATTTTATCAGGTAGGCCTGATGCACCAATTGCGCCCCTTACTGGACCGGGCTGCCCTCCGCACAGTCACTCAGGCAATCGTGACATCCCGACTTGACTACTGTAACGCTCTCTACATGGGGCTTCCCTTGAGGTGCACTCGAAGGCTACAGCTAGTCCAGAATGTGGCTGCGCGGGTGATTATGGGAGCCTCTAGGCATTCCCACATAACACCTCTCCTGCGCGAGCTGCACTGGCTGCCTGTGGCCTTTCGGGTGCGCTTCAAGGTTCTGATGACCATCTTCAAAGCGCTCCATGGCTTGGGGCCTAGTTATATGCAAGACCGTCTTCTGCCCCATACATCCCTTCGACCAATCCGGTCCCACAGAGAGGGCCTTCTCAGAGTGCCGTCGGCCGGGCAATGCCGGTTGGCGACACCCAGGGGAAGGGCCTTCTTTGTGGTGGGCCCTACCCTCTGGAACGACCATCTCAGACCTCCGCCTCTTCCGCCAGCATCTTAAAACGCACCTTTTCCAACAAGCTGGCCTAGCATAACCTACCGTTTTGACTGTTTTAGATAGATTTTAATCTGGGGGGATTTTATACGATTTTAGCACAGGGCATGGGTATAATAGCTTTTTAAAATTTTATATTTTGTTATATTTGTATTGTTTTTTAAATTTCCTGGGCGCCGCCCTGGGTCCTTTTTTGGAGAAGGTGCGGGGTATAAATTTGAATAAAAATAAATAAGTAAATAAATAAATAAATCAGGGGAGAAGGGAAATTGAATATCCAGCACAATTCATAGAACTGAAACGAAAGAAGCTAAACACATGGTGAAAACCTTGCATCGGTTCCTAGGCACTACTTCAACCCTTCCATGATGCCAGCTGTAAGCTGTAAACTGATGGAGTACAAAATAAAATACAAAAACTGCCAGCCAGTAAGAGAATTCAGATTTTACAAGCAAGGAAGAAACAAATGGTTCTCCTTTGGGGACAATGAACCAGCTGCGACCAAAACAATTTGAGCAATCAATGCAAAATTCTTTGCCGAGCAATGGAAAGGATGACCAGGGTGAGAGGGAATCCGACTTCGAAAGCTGTTTCCTTTTTCCCTTTCTTTTCTCTCCTTAAAACAATGTGACTAAGTGGGATTGACCAAAGACAAACACAGCTTGGATCTGTAGTGCTTTGTGTATCTACTTCAAATCCAGTGGGTTGTAGTTTGGCTAGGCTCATTTTAGTAACATCTTTGTGTTACATAAATCTATCAGGGAGCCACATCTGGAATATTGTTTTTAGATCTGACTGCTAGATCTTAGAAATAAATGGATATATTTATTTGCTCATAGAGAAAGAAACTTAAATTTGTATACCATTTCTACCTTGCTTTTGAAGAATAAGAGATTCAATTTCTTACAAAACACTGAACTGAATGAAATATTCATCCAAAACTGCATGCCTTTAGTTATTTGTTGCATAGAGTGGGCCTGCCTTCTGTGTTGTTACATATGAGATATATGCTTTTTTTTTTTTAAAGGTAGTAATAATCCAAGTGTACAACATGAATAAATCTGTAGTTTTTAAAGCTCTGTCTATGAACTTGTGAGTTTCCTACATCAAATTATATTATTAAGTTTTTAAGAAATCTATATACTAAAAGTCTTGTCTGTAGCCTTTAACTGGATAAAATGGTGTATCATAAGGAAAATGTTTACAAATAAGGTACTTCAAATGGGCTAATTTACAGAATACATTCAAAATCCAGAACTTATGACTTCCATGGAACTGCAATTTAGCAAATTTTATAAAACATTTTATGTTAAAAAATTATCATAAAGCATTTTATGGTATAATACAAACTTTTCTACACTCAACATTTGTGCTATATATTTCAAAATGGACTACTTTCAAGGTATAACATTTCCAGAATTGTTGAAGGCATTGAGCAATCTAGTAAGGAATTATTTTGACTTCTAATTTGAAGACCAAACAGGTTATGGGTTGTCTAGTAAATACAGTATGTTGCCTAGTTGTTCATAGTTGTTGTATGGTTTGTCTAAGATGCACATACTCTCTGAATCAGTGATAGAAAACAACAGGAAGGTAATGAAGCTGTTACAATCTTAAGGGAACTATATATTGTAGTCTCTGAAGACAAACAATCATGAAATAAACTTCATCCCCTGACACAAATATAATGGATTTAATTAACTTGGTTATATACAAACCAAAATAGCAAAGGAAGTTTTATGTACCATAAAACATCAAAGTGCAAAAGTAAAGACTATACAATAGTGTGAAAACAATTTCTACCTAGTTAGAGAGGAGGAAATTACACCGGTCTTTGGCACATTCCTGAAGTCTTTTGTAAAGACCTCCAAACACAACATTATGTTATCTGGATGGGGTGTGGATGGGATGAAATTTATAATGAGGAAGTGTTCCACATGCTGGGGGAACGTTTGGACAAAAAAATGCCTCCATCCATTGTCTGTCCGTCCATCCATCCATCCATCCATCCATCCATCCATCCATCCATCCATCCATCCAATCCATCATCTATCTATGCATATTGCTTAGTGGTGGCCATTTTTCTTCTCCCTCAAAGCATCTTTTTATGAAGACAGATCAGGGATATCTGAATTATAAATTATTCCTACAAACAGTGCTGCAGCTCCTATTTTCTTAAAGGAACTTTTTAGACTGTGGATTCCAATGCAAAGAGTACCCCTTTACATATTGAACTGTCTGTCGATTAATCAATCAATCTATTTATCATCTATTTATTTATTTATTTATTTATTTAAATTTATATCCCGCCCTTCTCCACGAAGGACCCAGGGCGGCGCACAGGAAAATTTAAAAACATACAAAATACAATAAATATAATTTAAAAAACTATTAAATAACCTATCCTGCGCTAAAACCAAATTTTAAAAACCCAATTTAAAACTACCTAAAAGTCCCCATGGGAGGTTAGGCTAGGCCGGCTGTTGAAACAAATATGTCTTAAGACATTGGCGGAAGAGGCGGAGGTCGGTGATGGTACGTAATTCAGGGGGTAGGTCATTCCAAAGGGCTGGGCCCGCCACAGAGAAGGCTCTTCCCCTGGGTGTCGCCAGTCGGCATTGTCCGGCCGACGGCACCCTGAGAAGGCCCTCTCTGTGGGAGCGTATCGGTCTAAGGGATGTATGGGGCAGGAGGCGGTCTCGCATATAACTAGGCCCCGAGCCATGGAGCGCTTTAAAGATAGTTGTCAGAACCTTGAAGCGCACTCGAAAAACCACAGGAAGCCAATGCAGCTCGCGCAGGATCGGTGTTATGTGGGAGCATCTAGTGGCTCCCATAATCACCCGCGCGGCTGCGTTTTGGACTAGCTGTAGCTTTCGAGTGCACCTCAAGGGAAGCCCCATGTAGAGAGCATTACAGTAGTCAAGTCGGGACGTCACGAGAGCTTGAGTGACTGTGCGAAGGGCAGCCCAGTCCAGTAAGGGGCGCAATTGGCGCATCAGGCGTACCTGATGAAACGCCCCCCTGGCCACGGCCGCCACATGGTCCTCCATGGACAGCCGGGAATCCAGGAGGACACCCAAATTGCGCACCCTCTCCACGGGGGCCAGTGTTTCGCCCCCAATGGCCAGAGTAGGTGTAATCTGGCTGAACCGGGGTGCCGGAAACCACAGCCACTCAGTCTTGGCAGGGTTGAGCCTGAGTTTTTTACCACCCATCCAGATCCGTACGGCCTCCAAACACCGGGACAGCACTTCGGCGGCATCGTTGGGGTGGTTTGGGGTGGATATGTACAGCTGGGTGTCATCAGCGTACAGATGGTACTCCACCCCAAAACCACGGATGATCTCACCCAGCGGCTTCATATATGTGTTGAAAAGGAGGGGCGAGAGGACCGACCCCTGAGGAACCCCACATAAGAGAGGCCTCGAGGTCGACCTCTGCCCTCCCGTCAACACATACCTATTCTACCTATTGTACTGCCACCCCTTCATGTCTAGTAGTGATAAAGTAAATTACTTGAAATATTGACAGACAGTACAGGAAGTCCTTGACTTACAACCACAATTGAACCCAACATTTATGTTGCTAAATGAGACATTTAAGTGAGTTTTGCCCCATTTTACAACCTTTCTTGCCACCGTTGTTAAGTGATTCACTGTAGTTGTTAATAACATGGTTGTTAAATGAATATGGCTACCCTATTGACATTGTCAGATGTTCACAGAATGTGATCATACGAACACGGGACAATGCAACCATAATAAATATGAGTAAGTAGCCAAGCATTTAAATTTTGATCATGTGTGACCATGGGGATGCTACAATGGTCATGTGAAAAATGATCATACGTCGCTTTTTTTCAGTGGTGTTGTAACTTTTTTTTTTAATGAGAAAAACGTTTTATTGGTTTTTACAAAATTTTAAAAATAGGAAAAAGGTATAAGGTATTAAAGAGATATTTTGAGGACATCTATGTCGGAGGTGTCGGCCCCCTCTGAGGCTTCATACAAAAAAAAAGTTAATACAATACATTTTTCATTTCCCTACAAAGTGGAAAGAGATACAAATATATCATTTTATACATTCATGCAATCAATCATTGTTTCTATAAACATCCAGATAAAGGTTACAGTATATAGAAAAAAGTCATTTGTGAGATCTGAGTCTTTTAGCAGTTGTATCTTCCTCTCCCTGACCTCCAGTGGGCGGAGCTGTGGCCCCTCCCGTTCCCCCATTTTCATCCTCCAGGATTGGGAAATGTTTTTTAAGAAAGGCTTCCGCCTCTGCAATTGTTTTAATTCTTACTCTTCCCCCCTCCCAGAACACTAACATTCCCTTGGGCATCAACCACTTGAACCACACCCCCTTTTTATATAATCTTTTTGATAAGAAGGAGTATTTCCTTCTTATTTCTCTAATCTTTTTCGGGATCTGTTTCAAGATGGCAATCTCATTCTGTTGATATGTCAAGGGACCGTCTCTCTGTGTTCTCAGGATCCCATCCCTTGTTGGTGGTGTTGTAACTTTAAATGGTCACTAAACAAACTGTAGTAAAACAATTACTACCCGAACAATATAAATATAAGCTGTCAAGTAATTAAATCACATAATAGCACAACCTTCTTAAAATTCTAAAGACCTCTAGAACATTCAAAGACACCTAACTCACACCCAACGAAAGACCGTTCCAGAAGGTTGGGACCATCACGGAAACAATAAACACTGACTGCCTAGAGCAGGGGTCTCCAACCTTTGCAACTTTAAGTCTGAAGGACTTCAGCTCCCAGACTGAAGTCCTTCAGACTTAAAGTTGCAAAGGTTGGAGACCCCTGGCCTACAGAACATAAGATAACTAACCTGATAGCCAAATGAAATAATGCTCACCTGAGAACCAGAGAACTTGTGGACCTGAGTCAAATAATCCCAACTTTCTTGCTGATGATACTAAGTGGGCCTCTAAAAAGTAAACTTTAAAAATTCTGTAGTTTCTAGATTTGAGTATGTTTCGCTTTCCTCTTCCTTGACTTTGTGTAAACGGCTGCCTATTCCTCTATCAGATTACGTTTGATTTATGACTTCATTTCTAATACTTGGATGGTATTGGCATCAAAATTTTGATCTGTTTTGCAACTTAGTCAATCATAAGATTTCATTGCAACCAATTTGTAAATAATATGCTATCAGGAACCCAAATTAAAATATGAGATAGAACAGAACTTAATTGTAACCAGTGATAGTGCAAAGTTAAAGTAGAACACAATAACTTCTAATATTGATCAAGGCTATTGACAATTAGCTGCTACTTAGTGTATGGATAAATTATATTACTAAATGGTTCCAGCTTTATTTTCATCAACTTTGAAGGTGAGAAAAGGAATTCAGCAACTGAGGTGATGGTATAATCTATACTTTCACTTCATGGAAGGAGATTTGGAAGAGAAATAAATACTCTATAGCTCAATCACTATCTTTGGAAGTGGCATCTATGAATTAGTTTTTAGAACCATGATCCAAATTATCTGGATGGTGGTTTTGGGATGATCTGAGGCAAAAAATGTGATTGGCTGAAACTTGGTGAACTTGATCAGAAAAGTTTAAATTGAGTCCTATGAATATAACAGTTAAAATCCTAAAGTATATTACAGAAAGATCAGGAAATGCTATAATGGGTTCAAGTGAACCATTAAATGAAAAATCATAAAGAACATTGGCTTATAAAGGTCATGGCCATTGTGTCTCAGAACATAGGAAATAAACAAGATGAGCTCAAAGTCTTATTACAAGAAGACAAATATAATTTAACAGGTAACTGAGACCTATTGTATTAACCTCTATGACTTAAATATAACATTGAAGGAAATAAAACATATAGAAACAGTAGAAGAGGAGAAAGAAGAATTGATATTAAAAATATCCAGGCGAAATTATATTGAAAACAAAATAATGTAACTACTCGATATGGCAGAGAACAATTGAGTTAAAAGAAGTGCAGGAACCAACACACGTAATATTGTTCTTCCTCTAGTTGCCCAGGCAACTGGTTAGAAGGTTAAGGTGCATTTCTAGAAACAAGTTGCAAATCTTTCAAGGAAACATGAAGCAGCTGTGTGGGGGAGTTTAATTAGACTGAATCTATTGTAAACAAATTTGGTCAAGCAGACTACCACCAGGAAATTCCAATAGGAAATATTTAGTCAAGAAATTTAAAATTCTGCAGGCCATGATGACATTTGGATATTGATATTGAAGAAAGCTAGTACTGAGCCTACTCAGATGTGTATCTGAAGATGCATAGGAGAAAGCAGTTCATGTCAGATTTGAGTTTATAGAAAAAATATACTAATTTACAAACAATTACATGAGAAGAACATTAGAAGTGGGTTGTCAGGTATTGACTTTTGGAAAAGATATTGGAATAGCTGTACTTTAAGAACTGCCAAAAGTATATGGTATGAGGCTTCATTTTAGGCAAGTGAAATGTAATTCTATATGGCATTGTCAGAAATAAAGTTTCATCATGAGACTTCTACTTTGTTCTGTAATGATCACTTTTTTCCCCAAGATGGCGGTGCGCTTAGGCGCAGTGGCTTTGAGCTCCTGGTGTCACAGCAGAGTTAGACAAAAACTAGTCTATACCCACAGGGAGTTATTAAGTCATTATTAACTTATTATTAAAGATAAAGATCTTCTAGTTGACTTGATATTACCAGCGACTTCCAGCAGTCTCATAATATACCGAGTGACACAGTAAGACTGCCAGGCTCTCCATGGATCATTGTTTGGTCTAGGAGGCAGTGAAGAGAGCCGAAGCAGAAGTGGGAATGCAGAGCAGGTTAATTTGAACAGTGGATTAATTTAGAAACTCGGTCATGTCTAGCTTTGTAATCAGTTTGTGCGATTTTGCTGCATTCACATATTAAATGTGAAACAGTTTTGACTTTGTTATTGCAAAGTTGGCAGTTTGGGTTGTCAGTGGATTTTTGAATCTTCGCTTTCATGGCATTAGTTTGTAGTGCTTGTTCTTGAGTGACCAGTATTAAACCTTCCGTTTCTTTCTTGATAGTTCCCATCTTAAGCCATGTCCATGTCAAGTTGTCATCACATTTTCCTTCAATGTTTTTCAAGTTGTTGTTGTTGTTGTTGTTATTATTATTATTATCATCATCATCATCATCATCATTTCTATAGTACTCTGTGAAGGAATAGGTAGCATGCTTTAAGAAGTATGCAGACCCAAAAGATCTGATTTAGAGAAGTGAAATAATTGTGATCAAAGGACTGGACAGTAAATCTTATTGAAAGGTGATCTGGAAATGTTTAACCTTAAAAAGGAAAGACTGGGGGAATATGTAATAATATTCTTCAAATACACGACATAGTGCTATCCAGAAGAAAGTAAAGCCTTGTTTCCTATCATTTTAGGAAAGAGGATTTGAACAATGCATTTAATTTAAATGAAGGCAAAAGGATAGGGAGAGTAAGAGCAATTAGGGAAACCAAACAACTCAGAATAGTGCCAGGGTCCTCCTTACTTGAGTAGAGGGTGGACAGCAGTATTTATGGAATGCTTTAATTTGGATTCTAGTATGACTGGGTTTTGTAACCTAAATGTCCCTTTTCAATTCTTTAATTCCATAGATAATAGATTCTGGTGTTAGAGAAGCAATGTCCTATTTTAACCTGATGACATCTTTTAATAGTGGCAGTTTCTTTAGATACATTTCCCCCAGCATTCACAGGATTCAATCATACATCATCACTCCTTATTCATAATCCAATTACTTGAATTTTCACTGATGGATCAATGAACTGGACAGCTGCCATCTTAGCTGGCAACAGGTATGTAAATGCAACGATGTAAAATGGTGTCCTATATTTTTCCATTTGACGTGCTAACTTCTTATGGAGAAAGAAATTGTGGACTGAAGACAGTTCTGCAAAAAATGGAATTGATGACCATGGTGAGTATTCCAGCTCTTTGAACCTCTCCAGATAAGGGGAGGAGTGGCAAATTACTCTCAAGTGCTCCAACAATTGATCCCTCCTGGGAGACCACAAGACAGAAATCTCTGGAGGGTTTTGAGTCCTGGGAGATGAGGAAATAGCCAGGACCTAAAAAGAAATTAAGTTTGCGCACTTCCTTTTCTAATCACATTCAGAAATTGCTTGTTAACTACATTTCAGCTATTACAGACTTTTGGATTGACAAGTCTGAAAACACTGGGTGAGTCTGCCTTCAAACGTTAATAAAAAAATTACTGGCTTAAGAAAAAAAATGAAATAAATAGCAAAAAGCTAATTAAGACTTTGATTTTAGAAAGTTATAAATGGATTAAGGGTCTAGATAAATTTGAAATAAGATTGTGGAATTAATTATAAAGAATCCTCCCTGTGGGACTTCCAAGGATTTGCCTTGAATTTTTTCTAAGTCATTATAGCAATTTTAAAAATTGTACACTAGAGGGAACTAAAGATTTTAATTAAAGGAGGGGAATTCACAAACTTTATTAAAACTATGGAATGATGCAAATGATCATAACATTGGAAATACTGAAGCACCCTTTTGAAAAATGGAATCAGAGATTAATATCGACAATGTAAATAGCAATTTTGCTTCTATGGATAGATTGTGTCCAAAATATGTTATGGAAGAAATGGCAAAAGAGGATCAGGTTTTATCTGGACACTGAAAGTAGGTCTAGAAATAACAGGTTACAAGAATGATATGAAAAAAGGTGCTTTATTGGACATCAAAATTACAAATAAAAATCAGAATTACTGTACAAATAATAAGCCAAGAAAGTAACTTGAATAATTCTTTTATGTTGGATTTAAATCATGGCCAAATCTTGTGAAAATGGGCAAAAAGGAAATGAAAAAAAAAACCCAACTTCTACAATATTACTTTAATGGCATAATGATTAAGAATGTTAAAAGTAAAAAGAAGGTATATAAAGTTAATTTATTTGATCAAGCTTAAAATATATGTGTTGATATTTCTTGCAATTCTTAATGGACTTTTGATGACACCAGGACTGGAAGGGTGATGTCTTATTGATTTGTTATTTTAAAACATGCTTATGCGCTGTATATCTACTTGTCAGGTTTTAGTATTTACAAAAAGGTTGTTTTTAAAATAATTCATACTGGTGAATTCATACAGGTTTTTTTTTTTACTGAAGATAATGTAGAAATGAATTCTAAAGTAAATATAAGTATAATTAAACTTTTTACATTTATGTGTCAGTAGATGGAATATGATGTAAGTCTAAATTACTATTTGAAGCAGATTTTTTTTAAACAAGTGTGTATTTGTGTGTGTGTGTGTGTGTGTGAACTAGATAAGTGACTTCATTCAATTTATTTTCAAGAATGTTTTATGAAGCAACATTTCAAGACTATTTTTAAATAGTTGCAATATAGCCTTGCAATATTGTTAACTATATATCTATATAAATAAAAATGTAAAATAGTTTGTACAAAGCCGCTAATCTCAAAAACTACTGGACCGATTTACACAAAATTTCACACAATGTTCCCAAGGACTTCAGATAATAGAATACGTACTTATTTTGTGGCTAGCACATGTGTGTCATGTGCAAGGTACACAAATGTAAAATGTACCCACTGATCAGGTTTTCACCTCCCTGTAGCTCCGCCCATCCGGCTGCTTTCCAACTGTCATTTCCTCAGCAACCAAATAAGCCTCCAAAATTCCACAGTGTATGGAGGCCTAAAAATTCCCAGGTGGCCCATAGAGAGAGAGAGAGAGGGAGAAATATAGTTTAATAAAAGAGGCACTAGGTGAGACATGATAGCAGCCTTCCAATATCTCAGGGGTTGCCACAAAGAAGAGGGAGTCAAGCTATTCTCCAAAGCACCAGAGGGCAGAACAAGAAGCAATGGGTGGAAACTAATCAAGGAGAGAAGTAACCTAGAACTAAGGAGAAATTTCCTGAGAGTGAGAACAATTAATCCATGGAACAGCTTGCCACCAGAAATTGTGAATGCCCCAATACTGCAAGTCTTTAAGAAGATGTTGGATAGCCAGGTAGGTAGGTAGATAGAGGGAGAAAGGAAGAAATACAGTAGGTAGGTAGGTAGAGAGATAGATAGAGAGGGAGAAATATGGTAGGTAGGTAGGTAGGTAGGTAGGTAGGTAGGTAGGTAGGTAGGTAGGTAAGTAGAGGGATAGTAGAGAGGAAGAAATATAGTAGGTAGGTAGGTTGGGGGTTATATGGTGGTTGTGTGTATGTGTGCAGGTGTAGATCTACACACAGATTTGTTGGCCATTTAACAGACTGGGCCACAGCAACACGTGGCCGGGTATAGCTAGTTAATTAATAAATTCATAAAATAAGTCTTAGGAACATCTTGTTTTGTAGGCTGCCAATGTTAAAATTAAGTGTCTATGTGATCTTACAATCAACACATTTTTCTGTTCAATGGGCTATCACAAGCCACACTGTGAGTGCTTAACAAAAGTAAACTACTTGATAAGAAAGTTAACATTCAAAACCATTTCATTTTACACAAAGCGATTATACTGTTGTCTGAAAGCTTTTAAACACTTCCTGCATAATCCATACTTAACAAAAGAACACTTACAACCTCATGTGAATAGTTAATTCATGTGACTGATTTAAAGGATAATGTATAAAGAACAATGTTCCTTTCAGAAAACAGAGTTGTCAGAACTTCAGAATATACTTCAACTCAATTTATTTATTAAATGTGTTTAATAAAAGCCATTCCTATGTGCGCATATTCTTTATTATAAAGCCTGTAAAAATGAGCCAAAAGTCTTGCTTAAATCGTGTGATTCTCTGCTACTTCATTTCTATCTTTTCTTGTTAATACTTGTGAAAGTCTCCGTCACAGTAAGGGAAGCAGTGATCTATGCCTCCTATTCAGATCATTGCAATTTGAGTGGCAAACACAACTGCTTTTAAAGATCACACCAGACAAAATATGCCAGCTATGCTGATTGGAATATGGATACTATGACTCTGCTATTTTTAATTGCATTCACCTAACTTTTTTGTTTGTTTTTAAGCTCACTTCAAAGTGCTGGTAATAACATAGTAAATTCAACATGGCTTAGGGTCAGAGTAGAGGAAAAAGAACATCTTCCCATATGTTCCTTTTCCAAGTCTGAAATTTCCAAAACAGTGATGGGATTCAACCGGTTCGGGATGGTTCAGGCAAACCAATTGTTAAATTGCTGGCTGGCCCCATTCCTTCCACCCCTGCCCCTTCCAGGTGTTCCCCTATGCCCTATTTTGGCTCCCAGGTAAGAGCAGGGAGGCCTACTAGGCCTAAAAGGGGGCACGGGGGTGTGAAGCTCCCCCCTGTTGCCCGATTTTGCTCCCAGGAGGCTGTCCAAAACAGGGTGTGGGAGGTGCAGCACATCCTCCCCAGCCTGTTTTTGCTCGCAGGAGACTGCAGGGAGGCCTACTAGGCCTAAAATGAGGTGTAGCACTCCCCCATGGCCCATTTTTGCTCCGTGTGTGTGTGCAGGAGGCTGAACGCTGTGCTGTCATATCCCCTGGCAATGCCCACCATGGTCACATCCACCCAGCTGATCATTAGGACAGAGAACCGGTTGTTAAATTATTTGAATCCCACCACAGGTCCAAAGCCTTGCTTTAAATATAAAACCCTACACCAACAGATAGTTAGGGAATGACCTCTTAAGTCCTTTCTACATAAAACTGGATTTTGCTTATATTAACTGATTTTTGTTGTTCAGTGTAAAATAGGATAAAGATGAAAGCTTTCCTCTCTCGAGACACGCTAAGTTTATCAAAATCTTGCATATCTGCACTTGATTTTGCTTATATTCACTGTTTTTTTTATGTTGAGTGTAAAATAGGATAAAGATGCAAGCTTTCCTCTCTCAAGACATGCTAAGCTTTTCAAAATCCTGCATATCTGCACTTGATCTGCCTTTCTCTTTACCAGCCTGACAGTTCTCAAAGGAAGTTAAGTCCTATCTAAGTGCTATCCCCGTCAAATCTAGGACCCTGTTTCATTTCCAAGAGATACGAACATCTCATTTCTGAATTCCCAATGAAGTAGCTCATTTTGTACAGGATATTTCCTCCCCCCCAAACATCCTAATTCTTTATTTAATAGACATTCACAATGCCAAGACCAAATACATTATTGTTACATGAGGAGAAAAGCAAGCATTTTCTTCCAATTTGAAGAATGAGGAAAGAGGGGGAGGGGAAAGATTTCATGGCAATACCAGAATACATTTCCACAATATGCCAAATCTTAATGTTCAGATCTTTAGCATATAGCAATTGCCACCTTCATCTGAAAAAAAAAGCAAGAACAAAACTGTACACATTTAAAATGTTGGTTTATACAAATGCACACACATTTTGCTTTGCTTAGCATGCTCACCCATTCCAATTAAATGGTGAATGAACTTGGAAGAATAGTGTACCCATATTTAAAACCCATATTAACCCACAAATCACAGCAAAACATAAACATAGAATATAACAAATTGTTCCATATGTCCCAGTTCTCACTTATTCCAACACTGAGATGTTTTCACAATCTACTGTGGTAATTGTCATCAGTTTCCTGCCTATTCTAGTCATGAAGGAGATGGTTCCACAGTCAGTGATACTAGGAAGTTCCTGGAGCTGTAGTGTTCCAATACAGGTATGTTCTTGCAAAGCTCTGTTTGAAACACTACAACTCCTAGAATATCCCATACTTTCATATCCTGCTTGAAGAGACTTTTTTTTTTAAAGCTGATACCTGTTTCAGGAAAAAAAATGTGGGCAATTATAAAGGGTTAGCAGAAAAGGTTAGCGTCAGAACAGAAAGGCTCTTTGGAAAAACCACATTTCAGAATTCACAGATAGAAGAAAAATACAAAGTTCATACAGAAAAGGGTTTTGTGAATTGATAAATACAAGTTATTGGTTATTGCTTGAGGCTTTTAATTCATTCGCTGAGATAGAAATCTGAGTTGCCCGGATGCCACAACATAGATCTTGCACAGACGGACAGGTTGTGGCTGTCTATTACATTCCAAACAAATGAATTGGTTTGCAATCAAATTTAGATTTTGTATGCAAATAAACATTGATTAATATTTCCAGATTAATTCATGGAAAAATATTTCCTAGTCTGAAAAAAAAGATTAATACTACCAAGCTTATAATTTCCTTTTCTTTTATATTGTCATATAAATGATAAAGATCTAATTTTTCTTCCTAAAAGTGAAACCAAATGTACGAATTCAGAAAAATGAGATCTAACATATTTTTTGGAGTATAAGACACACCTTTTTCCCTAAAAAAAAAGAGGCTGAAAATCTGGGTGCATTTTATACACTGAATACAGCAGTTGTCGCCTCCTGAAACCCCGCCCCCTTCACCAAAATGGCCGTGCATAGCCTTTAGGAGGCTTCCAGAGTGGCTGGAGTGCCCTCCTGGTGGCTGGAGGGGGCAAAAATGAGCGAAAAACAGGCTGTTTTTGCCTGCCCAGCTGCCAGGAACACTCTATAAGCTTCCTAAAGGCTATGCATGCATTTTTTTGGGACAAGAATGGACCTGTTTTTGCAAAAAATTGGCTTCCCCCCCCTCATTTTTGCCCCCCCCAACCCCCAGCAGAGCTCTACAAGCCTCCTAAAGGCTATGCATGCCCTTTTTTTTGACAAAAAATGGGCCCCTATTTGTGAAAAATGGGCCATTTTGGGGAGGTCTGCAGAGTGCAAAAACTTTTTTTTAAAAAAAAAAACACTCTTCAAAATCTTGGTGCGTCTTATACTCCGAAAAATACGGTACATGTACAAGACCAAAAATTAGCCAAGATTTAGCAATCATTGTTTTTCAAAACAAAAAGCTTATTTCAGTCAGCATTATTTTACCATAGAAACTACCAGATGCCAGTTTTGGTTAGGCAGATGCCAACCAAAAGCCCCCAAACAGGATGATTTCACTTTCCCAGGAACTACCAATAACTGTCTTTTGCTTATGATAAAGGTAAAATGTAAAGGTTCCTTCTGTCCAATCAGATACAACAGTTTATCACAGAATAACAGAATTGGAAAGGAGCTTGGAGGTCTTCTGGTCCAACCCCCTGCTCAGGCAGAAAACCCTATACCATTTCTGGCAAATTATTGTCCAATCTTAAAAATCTGTTGGAACACCCACAATTTCTGGAGGCAAGTCATTCCACTGGTTAATTGTTCTCACACCTTAGTTCTAGATTGCTTCTTTCTTTGATTAGTTTCAATCTGTGTTTCTCGTCTTGCCTTTTGGTTCTTTGGAGAATAGGTTGACTCCCTCTTCTTTGGGGAAATTCCTCAAATATTGGAATATTTCAAATGCATCACCCCAGTCTTTCTTTTCACTAGACTAGACAAAACCAATTCCTACAGCTGGTCTTCATATGTTTTACCTTCCAGCTCCCTAATAATCTTTATTGCTCTTTTCTGCGCTTTTTCCTGAATCTCTACATCTTTTTTTATAAAAAGATTATCAAAACTGGATACAGCATTCCAAGTCTTACTAAGATTTTATAAATTTTGCTAAGATTTTATAAAGTACTAAGACTTCATGTGATCTTGATTCTATCTTGATTCTATTGATTTATTACTTGGCCTGGTCTGCCTCGTATGGCTGATTGGGTGTGGATGGGCAATGACCTAAAACCAGTGTAATATATGTGATTATTAACATAGTTAATAATACATCTTTCTGCTGTAATAAGCAGGAAGTGACATGACTCCATAGTCTTCCAAATATGGTCAAAATAGAGTTTCACTAAAGGATTATACTGGCAATTTTACTTTTTATTCCTTTCTTGATTATTTCTAGTTCTGAATCTACTTATTTTACAGAGCTGTAAACTGTTAATGTATGATGGCAAGGAATTTGAAAAGAAAAATTGGGGAAGTGTATGGGGAAGTAATAGTGCAACCAAAGGAAGTCAATTTATAAAACAAGGTGGCTTCTACAATTCTTTATTGGGTCACAGTCATCTTTGAAGCTCAGAACAAATGTACAGAATACAAAATAACAGAGAATGGAGAATGTTCCATTAGAACGGAACTTGTACATGTAATCATTTCAGACTTTTTACCTAAAAGCCTTATCAAGTTCAATGCATGTATAGATAGATAGAATTTCAGATAATAACTGCAGATAGAGGTGTTTTGCAACTCATTAATCTGAAATGCATTTAAATTGCACAGAGTCTGGGTTGAGAAAGACTTAGCCTGATTTCATTCCGCTCTTGGACCATCATATTTTTTCTAGCTTTTATGTGAGAAAGAAAATCCCTCCAACCTTTCTCCAAATAACTCTCTGAGTACAAATTCTCCCAGTTCATTCACCATTTCTACAATTTTGCTTTCTTTTCATATTCAGTCCCACATTATGCTACTCTAGTTGGTAGTGATGCCCTGGCCTAGTGGTATAACGTCAACTGCTAAATCACCAGTTTCCTCACTTTTTTTTCTGATGTCTTTTTCCTCACAGTTAGTCCCCATTCAGTGGAGCACAATGACAAGGGGGAAAGAATGAAGGTTGGGGGAATACTGATACCTTTATCTGATATCTGAGAAAATACATCATAAACTGAACTGGGAATGGGGTCCTCTTCATTTAGCATACACAATCTGCGTTGTCTGTCTGTCTATTTGAATGTTCCAGGCATTTAGAAGAAGAAACTTCTCCCCTTCATTGTTTAGCATCTTATCCATTGATTTTCAGTGGGCTTCATATATTTAGATACAGGTGAAATTATTCCCCATTTAAGCCAAATAATGCCATTAAGTAAGAGGAATAAGAAATTAACCACATTCACATTAAAATCACAGAAGAGGAAGCAAAAAAAGCAATACAGAAATTAAAACTGAAGAAATCTCCAGCCTCAATTTTTTTTCTTTTCAATGAATACCTATCAGTCTTTCAAAGGGATTTTGAAGTAACTGTTAGCTTAAGTAATGATGAGACTGAACTGCATCCAAAAGAACCACCTTCATGGCAACAGCCATTTATTTATTTATGAAGAGGTTGATGATCCAACTTGTCTAAAGTTGTAGAGGCCAATCTCTTTATTACCTGTAAATTTCTTTGTAGAGGAATAATGCAATGCCTTCAAGAAGGTATTCAGTAGCTGTTACCTGAAGAGCAGCTTAGTGCTGAAAGGAAGAAAGCACTGAAAATAAACTTAAGTTTGTTGTGCCTTAATTTTCTTTGGTATAGGAGTTGATAGTGGGAGAAAGAATCTCTCAGACTTTCAAGCTTCTATTACATTCTGCAACAATAATGCAGAATGACAGTAGTTCTTGCAGTGTCTGTTTCTTGACTTGGATATCTTTAACACCTAATACTTGCAAAGAAATTAAATAGACTTCTTCATGATTTTCTTTATTCTGATCAGACTGGGGTTGTTCCACAGATGTATATGAGAGATAATATTAGATATGTGTTCTGACTCCCTCCCGACACAAGACAAATGATTAGACTGGCTGCTATTTGGAAGCTTGCCTGAAGTAACCTTGACTAGAAGATAACACGATCCAAACTCTCCAACTCTAAAAAACTCTCTGACTCTGAAATAACCTCTCTGCGTTGTTTCCTGCAAACCTTTCTATGTACCGAGGATTTCTTTTAAAGCCTCTTGGGAGGGGCCAGTCAATTAGGCAGCTGCTACTGATATCTCCGACTGCGACGTTCTGCTAATTGCCATTGCCTCCTCTCAATCCTTCTTAGTCTGACATCAGGGACAAACTGGGTTTGATCCTCCTCCCCATTACACCAAGCCCCAGGTGCCTCCTGATGCCTAGCTAGGTTCTCTGCTCTTTCATTCTCGGCCTCCTCCTCTAGGGCAGACTTATAGGACTCCTCACTAGAGGAGTCATTCAGCAGTTCATCCTGAGCCGACTGGGCCACAACAGACATGTATTAAATACCATTGATGATCTCATTTGTTCTTGATGGGCAAAAAATCAGTTCTTAAGATTATCTCGAATATCCCTGCCTCCAAAAAATCTGAGGTGCTTGAATGGGACTGCATACAACAGCAACAACGACAACAAACTGCCAGATCTCTGTGGGCATCAAAGTGGGCAGATTCCTTCTCAGTCTCTCCATCTGCCCCTCTTTCTAATGGATCTTGTGTACTCATGGAAGACCAGAAAACGTGGAGGCCCAACTGGGAGAAGATGCTTTCAAAGGAAAGTTTAGAGTTTATGCCTTCTCATAGACTAAACAATTATTTCAGTAAAAATCTGAATAGTGAAGCTTTCATTTTGAAGCTTTTGTTCTTAAATATACTGAAATATATTTTGCTTTTATTGAACCTTATGTGCTAGATTTGGACAAACAACACTCTGTGGGAAAGAGATCTCAGACTAATGAAATACTAATAGCAGTGTCAAAGCTGAAACTTCTAGCACAATAGAGATAAATGCCCCCCTCTTTGCCTGCCATTAAAGTCTAAAGCATATTTGCTCCATGCAACCAAAATCACCTGTGTTATGCATATTAATGAACAATCTAAATTCAGCTACTGGTTCACAAGAATAGCAATCTTCATTTCAATTTTGTTTTACGTACATACAAAGTATTTATTATGAACAAGAAGCCAAGATAATGGCAAATTGGTTTTTTATTACAAAAATGTATTACAACAAAAGAGACAAACAAGGTTCCATCTGTCTTCTGCTTTGTCATTATTGACGTGAACACCATTGGCATGGAAGTGGTGGCAGGAGCCAAAATTTCAAGAATTAAACTGGTACACGAAGAATATAAATTCAAATTATATGCTGATGCTATTTACAGATAACCACCCAAAAGACCTTTTGAATCAACAATGGAACATATATAGTCATTTGGTTCAATTTCAGGATATTGGATGAATAAATTATATCAACATCAAATCAATATGTATACATCCCAGTTCTCCTGTAGTTACCTATACGGTTCTCTTAGTGATACAATTTTTATCCACTTTGGTAGAATATATGTGTTATAGGCCGGCCTGGCCTAATCTATTTCTCACACCTCCGGTCTGTACATTTAAATTTTTAATTGGGTTTTTAGGGGTTTAGGGTTTTAGGTTTTTTAGGTTTTAGTGCAGGGTCATTGTAATTTAATTTAATTTTAGATATTTATATTGTTGTATGTTTTATGTTCTATATTCCCTGTTCACCGCCCCGAGTCCCTTCGGGGAGAGGGAGCGGTATACAAATAAAAAATAAAACAAAAAATATATTCATCAGAGAACCTGTGCTAAAAGCTCATATTTTTGGAGGAAATTTATCTTCTTGGAATAAGGCAACAAGCTAGGATAAAAAAATCATGATGATAGAAAATATCAAATGGTAATCAGTTGAATAAGGGACAAATATTCTACCCCGATAACAAAGATGCTCTCATTTTCCCCCCTAAAAAGACTTAATTCTGCCATTCTTAGATAAGAGCTGAAAATCAACGAATGAATAAAGTTCAGGCAATTTTCAATTTAAGTTAACATTTAAATTTCTTTCTTAACTCCTCCTTCCCAACTAATTTACTAATAATGATCAATATTATTTTCATTGGAAAAAAGTTGAAATTTCTCACAGATGGTCATATAAACCAAACCTTTTTGTAACTTTGTTTTTCCTTTCGCAAAAGAAATATAGTTTTGGTGGAATGAAAATAGCCCAAATGTTGTCCTTAATTTTATTTACAAAATTTTATTTTCCCAATTCACCAGCGTCTGAGAAAAGGAATACAAGGCTAATGAAATGCAAGGTTCTACTTTTTAATATGAGTAATCAGTTCATTTTGTAGACCAAGGACTCTTCAGCTTGCTGGCCCTGAATGTTGTTTAGCCTCAGACTGGATTGTGATGACATGGGACAGCAAAGCAACTCATAGCTGGAAATATTTCAATTCCCCTCATAGGGTCCCATCATATTTCCTAAGTCCTATCATATTTTAACACTAAGAATTAAAGTTCTTAAATAATTTATTTTTCATTTTAATGTTAAATGTAATTGCATCACCTGAATAGATAAATAATTGTCATATTTCTGTTACTTCTGTTTCTTTATACAAATAAAACTATCGTTTGTCAGAGTCAAATAGCTGATATTTCCATGTAAAAATGTAACAAAGCAGGATGTTTAATTCATGATTAAATATGGATTAAATAAATTCTGCATTCTAAACAAACACTTAAATAAAAATAAATTCAGGTATATTTTGATATATCTGAATATATTTTGAATTTTTAATGGAAGTATCCTGTCAAAAATTTACAAAGCTCATAATATAATCACAAAAAATCATATACAATACAAATGTGCTAGAAAATAATGCCAACTATGTATATTTTAAGAGAAATGTACATGGAAATGCATACTAAGAATATACTGATATTAAAAGAGAAAGAAATTAAGGGAAAAATAGGTGGATCAGATTTAAGGTTGACAAAAATGAAGAAATGAGATAATTAAATAAAATTTAATTACATTTTTGTTCTTGGGATGTTACATAAGTTATTCACTAGTCATGAAAAATGTACTGATATTGGGATCATTTTGCTTCACATATAGAATGGAAAGAAGAAGAAAAAGAAGGGATCTAAAAAAATTCCAATTAGAATTAGATTTTTTTTGTTCTTAACCAGTTACGTTGAAAATAAACATTTTTATTTTTATTAAATGAAGGGTGAAAATCTTTATTGAATTACTTCTAGTCACTCTATGAATATTGGATTATTGGAGATTCAAGTATAATCTCTGGAACTATTTAAATGGAACTGATTCTGAATGGGACATAAAGAATTGGGACTAGTAACTTAAAGATGGAATAAATAGCTTCTTGGACTGTTGGATTAAAAAAAAAGATTTTTTAAACAAAATAAAGTAGTTAATAAAGAAGAGATGAGTGGAATTGTACAAGAGATGGATCTACTTATTCAAAATTTAACAATGACATTATGGAGAAAGAATTTAAGGAGACAATGGACAGAATGGAGAATATCATACAAACGATGATGAGTAAAGACCAAGATGCTCAGGGAAAGGAGGTGTCAACAGACGAAATTAAGGTGGAAGACAAAGAGAAGGCAACAGTGGAAATAATAATGATTGATGGCTTAAATCAGGGGTTCCCAAACTTGGCAACTTGAAGACTTGTGGACTTCAACTCCCAGAATTCTCCAGCCAGCTCTCCACAAGTCTTCAAGTTGCCAAGTTTGGGAACCCCTGATTTAAATCAAGGGGAGAAGATATTAGAGGGAAAGACAGGTTTGAAAGCAAGATAGGGGCCTGTGTAGAAATGTTAGAAATCAGAGGTGGGAGGAATACTTAGATTAAACATCCAAGAAGTAGATTTAAGAGCGGAACATGGGAGACAATTTTTTTTTAAAAAAGCACAGCAATTAAAACTCTGAGGTGGGCCAGGGAGGATAGATAGATGATAATCTGTTTATATTTATATTGTTTTGATTTGCTCTTATTCTTTCCTATTCTTCTTGCAAAGCATAGCAAAGAAAGTACTGATGCGAGCAAGGGATGATAGAGGGATGTTTCTTTTTGCTGTTTTGAGTTACTTTTTCTTTTCTCTCACTCTCTTCTTCCTTCTTTTTTTCCTTTTTTAAGTAGGTGACATGATTAGAAATTAGATAAATAAAGGATGATATTATCAAAAACTACAATAAATGATAGAAAAGGGGGAACATTATTGTAGACCTTTTATATGACAAAATGAAAGTAATGACAAGAGAAAATGTGGACTAATTGAATAATGGGACTATAAAAATAGTATGCGTTATTATTAGAAATATATATAACACAAGGATTAACTTGATTAGCTTTATTTGTAGTAGAATATATGACAGTCAGGTACCACACTGTTCACACATTGATTTGATATTTTGATTGAAAAAAAACCTTGAAACTTAAAAAAAATAAAAATAAACATTTTTATATTCTTTTAATAGATGCCCCTAATACTGCTTGCTTCATTTTCATTCACTAAACCTGTACTTTGTCCTTTTAAATATAAACTAAAATAACTGCTTTTTGTCTATTTGAAACATAAGTGTTTACTTGCAATTTAAAAGCTCTTATCAACAGTGATGTTAACCTTTTCAGTGCTGGATATCTTTACATGTCTTGCATGATTAGTGAAGATGCCAAAAAAGAGCGGATAGTATTTAAAGGCTGAAATTTCATGTTGGTTCTCTCTTGGTGATGGGAAATTACTTATGCAAACTGGGGTGATGGATTAATTAGACTGATAAAATCAAAACCAGATGAATCTTAGCATTGATGTCTGCAATCAACGCAAAGCAATAAACAATTTGTCACAAGCTCAAGATGCAAACCCCATAACTTATGTACATGATTTATTTTAGAATCAAGTGCAAAAGGATGGGCATAATATCACAGCGTCACTTTACATATATGCTGTCACACATGGTTATCATTATACAGGAGATTACAAGGGAGCCCAAAGTTTCCATCAGGAAGCAAGGCAGTTGTTTTGTCCATTTCACAACATTTTTTGCCACAGTTATTAAGCAAATTTCTGCAGTTGTTAAGGGAATCATGTGATTGTTAAGTAAGTCTGATTTCCCCTTTGACTTTATCGGAAGCCATCTGGGAAGGCTACAAATGGTGATCACAACAACCCAAAACAGTGCAACTGTCATTAAATACATGCCACTTGTCAAGCACTTGCATTTTGATCACATGGCCATGGCGATGCTACAACAGTTGTTAAAATGGTCCTAAATCAATTTTTAGTGCCACTGTAACTTTGAACAGGCCCTAAATGAATGATCGTAGCTTCAGGACTATCTGCAATTAGTATTGGATATCTGTTATAGAATCTAGCTACTCTGCAATTCAATTAATACAGCTAAGTGGCTTACAAACAAAAGAAAAAAATATGTAAAATTTTAACAGAATATTACATGTGCAACAGTCCCATACCCATCCTATCTCAAGAGATTCTGTGGATTACATTTCAGGCATTCATTAAATATGTCAAGGCAGGAATCTCTTCTTTGATAATCTCTTTCTAAGACTTACTTTTACATAAGGGTTGCACAATTGCAACATAGCCTAGACTAACTGGTCTGCCACTATTTGGCTTTTATGTCCTGTGTGCTTTATGAAACCAGAAATTCAGTCATTGTCAATAATCAAATCAAGGAAAATCTTGGTCCATAATGGACTAAGTTACCTACAGGCCATACAGTAACAAGGAGTTAGATTCTTCCCAACACAAACACATTTACAGTGTGTTAGCCTAACTAGTTTGGTAATGCATATAAACGATTGCATAGGCAACAGTTAAGATAGCTGTTTTTTTTTTGTTTTTTTTGTTTTAAAACATTACAACAAAAGATACAAACATCATACAATACAATGTTTCACCCTGTGCTATACATGGGAAAGGAAGACTTGGTCCTTCGGATATATCTTCACGATCTCCAAAATCCACGTTCTCTGGGTACAGGTGTTGAAGCATCCAAATTTCCAAACGCATACTCCACAAATGGCTCCCAAGTTTTCCAAAAAGTGTCCCTTTTATAAACACCCTTTCTAAATTTAATATCACATGTCATTTTATCATTTAAAGCTAATTTCCACATTTCACAGTACCACTCTTCTATTCTATAATTCACCTCTAATTTCCAATATCTAGCTATTATAATTCTTCCCGTTATGATCATAATTCTAACCAATTCTTTCTCATAATTTGTTAGTTCTGATTCCTTGATTAACAACAATAATATAGTTTCTGGTCTCAATATTATTTTTTTCTTCATCATTTCGGTCATCGTTTTTTCCAGTTGTTGCCAAAACTTTTTAACTTTTCCACATTTATACCACATATGTTCATAAGTCCCCTATTCCATATTACATCTTCAACATTTATTACTAATTTTTTTGTCCATCAACGATAACCTTAATGGAGTCAAATACCATTTCCAGACAACTTTAAAATTATGTTCTTTGATCCTTGTTGATAAAATCCTCATAATTCGACTCTTCCAATTTACATTCCAGTCCATATCTGATATTTTAATCTTGAATTCTTCCTCCCAATTCATCTTCATCGTCATTTGTGGTTTCCCATCATAATTTATAATCTTATATATCTTACTAACGAGTCCCTTTAACCCAATTTCATCTTTGATAATTTGAGATACTAGGTTTTCAAATTCAGTTTTATTTCTACTTGTCTTACAGTTCCCCCTTACCTTCATAGTCCATTTTTCTATCTGTATTTTTTCAAACCAGTTTAGCCTCAATTTTTCAATTATACCATTTTTCCTTCTTTCATTTCCTAAAGCTTTTAACCAATCTATTATAATTTCTATGTTTTCATCTTCAATTACTTTATCACGGCTTATATTGGTTTTGATCGGCCAATTTCCAATTGTCTTCCCCAAAAAGGTTATATCCGGAATTAGAATTTTAACAAATTTATCCCAAATTTTACTCAGTCCTTTTAACCAATAACTGTTAATTACCTTTTTTGATTTTGCTTTGTCTAAAAACCATGTAGGGCCAAATCTCTTGATATCTTTTAACTCTAAATCTCCCCAATGACCATCTCCGCCTTTGAATATTTTTACCACAGTTCGAATACCATAGGCCCAATAATAATTAAGTAGATTGGGAATTCCCAATCCGCCTTCCTTTTGATTTTGATACCACATTTTCTTCAATAATCTAGGTCTTTTCCCACCGTTGCAAAATTTATCCAATTTCTTCTGATATCCTTCCATGTCTTTCTCTGTCAAATTTAATGGTAACATCTCAAATAGAAAATTAAACTTTGGTAACAACATCATCTTGCACATTGCAATTCTACCAAACCAAGACAACTTTATCTTTTTATATTTATCTATCTTCTTCTCCACTTCATTCATCATCACATCATAATTAAGTTTTTTCAATTCCCTAACTTTAAGTGAAAGTGTTATTCCCAGATATTTCAATGTATTTTTAATTCTTATCCCAAATTGTTCCTGCATATTCTCCCATTCCTTACCATTTTTATCCATTAATAATTCAGATTTTGACCAATTTACTTTTAAACCTGTCATTTCCTCAAATTCTTTCAAATGTTTATTTATCCTTTTCAAGTCATTCTCTATATCTTTCAAAATGATCAAGGTGTCATCCGCATACAAATTTATCTTATATCCCTTATATCCTTCCAATTCTTCATCTTTTTCTATCATTTTAGTCAGTACTTCCATAACCAGTAAAAATAATATTGGAGACAAAGGACATCCTTGTCTCGTACCTGCTTCCAATTTAATCTCTTCCATCATTATTCCATTCACCTTTACTCTTGCACTACTTTTTTGATACAATTTCGAAATAACATGTATAAATCTGTTACCAAAACCTAATATCTCAATAATTGCTTTAATAGTTTCCCATTGTACAGAATCAAAGGCTTTAAAAATATCTAGTGATACTATACCTATTTTATCATCATTATATTCAGCTACATCTATAATATTTAACATTCTTCTAATAATGTCACTCATGTATCTACCTTTCACAAAACCTACTTGATTATAACTTATATATTTATCTATAAATCCACTTAATCTCTTACTTATAATAGCGGTAAATATCTTTGCATCCTGATTGATTAAAGAGATGGGTCGATAGGACTCAATCCTCTCCAAATCTTTATCTGGCTTAGGAATTATAGATATTACTGTTCTGTTCCATGACATCGGAACTTCTCCACCATGTAAAATTCCATTAAACAATTTTTGCAATTTTGGTATTATTATTTCCTTAAAATCTTTATAAAACTCAGCAGGCAATCCATCTTCTCCTGGGGCCTTCCCTAATTTTATCCCTTGTATTATTTCATTAATCTCCTCTTGTGTTATATCTTCTTCCATCAAATCCTTATATATTTGATCAATTTTCACAACATATTTTTCAAGATAACTTTTCAACTTTTCCAAGTCTATTGATTTTTTTGAATATAATTTTTGAAAAAAGGACCTGACCACTTCACATTTCTCTACTTTCTTATAACATCTTATACCTTTATCATCTGTCAAAGGGCCAATTTCTCTCTTCTCACTTTTACTTTTCGCCATCCTTGCTAATAACTTAGAATTATTATTATTATATTCAAAAAAATCCCTATTTAAATATCTTATATTTTTTTAACCAATTCTATGTCCTCTTCTATCAATTTATTTTTTAATAAATTTAGCTCCTTCAAACATTCTTTGTCCTTCGTAAGTAAAAATTGATTCTCCAATACCTTTATCTGCCTTATATCCCGTTCAATTCTACTCCTATAATTTCTATATTTCCTGCTTGATAACTTAATGCTTTCTCCTCTAAACACTGCTTTCATCGCATCCCAAACAATTTCAAATTTAACCTCTCCATTATCATTTAATCTCCAACTTTCTTCCCATTTTTTAAGTATCCATATTTTATCCTCCTCATTTTTATATAGTTTTTCATCATATCTCCAATCTCTTCTTTTTTTTCAAAAATTAAAATCTATTTCCATCGTAACTTCTGCATGATCAGACTCCTTGAAAATTCCCACATCTATTTTATCTATATTACTCAACAAATCTTTAGAAACAAAAATATAATCAATTCTTGAATACGTATTATATATCTTAGAGCAAAAAGTGTACACTCTTTCAGTACCTTTCAACTCCCTCCAAACATCTTCCACGCTATTTTGAAACATCCATTCATTTAATATCTCCCCTTTATTGGTTTCTCTATAGCGGTTGGGATTAGTACTATCTATTTTGTCTCTAATTAAATTAAAATCCCCAACCACAATCACTTTCCCTACACTTTCGATTTCCAAAATTTTAGTTATTTTCTCAAGGAAGTCTTTTTATTTTCCATTCGGTAAATATAAATTAACGAGTGTCACTTTTTGCTCATTGATATTTCCCACAATTATTAAATATCTTCCATCATCATCCGCAATTACTTTTTCTTTTTCAAAATATACTCTGTCTGATATCAGTGTTGCGACTCCTCTGGCTTTTGAAGTTCCGAAAGATTTTTCATAGATTTGCATACCCTTTATATAAATTCTATTTGAATCTTCAGATTTTTGATGAGTTTCTTGCAAAAATAATATATCTGGTAAATCCCTCTTAATTTTAAGCTCCAATCTCCTGCGTTTTATCTGATTCCCTGTTCCCTTCACATTCCATGTCATTATTTTTATCAAGCGCATTTAAACTGTAGCTTAAGTTAAGATAGCTGTTTAAGATAAATAGGGCAAGTGTGCTAATGCCTTTCAGATACATTTGCAGCCAGATCTGCTCAATGGAAATAATGGGAGATGCTCTTCTACCCAGCTGGAGGATTACAGAGCACCTTCTGGTGTCATTTATTTTATTTTATTTTATTTTAATCATATTTATATCCCGCCCTTCTCCACAGAGGACCCAGGGTGGTGTCATCACTTGAAGGAAGAGACTTGATACAGGTAGTCTTCGACGTATGACCACAATTGAGCCAAAAAAATTGTTGTTAAGTGAGACATTGATTAAATGATTTTTGCCCCACTGTATG
Organism: Rhabdophis nuchalis; assembly: GCA_039707465.1. Taxonomy (NCBI): domain Eukaryota; kingdom Metazoa; phylum Chordata; class Lepidosauria; order Squamata; family Natricidae; genus Rhabdophis; species Rhabdophis nuchalis. The sequence goes on along the minus strand of CM077651.1, from coordinate 37,989,092 downwards.
ACCTTTCTTGCCCCAGTTGTTAAGTGAATCTGTTGTTAAGTTAGTGGCACAGTTGTTAAGTGAATCAGGCTTTCCTACTGACTTTGCTTGTCTGGAGTTTGGAAAAGTTGATCATATGAGCCGGGGACACTGAAACTGTCATAACTATGAGCCAGTTGCTAAGTACCTAAATTTTGATCACATGACCTCAGGGATGCTAAATGGTTGTAATTTGAAAAGTGGTCATAAGTCATTTTTTTCCAATGCTATTGTAACTTTGAATGGCCATTAAATGAGCTGTTGTAAGTCGAGGACCACCTGTACTTTTACAAACTTCTTGGGCCCTTTTGGTGTCTTTTAGGGATGGGTATGGCACTGGGATATAAAACTCTTCCTGAATCTAAAGGTTTTTCAAAAGGGCCCCCAAATGACACTGCTGAAGGATGCTCATTTTACAGCTTTTTTCAGACATCTTTGAAGGGTATTAAGGATAGAAATAGGGGTGATTTATCTCCCATTCTTATTTCCACTTTTATTTCTTATAGAAAGAAAGAGAAAATGAAGTTGCTCCATATTGCAATGTAGAGATGGCAGAAGATCTGCAAGTAAAAAAATTTGCCCACCCAAATCTTAGGAAAAAGTTTAAACACAGTAATAATAGAGAAACGATTTTATTATATCATGAAGAACCAGCTCAACTTGTATTTTGCTCCTGGAAAAATTAATTGATGGCTATGACTTATTGACTTATGACCACCTGACTAATAGAAAATTTGAACAATGACATACTTGGAAATCATTTTAATTTCACAGAGATCTTTGCTGCGGGCATAATAATGATAATTAAAAATATGAGTTGTTGAGAGAATGCCAATCTCTCCAGTCTGATCCCCAGAAACCTCATGTTATGTTTTATGTGGGACACAAATAGCATTCCTTTCAAAATGAAAATGGAGTTGCTTCCATCAATTGCCTTTAATTGGCTTATATTTATTGTTTATCTTCCCATAGCAATATATGCCTTGCTAGCAATATATATCTTTTCTCACTCATAAACAAGCAAAATCAGCACTGTAGAATATTATTCTTGACAGGTTGAACAATAGAATATTAGCCCCCTGGTCAGACCAGAACAGAGTTGTCTGGGGATAATTTTACAAAATATAAAATCAGAAAATATTGCAGAACTGACTGTCTTGTAGAGAAAGCAGGATATTTCTCTAGTTACTCTACTCACCAGGCTTCCCAATGTTGCTTTTCAGCTGTGTGTTTGTGTATGTGTGCAAATAAAGTTTGATAATAACTTTAATTTAACTTGAACACAATTTATGGATTATAATTCTGCACATTGAGTTCTGCCACATCAAAAATTTGTGTTTCTCTGAACATAAAACCATAAAACATTATATTCTCTTTGGACACAAAGTCAAGGATATGCTGTTTCAAAGTAGCTAGACATTCTTGTCAATATCTATTAGTTTGTCTGGTTATTTTTATTACTTTGGTTGATTTTGTTAATCTTTGTATTGACTCTAAAATGGTTGTTGAAGAGACAAATTGATAAGTGATTATATATTACTATGTACTGATAACCTGGCATTGTCTGATTATTTATTTATAGGGGGGGAATGTCTGGACCAAACGTAATTTCTAATGTTGGATTTTCCCCCTTACCAGAGTGAACCCCATTGCGGAGTACTGTGGGGAAAATCCAACATTAGAAATAACATTTGGTCATTTAACATTTACCATGGCAACTCCACTGCGCTGTACAGTAGAAGCCATTTTACCATGGTACAGTAGAAGCAATGTTAAGACACAACAGCCTGTTTCTTAACAGAACACACATCCCAAAGGGTGTTAGGGGTGTCTTAACACCACAATATTTTTCTCCAGAGAGTAAGTCATCTGTGTGCCACGTTTGGTTGAAATTGGTTGAGGTGTTCCAGAGTTATGCTGGAACACACATACACACACACACTCACACATACACACAGCCATTTTTTTTATATATAGAAGATTAATCATTAGTACAATAGAATAACATGTATTTTATTTTTTTAAATATTTTGTAAATTCTTCTCATTTTTATGAAATTATGAAATCTGTGGATTTTTTATACTTCTAGGCCAATTATGTATCTTATGTATCATTTTGTTTCAGTTGTTTTTTTACTTTGAATTTTGTGATTAATTTGATCTCAGATAATCCTGTAGAGCTAGCTATATGTTGTTAAGAAACTTCTCTGTTAATGATATTCACTTGAAATATATTTTTGTTTTACTTTGTATGTTATATTCTGATAAGTCTCTCTGGAAATCCAGTATGACTTCACCTTCATTCCCTTTTCCTGTTTTTTCTCTTTTCTGATGATGCCATTTTGATTCCTAGGTACTTTTCTGTTTCTTTTAAATTCTCAGATTTTTTACCACATTATTTGTTTTTCTTGGTTTTATTCAGAGTCAAACTCAGTCACATCACAAAATCAATCATGTTACCAATGCTTTCAAACAATTGTCTGCTTGTGAAATACAGGTAATCCCCAGTTTCTTTCCCCCGAGCGTTCCTTTAACAAACGTTCAAACTTACGCAATAACTGCATCCTAGTGACACCCAGTTTGGAATCCACAGGCCTCTGCCAGCCCATTGCAGACCAAAATGGAGCCTCCGGGGGCCAGATCCAGCCCCTGGAAGCTCCATTTTGGCCTGCAATGGGCCTGGGGAGGCCTGGGGAGGGCCAAATGAAATGTTGGAGGGCTCAATCTGACTCCCAGAGGCTCCATTTCTGCCTGCAATGGGACAGGGAAGGACCATACAGGTGAGAAATTGGAGAGGAGACTGCTTGCTAGATCTTCACAAGGCAAGTGACCCAGCACGACAGGTTGGGGGAAAAGCAATTATAGGGAGCAAGAGGTATTTCAGTGGGTTGGGGTGTGAGTCAGGGAGGCCTTGCGTGGTCAGGGAGGCCTTCCAGCAATAGGCCCCTCGTTGCCTTCCCCACCCTGAAATACCTCATGTGCACTTAATGAGCCTTGCATTCGATTAGTGAATGCATGGGCAAAAGGGGAGAATGATCCCATTCAAGAGATGATATTCACTCCCACAAACCCTCAGGTTACAAATGGAATGGGCAGGCTCCATTCCATTTCTAAAAGTTGAGGACTACTTGTACATCACTTCTTAGGATAGGTCTGTGTTCTGACTCCCTCCCGACACAAGACAAATGACTAGACTGACTGCTATTTGGCAGGTTGCCTGAACTAACCTTGACTAGAAGATAACACGATACAAACTCTCCGACTCTGTAAAACTCTTTGACTCTGAAAAACCTCTCTGCGTTGTTTCCTGCAAACCTTTTTATGTACCGAGGATTTCTTTTAAAGCCTCTTGGGAGGGGCCAGTCAATTAGGCAGCTGCTACTGATTATCTCTGACTGCGTCGTTCTGCTAATTGCCGTTGCCTCCTCTCAATCCTCTTAGCCTGACATCAGGGACAAACTGATGTCCTCCTCCCCACTACTCCAAGCCCCAGGTGCCTCCTGATGCCTAGCCGGGCTCTCTGCTCTCTCACTCTCGGCCTCCTCCTCTAGAGCAGACTCATAGGACTCCTCACTAGAGGAATCCATCAGCAGCTCATCCCGAGCCAGCTGGGCCACAACAGGTCTGCACGTAGATGGAATTTCTGACTAACATATGATAAAGATAAGATAGAAAACTTTTTGACAACTTTTTTTACATATACATGTATATAACTACATACATACATACATACACACACACACACACACACACACACACTAATCACTGTCTATTTTGAATACATAGTGAAAAGAGGAATTTGAGAGTTCACAAGGTTGATGCTACATGGAACAAAACTGTGACTGAATCTAGATGTTCTGCTTCAGATACCATGAAGCCCCCATCCCAGAAGGTAACAAGGAAAACAGGTCATAACATTCCAGACAATACTGTGGACACTGCTCAAGCATCATTTATATGCCTTGTCCTGAATAGAAGGAAGTGAACTACCAATAATTTTTTCTGCCGTCCTCACCACTCTCTGCACCACCTTCCTGTCTGAAGCAGTAATGCTTCCACACCACACTATAATGCAATATGATACAATGCTACCATATACAAATAGAGCAAACACTACTCTCCTCTAGCACTGAAGATAATGAGACAACTGCATGAAAGCAATCAAGGTCTGATGGCATCAAGAACTTCACAGTTAAGAAATTGCCAGCTAAATTCACTGAAGAATTCCTAATGATTGATTTTTTTTCATACGATTGCAATCAGGTATGGTATACAATATTTAACATTTAAAACATCTATTAGATTTCTCCATGGAAGCTTTTTTCACTGGAAAACTATTACTAAACCACTACCTAAACTTCAGTTAATTTAACTTTTATCACCAACTACAGTGGTACCTCGGACCACGAACGCCTCTCATCACGTCCAATTCGCTTCACGACCAAAAATTTCCCAAAAAATGTGCCCCGGTTCACGAACACCGTTTCGCTGCACGAACGGAAAAGTTCGTAAAAAATGCTCCGCTGCACGAACTCCGCCTCACTTCACGAACTCCGCCTCGCATCACGAACTCCGCCCTCGCATCACGAACGGAAAAGTTCGTAAAAATGCCCGGATTCACGACCTCCGTTTCGCTTCACGAACCGGAGCCGCGGACATTTTAAAAACAAGCTCAGAACGGATTAACTGGATTTACATTGAACCCTATGGGAAACTGTGCCTCGCATCACAACCAAAAAACAAGGTCGGAACGGATTAATCGGCTTTACATTGAACCCTATGGGAAATTGTGCCTCGCATCACAACCAAATCGGATCGCGACCAGAGTCATTTCACGAATTAAGTTCGTGATCCGAGTTACCACTGTATATGAATTTTTAAACCTGATATTTGATATTTATATTCAGTTAGTTTAATGTACAACACTTACCATTAAAAAACCAGCACTTTTCACTTCAAGGGAGTTCTTGAAGCCAGATTTTCATAAAAGCAAATAAAAGAAAAATCAGGAGCATTCAAGAGGGAGTTTTATTTTGGGAGATTGGGGCAATTTTCCATTTTTATGTCAGTGTAGAAGGATAATCTCTTACTCTTTTGCTCTTGTTCATTGTAATGAGGCCTGGAAAGAATCACATGGGATGGAAAGGTTGTGATTAGTGTGAAACCCTGAATGCTGAACAGTAAATGAAAAATAAAAATTAAGAATTGATGTCTTGAAGATCTGAAAGGGCAGACCTGAAAGGAATTCTCCACCTGCTGATCCAGACTGAACAATAGACTAACATGAGCTTCATAGAGTCATAATATCTACCAGCAATATTTTAGCCTTTTGTAATATTAATGCAGAATGTGATACTAGAGTATACTTTAAGTATGTCAGACATCTACATGGATTGGATAGATGCTGTTTACCTCTTTTTATGGGCAAAAAGTGAGCCTACTGAATCCAGATTAAAAAAAATAGGAATTCATCCTTCCTGAGAGTCCTATTTACAATGTAGGTTGGAATATTCAGAGTTTATACTAACTTTTAAGAATAGGTCATATTAACTGACTGATATAAAGGCAACTTTTTAATGTTTCTAGCCAACTTTGCACAGCTGTCTCTCCCACTGAACAGTAAAATAGAGGGAGAATTGTTTCAGTGATGCTATTTAATGACCATTTGATTAAGAAAGAAAAGCTTCATTTTCTGGGTTCCTTACCACCACATTATATACAATTATGTAGACTATACAATGTAATAACCCTACACCTATACTTCTGGCATAGAACCATTTCCAGGGGAGTTTTAACTGAAGAATGCTGAAATGGTACCTTTCACATTTCCAAACCCAGTAAAAATTCCCAAATAAATAATCTGAGTTTCCACGTCCCAATGCTGTTAACCTCTGATTGTTTTTCAGTGATGCCTTCAGCTGCAACCTGGCTGGGTCTTTGATTATCAAAGAAGTAGCTAACTGATGTTTGTAAAATATGTACCTACCATTGGTGCTTGAATACGTCTATTCATAAAAAGGGAAGATATTCTAACACTTCAATCTATTAACAAAAGTTGTAGTTATAGAAAACCGCAGCGGCAGGTGTATATTCTCCCAAAATCTCTGCATAGTATAGTGATCAAAATGTATTAGCAATCACCAGGTTTATGTCACCTTCAAACAAGACAATATTAGGTTATTCTTTTTTCACCTGGGAAGTGCAATCCTCAAAATGTTTGATAAAATTATGGTATAGGTTAGTGATGGTGAACCTTTTTCGCCTTGGGTGCCAAAAGCATGTGCCTGCACGCTATTGCACATGCTCATCCCCATAATTTAATGCCGCCCCCATGCCCCCTGTGCATGTGTGCGTGACACACACACACACACAGTGCCCCATGCACACGGCTTTCTTGGAGCCTGGGGAGGGCCTCCCCTGCCCCCCCGGAGGCCGGAAATGGCCTGTTTTCTGACTTCCACTGGGCCCATTAGGTCTGTTTTTTGCCATCCCCAGGCTTCAAAGGGTTTCTAGGAGGGCAAAAAACAGCCCAACGCACAAACCGGAAGTCCGTTCCCGAACTTCCGGTTTGCACGTTGGGCTGTTTTTCACCCTGTGAGGCAAAAAACGGCTGAAAATCAAGGCTGAAAATCAGCTGCCCAGCACCTGCATGCGTGCTGGAGCTGACAGGGCATGGACTCGCGTGCCCTTAGAAATGACTCCGCGTGGCAGCTGTGGCACGCATGCCATAGGTTCGCCATCACTGGTATAAGTTTTGTGTAACAGAGCAAGAGATGCTCCCATATACTTATTCTGTTTCTCTTGTTAACAGAATTTTGAATCGAAGGTTATATAATTTTAGGCAATAATTTTATAATTTTTAGCACTTCTAAAGTTTGTCACCCTTTTTTTTCCATCCTCCATCCTAAGAGGAAGAACAAACAGTTCAGATCTGGTGAATGGATTGCTAATATTTTATTAGCAATTTTCACTGTGAGTGTATTTAAGCTTTTAAAACTACTTTATATAAAAACACAGAATGTATAATATTTGTCATACACCTAGAAGAGAATGTTTAAATATAACTGAGGCATATTACTAAGACAAAATTTCTTAATATGGACAGTTGTCCCAAAGATCCGCTTGTGAGATGCATTTTGCTAAATCAGACTCGCTGCTTATGTCTGCAACATACTAGAGGGATCACAACAGAAAAGCGAGATATAAGGATTAAAGAGCATAATTTTAAGATTGTTTGGAAATGGTATTGGACCCCATTAAGATTATCATTGATAGATAAAAAAATGAGTGATAAATGTTGGAGATGTAATATAGAAGTGGGAACTTATGAACATATGTGGTATAAATGTGTGAAAATTAAAAAGTTTTGGCAGCAATTAGAAAAAACGATGTGTGAAATGATGAAAAGAATAATAATATAGAGATCAGAAACTATATTGCTATTGATAATTAATGAACCTGAGTTAACAAAACATGAGAAAGAATTGATTAGAATTATGATTATAATGGGTAGAATTGTAATAGCAAGATATTGGAAAATAGAGGTAAATATTAAAATAGAAGAATGGTATTGTGAAATGTGGAAATTAGCCTTAAATGATAAAATGACGTGTGATATTAAATTTAGAGAGGGGGCTTATAAAAAAGATACTTTTTGGAAGATTTGGAAGCCATTTGTGGACTTTGCACTTGGAACTTTGGATGCCTCGACGCCTGTACCTAGAGAACGTGGATTTTGGAGATCTTAAAGACAATAGAAGATACTTGGAACCAACTCTTCCTTTTGTTTTGTACAGCACTGGGTGGAATATAAAAAAGAAAAAAGAAAAAGAAAAAAAAAGAAAAGCGAGATATCTTCTACAGCTCTACCATCATGGACATTTCTATGAAGGCTGAAGATCTACAAAGTATATCACAGTACTGAACTATTTTTATGGTCTAAGAATGTAAGAGTTGTGCACGACCAATTGATACAGGCAAACTAGATGTTACCAAGGTTGTTGAGTTAAATGCAGTACCAATTTTCAAGAGAAACCTCCCATTTATTTGTGGAAGGAGGCAGATTTAAGAGCACCAGTAACTGGCAGATATTTAACAGCCATGAGTTGATGAGAAGAGAATGAGCCTGAGAAGAATATGTTGGCTCAAACTAAAGGTCTGGCTAGTCCAGTGCTTCTCAAATAGTGGGGCGGGCCCCCCAGGGGGGGCGCGAGGCTCCGTAAAGGGGGGCGCGTTTGACCTCGGCAAAGGATTTAATTTTTTTAAAATTTCTAATGCACTTTAAATCTTTTCTGCTACAGTTAATAAAGCTATTATTTGTTGTAAATTGATCCACATTTCTTTCTTTTTTTATTCTCTTATACGTTAATAAGGATACAGTGTTATGCAGAGGTGTACTTATAACAATTTTATTGACAAATGATACTATTTATAGTTGCGCGGGGGGGGCGCGAAATGTTTTCTTCTTCCTAGGGGGGGCATGACAGAAAATAATTGAGAAGCACTGGGCTAGTCCAATCTTTTGTTCTCATTTACAGGATCTTTAGTTCCTTGAATGACTTTGCCATCCTCATGAAAACGTTGATTTAAATGTAATAATGCACCTATCCCGTGGTGAGTTGGTATTCCATATTAACATTCTTGAGATTTAGTATGGCTGTGTAATCTTTCCCCAATTCCATTCAAAATAGAACATTAAAATCAACCTTTTTATATCTTTAAGTTGTGATCATTAACAAAGGAAATAATTAAGAAGAAAAATGAAAACCTATCAATGCTATATAATGATTTTGTTCTAATTGACTGCAGCAGTTCAGACAAAAATAGTGGTAAATAAAATTAGAAATAAAGACAAATCTTCATTTTAGTTTCTTATAGGGAGACTATAATCCTAATAAGACGTTATGAACAAAGTTAAATGTTAAACTTCTGAACAGGTATTGTCAGATTACTTACTTTACCATCCATATTCTCCAAGTCACATTTTCCACATTGAGATCAATGTGTTGTTTTAGAGTTTGTCACAAAGCAAAAAAATCTCTTTCTCGCTGCAATATATACTTTTTTGATCTGAGAACTCATCGGGTTCCTTTCAATCACCCAGAGAGAATAAAATGGTCTATAAAGTTATTATAATATCCAAGAAACAGAAACAAGAAGTGTTGAGAGAGAGAGTAGCTAAATTTAAGACTCCTGCCAGGTATTGGCACCTGGTTAACTGCTTTCCTATGGTGGATATTCAGATCCAATCTGTCAAATACCTTCAGATATTTGGAAGAACTCCTCTCTGAGCACTTTCCACTTAGAACAGGGGTCTCCAACCTTTGCAACTTTAAGTCTGAAGGACTTCAGCTCCCAGACTGAAGTCCTTCAGACTTAAAGTTGCAAAGGTTGGAGACCCCTGGCCTAGACAACATAAGATAACTAACCTGATAGCCAAATGAAATAATGCTCACCTGAGAACCAGAGAACTTGTGGACCTGAATCAGATAATCCCAACTTTCTTGCTGATGATACTAAGTGGGCCTCTAAAAAGTAAACTTTAAAAATTCTGTAGTTTCTAGATTTGAGTATGTTTCGCTTTCCTCTTCCTTGACTTTGTGTAAACGGCTGCCTATTCCTCTATCAGATTATGTTTGATTTATGACTTCATTTCTAATACTTGGATGGTATTGGCATCAAAATTTTGATCTGTTTTGCAACTTAGTCAATCATAAGATTTCATTACAACCAATTTGTAAATAATATGCTATCAGGAACCCAAATTAAAATATGAGATAGAACAGAACTTAATTGTAACCAGTGATAGTGCAAAGTTAGAACAGGGGTCTCCAACCTTTGCAACTTTAAGTCTGAAGGACTTCAGCTCCCAGAATTCTCCAGCCAGCAAAGGAGCTGAAGTCCTTCAGACTTAAAGTTGCAAAGGTTGGAGACCCCTGCTGTAAAGAATAGAGATAGTCTTCAACTTATGAACATTTAATTAGTGACTGTTACAACGGCACTGCAAAAAGGGACTTAGAACTGACTTGCACTTACAACCATCATAGTATCTTATCAGATACATGATCAAAATTTGCTGGCTGGAGAAGTCTGGGAGCTGAAGTCCTTCAGACTTAAAGTTGCAAAGGTTGGAGACCCCTGACTTAGAACTACCAAATAACCCAGTGGTAGTCCATCATTGTAACGTACCTTCCAAATGGCTACCAGGATTAAGCACTTCATCATACAATTAAAATCTAAGAAAACTCCTGGTGTTGATTTCATCCCTCTAGGAATGCTAAGGTAAAATAAAGATTGGTGGCTCCCGTGCTGGTTTCCTTATTTCCTTATATTAAGAAGACGTTTCCCATCTTAATATTTATCCTTTTAATAATTATCAAAAGGATAAATATAATGTTATCCTTTCCCATAAGACTAAAGGATGAGACCCTGTCAATTACAAAAATATTAGTTTGCTCAATACAATAAGCAAAATATATCCAGAATACCTTTATTTAAAACTGTTGGATAGTGTCTAAATCGCTACTGGGGACCAGGTGAGATTCAGAAGAGAATATTCAGCCTTGGATCATTGATCCTGCCACCAAAAAATATACCTCATCACCCAAAGACTCCTTTTTCACAGCCTTTGTTGATCTCATATCAGCTATGAATTGCTTTCCAAGGAGATGCTAGGGCAGGGGTCTTCAACCTTTGCAACTTTAAGTCTGAAGGACTTCAGCTTCCAGAATTCTCCAGCCAGCTTTGCTGGGAACTGAAGTCCTTCAGATTTAAAGTTGCAAAGGTTGGGGACCCCTGTGCTAGGGGAAAACTAAGGAGATCTTCAATAGGTAAAAGATTGCTCCTGCTTATGGAGGCTCCTTATTCTAACATCTTATGTTCCCCAATGGGCATTTCTGCAACTGTTACTACAGAAAGGGATAAGGGAAGGCTGTATAACAGCATCCATACTTTTTAACTTATAGGGCAATTCAATAATTCAAGCTCTTACATTTTCTGCATATCATATTCCAGTATTATCAGATCATATAATTACAGCTTTTGTTATAGGTGATGTAGTAATTTTGTCTGAGGTGGGATTGAATTGTTGGTATCGGCATTGTTGGTATCGGCTTCTTTTTGCCTAGAAGAGCAGTTTGTTATAGATTATTTAACCGATACGCTCCCACAGAGAGGGCCTCCTCAGGGTGCCGTCGGCCGGACAATGCCGACTGGTGACACCCAGGGGGAGAGCCTTCTCTGTGGCGGGACCAGCCCTTTGGAATGACTTGCCCCCTGAACTCCGTACCATGTCTGACCTCCGCCTCTTCCGTAAGTGTCTGAAGACACACCTATTCCAACTAGCCGGCCTAGCGTATCCTCTAATACTGATTCGCAGATAGTTTTAAAATGGGGATTTTAATTCGGTTTTAGCACAGGTTTTTAGTTGAATAAGTTTTTAAAAAAAACAAGTTTTATATGTATATATGTTTTTAATGTACCTGTGCGCCGCCCTGGGTCCGTTTGGAGAAGGGCGGGGTATAAATTCAATAAATAAAAAAATAAAAAAATAAAAAATGAAAGTGGTAGTTTTTACACATTACTATAGGATGCATAAATGACAAATTAACGGTATTCCAATAAAGCAGGTACATACTTATCAGTATCTTGGGGTGCAAATCCAGGCCGTCTTATCTTGAGACACACATTTCTCTTATCGGTCTGGTGTTGTTCAATGTAACTCTTCAGCTATCTCGATATTTTTCCATTCAAAGGGAACACGTTTATTCTTGTAGCCTGCAAGGATATTTCTTTTTTTTTTTTTTGGCTAAAGCTATTTCTCAGCTTCTTTACGGAGTTCAGATTTGTACTTTAACTAAAGTTCAACATCCTGAATCCTGTCCAGTCCAAGTTTATAAGAGAATCGTTGCAGTTTCAAGATGACCCCCAAATGCTGCTTTTACAGCTTGAGACAGGTTTGATTTCCATGGGTACCCACAACTAGGTACTATGTCAGTGATGGCGAGCCTTTTTTGCCTTGGGTGCCAAAAGCATGTGCCTGCACGCTATTGCACATGCTCATCCCCATAATTTAATGCCCTCTGTGCATGTGTGCATAACACACACACACACACTGCCCGATGCACACGGCTTTCTTGGAGCCTGGGGAGGACCTCCCCTGCCCCCCCTGAGGCCAGAAACGGCCTGTTTTCTGACTTCCGCTGGGCCCACTAGGTCTGTTTTTTGCCATCCCCAGGCTTCAAAGGGTTTCTAGTAGGGCGAAAAACAGCCCAACGCGCAAACCGGAAGTCGTTCCCGAACTTCCGGTTTGCACGTTGGGCTGTTTTTCATCCTGTGAGGCGAAAAACGGCTAAAAATCAAGGCTGAAAATCAGCTGCCCAGCACCTGCATGCGTGCTGGAGCTAACACGGCATGGCCTCGCGTGCCCTTAGAAATGGCTCCGCGTGCCAGCTGTGGCACACATGCCATAGGTTCGCCATCCCTGTACTATGTCATTAATTTCCAGTTAAAATTATTATTCCCACCCCCACCCCCCCACCCCCCACCCCCGTTCTCGGAAAACATTTAAAATCAATTTGGCTAAAAAAAAGTTAATAGCAGACTTCAGTTTATAGGACTCTATTGGAAAACTCCCTGCCAACGAGGCTTGAAAACTCCGGGAATTTTCTGAAATGGAGTATTTTGGATATAGACTACAAACCAATCTAAAATCCTGATATCCAGTCTCGCAGTCTATGGATTTTTTTTTTTAAATGAGCATGTACAATAATCTTCCTTCCCACTGTGGTGGCACAGTGTTTAAGTGCAGTACTGCAGGCCACTTCTGCTGATCACCGGCTGCCCACAATTTGGCAGATCGAATCTCACCAGGCTCAAGCTTGACTCAGCTTTCCATCCTTCCGAGGTGGGTAAAATGAGGAGCCAGATTGTTGGGGAAAAGATGCTGACTCTGTAAACTGCTTAGAGAGGGCTGTAAAGCACTGTGAAGCGGTATATAAGCCTAAGTGCTATTACTAAGTGCTATTACTTTCCTTCACTCCCGACTTTGACCATGACTAGTTTGGATGCACTTCCCACTGCAGTTCTTTAGGCATTATAAAGGTATCCCTCTATATCAGCAATTATGTCCACGTGGGTATGGCTCTGTAGAGTGCCTGTGCCGTATGTACATTGGTTATTTTTATAGGGAATCTTGGATGATATTTGCCTACCCCATTCTGATGAAATACCTTGGCAGAGAGCAGAGAGCTTATTTGTTGCTTCTTTTGTCTAACCAAAACTTTCCTCATGTTGCTCAATTCTGTGCCTGTAGGTATGTATGTATATACTAAAACTTTTGCTTCTGTAACCTTTAACTAGGCAAAACAGTGAATAGACTATGCTATACCAGCTCCATTACAGCAACTTCCTAGTCCAGTGTTTTTAGTAATTTTAGTACAATGACAATAAAGATTATTATTATCTTTATTCATAAAACATGAAACTCAGCCAACTGAACATTTAAAAATGCATATTACAAATACTATTGACTGGTGCTAATTGTTGATACAGTTTGCTGCCAGCATCCTAGGTATCTGCGGGATTGCATCCTGCCCTATACATCCCTGCGGCCGATTCGCTCCCACAGAGAGGGACTTCTCCGGGTGCCGTCCACTAGGCTATGCCAGCGGGCGATGCCCAGGGGAAGGGCCTTCTCTGTGGCGGGCCCGACCCTCTGGAACGACCTTCCCCCCGAAATTGGAACAACTACGGACCTCCGCTCCTTCCGTCAAAAACTAAAAACTCATTTTTTTCTGCCTGGCCGGCTTGGGGTAACTGAATTGCTCTATTAGGGTTTTTTAGGGGTCTAATTTTAGTTGGTCTGGGATTTTAGTGCAGGGTTAAGTTTAATTCGTTTTAAATTGTATTTATGCTTGTATTTTTATATATGTATTTTTAAATCCCCTGTGCACCGCCTCGAGTCCTTTCAGGGAGAGAGAGCGGTCCATAAATAATAATAATAATAATAATAATAATAATAATAATAATAATAATAATAATAATTATTATTATTATTATTATTATTATTATTATTATTATTATTATTATTATTATTATTATTATTATTATTATTATTATTATTATTATTATTAACCAAGTATCTTCTTAGAATGTAAGATGTTCCAAGTAGCGCCCTTTTTTGCAGTTCCGCTGGTGTTGTTACAGGAAGCTGCAATTTGCTGATGTATTTAGCAAAATTTTTGGACATGGTGCCAAGTGCCCCGATGACAATGGGTGTTACTGTGACTTGCTTCATCCATAGCCGTGTAGTTTCGATGGCCGGGTCGCAATATTTCATTATTTTTTCTAGTTCTTTTTCTTCGACTCTGGCATCTCCAGGAACAGCGACATCTATAAACTGTACACTTCGGCCCTCTACAACCGTGATATCTGGTGTGTTGTGCTCCAAATGACGGTCTGTTTGTATTCGAAAGTCCCTCAAGATCTTCACCCTCTCATTCTCGATGACCTTTTCCACTTTGTGTTCCCATGACTTTCTGGATACAGGTAAACCATATTTTTTACATAATGACCAGTGGATTAAATTAGCAACTTGGTCGTGTCTAGCTTTGTAATCAGTTTGTGCGATTTTACTGCATTCACATATTAAATGTGAAACAGTTTCGACTTTGTTATTGCAAATGATGATGATGATGATGATGATGATGATGATGATGATGATGATGATGATGATTAGTCTTCAAATTAGGTAACTTTAAGACCAGTGGACTTCAATTCCAAGAATTCTCTAGTCCTCATGCTAGATGGGGATTTCTGGGAGCTGAAGTCCGCAGGTCTTAAAATTGCCAAGTTTGAGTAATACCACTCTAGACCCTAGAAATACTTTCATAGGACATTGACCACTGGAAAAGCTGCAAACATCTTGACAAGGGAAGTGATTGTCAATGATTCAAGGAAGGACAAAGGAACCTGTGAATTTTTTTTACCTGAAAAGAACTCCAAAATGTTCTTCAGTGAAGAATAGCAATAGGAAAAAGGTGGCATATGAGCCAATTCTAGTGTCCTTCCAGCATCCACTGCAATAGTACTTAGCTCCATTATGACAAACATCATTATTTGACAACTTCTGTCACTGATTGACACCCAGGTTATCAACTCCTTCAACCCATTTTAAGCACCTATGAGACAACAGCTTCAAATGAATTGCTCACATGATTGAAGCAACTGAGGACAAGAACAATAATTACCAGGTATAAAAAGGCTGAAGAGGAAAGGAGTCCTCTGTGAATTGAGAACAAAAACTAATTATATTGTATATCCAGCCTGTCACCACTTTCAACCAGGAAATCATATAAATAGCACTGAAAGGTCAAATCACATTAGCTTATTAAATGCATATGCCATGGAGCTGACTAAGGTGACCCTCAATTTATCCAACTGCCACTACAATCTCAGGGTCAAGAGAGAGAGAGAGAGAGAGAGAGAGAGAGAGAGAGAGAGAGAGAGAGAGAGAGAGAGAGAGAGAGAGAGAGAGAGAGAGAGAGAGAGAGAGAGAGAGAGAGATGATGATGATGATGATGATGATGGGGGGGGATATTTATGTGTTAAAAAAACTGAGTTTAAGGACATGCACAGAAAGCCTTCAGCTGACCTTAGAAATCAAAGATTAAACATGAAAGAGAAAACCAGCAGATTTAAGAAGAAAATGGTTATACTAGTAGGTCAGAGGTAGACAGTTTTCAATTTTTTTGAGCAATTTTGCTTAAGGGCAGGCAGACCTTTGACTATTATACTAAACTTTATACTGTTTTAATAGACTTTCCAGCATTAAAGGTCATTTTACTAATGCTTTACTAATAAGTACTGTATCTGCAGGCAAAGTCTATAGGAATTTATAAGAGATATTTCCTAATTCATTTTTCATTTTAGTCTCTTTATTAATAAAAATTTTAATTTTATTTTCTGTTCTTTTTAATCACATTTTGTAGTTTTTAAACAACATTCATTGTGATTTACTTAGATTATAGTTAAGTAGCAAAAAAAAATGAGGATGGCAACTAAATGGCTGCAAAACTATATAGAAATTGCTAACTCTGCTGCTCTCTGGTGGTAGGGCTAAGCTTTGCAGTTCAAATAAAATATTTTGGGGTACCTTAATAACAATGGCATTTAGACATAGTGTTTTACAGCCCTCTCTAATCAGCATATAACCCCCAACACTCTGGGTCCTCATTTTACCGACTTCAGAAGGATAGAAGCCTGGATCAACCTTGAGCTGCTCAGAATTGAATTTCTGAGTTGAGCAGTCAGTTAGCCTATAGTACTGCATTCTAATCACTGCACCCCTACAGCTCACTGTAAAGTCAATGTTGAGTCTTGGTCTCTGCTTGTATAAATTGAAGCAATTTTTTGGGCAAGATTTTGAAAGTACTTTCATATTATATTTTTCCTTAGGGCTTAGAGACAGTGACAATATTATTATATTATTATTATTATTATTGCCCGAAGGTCACTATTCCATGATACTAACATATAAAAATAATATATTAGGTAACTAACTATCTGAATAACATATAATTACTAAAATTAGGTGATTGGAATCCTTTCTTAAGTTAAAATTGAATTTAAAGTAGATACCTCATTCTGTTGAAAGAAGGAGGGTGAAGGGAGGAGAGAGGTGAGTAGGAGGAGATGATGATGGTGGTAACAGTGGTGGTGATAATAGTAGTGGTGATGATAGTAATTAATTACCCTTGATAACATCCAAAAACAAGTGACAACAATCATAAGACTCCTTCCCATGGAAAAACGTTTTGAATTCTTCAAAAAAAATGATAGGATGGAACTTTGAACACTTGGAGAAGGAAGTTTACAATTATTGAAGGATTATAATTATTGCAGTGTACTGAAGGATATTTGTGAATAATGGACACAGGAAGTTAATTTCAAGAGCGTGCACTATTATAGATAGATTGTGTTTAAAAGTTGTATTGGAAGAGGAATAATGTTTACCACGCAAGAACAAGACTCATCCGAAAGTGGATTTAAAAATGACAGCTTATAAGAATGATATAGAAAAAGACGCCTCGCTTGGATACACAAATGAAATCAGCTGATGTCTTCTCATTAATAAAACATCAGGTGCCCAGAATCACTTTTCAGGATGGGTAGCTATAGAAATCAAATAAATAACAACTGTTGAAGTCCTCGACTTAACAACAACCTTTAAAAACAAGAGCTTTGTTTCCCAAATAAAACCAACAAAGGCCACAGAATCTCTGTACTATGGGTTTTGTCCACTGAAGCTTGTGCAGTAAAATTTTTTTAAAGCTGTTGGTCAAATCTCCAACTTATCTCCAGTTCAACCCTGTTTTTGGAGAGAGGCCTCATGAAAGTGGAGGTGAGAGCATAACTGGCCATGTTTATAACAGATTAACAGAGTTGGAAGGGACCTTGCAGGTTATCTAGTCCAATCCCCTGCCCAAGCAGGAGACCCTACATCTGCCTCTATCTAGGATTGAACTCACAACCTCCTGATTGGGAGACAAGAGCTCCACCTCTAGGCCACAGCAAGCAGATGATTGGTTTAGACACTCTCTTTTACTCCCTTGGGATTACTGCTCCCTGCCAACGAATAACAATTTTGAATACAATTGCATATCTCCATCTCCCCTACATGATACAGATTATGATCAAGAAAAAGGTCTAATTAAGTGATACTTAATCTATATATGTATTTATTTATTTTTATTTAATTAGATTTATACCCCGCCCTTCTCCAAAGAGGACCCAGGGCGGCGCACAGGAATTTAAAAAACACATACAAAAGTCACAATATAAAATTTAAAAACTTATTAAATTACCCATCCTGCGCTAAAAACCAATTAAAATCCCCCAAATTAAAAACTGTCTAAAATAGTCACAGCGGAGGTTACGCTAGGCCGGCTTGGTGAAAGAAATGTGTCTTTAGACACTGGCGGAAGAGGCGGAGGTCTGAGATGGTGTGAAGTTCAGGGGGTAGGTCGTTCCAAAGGGCAGGGCCTGCCACAGAGAAGGCCCTTCCCCTAGGTGTCGCCAGTCAGCATTGTCCGGCCGACGGTACCCTGAGAAGGCCCTCTCCGTGGGAGCGGATCAGTCGAAGGGATGTATGGGGCAGGAGACGGTCTCGCATATAACTAGGTCCCGAGCCATGGAGCGCTTTGAAGATGGTCATCAAAACCTTGAAGCGCACCCGATAGACCACAGGGAGCCAGTGCAGCTCGCGCAGGATCGGTGTTATATGGGAGTGTCTAGGAGCTCCCGTGATCACCTGCGCGGCTGCATTCTGAACTAGCTGTAGCTTTTGAGTGCACCTCAAGGGAAGCCCCATGTAGGGAGCCCCATGTAAAAATCTCTCTTTCCTTGTGTGTGTGTGTGTGTGTTTGTGTTTGTGTTTGTATGCGTGTGTTTGTGTGTATGTTCCAGCATAACTTTGGAACACCTAAAGCAATTTCAACCAAACTTGGTACACAGATGACTTACTCTCTGGATCAAATACTGTGGGGGGTAAGACACCTCTAAAACCCCTCGGTGTGTGTGTTCTGTTAAAATACAGTCTGTTGTGCCTTAAAATGGCTTCTACTGTGCAGCGCAGTAGAGTTGCCATGGTAATGGCTTCACAGTACTCCACAAGGGGGCTCCCTCTGGTAAGGGGGGAAATCCAACATTTGGCCCAGATCTTTACCCTCTATAAATAAATACCTGGGCAAAGCCAGTTGTTCTATAAAATATGAATCTAACTCAGCTAGGGTCCTTGAACTTCTTCAATGAATGTCTCAGGAATTCTACCTGTCTCATACTGTATACAACTGGAAGTTATAAAGCACAGAAAAGGCTTTACTTTGGCACAATCTCCCTTCACCCATTTTTGAGGAATGACAGCCTTCTTGGAACAGCAACACTTTTTGGCATCTAGAAACAACACCACATGTTCTTCTCTGCTTTTATTTGAGAAATATTTTCACCAATCTAGCCTACCATGTCTATAAAAATATCCAGAACACATGGCTCAACTTTTACATTTTCTTACTCCTTTCAGACATCAACGCTGTCACAACATACAGTGTTGCCAGATTCTGCTGCCAGTACTAAAAAATCACTAGATAATGACTTCTTGCTTATACTAAGCATCTAATTCTATAGTTTACAGACTACTGTCACTGAGCTTATTCCCTCTACACTTTTTGCATCTTTTATTGCCTGTCTTCTTTTATTAACAATATGCCTTGCTTGTGCCTTATACTAATCTACGACAATAGTAAAGACTGATCTGATATGAAATTGTGGTAGTAACTTCTACAGCTGCCCTTGATTATGCTTTTTTATTTTCCCAAGAATCTAAGGAATGTACTTCTACTGTTTTCTTCTTGTTTGTCGATGATGCACTATCCAGAGTTACAATTGCTCGAGCTGTATGATCATACAGTCTCCTTAATCAAATAAATAAGTAAAATTTGACTTCACACTTGGGAATCCATATCCTCCATCAGAGAAATCCTTGTTCCAATACTCTGAAATAATCCAATATTAATGGCATTTTGCAGGGGGGAAAAATTGGTGCCCTATACGCAGTAACAGATGCTGCCAACCTCATCTCTCTTATTGCCACAAAAAGTTACAATTATCAGGTAGCTTTTGTTAGAGAGCATGTACGGTACACATTACATACCTAAAAACCACATATTTGATGCCATTTGTTCTCACTGAATGTGAGCACAACGTGAATGAAAGTTCTTCATCATTACCAAGTGAATACATTCTTATATTTATTAATCCAGTGTCCTCCTGGATTCCCGGCTGTCCATGGAAGACCATGTGGCGGCTGTGGCCAGGAGGGCGTTTCATCAGGTACGCCTGATGTGCCAATTGCGCCCCTTACTGGACTGGGCTGCCCTTCGCACAGTCACTCAGGCCCTCGTGACATCCCGACTCGACTACTGCAATGCTCTCTACATGGGGCTTCCCTTGAGGTGAACTCGAAAACTACAGTTAGTGCAGAATGCAGCCACGCAGGTGATTATGGGAGCCTCTAGATGCTCCCATATAACACTGATCCTGTGCGAGCTGCACTGGCTTCCTGTGGTCTTTCGGGTGCGCTTCAAGGTTTTGACGACCATCTTCAAAGTGCTCCATGGCTCGGGACCTAGTTATATGCGAGACCGTCTCCTGCCCCATACATCCCTTAGACCGATACGCTCCCACAGAGAGGGCCTTCTCAGGGTGCTGTCAGCCGGACAATGCCGGCTGGCGACACCCAGGGGAAGGGCCTTCTCTGTGGCGGGCCCCGCCCTGTGGAACAACCTACCCCCGGAACTCCGTACCATTACTGACCTCCGCCTCTTCCGCCAGTGTTTAAAAACACATCTTTTTCATCAAGCCGGCCTAACATAACCTCCGCTGTGACTAGTATAGATAGTTTTAATTGGGGATTTTTAATTGGTTTTAGCGCAGTACTTGGTATTTAATAGGTTTTTAAATTTTTGTATTTTGTATTATTTATATGTCATTTTAAATTCCTGTGGGTCCTTTTAGAGAAGGGCGGGATATAAATCAAATAAAACTCAAACTCAAATATAAATTTGACAACAGATTAATTGAGAGTTATCATATATGGACAGAAAACTCTGGATAGCATGAATATAAAAAGACACAGAAATTCCCCCCCCCCCCCGCAATCTACTTCAGATTTTTCTAATTCACATGTGGTACATTACTGCCGCCACCACAACTACTGCAGTTATTACAAGGCGAACCTGGAATTAATGTTTTACATTCAGGTTCAAATAATAGAAATTTTTCACTACTGCTTGCCGTGTAAAATTACGTCCACACAGAAAGAAGCAGGAAGGACCATGGGAGGGGATATATATTTTTTTGTATCAGAATCTAATTGACGATCTTTCTCTATTCAGAATGGTGAAACATCTTCCATTTATCCCCTACGTTTCACTGTTTAAACCTACTTCAAATTTCTCCAATATTCTTGGAAGGACAGCATATTAGTCTCTTATGACAACTTCTTTCCTGACTCAGCAAGAGCCCTCTTAAACTAATAAATAATGCAATAAGGAAAAAGACACCCTGAGCTGAAAAATAACTGCATCTAAAACACTTTGTGAAGAAGCAATAGGAAATAAATGAGACAGCAAGATTCCTGGTTGAAATAAATTAGACCATAATTCTTATATTATGGGGGGAAATAATACAAAACAGGAGAAAGGGAAAAGAAGAAAGCTCTAAGCAATTTAAGAACCATCAGTCACATATGGCGCAAACATGTAGAAAAGGAAAACAAACAATGCTTTTTTAAAATTCAAATAGGTTAGTGACAAAGGTATATTTTCACACAAAGGGAAATTCTGCAAATTCGACATTTATAGAATCTAAGAATAGCCTTGCCATCTTAAGTTTCTTCCCATTTTGTTTCTCAGAGTTACCTTCAAGTTGTTTATGGGATGCTCTAAAGGAGGCGATGGGGACAACTATTTGCTCAGATGGTATTTGAAACAATGTTCTCTCAGCCTGGAGGGAACACAAGCGTCTTCATGGTTGATAGCCCCTGATGAAGTTGTCTTCCATGAATTTATTCAAACTTCTTTTAAAGCCATCCAGATCAGTAGGGAACACCAACTCTTGTAATAATGATTTACCCTTCCTATAAACATGGATGTCCAATAAACCTAAATATCCCGTGTCCTACTGTTTTCATCCAGGAGGTATAAATGAAGCACTCAATTATATTTCAATAGCACATTTAGAACAATACTGGTTTGGAGTCTCAAAATGCAGATCAAAGTCTCTTCTCTGTCACTTCCTTCCTGTCATGTACAATTGTATCGATCATTATCACATGCCTTTCTTTGACGTCCTTTTTCTTAAGTTAAAAGTTCTCAGAGATTCCCAATTTTTTTTTCTTTAAAAGGGGCTTTGAGTGCTTCCCCAATCATTTTGGTTGTCCTCTAATCTTTTTTCCACCTCCTGTAATCAAATACTTCTTTTTCAATTATTGGGAAAAGGTTGGATCACATTTAATACTGAATGCCTTCAAATTTCAAAAGTTCAGAAATATTTTAAAATTGACTCTTTTTGCTGTTGTTAGTAGATAATGAATTATATTTCAATAGCACATTTAAAACAAGTGGTTTGGAGCCTGAAAATACAGACCAAATTCTATGTGCATAATTGTTAAGGATATTTCCGTTAGGAGACCGAAAAATAGGCAGCAGAATGTAGCAAGAGATATGTTGCTAGGTATCCCCACTAACAGTCACAGACACTGAAGGTAAAACAAGTAGACTTTTACTTGCGGTAGAAAAATAAAGTAAGATACACTTCTTCACAAACAAGTGATAAGTAGCCCTGAATCAAATACACACAGTCTATAACTCAAACAGTTGGCTTACAGTTGCTCAACTCACGATTCGCTTTGCTTTGCTGATCTAACCGACATACAGAGCCTTCATCCAAGAGATCAGTGTCTAACAGTGATTCTGGCTCCCTTTTATGGCTGATTAAGGAAATAGCAGCCAATCACAGCTCACTGTTGCAATTAAAGTTACAGATACAAATTCCAATCATGGCTTATATATATTGCCAATCCAACACTAGGATTACATTCCTAACAATAATAAAGGTTTTTACATCCACTTGTGGCCTGTCAGTCGCCGACCTCTCCAGCAGCCGAATCAGAGGAGGAGGCAGCGTGGGAGTCAGAGTCAGCATCAAGGCAACATGAGAGGGGAAAGAGGGAGTGGAGCTGGCAGAGAGAGACAGAGGCAGAGCCTGGGCTGTCCATCAGCCCTCAGATGGAGAGTCAACAGCCCCCAGGTCTGGAGGTGGCTGATGAGAAAGAGAAGAAATATCTGGGTCCAGTGCCTGATGTTGCAGATGCACAGATGGAAGAGGAGAGGACAGCAGTGAAAATCTGTGGGCAGATGCTTGGGAGAAAGAGCCACTGCTGCTAGGGAAGCCCCATCCTAGCTCTGGGCATAAAAAGCAGTGGAGTGGAGATGAATAGATGTGGCAGACAATTACTCATCTTCTGGCTGGAGGGACATGTTAGCCTGCGGTGAGAGAGGAACTTTTTGCCAGGGCTGCCGGCACTCCTAATAAAGGAATCTTTGGGTTAACTTCAGAGGGTTTGTCGTGCTTGGGGAGCTGGGTCAGAACACCGCTACCAGATCATTGTACATCCATAAGCCATCCGTGATGATCAAAGAATCCATTGAAACAATGTGAAATGTTATATGGAGGCTGTAGTCAGATGTAGGGTGATACTGAGAAAGAAAGAAATTAAAGGTTGACAAGTGGAAGTACCCTTCCCTGGATAAAGACGCTCTGGACTGTAACCACTGTTTGAAGCAGAAACTCTTGGTTACACTAGTATGTAACAGCTGCAGCTTTTGGTGCATGGAAATATAAAATGAGATTTATGGCAATGCAATTTTACAGAACAAAGCTTTTTATGTTGTTGAGGATTAAGATAATCCTTACCACCTGCCAAGAATAGCTGGATACTCTTCAGAAAAAGACTCATTTATCAATAAAGAAAAAAGCTTATTTGCAAAAGGTCTTACAACTTTCCACTTCAAGACTGTTCTGCTAGGAGGAATGCTAATCTTACAATTCTCAATTTTAACCACTCAAATTTTCTGTGGGAGGAATGACTAACTGCATATAATGTACTGTAGGAATATGCACAACAATTTAAAACACCAAGAGTTGGAAGACTTTCAATTGAAAAATTCTAGACTCTTAATGCATTTAGTACATTATTTTTAGTATTTTTTGTATTGTCTTCCTCTTTGTTTTAATGTAACATTCTTTCTTAAGAAACAGGACTAAATTTTTAACAATATTATAAAATTACACAGAACAAAATAATTGGGATGTTTTGTCCATAAATAAAAATATAATTATTGTTATAAATTCCTAGGGACAATTACAAAGCACTTTCCCTATAATCTGTAGATTTTACAAACCAAATCTATTTCTATAATAGTTTTTGTTTTATATGCAAAATTATAACTTGCTTTATTTGATATTTAATTTATTAAAAATAAGGAACTTGCTAAGAAGTCACTGTGAAATTATAGCTTCAATTTTTTTAAAAAGAGACCTCACCCTAATTCCCACTGAATAAATATTTTGCGCACATTGCAAATTGAATCTAGCTTATTCTTTTTATTATTTGTACATATTTGTCAATTACTCAGTAATTATTTCCTGACATATTTATTTTTATAAAATAAAAATAGTTTAGATGTAATTGCTGTTGTCTAAAGGAAAAAAATAATTGATCTAGAACGAAAATGACGAGAAAACATTTACCGAGAGATAATTTCACCAACAGTTTTGTTAATTTTAGAAGAAATAACATAAAAGCTATCAATTAAATTCTTAGACAGAACCTAAAAGGGATTAAAGGAAAAATACAGTCTAGAATGTATTTAATGACTCATCGATCCATATGTATTTTTGTTGGAATGTGGCCCACGGTGGGTTCCTGCCAGTTCTAACCTCTTCTATAGAAGAAGTTCCACAAATCTACAGTGCCGTTTAGAACCAGTTCCAGCTCCCTCCCCCTGCCCATCCGCACATCATCAAGATGAAGATCAAGAGGAGGAATTCTGGGAGTTGAAGTCCACAAGTCTTAAAGCTATCCAGTTTGAACAACCCTGGGGTTTTTTTTTTATAAAGGGTTAGGAGTGCAAGGGTCTTGTAATTTGACCGCTTTAAGACTTGCGTGCTTCAAAGCCAGAGTTCCTGAGCCAACATGACTGGAGGAGGAATTCTGGGAGTTGAAGTCCACAAGTCTTAAAGCTGTCAAGTTTGAACACCCCTGGGGTTTTTTTTCTAAAGGGTTAGGGGTGCAAGGGTCTTGTAGCTTGACAGCTTTAAGATCTGCATGCTTCAAATGCCAGAGTTTCTAAGCCAACATTTTGGTTGCTAAGCAAGAGCATTGTTAAATGAGTTTCACCACATTTTACAAGTTGGCCACGCCCACCCAGTTACATGACTGCCAAGTCACTCCCACCCAATCACATGGCTAGCAAGCCACTCACACAAAGCAGGCCACACCTACAGAAGAGATTCTAAAAAAATTTGAAACCCACCACTGGGAAAAAGTATGTTAGCTTGCAAAATCAACTCTAGAATAGAGATCCTAGCTTACAGAGAATACCATGAGTATACTGATAGTAAAAAGCACTTACTTGTAATATGCTTCCAGAAACAACTTCCAGGAGATAGGAAGAATGAGACAGCCAGAGTTTATTGGAGTCTTAAATCTCATATTTATCTTCTTTTGGAGCACAATCTTTACTTGGGACAAGCTGGGCATAATAACCCATAAGTGACCAATATGGTCCCTACCAAACGTATCTTGTCACAGCAGCATTACGTCACGTATCAGGACTGGGTATGGGTGTGGCCAGCACATGACGCATCTGTTTGACAGCCCTGTTCTAGAAGATGCTATTAGTGGCAGGGAAGTTATCTAAATATGCAAGCTGGGACATTAAATCAAGTCTAGATATTCTAAAGGCATGGATAATTTATTTTATCTCATGCAAAGCTGGGTCTGTTTATGTTAAATCTAACTGCATGGAAGATGTTGATTAGATCTATTAACCCCTTTTCAGCATTACTACAATATGATTAACCTCTCATTAACCTAGGTAAGCATGCTGTCAGAACAGGACTAGTAAGACAGCTTCCCTTGTGGAATTTCCTATTCCCAAACATCCAGATTCTCCAGCACTTTGCTCAATCCTTGATCATTTTTAAGATGCTTTGTTAAGAAGTGACATTTCCAAAAAGCTTTGTGTCAGGATAGATTTTGTATATTAAACATGTATTAATGTATGCACATCTTAGATTTTCTTTTGGAATTTTATATTAGATCATGGTGAGAGGAAATAAGATATTTTCTTAGTGCTTTATAATATTATAAATAACAAACTGGCTATGTTTATTGTATAAATCTAATCAAGCATCAGGTGAGAATTAGTTGTTGTTTATTTAAGTAGCAGTCTCTGGGTCACAGATGGAATACAAGGGGTAGATAAAACGTTATATGGAAACCAAAAGACCCAGAAACCCCAGAAGAAAAAAAAAATAGGAATCATCTACAACAGGGGTCTCCAACCTTTGCAACTTTAAGTCTGAAGGACTTCAGCTCCCAGACTTCTCCAGCCAGCTTTGCTGGGAGCTGAAGTCCTTCAGACTTAAAGTTGCAAAGGTTGGAGACCCCTGCTGTAAAGAATAGAGATAGTCTTCAACTTATGAACATTCATTTAGTGACTGTTACAACGGCACTGCAAAAAGGGACTTAGGACTGACTTGCACTTACAACCATCATAGTATCTTATCAGATACATGATCAAAATTTGCTGGCTGGAGAATTCTGGGAGCTGAAGTCCTTCAGACTTAAAGTTGCAAAGGTTGGAGACCCCTGATCTACAACATATAATGTAAGAACTACAACAACCACTGTGTGGTTGAAGAAGACTGGCACAATGCATCCATTCACACCAAATGGCAATCAGAAGACATTATGAATTTTTTTTAATTTCACAACATATCGACAGATTTAACCATAGTTTTAATTTGGAAAATGTGACAATCCTACACTAGGCCAAATCCAAAAATGCAATGGGCTTTCTAGAAGCCTGGCACACTGACAAATCAGCCATCATTAGACAAATAGACCTTAACAACATCTATAGATCAGTGGTGGGATTCACAATTTTTACTACCGGTTCTGTGGGCGTGGTGTGGCTTGGTGGGCGTGGCTTGGTGGACGTGGCAGAGGAAGGATACCGTAAAATCTCCAATCTTACCCCACTCCAGGGGAAGGTGGCTGCAAAAATCCCCATTTCCTCCCGATTAGCTGTGACTCAGGAGGCAGAGAATAGATGGGGGCAGGACCAGTCAGAGGTGGTATTTACCGGTTCTCTGAAGTACTCAAAATTTCCACTACCGGTTCCCCAGAACTGGTCAGAACCTGCTGAATACCACCTCTGCTATAGACTACACAAAAGAGATGATCAACCAGCCAAAAGAGAACAAAAAGAATCCAGCATCTCTCCACCCGTATTCAGCAACCAGGTCAGTATAGATTAACTCCAAGGTTAACTTCAGACCAACAACTGAGTAAACAATACCCCAA
Source organism: Rhabdophis nuchalis (assembly GCA_039707465.1). Taxonomy (NCBI): domain Eukaryota; kingdom Metazoa; phylum Chordata; class Lepidosauria; order Squamata; family Natricidae; genus Rhabdophis; species Rhabdophis nuchalis. The sequence goes on along the minus strand of CM077651.1, from coordinate 37,961,864 downwards.
TGAAGGAACTTCCAAAGAGCCATCAGTAAACAGCCTGAACAAAGAAACTCTAAGACCACCACTACCCACACAGACAAACAAGTCACCAGAATATAAACTGACAACAAACTGCACTCCTTACTAGCACTGATGATGTTACCTAGCTAGGGTAATGCAATGTCTGCAAGAAAACAAGCTTGGAGAACACCAAGGTCATTTCAACCCTGAGCTACAAATATTCTCCTTTATTGGAAAGAAGGTAAAGTAAGTTGAAAAAAAGATTGTAAAGTTAGGCGTGACTCTATTACTGACTTAAGTAATGCTAATGCTTAGCAGTGGAAGTTCCAATCCTAATTTGTAGCGATAAGTCAACGACAACCTGTAAACTCCAAAAATTGTTTTCCACATTTTTAAGCACTGAACAGTTTGCAGGTGGAGCTGAAACAATTCAGTTGCAGGCTTTATTTTTAACAGCCTTAGAATAACTTTTTCCCTTCCAACTCGTCTCTACTAATTAATATTAATTAATCAGCTACAATCTCAAAAAGCAATTAAGGAGAAATGCTGGCACTTGGGAGTGTTTGTCTACAGTGTGTCATCCTGTTCAATTAGTACACTGTCAGCTTTGGAACAAGATTGTGATTTTCAGAATTATGATGAGGTGGGGGGGGATTAGAAAAGCAATTTTGACTCCAAAAAGATAAGGAGCCTCCAACAAAAAAGCAAATATATTTTAAACGCTTTCAGTATGCAATATAATTAAAAATAGCTCCGTCTGATGCTTTGAGACACACACAGAAATCCAGATACAGTCAAACAATATTGTATCAGCTGCCAATGTGTTCCTGCATGCATATGCATAATTTGGCAGTACCCAGTGCAAGTAGAGATTCCAAAATATTGAATCATGTTTCAATAAAGTTAATGAACTGGCAGAATTATCGACTATCTTTAAAAACAATATAATGACATGAAAGCAACTTATTTACATTGTTGTTACTGCATTCCTAACACTGCATTCTTTCTATCATATACTATAGGTTAGTGATGGCTAACCTCTTTTGCCTCGCGTGCCAAAAGCGGGGGGAGCGCAGGGGGGTTGTGTGTGGGCATGCCACACCCATAATGCTATGTGCACAACCCCCTGCTTTTGGTGCGCTTTTTTCACCCTCCCCAGGCTCCAGAGGCTTTCTAGGAGCCTGGGGAGGGTGAAAACAGCCTCCCCTCCCCATCTCCAGAGGCTTCAGGAGCTTCCCTGAAGCCTCCAGAGGGTGAAAAATGGCCTCAAAAGAAGGCCTAAATCAGCTGGCCAGCGCACACATGCACGATGCAGCTGACAGGGCAACACCTCGTGTTCCCTAAGAAATGGCTCCACGTGCCACCTGTGGCTTCTGTGCCATAGGTTCGCCATCGTGGCTATAGGTGGTCCTTGACTTACAACAGTTCATTTAGTGACTGTTCAAAGTTACAATGGCACTGAAAAAAGGGACTTTGGACCATTTTTCACACATGACCATTATAGCATCCGCATGGTCATGTGATCAAAATTTAGATGCTTGGCAGCTGGCTCATATTTATGATGGTTGCAGTGTCCCAGGGTCTACCTGTAGTCATCACTGTCCAACTCCCATCTCCTTGAGCGCAGGTTCCACATAGGGCTGTGTCTTGAGTCCTCTACTGTTCACCTTGATGACCCACGACTGTTGTACCAAATCTGCTATGAATCATATTGTGAAGTACGCAGATGACACGGCAGTGGTGGGTCTTCTCCAGGATGACAATAAAGATGCTAATAGGGAAGAGGTGAAGGCTCTGGTGGACTGGTGCAATAAAAATATCCTGGTTCTAAATGTTAATAAAACAAAGGTCATCGTAGATTTTAGAAAGAGTCAGCATGGTCATAGTCCATCAAGGATACAGCTGTAGAGGTGGTCGACAATATTATTTATTTATTTATTTATTTATTTATTTATTTATTTATTTATTTATTTATTTATTTATTTATTTATTTATTTATTTATTTATTTATTTATTTATTTATTTATTTATTTATTTATTTATTTATTTATTTATTTATTTATTCAAATTTATATACCGCCCTATCTCCCCGAGGGGACTCAGGACGGTGCACAGAAATATAAAAACAAATACAATACAAAACAATTTAAAATGAATTAAATTAGGGTCTGTGCTAAAAATTTGGATTAGAAAAGATTAAACTCAATTAAAACTTTACCCATTAAAACTATGCCAGGCCGGCCTCTTGAAATAGATGTGTCTTTAATGCCCAAAAGAAGAGGCGTAGGTCCGTGATGGTACGAAGGTCGGGGGGTAGGTCGTTCCAGAGGGCAGGCCCCGCCACAGAGAAGGCTCTCCCCCTGGGGGCCACCTGTCGGCATTGTCCGGTGGATGGCACCCTGAGGAGGCCCACTCTGTGGGAGCGGACAGGTCTAAGGGAGGTATGTGGTAGGAGGTGGTCCCGCAAGTAGCCAGGTCCCGTGCCATGGAGCGCTTTAAAGATGGTTACTAGCACCTTGAAGCGCACCCGAAAGGCCACAGGCAGCCAGTGCAGCTCGCGCAGGAGAGGAACTCCCAGGATCTCCTCCGCGGCTGCATTCTGGACTAGCTGGAGCCTCCGGGTGCACCTCAAGGGCAGCCCCATGTAGAGAGCGTTGCAGTAGTCCAGGCCATATTAAGTATATGGGGGTGCAGATAACTAACAATCTGAAGTGGTCTCTCCACACCTCATCCTTAGTGAAGCGTGCAAACCAGCATCTACATTTCCTATGTCAGATGAGGCAAGCATATTTTTCTCCTTCTGTCTTGGCCAACAGAGTCACAATTGAGAGAGTTTTAACAAAGTGCATCACTGTTTGGTTTAGTGGCCACAGTGCAGTGGTGGATTCCTACTGGTTCGAACCGGTTCAGCTGAACCGGTATTAGCTTGGTGGCTGGAGTCGCTATAACCAGCAGTGACCCAGGCCTGCCATGCCTCCAAACTGGTTCTCTCGGCAGCGCCTACGATGGCACCATCTTGTTTTTTGGCTTCTGCACATGCGCAGAGCAATTTTTATTTCTCTGTGCATGCACTTGCGCAGCATGCCCACAAGCGAACCAGCAGTAGTGACTACTGGAACCGACCCCTGCTACAGTGCCTCAGAGAGAAAGTTCATTCAGAGAGTGGTAAAGACAGCCAATAGGAAGTTCACTTCCTGTTATTCAGGATATTGCTTATAAGTGATATGTGCTCAAAGCATTGTTAGAGATCCCACATACTCACTTCACAGTCTGTTTCTGTTGCTCCCCTCTGGAAGGAGGTTTCAAAGTATTTCTAGCAGGACTACCAGATTCTGTAACAGCTTTGTTCCTTATGCCATCCATCTGGTAAACTCACAAGATTCCTTTTTCTTGTCATGTACATGCACACATTTGAACTGGACTGTGTTGTTTCTCCATGTCATATAATATATGTGACTATATGCATGTATGTATGTAAGTATGTATGTATTTTGTCATGTTTATATAGTGTATATTGGAGGTGAAGCCCCTTTGAGAGCTGTATGCAATGAAATTTCATTTTAATGTATGCCAATTAGTGCACATTCAAAGTGGCAATAAAGTTGTTCTAAGTTCCAAGCTCCTTTTAAATTTATTGAATTTATATTGCCCTTTAAGAAAATATTGCCATCATTTCCCTTAGAGAATCAGTCAGTTCACAAACTTTCCGCCACCACAGTTCTCATACAAGCCGCAGGTACAAGTGCTTCTTATGCTATTCATAATGTAACATGCAACAAGAATAAGAGTCAGCTAATGCACAACCTTCCTATCTCTGTCAAATTCCACTTCACAGAAATTAAGGTTGCAGGTAAAAGCACATCAAGGAAATTAGCCGACTACTTTGAGACATGTCACATCGCCCTGGTTCATAGAAAAATAATCATGACTGTATTTTGGAATCCCGAGAGGTGGCATCGAACACGGAGGAACATTTGGGGTTTTTTAAAGGGATTTTTTAGTCGATTTTTAAGGGGTAGCAGGGAGGGTGTTATTTATACAAACCGGGTGGGTTTGGGGGGATATCCACCAGGGTCGGAGCTGGGCCCAGCTGGGGGCTGCGGCATTGGAGGTGCAGGGCTAGAGGTCAGGGAGGGGGCTAAGGTCCCGATTAGTAAAGGTTGCTCCATCAGTACTGTGGGTGGGAGGGGCAGGTATGGTGGTAGCAGAGGGCCATATCATGTTCGGGGAGCACACGTCCACTGTCTTTGAGCACTTGCACCCTCTGGCACCCAATGCTTCCCTCGTCCCCCAGGTTGTGCAGATCCTCAGGGACTGGGCCTGCATCTGATGTTGTGCAACGCCAGGTCTGTGGTAAAGAAAGTCCCCCTCATTTGTGATCTTGTTCAGGAGGGGGGAGTGGTCCTGGCAGGTATTACGGAGACCTGGTTGGGCCAGGAGGGGGGGTTCCCCTCATGGAATTATGCCCACCAGGCTTCCGCACATTTCATCAGCCTAAGACTCAGGGTAGAGGTGTGTGTGTGGGGGGGTGATTGCCGGAGTGGCGGTTAGTACCCCCAGGCTTATAGTCATAGGGGATTTCAACCTGACATCTGTCGGCGAAGCGTCGGAGGCAGCTCGGGAGTTCATGGCCTCCATGACAGCCATGGACCTGACCCAATTAGTTCAAGGCCCCACGCACATCAGGGGACACAATCTGGATTTGATTTTTGCCTCTGGTCAGTGGTTGAAGGATCTGGGAAGAGGGGATATAGCTAGATCACAGTATTTTCAGGTTGAAATGTTTAATTTAATTTATATAGCTTCCCATCTCACAGGAAAGTGACTCCAGGTGGTGTACAACAAAGCTTAAACAACAATAACTAAAATCATTATTGTTTAAGTATTCTTTAAAATATTAAAAATGATAATAGCAGCTAAAAGAATAATTTCTGCCCATCCATAGCACTTCTTCCTCTCATAAGGGATTAATTTATGTCAAACATGGAATGCATACTGTAGATACATGCATACAGAGTGTATATATGCAGACAGACAGAACACTTATTGTTTTCAAGAGAAATCAATCAGCGATAATGGATTCCTGAATCAATCTGAGACTACTTTGAGCTTATAAAAGTATGTGAATATAAATTTATAAATTTGTATTCACTGAATCTACAAATCAGGATTGGAACCAATACACAGAATGTTCAAGGCACAGTGATCAAAATCTTAATTCTCTTTGAAATGAGGGGAAAAAAGTCATGTTAGTAGAATAATGGAATAACAGAGTTGGAAGTGACCTTGGACATTCTTGTCCAATCTCTTCTTAAAGACTTATGGTGATAGGGCATCCACAACTTTTGAAGGAAGCTGTTCCACTGATTAATTGTTCTAGCTGTCAAGAAATTTCTTCTTATTTCTAGGCTGATTCTCATTCTGATTAGTTTCCATCCATTGCTTCTTATTGGTATTGTACAATCCATCTAAGAACTATCCAATTATGCACACTATGAGGATGTTGAGACCAAGATGATTGGTGTCCTTATGTAGAGTGAGATATAAGTGTGACTTTTTGATCATCTGTTAATGTCTGCTGGAGTTTAATTGAAATTGTTTTTATTTCATTTCCATTTGGAAATCCTATTGTGTGCTACCCAGAGTTGCAGTGTGAAAGTTATATAAATTCTTTACATGAATGAATGGAATGAATGAATGAATGGATGGATGGATGAGTAAAGAAACATATCAATCAGGAATGGGCTTTCAAACAATTGTCTTTCTTAAGAACTAATCAGTAGCAACTGGGACTGACTTTGGTATTTTAAACTTTACCTAGAGGTTGAGCTTTGATCACATCTAATAATTCCTTCTGAACCACATACTGTATTTCTTATTCCCCAGATGGGCAGACTATTTCCATTTAGTTTCTTTTTGAAATATTTTTGCTCATTCAAAATCATACAGTGTTTTTTTTATTTGATCTTAGCTTCAATCCTACCCTGTCATGTTCTGTTTCACTGCTTATGCCTAGATGAATCTTTGGGTCCCCTATTCTGATATATATATATTTCTTTTATTTAATTTTTGCAGCACTAATTGATCCATCTGAGTTCTGCTTCAGATCTTTGAAAGATCCCAGCATAGCTTCCCAGATTTCAAGCCCTGGTCTTGTTTATAGTAGTAGGGCACTCATTGCTGCAGGGCACATTTTTAAGGGTCACCATTGAGCTTTGGAGTGGGAAGATCTGTGAAAGTTTAGATGACAGCTGTTCAAACTCCCCTCTTGTTCAAAAGGCCTGCCAGAATGTAGCACGAATGCTGCTCTAATTGGCAAGAAGAGAAATTCCCAATAACATTCCAGAAGTCTAGTTTCACCCCAATATCTGTGGATGGATGGATAGTCCAGCCACATAAAAAATAAAAGAAAACTCTCAATTATAGATTATATCTTTTAGAATGTTATTTTAAAAAGTGATTTTAAATCATCATTTAATAATATGGCATAATATTTTCGAACCTGGGACTTGTTTTATCAATGGATAAGAACTTAAGAAGTATTACAATGTAAACGAATGGACTCAGACAGTAAGCTGTTCATTAAGCACATATTGTATATAAAGAGAAAATCAATAAAAAATAAAAAAAAATAATATAGCATAATTTTGTACCAAAAATTGAAAAAAATATAATTTTATTTTTATTCAGGAAAAACAAGCAGTTTAGTGGTAAAGCAGATATTTTGCTGAAGTTCCCCCTATTTCAGTCAGAATAGACAAGATTGTCTAGTCTAAGTCTGTTTCCTATATAAAGATTTATTTTTGATAGGGCTGGCCCAGGGGCCAGCAACCCGTGGCTCTGGAGCCGCATGTGGCTCTTTCATCCCTCTGCTGCGGCTCTCTGATGCCGGTCAGTGCCACAATTGACAGGGCTTTCAGTTAGGACAGGGAGAGGAAAAAGGATTCCGCACTAGGAGGAGACTCTATGGTGGGGGAGCTGGACTTCTGGTCAGCTCCAGAATTGAACAGGGGGCTTCTGATTAGGACTGTTGTGGCTCTTTGAGTGTTTAAGGTTGCTGACTCCTGGGCTAGCCTTACAATTAGGCAAAGAGGAGTAGCAGTGAAAAACAGAGGTCTTTTGGTACAATGAGAAATCATCAACATGTTCATTGCTTTATCATTATTGTGCATTTTACTGCTAAAAGGGGTCGATCCATAATTTTTCCACTTTAGGTGCCAATTTGACTTCAGTTATTATATTCTTGTTTATGTCTATGTGATTGCTGTTTGGTGTTCTGCCTCAGGGAACATAATGACATGGGCCAGCCTTGACTACAGAGGTTTTCCAAGGCAGTAATTTTTCTCCACATGATGGTAGTTCTAACAAAGAATGTAACAAAACAACATATTATTGACTATGGTCCTTCAAACTTTTTAAACCAAGTGGCAATTAAGTTGACTTCTATTTTAAATATATATAAATCAGCCCTTAAAAAAATCTAACATATATATATATATGTCAGACAAACTGTCATCCTTCTCTGCCCTTCGACTCAACCCAGAGATCATCCAAACAGAGACCCATTAAGATTGCTGCTGGGTTTTTTTTGATGTGTGTTAGATTTTTATTATTATATCGGCCCTTAAAAATCTAACATATATATATATATATATATATATATATATATATATATATATATATATATATATATATATATATATATATATATATATATATATATATATATGTTTTCTGAGGTTTTCGCGGGTGTTTGTATGTAGGTCTTTGGTTGTTCGGGTTTTCTCCCCCGTAGAATTGGAAGTATCTTCACGACGTTTCGATGAAATCTCATTCATCATCTTCAGGCTGGTGCTTCCGGCTTGGTGCTTCCAGGAGCAAATATAAATATATATATATATATGTTAGATTTTAGGTTGAGTCGAAGGGCAGAGAAGGATGACAGTTTGTCTCCTCCCTTAAACGGGGCCTCAAAACAGGAGCTGTGAAAACATTCTCTCATATATGTGTGTGTGTGTGTGTGTGCATGTGTGTGTGTTAGTTTTATGAGCTGTCAATAAATTTAAATTTGAGAGACCAAGATAGATCTATTTCGAGCTTATTAGCTCTCATCAGTTGACCACACCCCACTGGGATTCGAACCGGGGTTGTAATGCATCTAAGGCAGAAGCCTAGCAATACAGCCTAACCGGCTCTACCCATTGCATCATATATATATATATATATATATATATATATATATATATATATATATATGTATGTATGTGTGTGTGTGTGTGTGTGTGTGTGTGTGTGTGTGTGTGTGTGTGTATGTATGTATGTATGTATGTATGTATGTATGTATGTTAGGGTTTTTTATCAGCTGATCAATAAATAAATCATTTATTTATTGATTGATTTATTGATCAGCTCATTAAAAAAAAACTAACACACATATTAAAAATATCACACAACGGAACTCATGGCTTTCTGTCTAGATGGTCTCTGGTGATGAGCCGAAAGGCAGAAAAGGAAACAGTATGCTTCCTTCCTTAATTGGGGCCCTAACAGGGTGTTGTGAGACAATTATATATATCTGATAGGCACTTTAATGAAGAGACTTTTCATGAAGTATAAAGTTGACATTGAGTCATTGCTTATATAAAAAGCATTCCCAACAGAAACTCAACATTTTGAAGCTGAAATGTTTCTGAAGTATTGGAATGTTCATACTATCCTACTAAAACATAATAATGTCGTAATTATACTGACAAATGTGTGGCAGAATATGGTTATGACCTCACATGCATAGTAAACTTAACAAAGAAAGAACGATATTTACAGATGTATTGTACTCTCCATTATGCTTGTATCAAATAGTCACTAATATTAACTAATTTTGGGGGGACATTTTGAGAAATTTCTGATAACATTGTATTTGGAATTTAACAAGGCAGAGTTTCTTTGTGAAAAGATGATAATTTGGGTGTGATATCTTCCTGCATAGAAGCTACTTTTTCTTTTGTTTCTGGGTATTGTTTCACATTTGTAGCTAAATAATGCCTCCAAATTTATCCTCCTAATACAGGGATGTCCAAACTTGGGAACTTTAAGACTTGTGGACTTCAACTCTCAGAATTCCCCAGCCAGCATAGCTGGCTGGGGAATTCTGGGAGTTGAAGTCCACAAGTCTTAAAGTTCCCAAGTTTGGACATCCCTGTCCTAATACTTTGACTTGTTATCCTGAATTTAGTGAAAGACCGGCACAACTAGACAGCCAACATGAATCACCTAATAGCAGCAGTCAATCAATAGGAAACCAGAGGTCCTCTCTTCCATTCCCACCTGTTTATCCATCACTGTTGACAATGGTATCCAATCCAACCTAGGATGTACTATATTGTATTATTGAACTATCTTCAGACGAAGCCACAACAGTGACAGTGAAAACATTAAAAGAAGCTTTCCTCAGTTTCATCAATGAGATGCCTGGCTCTTGGTTTTCTATACATTAAGATTCAAATTCAAATCCCTAAATCATGATGAAAATTAATCGCAGAAATGTAATTTATTTTTTATTTTAAAAGTGTTTTTTTCTTAATCTTTTTTGAAATGTATTTGTTTATTAAACATGTTTCTAACTTGCTGTCAACATGTTTCTAACTTGCTAATCAAAATGTTTTTTGATTACACAAGGAACAACAATAAACACTGCAGCACTTTATTTCCACAAGCTCTCTGAAACAAGTACAAGCAGAGGCGGGCTTCACAAATTTTAGCACGGGCTTCTCTGCCTGGTTGCTGGGTGAGCGTGGGCATGGTGGGCATGGCCTAGTTGGCCTCCTCCACCATGGCAGAGGGTGGGTGTTTTTGCTCTGGAGGTTTTCCTTGAGCCTCCAAGTGGGCGGAAACAGCCTCCTGAGGCTCCCTCAGGAGGGCACATTTCCAGCTTTCCCAAACTTCCAGCAGGCCCGTTTTTCACCCTCTCTGGGCCTCCACATGCGCCCTGCACTTACCTGCATCCAAAACAGGCTGCATGGGGACTCCTGGGAGAGATGGGATCGGTGGGGCCAGCCAGGAGTGGGATTTGGGGATTTTCCGAACTGCACGGAATCTTAGCTAGAGGTTCTCCCGAACCCCCAGCAGCCCACCCCTGAGTACAAGTAGCCCTCAACTTACGACCTCAATTGATTCTCATTTAGCAAAATAAATTTTGAGTTTTGTGTTGAGTTTTGCCCCATTTTACGACTTTTCTTGCCTCAGTTGTTAAGTGAATCATGCAGTTGTTCAATAAGTAACAGGTTGCAAAAGGGGATCCCATGACCCTGGGAGAGTGCAACCATCATAAATGTGCATCAGTTGTCAAGCAGCCAAATGTACATGACGTGTCCATGGGAATGCTGCAATGGTCCTAAGTGTGAAAAATGGTTGTAAGTCACTTTTTCAGTGCCATTGTAACTTGTAACCATCCCTAAGTGAACAGTTGCAAATCGAGTTGGAGAATGCATTTCACTTTGCAAAGGTGACACAAAAACAAGACAGTGAAGACATTTGTGCTTTTTACTACAGACAATGAAGCTGTGTATTTAAAAATATTGACAACTCAACCCTGATATTCACCTGGTGTCAGGTTCCATCCTAAGCCCCAGAAATGATTCCCCATCTACCTCCTTCCTTCCCCTTTCACTTGGTCTTTCTCGGCTTTTCAAGAGAGAGAAAAAGGAAAGTTGGAGTAGGCTGGATTCAACACTGCTCGACTTTCACCTCCCTCTGCTCACTTGAACAACTATTCTCAACTGGGGGAAAACCTCTTTCAGTATCTTCTCCCTAGCCCTTCCCCAGAGACCAGGGCTTCACCCATGACCCATGTGCCCCCCACTTTCAATCTTGGGTGTTGCATTAGGATGTCCTGTGTAATCCGTGGGTCTCTGGGTCTTCACTTTTCTTCTTCCAGAGCAGGGACACTCTTGGCTCTCTCTTCTCTTTTTCCAGTGTTGGAAGACATGTCCTTCTGGGTTCTGCTCCAAGTGGGGAGAAAGACACTGGAAACATGGTGGCTGCTTAGAAAGATGGTTTTAAGGGTGGACAGGACCACATGGCTTGAGGTCTTGGGGGAAAAGGCCATCACATGCCAGGGAGCTCCTGAGTGAAAAAAAGGGAAGAGATGCTGAGACTCCCTGGGTTTTATGCCCTCTCTGGGTTTTGAACTTCCTGGGGCGCATAGGTTAATAGGTTGCTGCCAGAGGTCACAGATAGCTTTGTACATTGTCTGTGTGCTAAGTTTAGTGGATGGTCCTTTTGTAGGAGAAGGGCGGGGTATAAATTTAATAAAATAAAAATAAATAAAAATGGTGCAATGAAGGGCAATGAAATGGGGTAGATCTTTGTTATGAAGAATAGACTGGCTCAGGCTTTAATGGTCCATTGACAAAGGTGGGGGGGGCTATTAAGAGTGAGCCTGTTTTCTGTGTAAAAAACACGTTTCTCCATTTCTCACCCAGGGAAATATAATATTCTGCCTTTTTAATATTTCCTAGGGCAGGGGTCTGCAAAGTCGGCTCTTTTAAGACTGGTGGACTTCAACTCCCAGAATTCCCCACCCAGCTATGCTGGCTGGGGAACTCTGGGAGTTGAAGTCCACCAGTCTTAAAAGAGCCGACTTTGCAGACCCCTGTCCTAGGGTATTTCATTCTTCTAGGAGAGGGGTGGATGCTAACTTTCTACATCAGACAGGAACTGAAGCCCATATACTTATATAAACCCACTCTTTACCCTTTCTCTCCAGTTTCTTTTGTTCTCCTTTTCTCCTCTCTTTTTCTTCCTCTCCAATTTTAGTTAGATTGGCAGACTGTTTCCCTTGCCTCCGCATCAACTGAGGAGGTGATGTCCCCCCCAGAGCTCTAGACTGGAACATTGGCACTCCTACTCTACCTCTCCACAGAGTAGCCCAATCAGCTTATCAGGCCTCATAACATCAGAGTTGCCTTTTGAAGCCAGATGTGATCTTCTTCTCTCGTTGGCTCTCTCCTTATATCAATTCCTGCCAGCTGAACAACATCCATGCCAGACCATTAAAACTTCATATGCCACAAGTAGACTCAAATGCAATTCCCAAATCCACGTGCAGATTTATTTATTATCCTGCTAGCATCCTTTGCAGATCGCAGCCAATGCAATTTATTTTTCAGCTCAAACATTATCTCATCATACATTTTAAAATACGTGTTAACACTTGGGAAAGGAAAAAGAATAAAAATACTCAACACTGAGTGAAAATAGGCTTAAATGGCATTTATAACTGATTTAAATTGGAAAAGAAGCATTAGACTCATGGATGAACAGCTGGAGAAGTGACATAGTCCATAAATGAGTGCATCTTCCTATGCCACTTCCAGATTCACCTACCCATCCATGCCAACTACATACAAAGGAAGAGAGAAAAGGAAAGAAGGGGTGGGGGTGAGGTCCAATATTTCCTATGTAATTATTTCCCAATATTAAATATTGCTAAAGCATTTAGAAGAATAACTGAAGAACAGGAAATGAGTGGAAGACTGAAGCAAGATTACTTTTCACAGAGGATGAAACCCCCAAATCATTCTGCAGGGCTTCACTTTTGCAAAACGGAAAGGAGGTGATATTTATGGCCTGGGTTTTTTTGTTTTCTTTTTGTATAATTCGGGTTACACCATAGCTGATCCAAAATAAATTGGAATAGCTGCCAAACTCAGCTAACATAATGGGATCACAAAGGTCCAGAGCATCTTTTGAACTGGGATCATTTTGGGGCAGAAATGCCTTCAATATTCTTGCATTTCCTCTCTTAAGCACAGCTACCACTCTGGACTTCTGACCGCTGAAGGCACCTATCATTTTCGCTTTCTCTGAGGCCTTTCCACTAATTTATGAATAAAATTGCATTCCCACCGACACATACACCTTTTGTACATACTATGTAGTTACATACAAATATAGTACAGTATATACATAAAATCAATCAATTTTTGCCCATCTAATAGTGTAAAGGTATCCTTTGTTATAGCATGAAAGAAATGAGTCTGCCTACCATGATAAAGCTGAAGGGTCTTTCAAAATTAATTAAAAGCAGCTGTGTCCTCTTTGCTGATGACGCAAAATTATTCAACATCGCTGACAATGCCACTACCCTGCAAAGCGACCTTGATCATGTGTCTGAATGGTTGTGCAAATGGCAACTCCAAATCTTGACTAATAAATGCTCTGTCCTACACATTGGCAATAAAAATCAGGACACCAAATACAAGTTGGAAACGACCTCATAGACGACCCCCCCCACTCTGTCAGAGGAGGGGAATACTCATCTCGAACAATCTAAGCCCCAGAGCCTACTGTAATAGCATTGCCAAAAAGGCATTAAGAATTGTTAACCTAATTTTGCGAAAGCTTCTTCTCTGGTAACATTGTATTGCTAACTAGGGCATATAAAACCTTTGCCAGACCAATTCTCGAATACACTCATCTGCCCGGAATCCACACTGTATATCGGACATTCATATGATTGAGCAGGTCCATAGGCACTTCACAAGAAGAGTACTCTATTCCTCTACTCACAGTAGAATTCTCTATGCCACCAGACTTGAAATTTTGTGCTTGGACAGTCTGGAACTGCGCTGCCTGTGGTGTGATCTAAGCACAGGACACAAAATTGTTTGCTACAACGTCTTACCTATCAATGACTTCTTCAGCTGCAACCTCAATAATACACGGGCAAACAATCGATACAAACTCAAGGTAAACCACTCCGAACTTGAATGCAGAAAATACAACTTCAGCAACAGAGTGGTCAACGCCTAGAATGCTCTAGCTCAGGGGTCTCCAACCTTTGCAACTTTAAGTCTGAAGGACTTCAGCTCCCAGACTTCTCCAGTCTGGGAGCTGAAGTCCTTCAGACTTAAAGTTGCAAAGGTTGGAGACCCCTGCTCTAGCTGACTCCATTGTTACATCCTCTAACACTCTCAACTTCAACCTTAAAAGATCTACCATGGATCTCACTCCATTCCTAAGAGGTCCATAAAGGGGGCATGCATAAACGCACCAGCATGCCTATCATCGCTGTCCTACTGTCACCATTTATTTCATTTCTTTCGTTCATATCCATGTTTATATTTATACCTGCTATCTTGTACATGTTTGAAAAACTAATAAATACAAATACAAAATGGAGGTGACAAATCCCAATATAGCCCACAAACAGCTGAATTTAGGGAGATCCAAATAATCACTTATAAAAAGCTCTTTGCCTGAATAGAGGACTGGAACCACTTTGCTTCTTCCCAGGTACCAATCTTTTACTTTACACCTTCTTTCAGTCCTTGTTTATAAAGAAAGCAAACTGTGTCAAATAAGCACATTTTTAAAATTCAAATTTATACCCCGCACCTTCTCCAAAAAGGACCCAGGGCGGCGCACAGGAAATTTAAAACAATACAAATATAACAAAAATACCAAATTTTAAAAAACTATTAAACCCATACCCTGTGCTAAAATAGTATAAAATCCTCCGAATTAAAATCTATCTAAAAACAGCCAAAACGGGAGGTTATGCTAGGCCGGCTTGTTGGAAAAGGTGCGTTTTAAGACGCTGGCGGAAGAGGTGGAGGTCTGAGATGGTGCGTAATTTGGGAGGCAAGTCGTTCCAGAGGGTAGGGCCCGCCACAGAGAAAGCCCTTCCCCTGGGGGTCGCCAACCGGCATTGCCCGTCCGACAGCACCCTGAGAAGGCCCTCTCTGTGGGAGTGGATCGGTCGAAGGGATGTATGGGGCAGAAGACGGTCTCGCATATAACTAGGCCCCGAGCTATGGAGCGCTTTGAAGATGGCCGTCAAAACCTTGAAGCGCATCCGAAAGGCCACAGGCAGCTAGTGCAGCTCGCGCAGGAGAGGTGTTATGTGGGAGTGCCTAGAGGCTCCCATAATCACCCGCGTGGCCGCATTCTGGACTAGCTGTAGCTTTTGAGTGCACCTCAAGGGAAGCCCCATGTAGAGAGCATGCAGTAGTCGAGTCGGGATGTCACGAGGGCCTGAGTGACTGTGCGAAGGGCAGCCCGGTCCAGTAAGGGACGCAATTGGCGCATCAGGCGTACCTGATGAAATGCCCCCCTGGCCACGGCCGTCACATGGTCCTCCATGGACAGCCGGGAATCCAGGAGGACACCCAAATTGCACGCCCTCTCCGCGCATCACTCCTAATTGTTTCCACCAATGAATTTCTTTCAGCTCCTTTTCTCCAGGACCCTCTTTGAGGCCATGCAGCGCCACAGATTCCCTATTCCTTTTTTCTCTCCCCAACCAAGAGTTATCATTATATATTTATGACAACGTATAAGAAATGTTTTTTCCCTATGGAAGGAAGAGCTGATTTGTGCCACTTGGCTATAATGGTAAGCAGATTTTTATTCAATATAATACAGTATGCCAGAATAGGAAAGTTATACTGTTCCTCTTGACTGGACATTCAAAGTTACACTGCCCCTCTTGTCAATGGTCATTTTCTTTTGCAACTGCAATAAAGTTGTATTTGTAGTTGCAATAAAAGCTGGTTAAAAAAAAACCTCCTGTCACCTGGTTTTCTTTTTGTACCAATAATAACAGCATTTTGGTCTTGTGACTCAAATGTTTATTTTGTTCCATTTTAGAATCCCCTTGTCTTTCGTCTGATTTTGATTCGGCTCTCCCTCCATTCTTAAGTTACTAAAGTTTATTTGCTAAGCTGTCAGGGAAACAAAATCCAGTACTTTATTAAATAAGGAAGCAGTAATCTAGCTCAGGGGTCCCCAACCTTTGCAACTTTAAGTCTGAAGGACTTCAGCTCCCAGCAAAGCTGGCTGGAGAATTCTGGGAGCTGAAGTCCTTCAGACTTAAAGTTGCAAAGGTTGGAGACCCCTGATCTAGCTGATCTGTCTCTTGAAGCCCCTGAAAAATGACTAGAAGCTGGCCAAGATGCCATTTGGACAGGCAGGGGAAATGTTCTCCTGTAGCTAGAGGGGTTTCCAAAGTTTATTTGCTGCTCCTGATGACCTCTATCAGTAGGCAAGGTGGTTTCAAACAGAAAAGAAATGCTTGCCTGTTCCAGTGGGTGACCAGCTGCAGTTAAAAAAAAAAAAAAGCCTCCAGCTGCACACGAGAATCCCTTCCACCCACGCAAAAATTGCCCAGAATTGCTTCCCTCTCCAATAATTTATTAAGAAATGGCCTGGAAGACTTTTTACGGGTTCTTGTTTTTATTTTCACTGAAGGCAAATCGTAATGCGGCTACCAGAGTACTCATGCGAAGTAACAATTGTGCTAAGCACTTTTTAACACTGTGATGAGCTTTTGCTTTATTATCTTGGCACAGGCGGGTTGTTTTTTGTTTTTTCTTAGATTAGTTCTTTGTTGCTAATTTCAAATCACAATTAGACTTGCAAAACACCCAACACAGACCGTCCCTGTTCGTGATGGCTGCTGTCCTGTCATGCCCTCCTCCAGGATGCTTCGCTCCATTCCCATTCATTCTCTCTTGGGCTTCTGGTTTTTCACTTTGAATTAGAATTAGAACAACAGAGTTGGAAGGGACCTTGGAGGTCTTTTAGTCCAACCCCCTGCTTAAGCAGGAAACCCCCACACCACTTCAGACAAATGGTTATCGAAAATGCCAGTGTTGGAACATTCACAACTTCTAGAGGCAAGTTGTTCCACGGATAAATTTCTCCTTAGTTCTAAGTTGCTTCTCTCCTTGATTAGTTTCCATCCATTGCTTCTTGTTCTATCCTCAGATGCTTTGGAAAATAGTTTGACTCCCTCTTCTTTGTGGCACCCTCTGAGATATCGGAACACTGCTATCATGTCTCCCCTGGTCCTTCTCTTCATCAAACTAGACATACCCAGCTCCTGCAACCGTTCTTCATATGTTTTAGTCTCCAGTTCCCTAATCATCTTGGTTGCTCTTCTCTGCACTCTTTCCAGAGTCTCCATGTCTTTTCTACATCGTGGTGACCAAAACTGTATGCAGTATTCCAAGTGTGGCCTTACCAAGGCACTATACAGTGGCATTAACACTTCACGTGATCTAGATTCTATCCCTCTGTTTATGCAGCCTAGAACTGTGTTGGCTTTTTTTGGCAGCTGCAACACACTGCTAGCTCATATTTAAATGATTGTCCACTTTGATAATACAAGCAGTCCTCGCTTCCTCACTGCCCTGTTTAGCAACTGTTATGACATCATAGAGTAACTTTACAACCAATTCCCACATTTCCAATAACTACATCCCACTAACTTATAATCACTATTTGTGATCTTCACAGTTACCTTCTGATAAGCAGTGTCAATGGAGAAACTGGCAGTGAAACCATAAGTCCCACCTTGTCCATGAGTTGGGACAAGACATTTCCATTGGGGCGAGACAGTTGCTCAGATTCAAAAGTGGTAACCAGCACCTTGGCCTTGGGCCCAGAAGCCACCGGAAACCAGTGCAGCTTGCAGAACAGTGGTGTATCATGAGCCATCCTAGGTGCTTCAGGAACTGCCCTCACAGCTGTGTTCTGCATCAGCTGAAGCTTCTGGATACTCATGAATTCAGAATGAGTATTCCACCCCACATAAAGTGCACTGCAGTAATCCAAATGTGAGATGATCAGGGCTTGAGTGATTGAGTGCAGTGACTCATGATCCAGGAAAGTGTGCAACTGGCACACAACATGAAATTGTGCAAAGGCTCTCCTAGCCACAACTGCCATCTGTTCACTCATCAGGAGTTGCAAATCCAGGAGAACTCCAAAACTGCTCACTAGGTATGTCTGGGGTAGTGCAGCCCCAAATCCTACAGCTGGTCCAAAATAAAACCAGGGTTAATGGCATTGAAGACCACTGCATGGTCAAGGAGAGCAAGAATGGATGCATTATTCCCATCCCACTCTTGCTGGAGATCAACAACAAGGCCGACCAATGCTGTTTCCATTCCATTATGATCCTGAAATCTTACTAAAAAGGGTACAGTTAATCTGTTTCATCCAGGGCTGCCATGCAACTCCCTTGTCTATTGTCTTATCTAAAAAGGGAAGGTAGGAAACTAGATGGAAATTGTCCAGATAGGTGGAATCAAGAGACATTTTTTTTTGAGGATGGGTGAACCAGGGCCTCCTCATAGGGCCCCCAAAATATCCCATCCATCAGTGAATTATTCACTGCCTGAACCCTCTGGCTGTCACCATCCTGGAGGCTTACACCAACCAGGAGGGATGGGGATCTGACAGATGATTGTACTGACAACATCAAGGACCTTGTCCACTTCATCATCTTCATTGTACTTGAACATTTACAAAAATAATACTTCAGGATATATTTTTCTCAGTTCATCCTCATTGTAGGCGTTACTAAAAATTTGATCGAAATAAACCTATGGTTTCTGTGTTATCAGCTGGCTAAATCATCAAATATCCTTACGTACTGAAAACCTACAATTTATTTTCCTATAAAAATAGGTTTTGTACAGTTTATTCTGTCCAGGGCAACCAAGACATAATTTATTAGTTGTTTCCTTGGTTTGACAAGGTTTCAGTCACAAAGAGATTAAGGAATAGATTTACTTTTATTGTTTTTACTCTCATATATTGGTTTTTTTATTTTCAAAAATAAAACTAGTTCAAGAAAAACACACCAGCAATGCTTTTGTCCAATATTTACATTTCAGGACATTTACAGTGAATACTGTATTCTCTAAGGTGGTATTCCAAACTATACATAAAAAATTATTTGTTTATCTACAAACTTAAAGGTTGCTTAAAGGTTTTGTTTCCGTGCTTGTTGCATCTATATGGACCACAACCCACATAAAATTAGTTTATTAGCCTACCACATTGAGCTCATTTATTTTGAAAATCCCTTGTAATTAATTGTCTGCTGAACTTCTATCTCAATTTAGTAAATGGATAACTTTACAAAATCTTGCAATTTGCAAAATTTAAAGATTGGTCAAATTGATTTTCAACTTGGTAAGATCCAAAATAACCAACTGGCACCATCCTTGAGAATTCATCCTATTTAGTCTTGACCAAAATACAAAGGAAAAGTCATCTTGGGGTCTGAACAGACCTGCCTGAAGGAGAGGTACAAATAGCAACATGTTTAAAATGCCTGAACCAAAAGAAAATGGAGTAGGCAAAGATAGTCAAGCAGATATTGAAGAGCTTGGTCATTTATCATGCTAGCCACCTGAAATGTTACCTGGAGTCTCTTTTCCTCATGTTCAAAGATTGATTTTTGTGAAACTATTGGCTTGATGTTTTTTGGTTTTTTAAAATAATTTCAGTTAATTTAATTTAACTTAATTTTAAAATTAATTTTCTTTACCTTACTTAAACCCTAACCTTAAACCTTGGAAAGGGCCATGAGCATACAGGCAGCGTTCTCCCTTCCACTCCTATGATACACAGAATGCAATTAGAATTGTCACTTGCCTGCACAGGAAAAGCTCTGGATGCTATCCTACATTGAAGGATCAATGTTCATTCAATGCCTTAATTGAAGCATCCACCCATTTTAAACATGTCGTAGGAGAAAACAGATCACAGGTATTGCCCTGCGAAGGCCTCAATAAGACTTTCCCATCCAACATACAAATCTGAGATCACCTAGTGGTCTCCCATCCAAGTACTCTTTCTGGGGATACTTGTTCAGGATGACCTGTAAAGGCAGTAGGGCGGATTAAAACTCGGGACAGGGGCACTCACAGAGCCAATGTATTAAAATGGGCCCTGCCCTGCCCTTTCTTACAGCAACACTGAGAGGTAGGCCTGACTGTGTGAGTGCCCATCAGAGGTGGGTTGCTCCCATTCAGCCCGGATCGGGCAAACCGATAGTAGTGATGGAGGGAGACTCTGCCAACCTGCCCAGATGCTTCTTTTTTTGGTTGTAAAATTTTTTATTGGTTTTATAACATTTATAGGAAAAAGGGGTATTTGGGTATATAGAAAATTTTGGTAGCTCCCATGCTGGCAGTAGAAACCCCCCACATCCCACAGGTTTACAATTTTAAGTGCAACATACAAAGGTTAAGCATATACAGAGTTCTTATTTTATATCAACCATGTGTTCAATCCTTTCTTTCTTTGCCATTTTCAAAAATATTTCAAATACAATTACTCTTGTGACTTGAGCCTTGTCGATATTGCTCCCTCCTCCTTGACCCCAGGTAAAGGTATAGTCCCTTCCGTTCCCATATCTTGTGTTTTGCTGCTCTTTTCACCGCCCCCACTATCTTTGTCCTCTAGGAGGGGAGAATGTTTTTAATAAAGGCTTCTGCCTCATTTGCTGTCTTAATTCTAATCCTGTTCCCCTCCCAGAAGATCAACATTCCCTCTGGAAATAACCATCTAAACCAAACTCCTCTGTTGTATAATTTTTTTTTGACAAGAAGGAATATTTCCTCCTTGTCTCTCTTATTTTTTTCGGAATTTGTTTTAGAATGGTAATTTCTTTATCTTGGTATCTTAAAGGCCCCCCCCCCTTTGCTGCCCAGACGCTTCTGTGAGAGCGCACAAGAGTGCACAAGAGCAAACCAGCAGCAAAAAAAAAATGGAAACCCACCACTGGTGCCCATGTCCCGAGTCTTAATCCACCCTATTGCCTTTACAGGTAACTCTGAAAAAGTATCCTCAGAAAGACTACTTGGATGAGAGATCACCAAATGTGACTTGTACGCCTGACAAGGAGGTGAGCCCTGACTCTGCCTGACTCTGTGGGTACCCCTGTCCCTAGTCTTAATCCACCCTATTAAATTCTCCCAGACAGCTGCCCGTCGCATGAGCCACCCCCCAACCCTCATGATCTTTGCAGCCAGCAGCCCATCAAGCAAGTCACAAACCAGTAGCCCTATTGTGTGAACCACACCCACAGACCCCTTGTGAGGTATGAATGTGCTTCGGGAAAGCAGCTGGCACAATGGGCTGGGGCAAGAGGGCTGGGGAAAAAGAGTGGTGGTGGTGAATTGCTGGCAGAGGGCTAGCAGAAGAGGAAAGTCAAGACTGTGGCAGGTGGCAGGGAGTGAAATGGGTCCATGCCTAAACATCCCATTCTGTCATAGGAATCCTTGGAAAACTCAGACTGTGCCAGAGTGTAAACAAAATTACCAGATTCATATCTTATGGCCTCCTTTGTCTCTGTCTCCCTCTTTCCAAGAAGTTTTGCAGTTTTCCAAATATTACTATGAAAATTCTCAGGAGTTAAATGTATCGAATTATGGAGTGAAACATTAAATATAGCTTTTTATAAAATACACATACTTGATGCATGCACGTACATGAGCACATAATTTGAACTCTGTCTGTTGGATGGATTCCTGTATGCCTATGCTTAAAATGCATTTATCTTTTATACAATAGATCTTCTGAGTAATTTTCCAAGAGGAGTTTTTGATGAAGGATTTATTGGCCTCCCTCGTAACCATGACTTTATGTACGCCAGCTTCTCTCCAGTTTAATTTCTATCAGGTGGAAATGTTTGCTTGTTTTTCTCTTCAACTAATTTCCATTTGTGGAAAAGTTATTTTGTGTTAAGCTATCTTACGTACAGTGTCTTTGGATATACAATATTATATTTAAGAAAGCAAAGAGAACCGAACTATCTCTATAACTGAGAGTTGCCAGACAATACTTTGAGCTTTTGAAAAATGACAAATCAGACTTCTGTCTCTTTTTGGCTATATACAATCCAGAAAGAAAATGACATGCAATGCCTGGAGCAATTGCCCAGTATGTCTGGGGATATAAAGAAATGTCACCTCTTTCCATCTGGCCTGTTAGGATATTCAGCCTTATATTGGGTTGACAATATATATGAGCTTATGTTCTTAAGGAGTTATGTAGCTTTCAGAACTGTGTTTGAATTCTGATTGGCTGTGCTTCTCAGCTCTACCATAAAGGAAGCTCAGGAACACAGTCCGTCCCCTTTTCGATTCCATTTGAATCCTGTGTTTACTGTTTGCCGAGGAGCTGAATCTGAAGACTAAAGAAGTATTTGTTTTGCATCACTGTAGGATAACTCTGTGTTTTGGTGAAGGACTGTTATTGTTTTGAGAAGTTAGTATCACTGTTCGGAAGAAGTATTTTAGTTGCTACAAAGCAAAGACTATTTATTTTCTTACTATCAGAGTTTTTAGAGTTTGTTTGTGGTTAAAGCAACGTATCTCTTTACTGTCCAATGAATTACACTATTCCGCATTTATTTCCTAACACTGGTTACGGGACCAGAGTTGTAACACTGGTTCCGAACCCAGAGTAGCTAACATGGCCAATGATATACTTTGCTATTTTAGAAAGAGTTGTAAAAAAGAACATTAGGATATTGCAGTGCCAGCTTTTTAATCTGACATTCCTTCAGCTTCATTATATCTTTTTTGATCTTTAAATTGACTTGATAGAGAACAATTTGATCCCCTACCCAAAAAACAAAAATTAAAAAATGAAGAGGCCAACCAGTTTTTCAGTATTACTTTGAAACTGAGAAGCACATTCAGTCATGATGATTATTTAAACTTTTGTCTATTATTGGATCTTAATAGCTCAAAGAAATTGTGCTGATTTTACTGATGAGGTTCACATTTTGTGTTTTCTTTTATGGTGAGCTGCATTGGCCACTTATATAATCAGAAAAGCAGAGTGTGCCTTTTAGTAATGAGCAAATAATATTATTCAATAATTCCCATTTTCTTCCAAGGACATGGATGAACTCCAACTCTCCAGAGCCGATTTTTGAAATGTGCAATAGATAACTAGCTATTTCACTGACAATAATTGTTCTGTTAGTGGAGAAGCTCAGTTGTTTATCAGAAACCCAGTATGGCTCTCAAATGGAAGTCTTGTCATTTGGCACTTTTAGCACAATGTATAGAAGTGGCAGAATTTGTATTACAATGTCACTTGCCATCTCCTGTTTATTGTGGAAAACCACTCTGAAAGGCAATAATTCTGTAATGCAATAGAACAAACCATAACGTAAATATTTCCATATTTATATTTATCTCTATTCACCCTCACTTTTCTTACCTGAGCAGTGGTTGAACTTACCCACTCATTTTTCCATAGAGCAACATTTCCTAATGAATGGAATGTATTATACAACTCTCTCTCTCTCTCTCTCTCTCTCTCTCTCTCTCTCTCTCTCTCTCTCTCTCTCTCTCTCTCTCTCTCTCTCTCTCTCTCTCTCTCTCTCTCTCTCTCTCTCACACACACACACACACACACACACACACACACACTGTTGAATAGGAACAGCACTCTGTTATTCTTTCCAGCATTCTGATTCAGAAATTACAACTCTGTTTTGTTCATTTGCAAATGTGGATAAAACAAAATGTCCTGTTCTTTTTACACGCACCTCCACATGCTAAAAATGTTCAGTGTCCTGATTATTGAAATTGGAAAAACTTTCAGTTTTGGGAAAAAAAATGATCTCGAATCATTTCAGATCTATGACTAGGCTACTTGCACTAGTGATAATACAAATAGATATTTGTTTGTAATGAAATCCTTAAACATTCAAGGGTTAAAAAACATTAATTCTTTTTAATTAATTAAAACATTAATTAAGATTTGTCAGCGCTTTTCCATTTTTGCAAAGCATGCATGGAAATGAAAACAGTGATGAATGTAGAGGAACTATTTTGAAATATTCTTGAGAAAAATATTATATTTTGTGATAAACTTAGAACCAGTCACTAAATGACACTAATAAATATTTCTACTATATTTATTTTACCCAAATAAAAGAGATATAATATCCTTCAGCATGATATAGGTAATTGGTCATTAATTTAATCTATAGATATGGGCAAGTAATTTTATATGAATACATTTTATGGTGTCTCTAAGCATAAAACATTGGTAGCTGAAGATGCATATTTCAAATCATGTAATGGCACATAAGATATTTAGCTAGTATTGATATCGAGTTTTTCCCAAGAATCTAGGGTGTCATAATGTATTCGGGTAGTATATGTGCAGTTCCAAGCTGTATTGTCTTTTGTAATTGACAGATGGAAATTTTGTCAAGGCACAGATATTTTAAATGTTACTCAAGATTTTCTGATATGGTCCCCAGTGTGCCAATAATCACTGGGACCACCATGGCTGATTTGTTACCTAATCTTTGAATTTCAGTTTTCAGATCTTGATTCTTTGTGATCTTCTCCAATTCTTTGTCTTCTATTCATTACATCGGTTATCCACACTTTTTTTTTTCTTTTTAAACACAGTTACTGTAAGTCTGGTGTGTTATGAGTCAAGACTATCAGTTTTATCACACAATATTTTAAACTGTTCATTCTCAAGTACTTTTTCAGTTCTGTGTTCCCACCAATTTTTCATTACTGGCACATGATAACAAATTACAGATGTTCCAGTGAATCATTTTGGAGACTGATGGAATGGAATGGCATGGATAACCTTGAGAGGAGAAAAGACACTGCCCAGGAAACCATCAGATCTGCAAGATTGATGTTGCCCTTCCCTGATAAAGCAGATAGAAAAAGCAGACAGACTAAATGATCGAAATCTACTTTATTGCAAGGCTATATGAACAGAATCTTGCAAGTCTGAAAATACAAACTTCCTGCCCACCACTTTTAACTGCTAGCCCCCAGTAGGGGCCCTCCCTAACTTTCTTTCTTTGGCCATAAGCTCCTACCTCTCCTGTCAGATGGTTTCCTATTTATTTTGGTCTCCCATAGGTTTGAATATGAGTTTGCTGTTAGTTTTCTAATTTTAATAGTTACTACTGTACTGTAGGCAAGGTGATTGGTCTGTTTTATGATGATATTTTAATTCTTGCAAGTACGTTATTCACATTCTTCTTTATAGGCTTTTTTGAGCTCTATAATACTTTAAATGCTGTCAGTCTTTGTCTGGTAATTCTGTATGCCCCATATTTTTCTCTTTGAATTCTTCTTATTTGAGGGAATATCATTTCATAGATTGTTTTAGTGTTGGTCTGTTCTAGCCACAATTTCCTACTTCCTCTAAGTCAGGGGTCCCCAACCTTTGCAACTTTAAGTCTGAAAGCTAAGCAAAGCTGGCTGGAGAATTCTGGGAGCTGAAGTCCTTCAGACTTAAAGTTGCAAAGGTTGGGGACCCCTGCTCTAAGTTATCATTTCTGTAGTTTATTTCAGCTTTTTCCTTTACATTTGCAATTGTGGTCATCTGGGTTCTTCTACTAGTCTTCTATTACTATTTTTGGGGGGGGGGGGTTGTGGTAGCTTCTATTTTCACAAGTTCCCTGAATCTCTTTCAGCTCTGTATCCCTGAATATTTTATTTATGGTAAGGAATCTCCTTTGATCTTCTATTTGTTTTTCAGTGATGATTGAGTCTGGATAAATTATTTTCTGATGTTCAAACATTCGGCCCTTGAGCCGAGGTGGCACAGTGGTTAGAGAGCAGTACTGCAGACTACTTCAGCTGACTGCTAGCTGCAGTTTGACAGTTCAAATCTCAAGGTTGACTCAGCCTTCCATCCTTCCGAGGTGGGTAAAATGAGGGCCCAGATTGTTGGGGGCAATGTGCTGACTCTGTAAACCAGGGGTCCCCAACCTTTTTTGCACCAGGGACCAGTTTCATTTAAAAGAAAATTCCGCGGACCGGCCGGCGTAGAGGGGGAGCGGGGGGGGGGGAGGGGGAACAGGTGGCGCATGCGCACGTGGGGGGGGAGAGTCAGCTCACTCACCCCTCTAGGGCCCCCAACAGTGCGAGCTGCCACGCCTGCACTTTCCCATCCCAAGTGCGCCCTCTTCCCAGGGAGCTGCTCCCTCCTCCTCCTCTCTGGCCCTGCGGCCGGGTTCCTATCAAGCCACGGACCGGCACCGGTCCACGGCCTGGGGGTTGGGGACCCCTGCTGTAAACCACTTAGAAAGGGCTGTAAAAGCACTATGAAGCACTATAAGTCTAAGTGCTAAGTGCTATTAAAACCCCTACTTTGTTGGTTCTGATTTATAACATCAGGCCATAATGTGCAATTTTGAAACACAGTATACTTTTGCCTTGCCTGTAGTTGTTGTTCTCCCCTATAAGACTAGATCCTGGTAGCTCCTGGAACAAGGCTAGGCAATAGACTTTGAGTTATCTTACCCACTTACCAACAAATGCCTACAAACTCTTAACATCTGACATGGTCCTTGTTGGCTTGAGCATTGACTGTTCTAGTATATGATTATTTTTTGTTTGTTTGTTTGTTTCTTACATTAAACAGCTTGATTGACACACATAGTCTGGCTCTTCCTCTCAGGCCTATCTGGCATGGGTGACCCTGCTGGTGGAATACACTACTGCCAGCATAGCTCCCAACATCAGCAAGCATCACAAGATGCTTCCCCATGATAAGACGGTATCTGTGGAAAGGATTATTATAGCTTATTGTACAGTCAGCCAGCTGTTTTGACTGGATGTGGCATTTCTATTCACCACTTGAGTCCTTCTCAAAGACCTGGGATAGGCAGATGCTATTGTTGGATGGTAATAAAGCTATTGTCACTGAATGCAACAGGCAGCTTATTCCTAAACTGCCTGATAACAATTAACTGATGGCGATTTTGTCACTGCCAATGGTATTCAAGTGGTGCTCCATTTGTTTGGGGGTGGCATCCAAGTTACAATTGGTGCTATCTTTGCTTTTTTGCCATAGTTGTTCTATTTCTATTTGCAGTTCTTTGTATTTTCTGATTTTCTCCCGTTGTTTCTCTTCTGCTGTCTCCAGATAGTGCCATATGCACCAGTCAGATTTTATTACTTTTCTTATTGATAATTGTTAAGTGTTATGTGGCAGCTGTGTGTCTGTTTGGATTCAGAAGTCCCAGAGCACTTTATTTTCTTCATTTTCTATGACTTTCTCTATTTTATGGTCCCAACAGTACTTGTTGCATGCAATGGTATTTCTTGCAGATCTTCCAATGTACCATTGTTACTACTAAGTCATGCTGTTATGATCTTCTTCCAATATCTAAGGAGGTGGTCCACTGTTTCTTCAGCTTCCTTACCAAGGCAGCATTAGTTTTCTGTTGTTGTCTACCCAACTCTAGCTTTTTCCAAGGCCTTCACAGCCTGATTTAGTAGCTTTTACTAAACTCAAATCCTAACCTCTGGCAAGTTTCCAATGAATAATTCTGGCAACTATGTGATGAGGTTACCTGTAGTCAGTTGTGAAATTTTTAGGCAGCCACTGCTTGTTGTTTCAATTCAATCCTTTTCACTTCAAAGGCAACATTTGCTATTTGTTATATGTAGAATGTTTGACTTAATGCAATTGGTTGGCAAGGCTTGTTTTTGAGTCACTAAAATAACACCTTCAGTTTCTTTCTTTAACACTCCTGATCTTAAATAACTCCATCTTAGTGTTTTATCAGCTTTTCCTTCTATATTCTTCAAGTATTGGCCATGCATTTGCTTCTTCTTCCAAGTAACAAATCAGTTTTCAGTTATTTCTTTTCTGAATTCAGCTTTCACTAATTTTTGTTTTGTTTTTGAGAGGTTTCCTTGAATGATTTCTTTTAGCAAGGGCTCTTGGCTTTCCTTAATGTAGTCATTCAGGCTACATGTTTACTCTTCCACAGTTTGTTTTACCTGTAGAAGTCCTCCATCCCCTTCAGCTCTTGGCAAATACCGTGGATCAATATTACTTTTTGGATGCAAAGCCTTCAGTATCGTCATTAGTTTTCTTGTTTTCCGATTCAAGCTATCAAGTTAACAATTTCTTTGTATATTGAACAACAGGGACTGCTCAGGTATTAATTACTTTAAAGGGGTTTTTTTTAGCTTTGATTTCAAAATTTTCTGATATATTTAGTCAAATATTTTCTTTGACTTGATTTTGTAATAAAATTGAAGTTTTCAAAATTCCCAAATATTTGTTGCCTTGTTCTGGTGATACTGCCTTTAGCAAATCTTCATTCTTTAGCTATATTCCATCATGTTCAACAATTTTGCCTGACCTTATAGCTATGGTTGTATAAGTGTGGATGCCAAATTGCATTCCAAAATCTTTTCTGAAGTCTTTTATGCTTTCTAATAAGAAATCTAGTTCATAGTTGGTTTTTCCAAATAATTTAAATCATCCATATACAGTAAATATGACATTTTAACTTCTTTTTTGGCCAATTCATATGCACAGTTTGTCTTGTTCAAAAAATGCTGTCAGGGAGGCCATTGAAAGTATAAACAATAAAAATGATTATGAATCACATTGGAAAAATCCATATTTAATTTTGTTTTCTCCTAACTTTTCACCAATAGGCATCAGCTTCCTTCCCAAAACTTCATCATCATCATCATCATCATCATTATTATTATTAGGAAAACTTTATGGTCCAGAGCCTGGACAGGCCAATTCATTTGCCTCCTGGGGAAGAATGAGAAAATTCATCAAGCATTCCACTTAACCCTGTTACACTTCTAAACACAAGCCCATTACAGATAAATGTCTACCAAAATCCTAGTCTTGAATTGATTTTCCAGTTGGTTATTTATATTGTGGAATTAATATTCCACTGTACTGTTAAAACAATTCATATTCTGCCTTTTGTTTTATCTGTTACATTTTATCTTCTAAACAAAGTTGCATTCCAAATCTTAAAAAATACAATTAACATTAGCAAAATTGTTGTAAGGCACTCTAAGCCCTTGAGCCAAAGTGCAATAAACTAAAGGAATATGAAATGGCCTTAAAGGTACTGAGAAAACATTCTGGAAATATCCATCCCAGGTGAATGAAAAGTGAATAGAAATTTTTAAAATGATTTTTTAGGATACAGGGGTTCCCTAAAGCGCAGACTATAAAACTGTATCATTTAACTTCATCAATCGATTTGTCCCACTAGAGAAATCCGCAATTAAACAATATGCTGATATGAAGAACGGATACTTTAGAAATAGTTCTATAGTTCAAATATTAGTTTTCTCTCCTCCCTCCCAAGGTATGCAAGCCGCTCATGTGCTTTTGTTCTATCTTACATTGTATCCAAAATATTTCAGTAAAATTTAATCAAGCTTTTCAGTCCAGCAGTTTGGATTCTTTTGAAGTGAGACTCATAAAGATTTCAGTCTTATCCATTTTTCACAAACAGATGAAAGAAAACTGATAAAGTTTAATCTAATGCCACCTGGGTTTTTCTGCAATGAACAACTGGATTCGATCAGTATCTTTCTATCATATCATTACTGTCATCAAATGAGATCTCCTTTTGAACAGTTTTACAAATAGCAGACTGTAAGATTACTAGTTTCTGATCAATGGCTCATTCCATCTAAACCAGGGGTCCCCAACCTTTGCAACTTTAAGTCTGAAGGACTTCAGCTCCCAGACTTTTCCAGCCAGCAAAGTTGGCTGGAGAAGTCTGGGAGCTGAAGTCCTTCAGACTTAACGTTGCAAAGGTTGGAGACCCCTGATCTAAACTATCATGATATTAATTGTAACAACTTTTTTTATATAAAAAACCCTAAAAATAAATGGTTTTGTCTCATCCTACTGAAATGTAGCTGCAGCTTTCTGCTAAATGCTTGGACTTTTACTGATCATTTCTCAACCTACTTGGTGAAAGTCAAATTTGTGTTTCAAAGCAGAAGAAAACTAGGTTGCTATTCTCACAAAGTGAAGTTAGCCATTCTTTTACTTTTTAATTTATGAGACGATAAGAGAAAGTCAAGTTTTCCAATTTGACTTAAAGAGGTTCCCCCGGAATTTACATGAAAAAGCTTTTATTGTAAACCACAAACATTTAGCAGGGCACTTAAGGAAAATAAAGCAATACCCATCATTGTGGTATCCCAACTACAGCAATTTATCCTTGCATCATAGGCATTTAGTAAACATATTGTTGATGTGGGAATGCTGGATTTCAGTACCAATGTATCATAAGTCTGTACAGCTGCAAGAGAGCTCCAGGTCTGAGAAATACATCATAAGATGCCTCCCCCCCATAACACAATGGGCCCACCTAATTCATTCCCATTGGTAAGTCTTCCTCAGTTCCCCAAAGCTTTTTCTTTCTTTATTCAGAACTAGCCTATAACCCGGTGTTGCCTGGGTATTTATTTATAGAAGGAAAATGTCTGGACCAAATGTAATTTATAATGTTGGATTTTCCCCTTTACCAGAGGGAGTCTCCTTGTGGAGTAGTGTGAAGCTGTTACCATGGCAATTCCACTGCACTC
This sequence comes from Rhabdophis nuchalis, assembly GCA_039707465.1. NCBI lineage: Eukaryota > Metazoa > Chordata > Lepidosauria > Squamata > Natricidae > Rhabdophis > Rhabdophis nuchalis. Next base: position 37,931,682 of record CM077651.1, on the reverse strand, counting down.
CACAGTGAAAGCCATTTTACGGCAGTACAGTAGAATCCATTTTAAAGGGTGTTAGGGGTGTCTTGCCCCCACAGTATTTGTTTCCACAGAGTAAGTCATCTGCGTACCAAGTTTGGTTGAAATTGCTCAAGGCGTTCCAGAGTTATGTTGGAACATTCACACACACATTCATTTTTATAGATAGATAGATAGATAGATAGATAGATAGATAGATAGATAGATAGATAGATGGATGGATGGATGGATGGATGGATGGATGGATGGATGGATGGATGGATGGATGGATGGATGGATGAATAGTTGGATGGATGGATAGATGGATAGATGATAGATAGATAGATAGATAGATAGATGGATGGATGGATGGATGGATGGATGGATAGTTGGATGGATGGATAGATGGATAGATGGATAGATGGATGGATAGATGGATGGATAGATGGATGGATGGATAGATGAATAGTTGGATGGATGGATAGATGGATAGATGGATAGATGGATAGATAGATAGATAGATAGATAGATAGATAGATGGATGGATGGATGGATGGATGGATGGATGGATGGATGAATAGTTGGATGGATGGATAGATGGATAGATGATGGATAGATGGATAGATGGATAGATGGATAGATGGATAGATAGATGGATGGATGGATGGATGGATAGATGGATAGATGGATAGATAGATAGATGGATGGATGGATGGATAGATGGATAGATGGATAGATGATGGATAGATGGATAGATGGATAGATGGATGGATGGATAGATGGATAGATAGATAGATAGATGGATGGATGGATGGATGGATGGATAGATGGATAGATGGATAGATAGATAGATGGATGGATGGATGGATGAATAGTTGGATGGATGGATAGATGAATAGTTGGATGGATGGATAGATGGATAGATGGATAGATAGATAGATAGATAGATAGATAGATAGATAGATAGATAGATAGATAGGGATGGATGGATGGATAGATGGATAGATGGATAGATAGATAGATAGATAGATGGATGGATGGATGGATGGATGGATAGATGGATAGATGGATAGATAGATAGATGGATGGATGGATGGATGAATAGTTGGATGGATGGATAGATGAATAGTTGGATGGATGGATAGATGGATGGATGGATAGATAGATAGATAGATAGATAGATAGATAGATAGATAGATAGATAGATAGATAGGGATGGATGGATGGATAGATGGATAGATGGATAGATGGATAGATGGATAGATGGATAGATAGATAGATGGATGGATGGATGGATGAATAGTTGGATGGATGGATAGATGGATAGATGGATAGATGATGGATAGATGGATGGATGGATGGATGGATGGATGGATAGATAGATAGATAGATAGACAGATTTTTCCTCTTTGCTTTTTCCTTTCAGGAGACACATCTTTCACCATGTTCTCACCTTGGTTATTTTTAAAGAATAAGTGGTTTGTATGTACTGTACATTCTGACTTGGGCACAGCCAGAAGAAAACAACCAAATGCCACAAAATACCCTCTTTCATCATTTGAGAAGAAAAAGGAGGCAGAATGATTTTTCATCCACAAGTTTCCAAACAAAGGCAACACAGCACAAGTAGTCCTTGACTTACAGCAGTTCATTTAGTGACCATTCAATGTTACAATGTTACACTGAAAAAGTTGTGAATAATGTGACCTTTTTTCACAATTACAACCATTGCAGCTCCAGGGTCACATTATCAAAATTCAGACACTTGGCAATTGACTCATATTTATGACAGTTGCAGTGTCCTGGAGTCGTGTGATCACTTTTTGTGACCTTCTGACAAGAAAAATAAATGGAAAGCCAGATTCACTTAACAACTGGGTTACTAATTTAAAAACTGGAATGATTCACTTAACAACTGTGGCAAGAAAGGTCATAAAATTCCCTTCACAACTGTCTTGCTTAGCAACATAAATGTTAAGCTCAATTGTGGTCATAAGTTGACTTATTTATGACGTGTGAAGTCCAAATAATTTTCTTATTCAAGCTAAACAAAGGCTTTAATTCTGAAAGGACTTTTCAAAAAAGATTTAAAAGAATAACTTACTCATCTTTTAAATTGTTGTGTTGATTTAGTTGATTAATAAAAATATTAAGCATATGCATACTTAGATATCTCTACAATGTTTGAGCAACATTGGTTCTCTTTGTAATACAATCCAAATTTATGTATTTTATTATATACCTATATAAATACACCTTTTTGTAGTCAGCTGCAGATTTCATCGGATTCTTAAAGATATCCTAAGGAAGACCATGTGGACTTTACAAAGTGACCGTTGATCACTGGGTAAAAGGAGAACCATATTCCTTACCAAAGATAGGACATGTTTTCTCCTATATGGTTGGAGTCAAATGTTTTTCTAAAATGGATTTAGCATATGCCCCTTGAATCAGATTCAGAGCATCAAGGTCAATATCAGTAGCAGACTTCTTTTGTGGGTTTCAGAGTTCCTGTAATATTCCAAAGGATGCCAGAGATCAACTATTATAAGGAGTTGTAAACATGAGCTGGTATCTCAGACTGGCTCAGCACAGATAGCCTGCTTGTTAGTCACAGAATAAATCCTTTCACAAGGGAAGCATGCTCTGTCACATAGGCATAGAGAGAGATATTCCTTGGCTGGAGATATAATATTTGAATCCTTTTAAAATAAATGAGAACTTCAAAGAAAACAAAAGCGAAAGGCATGCACTGACGTTGGGAAAAGGATTTTAAGGTAAATTGCAAAAAATAATGGTGTCAGGGATTTGCTATTTTTATTTATTTATTTGCATCTGCATCCCAACTTTATTATTTTTATAAATAACTTAAGATGGTAAACCTATCCAACACAGGTCCTACATATAGGCAAGAAAAACCAAATGCACAAGTACAGTATAGGTGGTACCTTGCTCAATAGTAGCAACTGTGAGAGGGATCTTGGAATCCTAGTGGACAATCATTTAAATATGAGCCAGCAGTGTGCAGCAGCTGCCAAAAAAGCCAACACAGTTCTAGGCTGCATAAACAGAGGGATAGAATCTAGATCACGTGAAGTGTTAATGCCACTGTATGGTGCCTTGGTAAGGCCACACTTGGAATACTGCATACAGTTTTGGTCGCCACGATGTAGAAAAGACGTGGAGACTCTGGAAAGAGTGCAGAGAAGGGCAACCAAGATGATTAGGGGACTGGAGACTAAGACATATGAAGAACGGTTGCAGGAGCTGGGTATGTCTAGTTTGATGAAGAGAAGGACCAGGGGAGACATGATAGCAGTGTTTCGATATCTCAGAGGGTGCCACAAAGAAGAGGGAATCAAACTATTCTCCAAGGCACCTGGGGGCAGAACAAGAAGCAACGGGTGGAAACTAATCAAGGAGAGAAGCAACTTAGAACTAAGGAGAAATTTCCTGACAGTCAGAACAATTAACCTCTGGAACAGCTTGCCTCCAGAAGTTGTGAATGCCCCAACCCTGGAAGTCTTTAAAAAGATGTTAGATAGCCATTTGTCTGAAATGGTATAAGGTTCCTGGCCACGCAGGGGGTTGGACTAGAAGACCTACAAGGTCCCTTCCAACTCTGCTATTGTATTATTGTATTATTGTACTTTCCATCTTCTATTTTCCCCACAACAACCCTGTGAGATGGGTTGGGCTGAAATAGTGTGACTGGCTCAAGGTCACCCAGCTGGCTTTCACGACTAAGGTGGGATTAGAAGTTTAAGTTTATTTACATTGCTAGAACCTCTGTTAGGATCACTTGATTACTATTTTCTCTCTGTTGCTGATTCTCTCTCTCTCTTTTTTTTAAACAAATGTAAGAAATGGATGTTATGTTAAGTTTTCATTCATCTGCACTTCACGTTCAGCATGAAGTTATTATTATACCACTTGACACATTGTTTTTCTGTTCTTCCTCATCAGTGTCATCCAGTCATGACTTTTTTTGGGAGGTGCAGAGGTGGGTTGCTATTTTTTTTACTACTGGTTTGGGTTTGGGTTCGGGTTAGTGCCACTTCTGCACATGCAGGTGGGTGGGCAGAGCCTCCCACCGCCGCTGCTACTGGTTCGGCTGAGCTGACCTGACCCGGCAGCAATCCACCTCTGGGGGGTGCCCTTACTTTCAACCCATTCACGGTTGACACACATATATAATTCAATCCTCATTCATTCTCCCATACACACAATCTGTGTCAATGTATTTGTATCCTACTTTTCTATTTTGTGCTCACCCAGCCCTTATTCATTCTCAACTTTCTCTATTCTTGTTTTACTAGTTTTAACTGTTTAATTAAGTGAATAGAATAGAATAGAATAGAATAGAATAGAATAGAATAGAATAACAGAGTTGGAAGCGACCTTGGAGGTCTTCTAGTCCAACCCCCTGCTCAGACAGAAAACCCTATACCATTTCAGACAAATGGTTCTCCAATCACTTTTTTAAAACTTCCACTGTTGGAGCTTCCACAGCTTCTGGGGGCAAGTTGTTCCACTGATTAATAGTTCTGTCAGAAAATTTCCTCTTAGTTCTAGGTTGCTTCTCTCCTTGATTAGTTCCCATCCATTGCTTCTTGTCCTGCCCTCAGGTGCTGCACAAGAAGCAATGGATGGAGAATATAGCGTTATATTCTCAAGGAGAATATAACAGTCTGGCCCTATGAAGGACTGTGTAGGTGACAACCAGCACCCTAAATTGCACCTGGAAGAAACCTAGTAGCTAATGCAGCTCTCAGGGCAGCAAGGACACATGGACATAGTGAGATATGCCTGTTGTTGCTGCTCACCGCCACCACCACATTTTCAACCAGGGTTAGCATCCTGACTTAAACCAGTTTAACCACTCAGCATTCCAGAAATGTGCACATTGGAAAGATTCTGCCTATTTAGCCAATTTCAGTCAAAATAGTTTTAGCCTACCTAGTTCTTAGTTCCTTTCACTCCATGCAATGGGACAGCATCCAATTTTTACTTGCTTCCTTTAACTTTAACTTTCTTTAACCAAGCATTTTATTTATTCTAACACTTGCTTTCCTTTTTTCACATTCCATTCTTACCACTTTCATCAACCTATTTTCAATTCTATATTTGTACAATATAGTTCACAATTAAAGTCCATTGACTTCATAATATACTTTGTCTAGATCAAGACAAAAAATATTCCTACTCACACATTCCTCTAAGATCCATTAAAGAGCAAATATCTGACCTGAAGTCTTCTTGCCTAGCACAAAACTGTATCACACTTCTCAAATGTTGCTAATTGTCACCTCTCAAAAACTTTTAATCAGAATTCTGTGAAACATCTTGTCAGACATACTTTATAAAATTATTCCCTTGTCATTTGCTTTTTCTATTTTTGCCTTCATATAGGGGAAGAATAACAGCATTTGTCTGATCATCAAGCATAGATTCATCCTATGCACATATATTAAACAAGATACACAGTTATTCAACAAGTTATCAATATTCGTATTTTAAGATATCTCAGTAATACTGTCTACACCTGCATTGTTACCATTTTTCATTATTTTCATTGCATTGGTCTCCCTTTTCATCGTATATAGCAGGGATGGCAAACTTATGGCACGGGTGCCACAGGTGGCACGCGGACCCATTTCTTAGGGCATGCGAGGCGTTGCCCTGTCAGCACTAACGTGCATGTATGCGCTGGCCAGCTGATTTAGGCCTTCCTTTGAGGCCGTTTTTCACCCTCTGGAAGCTTCAGGGAAGCTCCTGAAGCCTCTGGAGGTGGGGAGGACGAAAAAAGCGTGCCAAAAGCAGGAGGTCATGCACATAGCATTATGGGTGTGGCACACCCACGCACAACCCCCCTGCGCTCCCCCTGCTTTTGGCACGCGAGCCAAAAAAGGTTAGCCATCACTGGTATATAGCATATGTTTACATTCTATTCTGATATAATATGATGCTGTAAGAGTTGCTTGACAATGAGATAGGTAGTGTATAAATTTAATAAATAAATACAATCATTCCTGTAAAAAGTATGAAACTATCCCTTCCAATATTCCCTCCGTTCAGTTCCATTCCAAATTGTTATCTCTTTCACTCTGAATTCTATTCAGCCTTCTGAAGGTTCCTTTTTAATCTTTTTTCCATCCCTTTCAAAAAAAACAATTTCTATTAAACTTACTATATACTTTCTCTGCTGATAGTAATCTTAATACTCTTTTTCAGTGTATTATCTACCACTATCTTATTTTTTCTATTCATATTATACTGCATCTTTCTTTGATCCTCATTTTTTTGGGTAGCAGTCATTCTTTTATATGTTTCCATCAACAGGCTCATTCACCTCATCATTCCATCAAACATTGCTCATCTCATTTCTTAGCCAAGGCAGTCAGCGTTATCCAAAGCCAAAGCCATTTTCAGGTCATATGGCCAACACAGAACCAAAGTGGTACCTATTTATCTATTCACATTTGCAGATTTTCTGACTACTAGGTGGGGAGGAGCTGGGGCAAGTAATGAATTACACAGCACTTGGGTCTTGAACCCAGGATGTCAGTTTTCCATCTGACAAGCTCAACATCTTTAACCATGAGTCATGTTGCCCCTTATTATTCATACTTGGCATTAATGTAATTCTACAGAATTCTGTGGAACTCTACAAGATTTCCTAAGTACCTTTCAGGTACTTATTACTTTTCAAGTCGAGGTTTCCATTGATATTGTTGGGAGATTAATCTATCTCCCAAGCACTTTTTCATTCAGGGCTTCTGTTATGTTCTCAACCTACGCACAGACACTCAGTCTGGGGAACCAAGGTTGACCCGGAGGTTTGTGAAACTCTGTAACAGCCAGTTGCGTCTGATTGGCCGAGACGCGGCTGGCCGGGCCAGACTTTCTGTCTGGCTCAGGTTTTTCCCGCTTTAGGAAATCCTATAAAAAGCTATCAAAGTGGGGAAGTCTTGTTGCACTGATCTCTTGTTGTTCCTGTATATAGTTCTTGCTGTTTGCAATAAACCTGTTCAATGACTAGCCTGTCTCGGACTGAATTCCTGCAAACTTAACAGCTTCTACATTTTTTCTCCTGAAGTTATTCTAATTTTATTCTCATTTCTCTCACTTGTTCCTTTTCATTTATCTTCATTCTTTCATTCTCAATCTTTTGCGAGAGTCATTTTAACTCTATGAAGTAATGCTCAGCCCACAGTAGAAATAACTTTCTGGAATTTATATGATTCATTAATTCTCTCAAATCTTCATTGTAATCAAATCAATCATGATTTTTTAATTAATTTCCCATGCATTACATGAATAGACTGAGATTTAAATCATGTATTTAAAATAAACAGATCTTTGAAATTGATGTGTACCAATTCACCAACTCTTTCTTAGTTTCTGAATAGTCTCACTTCATCTTCATTTATTGTTCTTATCTATCCATTCATGTCAACCAACAGAATCATTTTCTTCCATTGATTCAAAATGATGGGTAATTTCCTCATAAACCATTCCTTTTTTAAAACATTTTTGCCATTATTAGACTGTAATGTCTAACATCAACTACAGTAATAAATTGCTAGTTTTCTACATATTCACCTTAATATAGATAACCCAGATTTATACTTTCTGACATACATTCTTTTCCTTCATAATTAAATCTACACCTTTATTTTTCAATTCCACTTCATAAGTTCAGATCATTGTCTGATCTGATTCATATGGATTGGAATGAATCTATTACATCCTTCCCTTTCTCTACATCCTTCTTTCACAGAGATACCACCGTGTCTATTTTTAGTTTCTTTCGTGTAATTTGTTAGTTTATGCTCTGGACTGATTATCCTTCTTGAAGTTCAAGTTCAACTTCCATATATGATGGTGGTCATCAGACTGAGTCATAGAAATTGCCTTCTGCCATCTTTCATGGCTTTGATCAATTGACATTTTCACTTAACTTAGGAAGTGTATATTGGTTAACATATCTGTGCCATGGGAAGCTTTTGCTACTAACATTAAGAATATGTGCTTTGTTATATTTTGATAGAAACACAACCAAATTTCAATTTTGTCTCAACATACTTGTGCTACTCTGTGGAGGCTTAGCAGAAATACACTCAAAATTCAGAGAGCTTAAAATATTTATGGAAATCATTTAATAATATCCGATTGGATTTCTTTTTCTTTCTTTGTTTCACTTTTTCATTTAAATGATAGAAAATTGGCATCTCAAAAAGAGTATTCCATTGTTGGCACCAATGCGATACCATTTGGAGAAAGGTATTGGCCAAGATCTTAATGTGTGAGCAAATAGCTATGAATAGTGGTATTCCTTCTAATAACTGGGCTCAAAGCCCTGGGAAGGAATGCTTACTTATTTCTACGCCAGAAATGAACAGCAGGAAATGAAAGGAATAATCCAGATTTTGGCAATATTTCTCTTATTGCCCCATCGTTTTTCCTTTTCACTTTTGTTTTTAAAAAGTCTAAATTTGAATTCTTAAACATGAGGGGTTTCCCCCCTTTCGTTACACAAGATTATGAACAGTTTATTAATGGGAACAGAGAAAAGGAAACAGACATTGTTAGTTAAATCAAAGAATTTCTGGGGGTTTAAATGTGTGAAAATTTGCCTTCAAACTCCCTGCTTTTATTTGGATTGCTCATTCTGAAGGTAGTTTCTCTCATCTTGCTCAACTTAGGTTTTCTTTAATTTTCTTTTTTTACTTCATTTTTAATAAGCCTTACATGAGGACTACATTGGCACACCTTTTTTTAACAAGGCTATCTGCAAAAATCACCTAAAATGTTCCTTCTCCCCACTTTCAAAATTAGCACATTGTCCTGGAAGTTGGAACACATGTCTGCTTATCAGCATACCAAAATATAGTGCATATGAGAAATATGGAAAAATCTACTTGAAAATGTCAGAATGAAAAAGGTGAAAATTAAAAAGTATTTAAAAATCTTTCAGCCTCATTCACAGTTGGTTTGATAGTTTGATGCAGGACCCCATCAGGTACATGGAAAAAGACACAGAACAGTGAAGGAGACCATAACTTTATACCCTTGTTCCTTTTCTTTTCAACTTTAAGCATCAGCGCAATTTTCAGTCCTAATCTAAGGACTTCTGTGGAGCCATAGCCTGGAGCAAAAATCCCAGCAAATTCTATGGCATCTGATGCCAAGGAGCAAAATTCTTGATCTGGAACACATGGCACCAATAGTTGACACGAAGAAAAGAAAATTAAAACACATGCAAAATGTCAAACTAGAAAGAAAGTTTATAAAATATATCAGTTGTATAACAATATTCCCTGTATGATTAAAAATATTTCATTATATTTGTCCAATTAATGAAATTAATGTTTCCTTCAACTGTTATATTTAAGAATCTCAATACATCAAAAATTCTGTATATTGAAGAATAGAATGTAGGCTGTTAATTTGTCTGTTATAGTATTGATGGATTTTTTCCCCTTTCTGAAAACTCTTATTTGATAGTCATCTCTTTTGAACTCTGATGGACATTGCGGCATAGGTTTTCCTTGACGTATTATTGCAACTGAGACCAAAAGTCAGTTGCACCCAATTTTATGAATTTTTGCTATGTTTGTTAAGTGAATCACTGCAGTTGAGTGAATCATGTGGTCATATTTTCAAGATGGCGGTGCGCTTAGGCACAGCGGCTTTGAGCTCCTGGTGCCACAGTAGAGTTAGGCAAAAACTAGTCTATACCCGCAGGGAGTTATTAAGTTATTATTAAAGATTGGATCTTCTAGTCAACTCGATATTACCAGCGACTTCCAGCAGTCTCATAATATACCGAGTGACATAGTAAGACTGCCAGGCTCTCCATGGATCATTGTTTGGCCTAGGAGGCAGCGAAGAGAGCCGAAGCAGAAGCAGGGATGCAGAGCAGGTTTGCTAGTTCGATTACAGAAGCAGCCTCACAGACCAGCATTACCAAGCATTTCCTAACCAACTCTAGATCCTTTGTCCACAAAACCGATGAACTAGAGCTATGGATGGCAGCGAATAAGCTCATTCGTGACTGCTGTGTGATGATCATCACAGAGACCTGGCTTCATCCACTTGTACCGGATGCGTCTGTGGAGCTAACTAACCACACCACACACCGCTTTGACAGAAACAACTCTGGTAAAAGCAAAGGTGGGGGACTGTGTATTTACACACATAATAACTGGTGTACTAACAGTAGAGTTGCTTGTACACACTGTTCTGCAGACATGGAATTCTCAACTGTCATTTGTCGGCCATTTTATTTACCTAGAGAGATTTCTGTTATAGTTATCACTGCTGTCTATATTCCACCTGATGCAAATGTTAGCACAATGCTCAAACCAATTTCATTGTAATTTTATTTTATTTTATTGCAATGACAAGATTATTATTATTATTATTATTATTATTATTATTATTATTATTATTATTATTATTATTATGTGAATCTGTCTTTCTTTCTTTTTTTGCTTGTTGGAAGCTGGCTAGGAGGATCACAAATGGTGATCACATGACCCTGAGATGCGGCAAATTTTGCAAATACATGCCAGTTGCCGAGCAACTGAATTTTAATAATGTGGCCCTGAGGATTCTGTGATGATCATAGGTGTAAGGACAGTTGTAAGTCACTTTTTCTCACAACCAAAATCTATAGCAAAATGTAGGTTTAACAAACTTTGGAAAAATATTTTACACCACTATCTATGCAAATAATCCAGGGGTGAAATGCTATCAGTTCGGACCAGTTTGCTCGAACCGGTAGTTAAAAATGCTACTGGTTCGAGCAAACTGGTATTTCCAATGATCAGCTGGATGACGATCAGTTGTGACGCGTGATTTATATTAACTAGAATTGTCAGATTTCCTGCTTTCTAGCTAATCTAAATCGCATTCCCCCGCCTGCTGTTCTACTTACTTTTGCAGGCTTCAAAATGCTCCTTTTTTAGCACTGTGAGGGCACACCTCAGGCACATATGTGCGCAAAGCGCCCGCTCAGTAGCAGACTCACTGAATCGGTAGCAAACTTCAGAGGATTTCACCGCTGAAATAATTTAACTTTATAGTAGGCAGCAATAGACCGACTCGCTCCCAGGGAGAGGGTCATCTCCGGGTGCCGTCGACCGGGCAATGGCGGTTGGCGGCTCCCAGGGGAAGGGCCTTCTCTGTGGTGGGCCCTACCCTCTGGAACGGCCTACCTCCCGATCTCTGTACCATCTCAGATCTCCGCTTGTTCCGCCGGCACTTAAAAACTTACTATTTTCATCTGGCCGGCCTAGCATGAGCTACTCTGCACCCTACTGTTTTATAATCAAATCAAAGTTTTAATTTATAGGTTTTAAATTTAAATTTATTTTAAGCAGGGTATTGATTTAATTTAGTTACTATTTAGTAATATTTTATATTTATGTATATTTATCTTAAATCTCTGTTCGCTGCCCCGAGTCCCTTGTGGTGAGATGGGTGCGGGTTACAAATGTGAATAATACATAAATAAATAAATAAATAAATAAATAAATAAATAAATAAATAAATAAATAGGCATCATTTACATTTGCTTTCTTTTCCCCATCTCTTCTGATAATTCCCCAAAATATTTTTTACTTTTGTCTGTCCCTTCAGAGGAAATATCTTCTTCTCAAACTGATTGTGCTCCAAATACAATCGTACTTTCAGATTAAACTTTTTAAGGATATTTGATAATAAAATGATCAGCATAAAGGTCCACTTGCTCAATGTATATAATACAAAACCAATTCCTCGGGGAAATAAAACTGTCAGATCCATTTGGACTCAAACTGTGTATGTTATACTAAAAATAAACTTGAAGTTCCTTCTGAATGTTCCTAGGGTACGTGCAACTCCCCCAGGTCATCCAAAAATTAGACTTACACACAGCATGGCTTTCATTCTTCTCTATAAACCTTTAAAGATTTCTGTTGCTATAGACCAATGATGAACAACTTCTTTGTCAATTAGTCTTAGCATTTATTGTTGCAGTTGTGTGTGTTAGAGCTGGGGTCCCCAACCTTTGCAACTTTAAGTCTGAAGAACTTCAGCTCCCAGACTTCTCCAGCCAGCTTTGCTTTGCTGGCTGGAGAATTCTGGGAGCTGAAATCCTTCAGACTTAAAGTTGCAAAGGTTGGAGACCCCTGGTCTAAAATCATTTGACTATCGGTAGGCCCAAAGATTATTAACAGCTAATCTGTATGTATTTCTTCTCCATTCTTTATGCTGCTTCTCAGATCCATATTTTCAAATGGTCATGAAAATTAACTTTAGATTATAAAGTAAGTAAGAATTCTAAGTTATTTGGATAGAAAATCTTGTTTAGATTCTACACAATATTTGATTGTTGTGAGTGGGTTCTTTGGGGAAATGGTACAGTCCATCAATCAACAGACTTCCTTACATTTCCATAGAACAACTTCTTTGTCAATTAGTCTTAGCATTTATTGTTGCAGTTGTGTGTATTAGAGCAGGGGTCCCCAACCTTTGCAACTTTAAGTCTGAAGGACTTCAGCTCCCAGAATTCTGGGAGCTGAAGTCCTTCAGACTTAAAGTTGCAAAGGTTGGGGACCCCTGTGTTAGAGTATGGAGGGCAGTTGCAAAAGCAAAGCAACGGTGCAGAGTGCGACCATGAAACACACTGGTATAGCCTCTTTTTTTCTCCCTTGAACCCCTGCAAAACTGTGGGTTTTATTTACCTTTTAACATTTTTAAAACCATCTAAAGGCTCCTGTTGTATGTTTTGTGTTCATTCTACATTAAAACAGCAAAAAGACCCTTAGATTACCCAACTCTGCTGTCATCCTTTCAAAACATCTTTTTGCAACATCATCAAAGTTCTTTTTTGAGGTCCATCATTTTGATTCAAGAAATTCATTCAAGTTGGAGTAAAAGTTTCCAAACCTTCATAAAATAAAAAAAAACTGTAACAAAGGAAATCCCTCCTCTACCTCATTCATGGATAATTGCAATTTTGCCATCAGCTATGAAGCGACCTGACCACCTCTGGGTCTCCGTACATCAGTATGTGTGGACTCCAGCCACCAGATGTTTCTGCTCTATACAAGTGATTATGAACATGAGTCTATAGAAAGATTTTTTCGTGTATGAAATCTGTGAACCAGTGGCTCAAAAATCTTGTAGTTTTTGCAACATGAACTTCCCAGGAAAAAGTAGCCCATCGTCTAAAGCAGTGCTTATCAACCTTGGCAACTTTAAGATGTGTGGATTTCAATTCCCAGAATTGAAATTCACAGAATTTCCAACCAAGATGAACTGGTCCACACATTTTAAAATTGCCAAAATTGAGAAAGCCTGATTTAAAAACTAAGTATCTACTAGTTGGAAATGTGTTTCTGTTCTTCACAAGGACAGTATTTTTAGTGCCTGAAATTTTTTTATCCATGAGGATAACAATGTGAAATTAAAATATGTTTAAATGCATGTGAAATGCAATTATTTTTTTAAAAAAACAATGTAAACTAGAATTTGAATAATTGCTGAGACTCACTATAAATTGCCCTTTATCTAATTAGATATTTGTTTTACACTTTTCTAACTATGTGTTAAATATCTCCATCTGCAACAAGCAAAAGTGCCTTCGTTCTTTCAAAAACCATAAATAGTGACTATAATAATATCATTCAAAAAATAACTTTATCCATCTGTTCCCAGACCTCCAAATTCACATAATGACAACAGTACCAGATTTGAGGATATGGAGAAAGAAATCCTGAGAGAATGAAGGCAAGAGAAAAAGAATGTATAGATAGAAAATAAGCTGTGATACCTCCTAGTTTCAAAGTGGAGAATAATCATGCACAAACTGTTATGCAATCTAACAGATAAGAACATAATGTTCTCATAATGCAAGTGTAAGGACTGTAACAGCCACTGTGTCGAACAGAAATGCAGGAGATTAGCAGAGTGCATCCAGGAACAGCATCTAGTAATCAGAAGACATCATGAAAACTCCTTACTCTCCCAACACATAGACAATCACAGTTTCAAATAAGAAATTGTTAGCACCTTACACAGCTAAATCCAAAAAACTAGGGAATTTCTGGAAGCCTGGCTTTCAGACAAAACAGTCATTAATAAACACATAAAGATAAACCATATTCACAACTTTCAAAAGACACAATAAAAAAGCTAAGAAGGAAACAAAAAGACCAGACCCCATTCTCTCCAACAGCCAATACTGAGAAAAGCAGGGATTAACACCAGGCAAACAAGGCAGGCAATAATACCCTAATCAAGGAGAAAACCACAAGCCCATCAGCACTAGCAGGGGAAGCTGTTATATATAATCAGAGAGCAAAACGTATACTCGCTAGTACTGATGTTTTTGCTGTAACACACTTTGGGGTTTTGTTTCACTCTGAGAAGGCAACCCACATCATCATTTTATTCTTCATTGGACAATTTGTCCCAGAAAGAACTCTAAAAACTTGGAGTGTGTAGTGGAATGGTGCCGGAGGAGTTCTGCCACTAAGACTGCAGCAAACAAGCGAGGAAGAGCTTCCAACTCAAAGTCACAAGTGAGCAAATTTAGCAGTAGTCCCATGACATGTGGAAGCTGCAAACCTTGAAGTAACTGCCTGACAGACAAGATTTGCTGAGACAGAGCCAAGGGGGAAGGAGAGTGTGGAGACACAGGAGGAGTACAACCAGCATCTGCAAAACACCTGAAGTAAGCCAAGTCCTTGCATTAGTCCAGACAGAATTTTATCAAGCAATTCCAGAAAGAGAAGATTGTGAGTGCTGGGGCAGAAAGAGAAAAAGCTCTTATGCTACAAATCTTTAGAGAGTGAGTAAAAAGGACTTTCAGATCTAAATGGACCGTGTTTGGCTTCAAGAGCTGAAAACATAAGGGGATATATATATGTCCCCTTATGTGGAATATATATATATATAATTGTTTCCACAACACCTTGTTAAGGCCCCAATTAAGGGAGGAAGCACACTGCTTTTCCTTTTCTGCCTTTCGGCTCATCACCAGAGACCATCTAATAATAATAATAATAATAATAATAATAATAATAATAATAATAATAATAATAATAATAATAATAATAATAATAATAATAATAATAATAATAATAATAATAATAAATTTAATTTATAGACTGCTCCCTCTCCCCGGAGGGACTCGGGGCGGTGCACAGGGGAATTAAAAAACATACAAACATAAATACATCATAAATATATAAAAATCAAATTAAACAATTTATCCCTGTGCTAAAAAACCTAGAATCCTAAAAACTAAACCCCTTAAGAAGCCAATTAAAACAATTTATACATTCAGACTAAAAGCCCAAGAATTCCATTGTGTAATTTTTTTTATATGTGTGTTACGTTTTTGAGCTGATCAATAAATAAGTCAAGGAGACTAGTATAGATCTATTTCGAGCTTATTAGCTCTCATCAGCTAGCCATACCCTTACTAGGATTCGAACCAGGGCTATATTAACTGTTAGGCAAATGCCTTACCACTTGAGCCACCAGGTTCTCTTCCTGCTCAGCTGAGACAGGAGGATAAGTATATGGTTGTGTCACAACATTTATTTATTGATCAGCTCAAAAACCTAACACACATATATAAAAATTACACAACGGAACTCATGGCTTTCTGTCTAGATGGTCCCTGGTGATGAGCCGAAAGGCAGAAAAGAAAACAGTATGTTTCCTCCCTTAATTGGGGCCTAACAGGGTGTTGTGGAACAAAGTATATACTTATCCTCCTGTCTCAGCTGAGCAGGAAGAGAACCTGGTGGCTCAAGTGGTAAGGCATTTGCCTAACAGTTAACACAGCCCCGGTTCGAATCCCAGTAAGGGTATGGCTAGCTGATGAGAGCTAAAAAGCTCGAAATAGATCTATACTAGTCTCCCTGACTTATTTATTGATCAGCTCAAAAATGTAACACACTCTCACACACACACACACGAATGAAATAAGAGATATAGGAAGACATAGAAACAGGACATAGCTATGGAGATGGAAATTCATAGAGTCAATAAAGCCAAGTAGTTCTAGTAAATGTAGATCAATACAGTAAGATAACTTTGGATTGAGATAGGCAGTGGAGAAATAAATATACAAAAAGTTAGTATTAGCATTAAATATAAGAATATACTTGCAAATCTTTCATTCTTTTATAATAAAATTATTTGGGGGTCAAAAACAAACCTAAATCTTGTGTATGTGATCTCTATGAGATTAAGAAAATCCTAGGCTCATCTTTTTGCATGCTAATTGCGTGTAGGATTTAAGAGTTCTGCAGTGAAATTTAGAATCTTTATTTTATTCAGAAATATACACACTTTCTAGAAAGAGAAGCTTTCACTATATGGACAGTGTTTCTTGACAGTATTCCTCCCCCCCCCACCCCCAGGCAAATGCAAAGATGTGTCTACACCTGTGAAGATCAGAATAATGCAAGCCACGGCATTCCCTCTGATGTTCTATTGAAGTGAAAGTTAGGAAAAGAATGGGATGCATTTGAACTGTGGTGTTGGAGAAAAATCTTGAGAATACCGTGAACAAATTGATGGATCAACTCAGAATTCTTACTCGAGGCAAAAATGACCAGGCTCAAATGATCCTTCTTTGGACGAGAAGGAGGAGAAGGAGGAGGGGGAATGGGAGAGGGGAGGGGGAGAAGAAGGAGGAGGAAGAGGAGGAGGAGAAGGAGAAGGAGAAGAAGAAGAAGAAGAAGGAGGAGGAGGAGGAGGAGGAGGAGGAGGAGGTGGTTATAACAATAACAATAGCACTTATATACCACTTTACAGTCCTTCCTAAATGGTTTACAGCAGGGATGTCCAAACTTGGGAACCCTAAGAGTTATGGACTTCAACTCCCAGAATTCCCCATCCAGCCATGCTGGCTGGGGAATTCTGGGAGTTGAAGTCCACAACTCTTAAAGTTCCCAAGTTTGGACACCCCTGGTTTACAGAGTCAGCATATTGCACCCAACAAACTGGGTCCCCATTTTACCCACTTCGAAAGGATGGAAGGCTGAGTCAACTTTGAGCCTGGTGAGATTTGAACTGCCAAATTGCAGTCAGCAGAAGTAGTGCAGTACTGCACTCTAACCACTGCACCATCCCGGCTCATAATAAGTGTAATATGGGGAGATTTGAAAAATCGGGTTAGGAAGAGACTGAAGAAAATCTATATGTTCATTAGAAGTAAAAAAAATGATGGCATATAATAATAAAAAAATGGCACAAGTTTAGATCCATTTACACAGAACCTAACAGAAATAAAAATGAAAGATCTCCATAAAAAATGGAAATCCTTAAAAGGCACATTTATATTTGAAAGGAAACTCATCTTTATGGGTGTTATAGCTTTTCTTTCATACTAGAATAGATGGTAATTCATGAAATCAATAGTACTTACCTGTCAAACGTTGCATTTACAACCAAAGTGGTAAATACTGTAGTTTATGACACCTAAATGTCTTGACATCGATCAGTCTAAAACAGGGGTCTCCAACCTTTGCAATTTTAAGTCTGAGGGACTTCAGCTCCCAGACTTCTCCAGCCAGCTTTACTGGCTGGAGAAGTCTGGGAGCTGAAGTCCTTCAGACTTAAAGTTGCAAAGGTTGGAGACCCCTGGTCTAAAATCATTTGACTACCGGTAGGCCCAAAGATTATTAACAGCTAATCTGTATGTATTTCTTCTCCATTCTTTATGCTGCTTCTAAGATCTATATTTTCAAGTGGTCATGGAAATTAACTTTAGATTATAAAGTAAGTAAGAATTCTAAGTTATTTGGATAGAAAATCTTGTTTAGATTCTACACAATATTTAATTGTTGTGAGTGGGTTCTTTTGGGAAATGGTACAGACCATCAATCAACAGACTTCCTTACATTTCCATGAGACTTTTATTTTAAAAAAACCTACCTTACTAACTTCTACATTAAGATTTATTACTAACTTGTTCTGATTCCGTCCTTAACACGACTAATCACTAAACTGACTACTTCTTGGCTGCTCGCCCGAACTGACGTTGAGCAGGCCTGAAGCTTCTTGACGAAAGAATACACCACGACTGGACACACACGAAAGCTCTGACTCTGAGAATTATATGTTGTTCCCTGCAACCCTTCCCTTAACAGAGACTTTCTTTTAAAGCCTCTTGGGAAGAGCCGGTCAATTAGGCAGCTGAGACTGATTACCTCCTCCGGGTTCGTCTCTCTTGCAATTGACGCTGCCTTCTCTCGATCCTTCTTAGCCTGACATCAGGGGCAAACTGGGTTTGATCCTCACCAGTACACCAAGCCCCAGGTGCCTCCTGATGCCTAGCCGGGCTCTCTCCTCTCTCACTCTCGGCCTCCTCCTCTAGACCAGACTCATAGGACTCCTCACTAGAGGAGTCCATTAGCAGCTCATCCGGAGCCGGCTGGGCCACAACACTAACCCTATGCTATTTTATACTATACCATATGTCTATGGGTATATCTCAGTGCTCAACAAAGCTGTTCTCTTTTGTGGCTTGAGTTTAGACCAAAGTCTTTAGCTACCATTTAGCCACCTTCCAGTTGGCTTCTGTTGCTATCAGTGGTTGTTCTAAACTGCCATTGAGACATTGGCTTGAGTTCCTCAGTCTGTATTGGGGTGAGAAAAGGAAAGTGTTTTACTTTTGGAATGGTGAAACCTCTGGGCTCTTTTTTAGCTTGTTTGTTGAAGTCCAAACCGGCTCTTCTTTTATCATCAGTTGTCTATTGAGCTGACAGCTGTTTCATACCCTCGGCTGTAAATTCTTTCCTTTCTGATGTCCCATATGACACAAATCTTCTGGCAAACACACCCACACTCTGGTGCTCTCAGCATTTTCCTTTTATGATTGCAAACCAGGTGTGGTGCAATGGTCTTTGGGCTTCCTTAACATCTCAGGGGAAACATCCAAGGAAAGGAAGAGCTTATTCTGGTACCTGCAAGGCTTTCCTTCCATGGTTGTAAATGTCTATATTGCCCACATATTGGGGTTGATGATTGGATTAACTGTCTCTTTATTTATCCTCTTTATATTCCCGCAGGTTGCGAGAAGCACTGAGAGGATTAGATTCTTTGATGTTGCTTACTTCTCAAAGTAAGTTTCATAAGTGTACTAAAACTTAGTACATGAAAAGAGAGTTGTGGTCTTTTGGGAATTTTTGTTGTTGTATGGTCTGTAAAGGATGTTTTATTTTAATATAAGATAAAAATACAGCTGAGCCCTCTGGATGTTTTATTCATCATTCGGTTTTGGTGTTTGCATCACTGTGTATATTTTTAGAAAGTGAAAAACCTAGACTCTGCTATTAAAACAGAATCTAACAAAGAAGATCACGGTTTCAAACAGTTGCTATGACCAATAGAAACATCGTTATCTGCTGAACAAAATGACTGAGTTTAAGAAATGATAGCATGAACAAACATGTTCCTTAGTTAAACTTCAGCTTTATAATGTAATTGTAGCAAAAAATTAGACTGTGATTTGCACAATATACCAGCTTCTTTTGAAATGGTAATCAGTTTGCTGCTGGGCACTAGAC
The DNA here is from genome assembly GCA_039707465.1 of Rhabdophis nuchalis. Taxonomy (NCBI): domain Eukaryota; kingdom Metazoa; phylum Chordata; class Lepidosauria; order Squamata; family Natricidae; genus Rhabdophis; species Rhabdophis nuchalis. The sequence continues at coordinate 37,912,105 of CM077651.1, read as the reverse complement.
AATACATTAAAAACAGAGAGTGAAAATAAACCCCATTGCTGTAGGGTCTTTACGCTCCTTAAAAAGTGCACTGATGCTTGTCCTGCTGAGCTTGTGAAATCTGATTTGGCCGTTGGACATGTTCCCCTTGCTGCAATTTATGTGAATTTATGTGCCCAGTAACAATAACTGCTGTATTTTTTGTCTGAATCGAAACCAAAACATGTACAAATCCTCAAAATTTAACCTGAGTGTCCAAAGCAGGAGGCACAAGCTAATAATTGTATGATGGAGCAGAGAAGGATAGGAAGGGGGAAAGGCAACTCTAGTGAAAGCAGTATTTGTTTTAGGATTTATCTTTACCTTTTCAGATCTTTTTACAACAGATCTGCTGTGGTAATCTGTATGATCTGGTGAACCTTTCTGTGTCCTAAACAATAGTGCACATATCCTAAACAAACAATCTGTCACACATGCTTGCAGTTGCCACTAAATTATTATTCTGATGATTATTGATCAAAGTTGCACCACAAAGTGGGAAAAATGGCATAAAAGGCCCTGTTCCTGGGTCTTGACAAATGATACTCTTTCATAGATGGCACCTCTAACTTTTCTTTCTTTCTTTCTTTCTTTCTTTCTTTCTTTCTTTCTTTCTTTCTTTCTTTCTTTCTTTCTTTCTTTCTTTCTTTCTTTCTTTCTTAAATTTATCGGACACCCATCTTACTCCAGGGTAACTCTGGGGGGCTTACAATCATAAAAGACAAACACATACAGTATATAGTAAACACATTAATAAATTAATACTAGAAAATGATGTGATCCAATTACAGAGTGGGGACAGGGGAGATGGGATCTGTTGTTAATTGACCACCTCCTCTGTGATGCTCCCCTATTGGGATCCCAAACTAACTTCTAGGTCCTCTTCTTAGATAGGTCCATTTTCATCCAAAAGTCATCTTAAATCATTCCTAGTAATAGCTCCCATTTATAACTGGGGAGCATGCTGCCAAAGAGTCAGCTTTGGCGATGAAACCAGCTGTCCATCATCAGGTATAAAAAAGTTCTGCTGAGTCAGAATGCCATCTGTGGGACAATTCTGGGTCTATCACAGTCTGGAACCAGCCTGTGGGCCATGTGTTTGAAACATCTGTTTTAGAAGGAGATCGGGCTTAAATGACTGGAATGATATGGAAAAGGAAATGTATTAGAAAAAGGACTTGAAAGTTTGAATAAGATTGTTAGAAAGGCGGCATATAAGAATGTATAACCCACAAATAACTTTTTGCCACTTTTTCTTTCTCGTGTATTTATTGCAGATCACTGTATCCTGAGCAGTATCATTGGAAAACTTCTTTTTCCTAACATATTCCTGTAGGTTCAGGGTCCACTTTTCAGATCATTGAATGCCACTTTGCATGGTCAGCTGTGTCTCCAGGGTGCAGGCTCACAGCTTATATATCTTTGTTGATGGCATCTTGCCATCTCTGTTTTGGACGCTCACGAGGTCGCCAGCAATTGACTTCTAGCTAGTAGGCAGTCTTGGCAATGGTGGAAGGTGCTACTCTCTGGACATGTCCATACCAGCAGAGCCGGCCTTCTCTCCTCTTTGAAAATTTCCAATTGATCATTTTTTGCTTTAATTATATTTTCCCCCTTCAAAATAAAGATGGAAATAGGAGTGGTGCCTTAAGAAGGTAAACTGCTTCAATTTTAGCTGTTAGATCTTTAATTCTTAAATTGGCCAAAAGTCACAGCATCAAAATTTGGACAAATGGTGGTGATATGATTTGGGGCTACTGACTAGGCAAATTATGAGTGGATTTAAGGGAATTTTGCTTTCCAAAACCTTTCTGCTCCCATTTTTATCCTTATCCTTATATTCTGAAAACAAACAACTTTGCTCCATCCTATGATGTCATCAGATTCCTGGTAATATCACATAGTAAAACCCTTGTAAGAGGGAAGAAGCCAGGAAACAGATACCATGAGAAATACTAAAATGACTTTATTGATATTGGCTAAAATAACAGAAGGGACAAGGTGGCTCAGTGGCTAAGACACTGAGCTTGTCGATCAGCAGTTTGAATCCCTAGTGCTGTGTAATGGAGTGAGCTCCCGTTACTTTGTCCCAGCTTCTGCCAACCTAACAGTTCGAAAGCACGAAAAAATGCAAGTAAAAAAATAGGAACTACCTTTGGTGGGAAGGTAAACAGTGTTCCTTGCGCCTTTGGCATTTAGTCATGGCGGCCACATGACCACGGAAATGTCTTTGGACAGCGTTGGCTCTTCAGCTTTGAAATGGAGATGAGCACCACCCCATAGAATCAGGAAGGCAGAGGCGTAGCGTAGGGGGTGCAGGGGGGGCCGGCCGCACCGGCCGCAACATCTGGGGGGGCGCGCTCCAGAGACCCAACTCGGAAGCTCTCCTCCGCGGGTCTCTGGAGTTGGCGGCAGCGGCGCCTGGGCGCTCCTGGGCCGGCGAGAGTCGGGGAGCGAACAGCGGCCAGTAGGGGCCAAACCCTCCCGGGCCATCCCCTGGCTGAGGCCAGTGCCGGCTCCTCGCACCCGCCAGCGCCACCCGAGGGGGCCAGGCGAGACTTAAAGGCGCAGGTCTTTTGAAGCAACGGCCATGCGGAGTCCCTGGAAGACTCCTCCGTTCCGAGCCAGCCAGAGGAGCGGCGACCTGGGCCCCACGGCGGCCCGGGAAGACCCTCTTGCCCCGGCTTTCGGGCCGTCGCCCTCCGTAGAAAGGAGTGTCGGGTGTCCCAGGCCCGCACCACGCAAAGGGCGCCCGCTTCTCCCCAAGGCGAGGCAACGAGTGTCGGACCCGGATGGCCGAGCCCTTTGGGCAGCGGCTGCCCGCCGGATCCTCGCGGGAGGTGCGTGGGCTCAACACCACAAGAAGAGCTGCCTCCCCCGAGTGCTAAAATCCACGGGTTAGGGGGCGCAAATTACTTGCCTTGCCCCGGGTGCTGACAACCCACGCTACGCCACTGCAGGAAGGACTAGCATGCATGTGCGAGAGGAATCTTTACCTTACAATAACAGAACCTTGAAAGTCTAACAGAATCTTTTTTTCTACCTCTTATACCAAAGAGAGTAGAAGCAGAACAATTTCTTTCTTACACTTTCCTGATTTCCCCTGCTGAGCTCATTTTCTTACTGATGGTTGCCACACATTTCCCTCAAAGTTCTCTACATAATCTGCTATAAGTAATCAGCAGCAGTCTCCAACCCACATAAAAATATCCACCCTTAAAGTAAACAAAGTATGGAAAGCATGCAGGCAGGGGGTTTAGAAGTTCTTGAGCCACATACTCAAGAGAGAAAGAGAAGCAGAGTTTAGAATGGAAAGATCAGCAGTATCTTGACTCACTGTCCTATAGCAATGCATTGATTTTTTTCTGGATTCTACTCCCCCTCTGTAGTTCCCAATCATCCCCGCCCTCTTGGCTTAACTTTGTTTTGTGTATTGAGAGAATACACGATTGCATTAGTTTATAAGAAGAAACACAATTCAGTTTTATAGTCCAAGCAGCTTATTTTCAGGATCCCAAGTGCTTGATAATTAATTTTTCACCTCCATCATCAACTATCTTCAAAGGAAATATAATGAACTGATAGGCTGTGCCAGGATGAATCATGCTAGACATTAGATTTGGCAGATGTTCTTACTAGTTAATATCCTTACTCACAACTGGCAAATGCCAATTTTTCTAATTCAGTGATGACATGATTTTAGTAATTGTTTATCCACAGAAAAGACATCTGTCAATAATTACATATGATGTCATCATTCTGTTTACTGATTATTTATGGAAAAAGACTCTACTTCACAAGAGTGTTCCAGGAAATCAAATGTGTTTGGTTTTGGATATATGGATAAGACCCTATTAATATTATTTTATAGGCCTAAGAGACTAATGTTCAAGATGCTTTATGCTGCTTATTCTCTTTTTCTGCAAATTCATCAACATGAGTGATCGAGGAACTTATTCGTTTCAGCAGAGGAGACTGTAGGGACATTTTGTCCTTTCCTGATCTATAGTTTGCAGCAATTGAGTTCCCAGTGCATACCTTACAGCGCTCAGGAGAAAAAGCTCGGTTGGATGAGGGGAAAAAGAGGAATGAAATGCTGATTGAGTAGTTTTTGAATTAGTTTTGGTCCCTACATTTAAGAAGAAGAAAAAGAAAGGAGCTTTCATTTCTGCTTCTCTCCTAATGAGCTATGTAATTCCAGGGATGTTCTAGAAGATTCTTCTATGACATATAAGAAATAGCAAGAGGAAAGGAACTGTAATTTAGTTGGAGCATCTTCTGTCACTGTTATATGAATAGAGCTTAATATGTGCAAAAACAACTAAAAATCTAACGCGTATGCTAAATTACCAGAAGGGTCCTAAAGGAAAGTATAATTAATTAGCACAAATTCCTTTTCCAACTATTACCATGCATGATATGGCGTAAAGGTTATAACTAAATAACAGAGCAATATAACGAAAGAATAAATGAGTAGATTTGGGGACTTTTAAAATATAGTTTATTTATACATTTTCAATTAACATATTTATGTGCTTTGTGAACAGTGTAATATCCAGGTCAATTGCTTACATAATTATATAACATATAATAAAAATAATATTGTTAATAGTAATACTAATATTAATAATAATGATCATGTTGCTAAGATCATTCACTGGAAATTGTGCCAGAAGTTTGGATTTGAGTACAGCAAAATCCACTGGGACTATCAGGTTGAGAAAGTTTTAGAGAATGAGAAAGTCAAGATCTTGTGGGACTTCCGAATTCAGACTGACAGGCATTTGGCCTACAACACACCCGACATAGCAATAGTTGAAAAGAAAAAAAGTATGGTTCATTGACATTGCAATACCTGGCGATGCACGAATTGAAAACAAGCAGCAAGAAAAAATCACAAAGTATCAGGACTTGCAAATTGAAGTTGAGTGACTGTGGAAAAAGAAACCGTGTGTTGTCCCAATTGTAATTGGAGCAATACCTAGAGGGCTACCTCGCTATTTAGAAATTCTAAATTTATCAGAATTGAACACTCTGATTCTACAAAAAAAACCACTCTACTCGGAACAGCTTATATCCTCTGATGTTACCTTGACAGTTCCTAGGTCCTTGGTTAGGACTCGAGCTGTTGAGCTACCAACCAGCCCCAAAGGCTGTGAATCTCACCAAAGATTAACCACAGAATAATGACATAATAATATTTTCCCAGCACCTAATTTCTACTTCTATTATTGATTGATTGATTGATTGATTTGAATTTATATTGCTGTCTAGCTGCCCATGGTGACTCAAGGCAGCTTACAGAATAAAAACCACATTTAAAACAATAAAAACGAACAAAAAGAATCAAATAAATTAATATAGTACAATATAACAAAATCATCCCCCATCTCCCACCCCCTGCGACAGGAGATCACACGAGCCATTTAATGGGCTCCATCCCACTCTGGGTTCCCCAGGCCCGCTGGAAGAACCAGTTCTTCAGTGCCTTCCAGAAGAGTATTAGAGTGAAATTCGGGGGGAAGATTCAGCTTCTTTATAGAATTATAGACTGGTGCTATATTTGCAGCTATGTGTGCCCACAACTGCTGTTTTAGAACTGAAGCAAAGCATTGCACAATCATATTAGACAGGTTGGATACCAGGTAGCTCAGAATAAGAAATTTTGCAACAGTGAAGAAACAAAGGAAATTCTCCCCACCCAATTTTTTAAATATGCTGTGGTCTGATCCCAAAGGTTGTTCTAATGTAAAGAAAAGATAGTTCATCCGTCCATCCATCCATCCATCCATCCATCCATCCATCCATCCATCTATCTATCTATCTATCTATCTATCTATCTATCTATCATCTATCTAAATGTAACAAGAGTTTGTTCAAACCCGCTAATCTCTGAAAGTACTGCACCGATTGCTTCCAAATTTTCACACAACGTTCCTTTCAAATACGGCACCAATGATATATATATATAGATTGTGTAGATGTCACACCTGTGCCAGGTACACGCAATGGAAATGTAAAAAATTGTTTAAAAAGGTAGGTAGATGGATACAGAGAGAGCAGTGGGCCACTGGTATTATGTCATCCTTTATGACATAAAATACTCTGTCCATAAGATTCAAGGAGAAATACAGTAGGTAGGTAGGCAGCTATAGGGATAGAGAAAGGGAGGGAGAAATACAGTAGGTAGGTAGAGGGATAGAGAGGGAGAGGGAGAAATACAGTAGGTAGGTAGGTTGGGGGTTATATGGTGGTTGTGTGTACATGTTTGTGTGTGCAGGTGTAGATCTACACACAGATTGGTTGGCCATTTAACCAGACTGGGCCACAGCAATGTGTGGCCGGGAACGGCTAGTTATTAAATACAATACTTGTCCTAACTGATAGCTTTCCCCACTCTCATTTGGGTACAAGGACTTCATCACAATGAACCAAACAAGATCAAATCAGGACTGGATTTTCATAAAGGCCCCAAAGGTTTCATAATTTATCTGCTTTGTCCAAGATAAGAAATATCTCTTCTGAGTATTCCACTTAGCCTGTGAATCTGCTCTTCAGCCAAACCCATTGTACATTCAGAAACACTTGAGGGGAGAAGCCTTTCCAAAATATTCTTTAAACCTAAGAGAAAGTTCCCTTGTACATGAGAAAACCAGAGATTAAGTATTTATAAACTCTCCCCTTCTTTCAAATGATGGTGCATTGTTTATTGGAGATTGAAGCCCCATGCTAACTTTCTCTACAGGTTTGAAGATCTGACTAGAAAATGGTCTTTGGAAAGCTCACCGCATGTTTTTCGTATTGTGATATTTTACAATAGGATGTTTTCTTTCATAATCCTTCAATGTGTTTTCACCAAAAACATGCTGTCTTTCTCTCTTTTTGACCCCCTCCAGCCATTCCCACTTTGTCTGTGAGGTCAGTATAGTTGCAATCCTCTTTTGAAGTAAAGCTGTGGCAGGATGCTGGTTATTACCATTTAAAATGCAAAATGAATGATCACCTCTCTAGTATCTCTCAAGCCACTAAAAAGATTCCCACTTACAAATAATTCTTGGCATGCCTTTCAATAATTTCGTAGTAGCACAGGCTATTTTCATTCTTTTCGAATAACCACCAGACAGATCTGTCAGTACGTTACAGAAGCAATTGCATTCGCAGAAACAATTTCACGCTACTGTCCAGTCTGTTTCTTCTTGCCCCAAGACATTTTTTACTATTAAACATGAGAAAAGCTGAAAAGCATCACTTCTGTTTATGTCTCTTCAACACATTTTCAACTATGTTCATAGCACTTCAGAGAAAATCTAAAACTACAGTATAGAACTAAATGCTTGTTAAGACTTTCTGTGCACATTCACAGGCCACAGTCTTCTCCGTGTATAAACATGGTGAAGAATTCTAGGGAAGCTTTTTTTATGCAAGATCCATTGAAATTAATGGGAGCATGATATCTTCACAATGTGAATTGATGCAAACGCCTAAGAGAATCAATGCATTAGCAAATCAAACGTTTTCTAGTAGAAACTCAGCCGTATAACTTGCATAACCCAATATGCATCCACAGACATCCATGTGACTTTTTTTTCTAACCCAGTAATTCACAGGAGGGTGGAATCTGACATTTTCAGATTCACTTTATTTGCATTTTGATGGTTTGCTGAAGGTTTGAAGAGGCAAGATCAATTTCTTAAGTGTTTCATCCATACCGTAACAGTTGGTTCTCATATTGACAAGATTCTGAAAGACTGCTGTGTAAATCATCAGATACAAACAGCCCATTATCAGTGAAGAATGCAATTTATTTGCCGGTTCATTAGAAGTTTATTAGAACACGAATCAGAGGTTTTCGCCTTAATATCTATGAAAGTATACTGATTCTAAACTGAAAATAGTTTAGTTCCTGGAGTTCTTATAATTCTATCAATTGCAGTATATTTTGCTAAAGGGAACTTGTGTTTGGAAAAGAATAACTTTGAGTTTAGGCCAAAGAATCAGACAGATAGAGGGAGACAGGGACAGAGAGAAAGTGACAAAGACAGAGAGGGACACACAGAGAGAGAGAGACAGACAGACAGACAGACAGACAGACAGACAGACAGGCACAGACACAGAAACAGACAGATATACACACACAGAGAATATTTTTTCTTGTGTGTATATGTTATTTTAGATCAGGGGTGTCAAACTCAAGTGGCAGTCCTGGAAAATGTAAGAGGCCAGCCCGCGTCACTTCGGCCTGGTCTACTCAATACGAAGAAAAAACATTGGGCCAATGTGGATTCTGCCTGGTCTACCCAATGCAAAAAAGAAACATGTTAGCAGTTTAGGGAATAGCGTCAAGCTGCCCATGCCCACCCAGCTGCCAATGCCCATCCAGTCAGCCATGCCCAGTGAATGGCATCAAACTGGCCATGCCCACCCAGTCAGCCAAGCCCCCCCTCCAAGGTCAACCACAGCCCTTATGGAGCCCTCATTGAAATTGAGTTTGACATCCCCGTTTTAGATTGTAAGTTTTGGTACCTCTATTTATCTCTAGAAGTACACATTTTGCAACTAACACTCACTAAGATGCAAAACAAAAACAGATATTCAGCCATCTTTATCTTGTGGATTTCCTCTTCTACTTGTTCTATGTTCTACTTGTTCTGTGTTAAATACCGCATCCTGTTACCCTGTCCTGAAAAACGTGTAACAAATGCTTTAAAAGAGTGAAAAAATACAATAGAAAAAATATTTAATATGTTGATACAAGAGTAAACAGGTGGTTATCTGTATAATTATCTAATACAAATAGTATTCATCTATTTCTAATATGCTTATTTTATCTCTGGCCTTATTAGTTAAGACACGCTCCCATGGTCTAGGCATTATACACACACACACACACATATACATATATATAATTGTTCCACGACACCCTGTTAGGCCCCAATTAAGGGGCTCATCACCAGAGACCATCTAGACAGAAAGCCAAGAATTCTGTTGCGTAATTTTTTTTATATGTGTGTTACGTTTTTGAGCTGATCAATAAATAAGTCAAGGAGACTAGGATAGATCTATTTTGAGCTTATTAGCTCTCATCAGCTAGCCATACCCTTATTGGGATTCGAACCGGGGCTGTATTCCATGCCAGGCGAGAGCCTTAGCCATTAAGCCAACCAGATTCTCTTCCTGCTCAGCTGAGACAGGAGGATAAGTATATAATTGTTCCACAACACCCTGTTAGGCCCCAATTAAGGGAGGAAACATACTGTTTCCTTATTATATTTATATACTTATCCTCCTGTCTCAGCTGAGCAGGAAGAGAACCTGGTTGGCTTAATGGCTGATGAGAGCTAAAAAGCTCGAAATAGATCTATACTAGTCTCCCTGATTTATTTATTGATCAGCTCAAAAACCTAACACACACACACACACACACACACACACACACACAAAATTGTTGTAGTATCTTGGGTGTTACAGAAGCTGAAAATGCTGCTGGTCCAAACATTGTTGTTAACAGATGGTGTAGCTGTAAATATTGCCACTGAGTTGTATCAGATGCTATTGATAGATTATATTTGACTCTAAGCACACAGTAAGTTAAAATTTGATTTGCATCCTCTATCAATTCATCCAAAATCAATATCACTGCTTTTATCCAATTTTTCTACACTACCACCATTTCCCCCTTTTTTCATGTTGGTCATCACCATAAAGTCATTTTAAAAAAGGGAAAAAAATAATAAAAAATATTATTCATTCCATTCCATAGCTTTGTAACTAACACAATTGTTTCCAGCGTTCTAGTATAGTTAGAGCCTTATATTGTCCATCCAACCATGTATATTTCAAAGTACTCAAATGGAAAACTGAATCTCCCCACATTAATCAATGATTGCATTTTCTGTAAAAATATTCTTAGAATCAAAGACCGTCATAGAAAATGTGTGTGTAAATCCACACACATACACCAAAGCAGCATGGCAGCATGGCAAATATTTTAACCAGATTTTAATACTGTTTGTGTTTGTAATTTAAAGCAAGAAGTAACGTTTTTCATCCTTTTCCTGTAAGAGATTCTGACTGGCAGCAGCGTTACTAACAAAGATGGCAGGTTTGCTCAGCAATGCCGAGATGTATTGGCACATGGGCATACAACCACATATAACGATTACCCAATTAGAGCTGGCAAGCTTATGAAATAAGAAAAGAAAAACACCATTTGTCCAATCCTAACAGATAGATTGGAGCTGCTTTTAAGCTATTTGTTAGGTACCTTTAACACATTTCATGATAAATGGGTCTTTATTTGTAACACCTGCCACATTCTGGACTATGGATTCATGTTTTTTCTTTATACTTGTTGCATCCTGAGCGTCATTTTTCAGCCTACTCATAATTGAGACCACAAATTAATAGTTCTTGTCGTTTGTGATAATGTTGCAGGGTGAAAAACATCCTGTAAGTGCAGATGGAGAAAGTCACATGCCTAGCAAATATGAAAATAAACCCCTTAATCTAATGCCCCTATAGGAGCCACCTGTCAAATTGAGAAGCAAATGCAGGTCTTTATGCAAAGTTTTAGTAGATAGTAGATATGCACCATGGCTATTACTTACAGCTGGAGAATATCAGCGGGCATGAATGTTTATCCATGGGAAAATTATGTAGCTGCAGCTGGCATTCGGCATTGATGGTGAGCCTAGAGAAAACCAGGTACCTATTACTGTCTTCGTATGACAGCAGGCTATAAAAAAATTAGTAACTCGGTCATTTCAAAGGCTTAATTAGAATATTATGAGAAAGTGCTTCTTTAGGATTCTCTTTGATGCAACTACTGGTGGAAACCATCATGGAGGAAGGCAATGACAATTATTGCTAAGAAAACCACACAGTCATATGGGAATTAGAGCTGAGGGTGGTGTTGGTAAGCTACCCTTTTATAACTATTATGCAAATGGCATGAATTCTGATATTTACAGAGTAATGTCATCTTGCATGTGATATCATTGTGGCTTGCAAAAGATACCTATGCATGGATAAGTCCATGCAGTCATCTACCTGACTTTGTTTGGGTTTGAAAATGGGTTGGACTCAGGCCTGTTCACTAGTGGTGTCCAGTACTTTGGATTCAAAGAGAAAGGGGATCATACATTTGGCACGTACCTGCATGTCTTATATCTATTGTGACTTTCCCCAGGATTGAGCTACAGATGCCAAAAGGAGCTGATCTCAATCCCAGAGAAGGTACAGCCTCTTCCTGAGCTTCTATATAGCGCTGATTACATGCCACAGCATGGATCAGAGCACCTTGTTTTACTTTGAATCTAGAGCCCTAGATTTTAATATTTTAATGGATAACTGCCAGAATCATACAGCTAAATCTGACACTATCTTTCCCTATATTTCTGGGGAAAATACATTAACGTGCGTTTATAGGTGTATAGTACAGGTGATCCTTGACTTACAATCTTTAAATTTTAGTGTTTTAGTGACTGTTTGAAGTTACAACAGCACCAAAAAAGTGACTTATGATCGTTTTTTACAGTTGCAACTGTTGCAGCATCTCCATGATGATGTGATCAAAAGTTGGATCCTTGGCAACTGGCACGACCACGTACTTATGATGGTTGCAGTGTCCTGAGGTCATGTGATCACCTTTTGCAACTGTATGACAAGCAGTCAATGGGGAAGCCAGATTCATTTAACAACCATGTTACTGACTTAACAACTGCAGTGAATCACTTAAACAACTTTGGCAAGGAAGATCGTAAAATGGGCAAAACTCACTTAACAACTGTCTTGCTTAGCAATGGAAACTTTGGACCCAATGGTGGTCATAGATTGAGGACTCCTTGTAGTTCTGGCTAAGAAAATACCTTAAATTTTTGTCTTACTTGACAGTTTTAAGGAATAACAGGAGTAATTCAGCACAATCCATTCTCCAGGTCACTAAAATACATCAGAACTAAGGGAACAAGTTGCCTGAACAGTCCAATTTAATTCCAAGCTGATTTTGTTTCTTATGTTTGGGACAAGGCCCTCCGCCAGCTAAGATTTTTCTGTTTCTGTTATAAAACTGAAATTACATTAATCTCTATAAAAGGGTGAGTAATTATTTAAACTAGCCCATTGAAAGACACAAATGCTTCTTACCTTAAAGTATACAAGATTTTCCCATCATTCCATATCCTTAGGAGCTGATTGGGTGTAGTAATCCAGTGAGCTTCTGCAGTTTTAGAATTCCTAAAAATAGTATCTGGGATCCAAATTAACCCAACCATATTGCTGTTGAGAGTGATACTTTTTTTCATAGTGCTGTTGAAACGAAGACGGCTGTCAGTCCATGTCTGAGCAAAAAAAATATCAATTTGGTATTCCTGCAAAGGAGATTAGATACATATATTAGAATAAATTTAGACGAGCCAGATCATCTATTTATTAAAACCTTCACATTTCTCTTAAAATATTATCTTTCTTTTTTAACTCATATTCAAAAATCAAGAAGCAAGTCATGTGTTGCATTGAACATTTGAATTGGGTTAGTCACTGTCTTACTTCCAAATAATAGATAAGGTTTTCAACTATGATAATAGTAAGTCGCATGGCAGCCCCTCCTAAATTTCTGATTAAAGGCAAGACTGATTCTGATCCATTCATCTGCATCTCATCATATGTTTTTAATGCTGAATGAGGCATTACTAAGCCATCAACTAGCTAAAAAGGTAAAGAATCTCCCACATTGGGCATTTGGTGATTGTCAATGACATAACCAAGTAACTTTCCCAAATGTATTTTTGACTTTCCAGTCTCCCAATCAAATACAGGTAGTCCTTGACTGTTTGGCACTGGAAAAAGTGACTTATGACCATTTTTGACATGATCATTGCAGCATCCTCATGATCACATGATCTAAATTCACTGAATCATATCTATGATGGTTGCAGAGTCCTGGGGTCATGTGATCGTCTTTTGTGAATTTCTGACCAATGGGGAAGCCAAATTCATTTTACAACTGCAGTGATTCACTTAGCAACCATGGTAAGAAAGGTCATAAAATGGGGCAAAATTCACTTGACACATTTCTCACTTAGCAACATACATTTTGGGCTCAATTATGGTTGTAAATAAATGACTATCTGTCCTAACCAAGGAGAGCCCTAGTTAGCTTTCAAAATCAGCTAGGTTTTGCAGTTGTTGTAGCTGACTAGAGGAAGCTCAATTAATTATGGCCACAGCAATCATTCAATGTATTTATCCATATCTCTGTCTACAAACATGGACACAATACACTGAACTATATCCTTTCCATTTATCCCTTTATCATCAATTGCCCAGAGGAAGGAAATCAGAGATGCAATGGCTAAGAAGGGACATAGCTAGCTAAGCTACTTTTCTCCATCACTGATTACCAATTGTCTATGAGGGGAAAAAAACAAAAACAAAGAAGTCATGTTTAGTAGAGGAAGATAATACTAGTAAAATTAACTGAATCTGAAGATTACAAGGGACCTCAATAATTATTCAATTATCCATCCATCTGCTCAGGAAATCTTCTACAGCATTCATAGTAAATGGTCACCCTGTTTTTGTTTCAAAACATTTAATGAAAAAAAATGCAATACACTCCAAGGCTATTTTGCAGTCAAAACCTGGCTTTGTATAATCTGAGACTACTGGTTCTTTGGAAAAACAGATAACATGTGTACTGTAATGTATATAGTAGTCCTTCAAACATTTTAAAAGTATCATAATGGCAACACTTCAGCATCTCTTCTCTGGGAAATAGATAGATAGATAGATAGATAGATAGATAGATAGATGGATGGATGGATGGATGGATGGATGGATGGATGGATGGATGGATGGATGGATGGAAGAAAGAAAAAAAGAAAGAAAGAAAGAAAGAAAGAAAGAAAGAAAGAAAGAAAGAAAGAAAGAAAGAAAACTGGAACTTACTCAGAGGGCAATGAAAATTGTGAAGTAATTGGTAACCTATTACCAGATGCCTAATAAATTATGTGTGTGTATTTCAGTTCCAGTTTCTTATCTTTACATAACTTCAGATAAAACCTGACTAAAGCAGAATAGGGTACTACGATGGCATTAAGCATTGTGTTAGTGCAGCTGCATTATAATAACATTTGCCTTCATTAACCCCTGTGGCTGGTTTTATTGACAAAACCCATCTCTACTTTATTAGCATCAACAACTAATATCCATTCCCTTAAGAAAAGAAACCTCACATTTCAATCTATATAAATAAAAATTTAAAATAGCTTGTGCAAAATTGCTAATCTCAGAAAGTACTGCACCAATCGCCACCAAATTTTCACATAACGTTGCTAAGAAAGGGCGTAACAATCATACGTACATTTTGTGTGGCTGGCACACATGTGTCATGTGCAAGCAGCACAAATGTAAAAGGTACGCACTTCTCAGGTTTTCACTTCCCTATAGCTCCTCCCACCCGGCTGCTTCTTATGATGCTTCACGCACATGCCCCTCACATTTCCAACGGTCGTTTCCTCAGCAACCGAATAAACCTCCAAAGTTCCACACTGTATGGAGGCCTACCAGGCCCAAAACAAGGCACAGAGGATAGCACACTCCCAGGTGGCCCATAGAGGGATAGAGAGAGAGAGAGGGAAAAATACAGTAGGTAGGTAGGTAGAGGGATAGATAGAGATGGACAAATACAGTAGGTAGCTAGGTAGGTAGGTAGGTAGAGGGATAGAGAGAGGAAGAAATACAGTAGGTAGGCAGGTTAGGGGTTATACGGTGTTTGTGTGTACGTGTTTGTGTGTGCAGGTGTAGATCTACACACAGATTGGTTGGCCATTTAACCAGACTGGGACACAGCAACGCGTGGCCGGTACAGCTAGTATTCTTATAATATTGGCAAGCAACTTAACAGATTTATTAAAACACAGCATATCTGTCAGTCTATCTAACTTCTAAACATTTAGCTTGCTCGCCACTGGTTTGGAATTGTTAATGTATTTCAGTACTGCTCTTCATCTTGATAAGATGTAGATAATGTCAGAACCATTCACCTTTTATTTTGTTTTCTTTATGCTATTTTTTTACCCAAAAACTAAAGTAATAAATCAGAAACACTTCAAGATTCACCAGTAAAAACCAATGTATTATGACATTTATTGGAGTCCTGAGGTTATTTTAAAAAATACTGACATTTACTGACAATATGAATTATGGTCCAGCTTGACAAAGCAGAATGGTTTTAAATAAGAAATTAAATTATAATTGCAGTGATTTTAATATACTGTATATCTTCAGGTATTTTAAACACTCTGAAAGCAAAAGTAAATAGCTTTAAGTCAAGTTAAATGAGGTCATATGATGGTTCAGAGTTTCCTATCAGCAGTTCGCTGATGATACCCAATTGTAAATAATCTAATCTTGACTCCAGGCCACCAAGTGCTATAGATGCCCGATGCCAACATCTGAGGGCTTTGCTAGTCTCAAGTTAATAAAACCAAGGCTCAATTGATAATTTAGCCCACTTACCCAGGGAAATTTTACTTGTAGTATTGGATAACGTAGAACTTCCCTAATTAAGATTGGTCCTCAATTGGAGGGAGGGTTTTTTGACTCACAACTCTTGTTTGAAGAGCAGGTAGCAGCTGTGGCCAAGACAGCTTTTGTACAAATTTATGTAGCATGACAGATACACTTGTTATTGGATTGGGAGGTCTTCCAGATGGTCTTTCACACTCTAGCTACTTCACAAAAGAATGATTGCAATGCATTGAAGGTCAGGCTGCCAATGTAGACCACTCACAAATCCAGAATACATCAGTGAAAGCAGTAATGGGCACACCATCGTATCTCCTTGTGATACCACTTTACACAAGCTGCATTGGCTTTCAAGTACAGTTCAAGGTGCTGGTTACAACCTATAAACCCCTTCCTGGCATGGGACCAGGTTATCTATGCAACTGTCTTTCTTTGATTGTTTCTGCCTTTTCAGTAAAATTGGGTAGAATGAGTATGCTTCATGTTTGTTTTTGGTTAAACAATGTTATCTAGAGGAACCTAAGAAGCTTTGTTGCAGCATCTGCACTCTGAAACAACTTCTCCAAGAAATCTGTATATGTCCTAAAAAGGCCTTGGGTTAAGATTGGGCTCAAGCTCCTGTAATATTTTTTTTCATTTCTTATGGGCTATCAATTTCTAGGTGGCTATGAACTTTGCTAATTAATGCTGTACTTGCTTTTAAACTTGTTAGCCACCAGGTTTGATAGTTGGACAGTCTGTAATTGGAAAATTAAATTAAAATTTAATTTTAATTTAAAAGGACCCGCCCTGGGTCCTTTTTTGGAGAAGGTGCGGGGTATAAATTTGAATAAAATAAATAAATAATTAAAATAAAAATTAAACCAAGGTAGTTAGAGGGAATAATTCATCCATACATTAGTTATGAAATGATCAGTTATTGCTCAATTTAGTCCAGTTGATACATATACATACATACATACATACATACATACATACATACATACATACATACATGTGTGTGTGTGTGTTGTGTGTGTTACGTTTTTGAGCTGATCAATAAATAACGTAACACACATATAAAAAAATTACACAACAGAATTCTTGGCCTTTTCTTTTTGGTGCATACTTCTGTAGTCTTAAAAATTAGAAGTGAGCAATTGTATACATCATACATGATTTCAAATTATTATTTTAATGAGTCTAGCTTGGCCACACTAGGTATTTTAATGTACAGTTCATCTTTAAACATTTGAGAAATTGCTTTAAGTAAAATGCGTTTAAATTAATTCAGATTTTATCCATATTGGAGATTCAAGATTCAAGGAGAACTTGATTCAGCTCAACTCTGTGATTTGAGATTCTATGGCCCTCTTATTTGATTGAATGTGTTTCAAGGTTGATTGAAGGAAAGATTTGTCAATAGACAATAATGAGAAAACTTCAAAATGCCAGGAACATGAGAATGAAACAGCAGGGATGATAGACCTTTTAGGGAACTTGGTCTGAAGGGTTTTACCACAGTGTAATTTTGAAATATTTCCTCAATACCTCTTTTAGGAGAAAGAGCGTTCAGATGAAGAAAAGGCAGCGTGACAGTTTTCAAATCATCTAGTAGAATATTTAGAAGTTGACTGAATCAATGCAGTAATATTCAATTAGATTTTTCAGAATACAAATGTTCAAGGATCCTATTAACCTCTTACATTAGTTTTTCTAAAATGCAAAAACTTCCATTTTACTGGTTGTAATCACTGGGTTTTCACGGTTGTCAGGAAAACTTACTGGAAAGCTGGCAAAGATTCCCTTCTATTGGGCAGAACTCAAAAGAATAAAAGTCATCAATCTTGTTTTTGCCACTGAACCAGGGGTGAAATTCAGCAGGTTCTGGAAAACAAGTAGGGGACATTTGGAGAACCAGCAAATACCACCTCTGGCTGGCCTCGGAGTGGGGTGGGAATGGAAATTTTTGCAATAGCCTTCCCTCAGGAGTAGGAAGGGAATGGGGATTTTACAGTATCCTTCCCCTGCCATACCCACCAAGCCACACCATGCCCACCAAGCCACGCCCACAGAACCGGTAGTAAAAAATTGTGAATTTCACCACTGCCCTGAATTTTAGGTTTGGTCGGGTGCCAAAAGGGTTGGCAACACTAGTTCACACACACACACAAAAGGAATCTCTTATTATTAATTGTGACATGAAAGTGGGCCTTGTAATCGTGCTGTCTTACCCACCCCACTTAGATATAGGGAAGTAAAAGCTTGAATGGTGCCTATAGGTAAGAACATGAGTCCATGTATTCTTTGACAAGGGATGTAATTTTATGTCAGTCATTCATGGCAGCTTTGATTTCATATTCAAACTATTGAAAGAGAGTTTTGCTCCCAGTTGTGCTAACACAGGGGGTCTGCAAAGTCGGCTCTTTTAAGACTGGTGGACTTCAACTCCCAGAGTTCCCCAGCCAGCATAGCTATGCTGGCTGGGGAACTCTGGGAGTTGAAGTCCACCAGTCTTAAAAGAGCCGACTTTGCAGACCCCCGTGCTAACAGGACCAGCACAGAAATGTGAATATCATTAGTTGGCCACATTAAGAAAAAGCAAAGTTAAAATGTAACATAGTTGGCCACATTAAATAATTTGAAAAAAATCAGCGTAATATTAGCTTTGCTACCCCAAACAATTTCTGATCTATAGAGTGTTTAATGAGGTGAATTTATGTGTCTGTTTTAATTGGTGAATTTACTGAAACTTCATTGACCCACATTATCCATTCAAGTTTTGCACTCTCCTATTTCAAATGTCAACCTTTAAAATTATTTAACTGATCATATTTTTAAACCTGTGATATATGCATAGAGGTACTGACATAATAATAAGGTAGTTTAACTGCTAAGAGTGTCACCAAGGATTCCATTGTACACTTCACCATGATTTTACTTTATATGTATTTTAAAGAGTTATAGAAAGAGGAAAAACGTATTTTTAGATGACCGAAACTGATAAGATTTGGTTGCTGCAAGAAAAAGATAAGATTCCATCTCTGTTTTCTATTAATAGAATTACTTTCTATAGTGGAAACAGGAGGGAGTAATCTGTCAGCAACTTTTCCAAAATCCGTTGTAGACCTTTGGGATGAAACACATGGATTAGATTTGTGAGATGTTAAGGAGAAAAGGTAGAATACTTCATAGAATTATTCTTAGAGTAGGAGTTCTATGAATGGCATTGGATTCTGTGTGCAGTTGTTGTTGTGACAACATGGACATTTAGAATTGTTGTGTTGCTATACCAAAACCTCCTTTCTCTACACTCACCTACTTTTTCTGTGAAGATAACTATAAAAGCTGGAAGCTCTTCTTTATTGCTATGTAACCTTTTCCAGGCTCTAAATGCTACATGGAGAGCATGCTAGACCTTGGGAACTCCAAGAATTTGAAGAAATATGTGTTCTTCATTTATTAAGACACAACTACTTCTGGGAGATGGGACTAAAACAACCATTTGAGATAGGTAGTTGTTGTACAGGTGATGACTACAACAATTGGCCTGTAAGGACATCCCTTCGTAGGAACATAGTAGGGACCTAAGCCAAGACTTTGAAATAGATGAAAAAGAATATAGAAAGTATTGTTAGAGACTTTGAATGCAAGGAATGGAGTTCTGAGAGAATACAAAAACGTTTATTCATTATTTGTTGGATTTATGACTAGGGATTCTTGTTCTGTATTAAAGTCACTTATGTTTTGGTATGAGGAAGAAGAGTGTGAAGCACCATGAAAGAACTGTTACGCAAAGTATTTATATCACGATCAGGGGAAAAGGATATAATTTGCTGATGATCAGGAGAGTCATTGTAGTTAAGTTTAAGATGTTGGAATAAAATGGAGGACACGGTTCAGTTCCACCCTCAGTCATGGAAATTACTGGGTTACATTGGTCATTTATCTCTCTGTCCAAACTACTTTAGATAGTTGATGTTATGAGGATGAAAAGAAATCCATGTGAATCAAATTAATCATGAACACCTTTTAGCAAAAGAAAAGTGTGCTAGACTATTTCCCTATAGGAACAATATTAATGGCTTGCATGCAATTCCCTGTAACTGCTGATGAATACCCAATCAGTTAATGGAGGGTAGGTGGGAAATCTATAGTCCCCAGATTAATAAATACGAAAGATATCAGCATTAACTGTGTCACAGCAACTTGTTGGGTCACCAGACCTGTAGTTACTCTCCAAAAAGTACCTGTTATTTCAGAGTAGCAAGAGTTCAGAAGAATGATAAGGGAAACAGTCTTGGTCTTTTAGAAGTCCAATTCACTAGTCAGATATGTTTAATCTAAAATTGAGATGACCTTTTTTTAAATCTTGCAAAATAGTCCTCCTAATGAAATGATAGATGCAGTCTTGAGGACAACCTATTAGACTAACGGCAATGTATATCCTTTCGAAGGGCAGAATTTGTCAACTGGATCTGATCAGATAATCAGTTCATTAAAGAACTTGTCCCAATTAATTTTTTTGCATATTACGGTAATATGTGTACAATTCTCATGCTGGCACAAGTTGAACTGATTTTTTTTTTTAAATCCTTGTAGTTCAGTATTTAGCATATCCCACTTTTATCTTTTATTTATTTATAATTGCATTTGCATCAATCCATTTTCCATCCTTCTATGAATCCAACAAAATCCCATCTCTCAAACTTAGTAGAAAGATATGAATAACATTTATAGTCTATATACATACAGTTTTGTAACACAAAGATTCCCTTTGTGTTAAACCCATGAACAAAAATAAAATATTAAGTTTCCAAGACAGTAGTCTTAAATATATATATTCTATGGACTATGCCGTACTGACATCAGTGGTATTTACTTCTGAGTAACCTAGCATTGAAATATGATTTTAGGTCACTGCAAAGTTTCCCTTCTCTTTCCATCACGATAATTATTGTTAGATAAATGACATAATGGTTATTTAGAGATGCCAAAGGTTTAATTGATTAAAAAAAACCTGTGTTTGGAAATGAGATTGTGTTTACTGAACAATGTGCAATCCAAACGCATATGTTTTGTTACTTTCCAGCTTCGGTATTAAGTGTTTGTCTTAAAACATATCAAAACTGAACATTTACAAGCCATATCTTAATGATAAAATGCACATACATATATATACAGTGTGAATCTAATTTGTCCTGTGGATTCTTTTAGAGAAACACATGTAAATTCAAAGTATTGTTAGAATGGATTTATGAATTCATAGATACAAAATTGACACAGGAAAAAAAAAGACCAGATCTATCCATTCCCTTTGATAATGATAGCATTTTCACAATGGATGTTTCCTATCTTGTTTCCTAAGAGTCATATGGGTCATTTCAGTTTGAAATACATATCTTAAATGTCAGAATGTAGTGAAACATGCCACAAAAATTACTTCAAAAGCAAATTAGATAAATCTATGAAAAGTAAAGCTGTTTGGGGTATTAATTCTCAAGAAGATGCCTTAACTCTGATGCAGTAGGCCTCTCATTTCCAGCTGAGAAGGATATTTAAATAGTGGAAGGAAGTTTATTCCAACCCATTCCTTTCTATGAATAAGTTATCCTTCCCCCATCCACCTCTTAAGCCCAAAGCACTCTGAAAGGTCCTTTTAGGTCTTAAATAAAACTGCAGCAATAAAAACCCAACATTGCATTATCTGCATCTTCGTCCTTATCATAATTTAAAGTAATATTCAAACTGAAAAAACAAAAACATAAAAAGTCAACTTTATAAGGGCAAACTAATCCTGAACAACCTGTCCTGTAAATGTTGTCCCGTCAATTCTTTTCTAAATGAAGGCAGAATGGTATTATTGAGGATCTTTTAGAAGAACATTCCATAATAGGTTCACTGCCATTGAGAAGGTCTTAACCTTGCCTAGTCTATTGGACCATCAGCCAAACCTAGCTGTGAAAGCCACAAACCAGACTTTTCCAGCTGATCTTAATGCACACACTAGATGATATTGGAGGGGGGAAAATGTAGGATAAGGTAAGATTAAGATTAAGATTTATTGCATTTATATACCGCCCTATCTCCCTTTTGGGACTCAGGGCAGTGTACAGCCAACAGTAAAAATGAGTAATATAAAAGTTAAGATCAAATGTTAAGATATAATTAAATAAATTGGCCTGCCAAATTAAAACCCCCTACTAAAATCAATTTAAAAACTACAACAGGCCGGCAGCACGAAATAAATGGGTCTTCAGGGCCCGAAGGAAAAGGAATAGGTCGGTGATCGTCCGTAGGTCAGGGGGTAGGTCATTCCAAAGGGCAGGGGCTGCCACAGAGAAGGCTCTCCCCCTGGGAGTCACCAGCCGACATTGTTTAGCCGACGGCACCCTGAGAAGGCCCTCTCTGTGGGAGCAAACTGGTCGGTGGGAGGTATTTGGTAGCAGGAGGCGGTCTTGAAGATAACCAGGTCCCTTGCCATGGAGCGCTTTAAAGGTGGTTGCTAGTACCTTGAAGCGCACCCGGAAAGCCACAGGCAGCCAGTGCAGCTCATGCAGGAGGTGTGTCACGTGGGAGCATCTGGAGGCTCCCAGAATCCCCCACGCGGCCGCATTCTGAACTAACTGGAGCCTCCGGGTGCACCTCAAGGAAAGCCCCATGTAGAGAGCATTGCAGTAGTCCAGACGGGAGGTGATGAGGGCTTGAGTGACCGTGCGTAGAGCATCACGATCCAGAAAGGGGCACAACTGGTGTATCAGGCGAACCTAATAAAAAGCCCCCCTGGCCACGGCTGTCATATGATCTTCTAAAGAGAGCTGCGAGTCCAGGAGGACGCCCAAGTTGCGAACCCTCTCTGTAGGGGCCAATGACTCACCCCCGATAGCCAGAGATGGCCCCAACTGGCTATATCGTGACACCGGAAGCCACAGCCACTCGGTCTTGGAGGAGTTGAGTCGGAGCCTGTTTCTCCCCATCCAGACTTGCACGGCCTCCAGACACCGGGACATCACTTCCACGGCATCATTGAGGTGGTCCGGGGTAGAGATGTACAGCTGAGTGTCATCAGCGTACTGATGGAACTCTACCCCGAAACCATGGATGATCTCACCCAGCAGCTTCATATAAATGTTGAACAGGAGAGGCAAGAGGACCGACCCCTGTGGTACCCCACAAGTGAGGCACCTCGACGTTGACCTCTGCCCTCCTGCCAACACAAATTGCGACCAGTTGGAGAGGTAGGAGAACCACCATAACACGGTGCCCCCCACCCCCACCCCCTCCAGCCAGCGCAGCATGATACTATCGTCGATGGTATCAAAAGCCGCTGAGAGATCTAACAGGACCAGGCTAGAGGAACAACCCCTATCCCGAGCCCTCCAGAGATCATCCACCAACGCGACCAATGCTGTCTCTGTGCTGTACCCAGGCTGGAAGCCAGACTGGCTCAAGTCCAGATAGACAGTTTCCTCCAGGTGCTGAGGGACCTGCCGCGCCACCACAACCTTCGCAAGAAATCGGAGGTTGGAGACAGGACAGTAGTTGGCCAACACAGCCGGGTCCAGGGAGGGCTTCTTGAGGAGGGGCCTCACCACCCCCTCTTTCAAGGTGGCCAGCAGAAACCCCTCACTTAAAGAAGCGTTGATAATTCCCTGGAGCCAGCCTCGTGTAACATCCTGAGAGGCCAGTACCAACCAGGAGGGACACGGGTCCAATAAACACGTAGTGGCATTCAGCCACCCAAGCATCCTGTCCATGTCCTCAGGAGTCACAGGATCGAACTCTTCCCAGATAGCAGACTCAAGACCTGCCTGCGTCAGCCCGTCTGAACTAGTCCAATTGGAGGCCAACCCGTCCCGGATTTGAACGATTTTATCATGCAGATAACACCCAAATTCCTATGCATGACCCTGCAAGGGGGCATTCCACGCCCTCTGGTGAAGAAGGGAGCGGGTCACCCTAAATAGTGCAGTAAGCCGGTTATCTGCAGACGCGATAAGAGTGGAGAAATAATTACGCTTCGCCGCTCCTATCGCCACTAGGTAGGTCTTCAAGTGTGACCGTACCAGTGTCCGGTGAGACTCGGAGCGGGTGGCCCTCCAACCGCTCTCTAGGCATCTCTTCTGATGCTTCATCACCCTCAGCTCCTCGGAAAACCAGGGAGTCAAGGTGGTTCAGCGCCGGGTGAGAAGCCGCAAAGGCACGACCCGGTCCAGGGCCCCCATGGCCACACTATTCCAAGCGGCTACTAGGTCCTCAGTCAAGTTGTGGGTCAGGGTCTCAGGTGTTGGCCCAAGCTCCATCTGGAACCTCTCAGGGTCCATCAGGTGCTTGGGGCGGAACCATCTCGCCGCTTCCGGTTCTGCCTCCCCACGGTGGGTTGCAGCAGTTGGAAAGCCCAGCCGAAGGAGGGAGTGATCTGACTATGATAGGAGTTCAACGTCTATTTCCCCTAAACCCAGATCACTCAACCACTGTACTGTACTGTACATATTTAGTCTGACCCATATTTAGTCTGACCCAGCAGAGTTTTTGTTTTTCTATTTTAGGTCATAACTCATATTTGTTAGTGTCATGTGTTGAATTATCAGAAAGGAAAAGAAAATTATTCTACCCTGTTTCCCTGAAAATAAGACCTCCCCAGATAATAAGCTAAATTGGGCTTTTGAGCGCATGTGCTAAAATTAGCCATTTCCCAAAAATATTGCAACACAGCAGCAGCCATGAGGTGACCATGCTCGCCGCCTCCTGCACCTCAAAAATAATAAGACCTCCCCAGAAATAAGGCCAAGCACTTATTTCAGGGGTCAAAAGAAAATAAGACCCTGCCTTATTTTCATGGAAACACGGTAAAATACTGGCTGCATAGTCTATGGTGTTTTTTTTTAATGACAATGATTGAAGGATCAAACCATTGCTAGATCATTTATCATTGTTCTAAGGTTGTCCAGTCTTATAGCATGTCTATTCCAAAAATATTGTTATTTAAAATGAAACATATTTAAATATTTTTAAATACAGATTTGCTGTCACCAGGTTATTAAGCTTTAAGTTTCTAAGGTTGGCTATTTGGCTGCTGGCAGGATGGATGGATAAACAGAAAGGAAGAAGTAGAAATATCACGATATTAAGCCATTTTAATTATGTTCCCAGTGCTTTCATTTGAACAGATTGAATTTACTTGTAAGAGAAAAAAGAACTCTGACATTACTAATGGAAATTGAATACATTAATATAAAATACAAGCCCCACCAGAAGATATTCAGACTATGATTTGGGGAAAATATGCAGTTCCGTACCTAATTTCTTTGTTTCTAAAAATACAGTTAGCAATAAAGCACATCTGGCAACTTTGGCACTATAGACATGCTCTTGTATTGTACTAATTACCTGGCTGACATTAGAGGTAATAGCAATGTTCTTTCCTACTTCCTCAAATTACAAAAGTTGCCTTCTGTTGCCATAGTAACCTTCTGCGATCATAGTAACAGTTTCCCCAGTTGTTATAGTAACCATCACAACAGGTTCCTCTCCAGAATTCAGCTATGTTCTCTCTCTGTACTAGAGAATTTGCTCTTTGCTAATGAAAATTACCTGTAGACAGCATGGAGTCGCCTAGAAATACACATGGATTGCTTGATCAGCATGTAAACCTTCGGGCCCTGGTATTCTGATTAACCAAACTTTCTAAAAATGTAGACAGGTTGCCCACCTGTGTTTTGTTTTAATCAGTAGATTTGTTTGGCCGAATTACTTCCTGCCTTCATTTGGCAGGAAGCCTTTCAATCATATTTTTATCTGAATCATGCCAATGGCATAGGTCAAGTCTTTCCTTCCCCCCTCCCTTTTTTTTTCTTTTTCGGTCTTTTCTTTTTTTCCTTTTTCTACCTTCAACTCAGTATTAACTTCTAGTGACTGCCTGAACCAGTTTCTGCAGTTTTCTTGATAAGATTTTCAGAAGTGACTTGCCACTAGCTGCTTCTTCCTAGGGTTGAAAGAGCGGGACTGCCCCAACATCACCCAGCTGGCTTTGTGCCTAAGGCAGGACTAGAATTTATTCGATTTACAGTGGTACCTCGGTTCACGAACGCTTCTGTTCACGAACAACTCGGTTCACGAACAGAAAAGTTCATCAAAATATGCTCCGGTTCACGAACTCCGCTTCGGTTCACGAACAGGAGCCGTGGCCATTTTAATGCTATTTCCTGGCTGTCACATGGTTGTGACTTTCTGGAGGAAGATCGTGGAGAGAAGGAGACACAGAAAAAAGTACACTGTGAGTACTTTCAGTGACTTTTTTTTAATTTTTGTTATGCTTTTAGCACATACAAAAACCAAAAAAAAGATCAGAACAGATTAACTGGATTTGCATTAAACCCTATGGGAAACTGTGCCTCGGTTCATGACCAATTCGGTTCGCGACCAGAGTCAGTTCACGAATTAAGTTCGTGAACCGAGGTACCACTGTATTTATTCGATTTATTTATTCTCTCCATTTCTAGCCCAGGATCTTAACTACTACCATACTTCAAACTCTCTCTATATACAACAAACTGTCTCTTTGCTTTTTAGCTATGGATCAAATATTACTGCACAATGTAAAAAATGTTAAAAAAAAAGGTTTCAGGTGTGTAGTACAAGGTGTTTATGTGTATGACAATATCCCTGAGTGGTGTCAAAAAAATAATATTTATAATTTGTTGGGTGCTGCAACTAAGGAATTTCAAACAGTAAAAGCAGCATTTTGTGAGTGAGAAAACTTAAATTTCCATAAAGTGGAATATTTTTGTCCCTTTCATGGCTCTTTAATCTGTAAAATTATTGACCACAAATAAATCCTCAAGGCAGAATACAGTTAAAAAGGCATCTGCTTGTTTTATTCCCTCCTTCATTTTCACTAGTTTAAGGATAATTTATGCTTGTTATGTAATCATAAGATTCTGGGGTTTCGTTCTCTTAAATAATTGGCTGCTGAGTTGCACAACACTTTGAAAACAAGGCAAATTACCTTTGGGATTACTGATCTATTAGATTTCCTGAGTGTTAAAATCCAGAAACTTGATTTATTATAACAGGAGAGAGCTTTTGCAATTTTATTTGATTCCCCTAACACCAATATATTTGGCTAACATGCTTCCTCAAGCCAACTATTTAATCAAAATACTCTTTCTGTAAAGGTGGTTCATGAATGAAAATTCATATTTGGGTTTTATGTTTTGCTAAGTTCACTTTATTACTTTCAGACTACACCCACGACAGGGATAGATGGTAGACTTAGTCAAATACCTTTAGCTCATAGGCTGAAAAACTGCAGAATCCTGAAGCCAGAAAAGTATCTTCATTATCTTTTACTTTATCACAGTGTTTCTTGACTTTAGGAATTTTATGATGGGTTAAAGTTCCTGAAGTCAAGAAAAACTGTTTTATCCTACACAGAATATCTTACCACGTTGATCTTTCTAATTGTGCCTGGTGAAAATGAGGACAGATATCATGATGAGATTTTTTTCAAGTTTCTTCAATAACTTTAATAACTAAGAATTTGAGAAATGTGCCTTCTAGGTCTTTTAGACAACTATAATCCTTTGCTATCCTGGGGCTGATAGAAAGTTAAATCCAATTCATCTGGAAAACATCATCAGTACTAATGATGGAAGACGAAGATTATGAATAAAGCTAGAATGGAACGATGTAGTGTGCTATATAATTTATCAGTGTTTATCTCTTTAGATAAATACAGATTACAGAAAATATTTTATGTTTCCTGTATATATTCAAAAAGTATTAATTCAGAATGCATGTTCAATAAAAAAATGATTTTTTACTACTTCAATGCAGAAATAAATGTTTATTTCTCAATATACTTACTATAAATCATTGGTATCCAAGTGAATATGGTAAGGATCAAGAATACATCATCAAGTGAGCATATGATTAGTGGAAATAGTTTAGGTGATTTATGATTAAAAACTAAATTCTGATGGTTTGCAAACCATTCTATATAAATGAAATGTTAATCACAACTGGAATTTATCTGAATGTTGAAAGTGGTTACTTATATATGCCAATCTTTTTGTTTACTTGAATACATAATTATAACTCCACCTCCTAGAACTGACCTTAGAATTAAAGCAATACCAATTGTACAATCAAAATTTGTAGTACAGTTTTCCTGATGCACCAATTCATATAATTATTTCCATTTTACTCTGTTCCTCTTTTAATTTAATTTAATTTAATTTAATTTAATTTAATTTAATTTATTTAATTTATATAACCGTGCCTATCTCCCCGAAGGGACTCAGGGCGGTGCACAGGAAATTAAAAACGGAAATACAAAACATAACAATAGACGAAACTATAATAAATAGGACTACAGACTAAAATCTCATTAAATTTAAAGTACCCTGTGCTAAAAATTCCTAAAACCTACCAACCCATTGAAACCAATTAAAACAATTTAAAACTCAGTCTACGAAAGCGGTTACGGGGACTAGGGCAGTGAAGGAATATCTCCAATCATACATTAAATTTCCAGCTATCTATAACCAAACAAGAATATCAGTTTGAGTTTAATCAGTAGCTAGGAATTGTCATTCTATCTGTTATTTAACTTCTTGAAAAATCTTGCAATCAACACTCCTTTGTTTTCATACTTTTTTGTTTTCTAGTAATTCAGTAGGTGCTCCTTTATCCATTCAAGATTCTTTTATGGCAGCTGCTATCTCTCTCTTTTTTGACTATAATTCCAAACTGGGCTCTTTTAGATGATTCAAATCCTAGTGATAGAATGTTAATTTCTTAAAAGTATGGTTTAACTGATTAGTTTGAACTCCTCAGTTACAATATTGCTCCATCAATACTTATTTGTTTTAATGTTTTCTTTTATTGTTGATATATTGTTTTTATTTTGGGGGTTGGGAGCTGCTCAGAGTTTGGGTTGATGGGTGGGCATAAAATATTATAAATAAATGTCAAATCCTGAACCATACAAGTGTGAACCTCGGGTGTGGGCAGGGAGAAAGATAATGAGTACTTGCAAAGTGAAATAGAAATTATTTGAGGGTTCTTTGTCACCAACTTTTCTTTCAAACAAAGAAATTGGGCTTGTAAAAATTGGGATTTTCCAGAACAATTTTTGCATTCTTACTATTATTATTGAGTTGTATTACTGAATATGCTTGATTGAGGTGATTGATAAATCCTTAAAACAACTAACAAAATTACACAATCAATTCCTAATTTAGGACTAGCAAATCAGGGAAGGGTAAGATTGAAAGACAATCCACCATCCAATGTATAGGAAAACATTGTGTGTTTGTGGGAAGGAGAGGGGATGAGGCACTTATTTGACTTCCATTTTGCAACTTAATGATTTTATTCCTCAAAGGTTTTCAAAGCAGGATGTTGCCTGGCACATATCTGCTGCTGTGGCCTAGAAGTGGAGCTCTTGTCTCCCAATCAGGAGATTGGGAGTTCAATCCTAGGTAGAGGCACATATAGGGTCTCCTGCTTGGGCAGGGGATTGGACTAGATGGCCTGCAAGGTCCTTTCCAACTCTGTTAATCAATTTGCAACAAAGGGAAGGTCCTTACTTTAAAAAAAAATGATGCATTTATTTCCAGTTTGGACAGGCAGGCCACATAATGGCCAGGAAGAATGTCAGGAAACAAAGTTTGGCTGTAATATCATATGCTCTGCCAAATAAGAAAAAAGAAAGTTAACATGAACATTTGTATTCCTTCCCTTTTTTCTTAATCATTTCCTCTCGGTTCTAAACATTTTAAACATTGTTCTGTTTTATTTTTGTTTTGGACCCGGATTTACACATCTACATCTGAGCATCCCTTAAAAAATAAAAACAAAAAAAAAGGAGGGGGAGGTCAGGGCTTTATCACATGCACTAATGCAGGGGTGGGCAAACTTTGCAACTTTAAGTCTGAAGGACTTCAGCTCCCAGAATTCTCCAGCCAGCAAAGCTGGCTGGAGAATTCTGAGAGCTGAAGTCCTTCAGATTTAAAGTTGCAAAGTTTGCCCACCCCTACACTAATTTGTGGTCAAGGTTCTGCTTGTGACTACACAATCAAAGACTGTTTAGATACACTGACATATTTAATGTTGGTGGTTTTTTTTGTTTTTGTTTCGCCTTCCTCAGGATTCCCCAAACGATGTTCCAAAGATGTGTCATTCAAGAAGAGGCAAATCGCAACATATATTTTTTAAAATATATATTATAGGTAAGAGCACGTGAAGATTTGCGTTAAAAAAAAGCCAGAGATAACTGAGCTTTTTTCCTCTGTGAAAATTATGAGGAAAAACAACATACTATTTCCCTCTTGTTTCTCTCAGGTGATAGTCCAAACCATTCATTTGTATGATTGGAGATATTCCTTCACTTTTTTTAAAAAAAAAATCCATTCTCCATTGCCTTCACAGTGGGATTATTGGTAATCCATTTCATGAAGTACATTTCATACACAGGAATGGCTGAAACTCTTCATGGTAAGAATTTATATTATATCATCTTGTTTTTCCCAATGAATTATTTGGAGATTTTCCACATAACATTGTACACCAATGGTTTTCTACAAACTGAGTCATTCAAAATCTTATCATCGGATATTTTACAAATGAAAAAAGGAGGAGGGACATATCTGAAGCAATTATTATAAAACTATTTATATTCTACTATTTCCCTAAATTTGTCAGAGAGCAATATGTTTCTCTTCCACCTTATTCAGCGTTTTGACATGATAATCTCTTAATTTAGGTTAAAATGAAAAGCATTAATTGACTGAAGGCCAAAAAGTAAGTTTCATGGCTGAATGGGGACTTGATTGCTTGTCACCCAGGAATTAATTCACCTTTATGGCAGTTCAACTAAAAAACAAAAGGCAATATACAAAGCTGTTCTGACTCCCTCCTTCACAAGACGAATACGCTTCTTGGCTGCTTGTCCGAACTGACCTTGAAGCTTCTTGATGAAAGAATACAACTTGAGACACGAAAGCTCTGACTCTGCAAATTATATGTTGTTCCTTGCAACCATTCCCTTAACAGAGGCTTTCTTTTAAAGCCTCTTGGAAGGGGTCAGTCACTTAGGCAGCTGAGACTGATTACCTCTTCTGGGTTCGACTCTCTTGCAATTGACGCTGCCTTCTCTCGATCCTTCTTAGCCTGACATCAGGGACAAATTGGGTTTGATCCTCACCACTACTCCAAGCTCCAGGTGCCTCCTGATGCCTAGCCAGGCTCTCTACTCTCTCACTCTCAGCCTCCTCCTCTAGAGCAGACTCATAGGACTCCTCACTAGAGGAGTCCATCAGCAGCTCATCTGGAGCCGGCTGGGCCACAACACAAAGCTATATAGGGATATGGTAGAAGGTAGGATGGTTTCTAAAGACATTAAGATTTGAAGACTCAGAGTTAACATTGCTACTAATATTTTCTTTTCTTTTTCTTATCTCAAGCTTTCAATGTTTCATTATTTCTTTTGGTACCGTCATTAATGTTGCATATACCAAAAGGCAATTATGCGATAAGTACAGGTAGTCCTCGATTTACATCAGTTTGGTTAGTGACCGTTCAAAGTTACAACAGCAATGAAAAAAGTGACATGACCATTTTTCACACGTACGACCTTTATAGCATCCACATGATCATGTGATCAAAATTCAGGCGTTTGACACCTTATTCATATTTATGATGGTTGCAGCATCCCAA
Source organism: Rhabdophis nuchalis (assembly GCA_039707465.1). Taxonomy (NCBI): domain Eukaryota; kingdom Metazoa; phylum Chordata; class Lepidosauria; order Squamata; family Natricidae; genus Rhabdophis; species Rhabdophis nuchalis. The sequence continues at coordinate 37,880,857 of CM077651.1, read as the reverse complement.
GGTCATGTGACCCCCTTTTGCAACCTTCTGACAAGCAGTCAATGGGGAAGCCAGATTCACTTAACAACTGGGTTACTAACTTATCAATTGCAGTGATTCACTTAACAAGTGAGACAAGAAAGGATGTAAAATGAGGCAACATTCAGTTAACAAAGATATATAGCAGTGTATGTATGTATGTATGCATATAATCATATATATATAATTGTTTCCACAATACCCTGTTAGGGCCCCAATTAAGGGAGGCTCATCAGCCCCGGTTCGAATCCCAGTAAGGGTATGGCTAGCTGATGAGAGCTAAAAAGCTCGAAATAGATCTATCCTAGTCTCCTTGACTTATTTATTGATCAACTCAAAAACATAACACACACACACACACACACACACACACATTTATGACATTCTTTTAAGGATTACCACTAGTGTCATAACTCCAAATTTGTCCTACTGATATATATGAATCAATGCCATATTAATAGTAATTTGAAATGATGGTGACAAAGAAATTTCCTCTAACCACAATACAGGTTGAAGTGTGCAAGTTTCGTTGAAGCCATGCTACTGGGGAGCCGTAAGAGTCTCTTTTATTCATTTGATACAACTGCTATTTATTTCCCACACAACTCATGTTCTACATTACAAAAAGAAGAACCTGCATGCAACAGAATTACCATCGTATTTTACTTCAATTAAAAACCAAACAGCCATACTAAATGAACATTTATTTTTATGTTATTTTTAATGCTGTAATGTTGTGACTCCTGGCACACAGAACTATAAAGGTGAAGGAATAGATCCCTATTTTTTTAACCTAAGAAATAAGATAAAATAATTATGTTTTAAAATTGGCTCTCACCTATCTGATTTTCCTTAAGACCTAGTTCTGCCAGATGGATTTGAGCCCCAATTGGGGGGAGGGGGGGGGATTTCAAATGAGATTTGATTGATTAAGAGCCAATGATCCTCCCCCCTCCTGTGCATCTGTCTGCTCCCTTCTTCATCTTGTGTCAATGATTTTATTCCGTTTGTATATTTATATCTGATAATTTTATATATATTTTATGTTGTAAGCTACCCAGAGTCATTTTGAAACAAGATAGGTGGCAAATCAATTTAATAAATACTAATAATAAAATCAGCATTTGGTAAGCAAAAGCATATTTCAAAACTTCAGAACTTGTATTTTACAACTTTTTACATTTGTAAAAATGTTGTCTTTAACATTGTAAGGTAGCCATAGTTTTCTTCCACCACTACCATTGCTACCACCAGTTACCCTAGACCAGGGGGAAAAAAAACATTTTTCAGGCTCTTACATTTTATATTTTCAGAAATAAAATGCAAAAGTATCAATATTCCCAATGCCTACACAGTAGGAAATAAACTATTATCATTCTTTTTGGCCCAATATTGAGCAGTGACTGATTATTTTTTCAATATGTTGACCATACGTTTAAAAGATTGCTGTGACTACATGTATGATATGTATATTCTTTGAAATATCATTTATATACTTAGATCTCAAGAGAAAGAGCAGCTGGCAGCATTTGAATCTTTAACTAAGCCACAGTTGGTGGCATTTAAATTGTCATTTGAGACGAATTAATAGTAATAGAACCTGATGTTCTAAATAGATCCAGTTTATAATCCATATTTGATTATAGATATATATATATTCAGTGGTACACCTCAAGTCTTCTGACTTTCTAAAGGGATATGGAGCAATAAGCTTAAAATCTAGATAAAATGAACATTTTTATCCACACTACTTTTTTGGAAATAATATTCAGTTACATAAAGAAAGGCTATATAGAATATTGCACTAAATATTTAATGTACTAAATGAATTAAAATAAAAGTTGCATTTCTGTGTAGCTTTTTTTTTAGCATGTATTAGAAGTCATTATATTTAGTCTTGCCACAGGTTTTATCTCTGGAATTACAAAGAGCCAGACTGTTGCTTTCGAAATGCAATTTAATCTTTCTACTATCCCCTTAATTGTTTTTTCTATCTAATATTTCATTGCATTTATTTGTAAGTATTCATTTCATGATAACATTTTAATCAGTTTGGCAGCAACATTTCCGTCACAAGAACAATTACCATTTCTGTGTCTCTGAATTGTGTTGGTTGTTCCCGTCTTTTATTCAAATAGCTGCAGGTTCGATTTGCATGCTGTGATATTTTTTGTCTTTTGTGGGTGCTGTTGTCAGGGTTATCAGATTCAATATCTCATTTGCTAGGGGGAGGGAGGGAGGAATCCCTCTGCCATCCCAAAATTTTCCTTGCAAAGAATGAGATTTGAGGTTTGTATTGCAGTGTATTATTAAAGACTGCCATTATATTCGACTCCTTAAACCAGTTTAAAGATGTTTAAAGCAATGTGGCAAAAAGCATTGTGAACTGCGTGTATATCTTTCTTGGTTATATTATCTGATGCATTATTTGAGAAATAGTAATTGAGTTTTTAACAACCCTGCAGCATATAAACACACAGTATCAGAGTTAATGGTGTGGGTCCAGCCTTAACTTTGTCGTTTTCTTATTTGATTGCTTATTCATGCACCCTTCACATTCCATTTGTGTACTTGCTTGACTACATAACACGCCAATGTAGAAAATAAGGATGTCGGCTGATGAAGATTTTGTCTGCTTTCTGAAGTACAGACATGGATATTACATATTATATATTACATTCACAATAGCACACTTCAAATATTCAAAAGTGGGAGGGTGCTAATCTCTACCCTACAACTAAAGTCATCTAAAATTATAGACGCATTTGCAATGCCTTAGAAATTAATAAAAGAATCTAAGTATCATTATGTCAATGAAACTGAGATTATCGACATTTGTCCATTTTGATGAACTGCTTCATTAAATCAGTCAATAAAACAGTTTGAGCAGGGACCATGTCAAATCTGAGCATTTAAATTTTCCTTGTAGTTTAACCTTCAGGGTTGTTTAGTAATCAGCCAACCAATAACAACTTGAAAATATTTGAGTTCATTCCATCAAGAACATTGTCTGTGCAAATTCTGTTAGCAAGGATGAATTAGTGCAGATGTATGTTTCAATTAGATTTTTCCATTACCATCACTTGAAATACCTGAGCTTTATATACCTATCTGTACTTTTCAGGTACTTTGCAATCTGTGTTTCATAGGAGCCAGAATTCCTCACTCCATTTTCACAGATGAAAACTTTTGAGAAATTATAAAACAAATATTGACTCAGAATTTGCTGAAGCAAATCTAAGAAACTGTGCCAGTTTCAGCTTTAAAAAAGTGAGGTATCCCAGGGCTCAGTCTTTGATCTAGTACTCTTCAATTTCTTCATCAATGATTTAGATGAGGGAATAGATGGGGAACTCATCAAATTTGCAGACAACACCAAGCTGGCAGAAATAGCCAATGCTCCAGAAGATAGGCTTATGATACAGAAGTATCTTGACAGACTTGAACATTGGCCCCTATCTAACAAAATGAAATTCAATGGTGAAAAAAGTAAGGTTCTACATTTAGGCAAGAAAAACCAAATGCACAGGTATAGTATAATCTAATAGTAATAATTGTGAGATGGATCTTGGACTCCTAGTTGACAATTATTTAAATATGACCCAACAGTATGCTACATCTGTCAAAAAAGCCAACACAGTCCTAGATGGCATTAACAGAGGGATAGAATCAAGATCACTTGAAGTGTTGATACCTTTATAATGCCTTAGTAAGACCACATCTGGAATATTGCATCTTATTTTGGATGCCACAATGTTAAAAAAAATGTTGAGACTCTGCTGTAGAAAGAGTGCAGAGAAGAGCAACAAAGTTGATTAGGGGACTGGTGGCTAAAATATATAAAGAATGGTTGCTGGAATTGGGTAAGTCTAGTTTAATGAAAAGAAGGACTAGAGGGTGATGTGATAGCAGTGTTCCAATAACTAAGAGGTTATTACAAAGAAGACAGAGTCAACCTAATCTCCATTACACCTGAAGGCAGGACAAGAAGCAATTTATGGAAACTAATGACGGAGAGAAGCCTAAAGCTAAGGGTAAATTTCCTGAAAGTTAGAACAATTAATCAGTGGAACAACTTGCCTCCATAAGTTGTCATCCCTCCGCACTGGAAGTTTTTAAGAAGAGATTGGACAACCAATTGTCAGAAATGGCTTCCTGCCTGAGCAGGACTAGAAGATCTCCAAGGTCCCTTCCAACTCTGTTAGTCTGTTAAAGTACTTCAAATATTATTATTATTTTAATATTTCTTCTCAGTAGAAAATACAATAAACAATAACCCTGTCTTTCTGTCTTGTATCTACTTGCATTGGACTCATATTTTGTTTATATCTTCTCCACAGATAATAATAATCTTTATTGTCATTGTAAAAATCTTCCCAACAAGAAAAGAACTAAGATTCAGAATATTTTTGTCCTGAATTTTGAATTAACATGTTTTGGGCTCCCTGGGAAATAGGATGATAGAAATAAGGGAATGGAAATCAAACTATTACTTTGTTGTTATTGTTTTTTAAACTACCTGCTTCAAAATGGCAGTGGCTATGTTCTTTCTAGAAGCTACAGCAGTGTAAATAAAACAATGACTTTTTATTTGTAAAAAAAATGTTTTTTACTTGTAGTAAAAGTCCTTGAATATAGGGCATGTCTTTAAAAAACTAGCTGTCTGAATCTTCTAGATCTTAGAGAAATTGTGATAGTTGCCTCATCACCAGCCTTTGCCCTAGGCAAACATTTTTTTTCTTTCCCTGTCTCCTCACTGTCCTCGTAGCAAGTGGTTGCTGTGTCTCTTCTCTTCACACACAAAAAAGGTCCCATTTAGTTTCAAAATATCCAATCACTCACTGCCTTCCAGCAATCACCTTGCATTCACAGATAACATTAAACTTTTAACAAAGGCATATCTTAGATATTCCTGCTTTAAGATCTAGTTCTCATAATAAGCACCTTGACATCATCTTTCTGCATTATCACATCAAGGTGAAAACTGCCCTCTCACCCAAACAGAGTATGTTATACTCCATGTATGAAGAAAAAAAGTGTAAGCAAGAGATTCACTAAAAATAGAGCTTGCGTTTGATACAAAGAGGTTGCTGAACTGCATGTGTCATAGTGCATTCAGTTTTTCAGAAGATATCAATGCATTTGTATTCTTTCAAGTACCTTTTCCCAGTTTCTGGTTTAGTCAGACAAGAGTAGTCGAATGCTTCCTATTTTTTGACTACCCGTATTTTTCGGAGTATAAGACGCACCTTTTTCCCACCTAAAAGAGGGTGAAAATGTGGGTGCATCTTATACACTGAATGTAGCCTCCACCCACCCACCCACCGGCCCCAACCCTTTGGCCTCTGCCTCCCAGCAATTTACCTCTTTGCAGTTTGCGGAGGCTTCAATAAGCTATAGCAATCCCTGCAGCCTCAAACAGCTGATGATCGGGAGAAATTGAAAGTGAAACTTGCTGTTTGCTCCACATGGCAAATTGCTGGAGGCAGATTTTTTTTCCCTTGTGCTAATCAGGCTGTTTGCTGCAAGGAGTTAAGTCAACAACTATAAATGCCTACAGAATGTTCAAATTATTACACTTATTTTTAAAAGACTGCTTTATTATTATTCTAGACAACTTAACAAAATGAAGAAGCTTTTTAAAATAAATGCTTGATCTGAAGAGGCCCCGTGCTATTGTTTTAAAGAGTGCTATTCTTTTCAATAGCAGAGAATAACTATTCTTCCAGAATGCCCATCAATTTTAAAAGCATCTGTACAAGTATAGTCTGAAATATAACACTATAAACAATGTATATTGCCTGTATTGTTTGTTGCAAGGAGGCAAATTGCTGAGAGGCAGATATTTTTCCCTTATTTTCCTCCCCAAAATGTAGGTGCATCTTATACTTCAGAGCATCTTATACTCCCAAAAATATGGTAGTTTATCATTTTTACTATCAAGACTTTATACATGTGCAGAAAGAATCATAATCAAGTACAAAATTTACTAGATTTCTAGGAAGGCTCTTTTGGGCCATGAAACAAGGGCAACTATTTTTGAGGCTGTTTCTTCATCACTGGCAATTGCTTACACTTTTGTACTTTAATAAACTCCTAAATGAATTATGTAGAAAAAAATATTGTCCAAATTCCTGTCTTGTTCATTTTTTTTTTTAAAAGGTAACGTCAACTGGGTTGACTGTGTTGAATGATATTCTCTCCTCCTCTCCATGTGGGAGGGTACTTCAATGTTTCAAGAATAAGCAAGGTATCAAAACTGAATCCCTCTCCTTGAAGCTTTCATGTTACTTAATACTTCAGCCTCATATCTGAGGAATATGTATAAAAAAAAACCTAAAATATGTATTGGATTGATATGTACTAACAGGGCTGCCGAGAGGATTATTAAGTGCTGGAACAAGATTAACATAGCCCCCCCCCCCACTACACATGGACACATAAATCAATAATGTGATAATTGTACTGCAGGGAGGCCTATTAGGCACAGAATGGGGCATGAAGATTTTGCGGTGTGCCCCCCCCTCAGCCCGTTTTTGTTCCCAGAAGGGTGCAGGGGAGGCCTCCTCAGCCCAAAATGGGTGTGAGGGGGGGTTGCATTGCATGCCCATAAAGGTTATGTCAAGCAAGGCTGCAAGGTTTTGCTATACACAAAAGTGTATAGAGTGTGAAGTATTTGCCCAATATTGTTTTTCTTTTTAAAAATGTAGTTTTGTAAAAAAAAAAGTTTTAAATTCCCCTTCATTCCCCTTTGAGCACCATGGGTCCCAGAACAATGTACCGGCTGCACTGCCCTCTCCTTAGGCCTGGGTACCAAAAAGCTAAATAATGAAATCAAACAAATGCTGTATTGGTTAATGGAGAAACCTACCACCAAAGAATTGATTTGAGCATTCCATCAGATGAATGGCTTGCCCATCAACTTTTAATAATAACTATCGTCTTCACCATATTCATAGGCTGTCAATTTATATAAACATGCACATAATATTACAATTATCCTGGTCTGGTGATGGGTTGTTTTTATTTTGAGCATGTCTTCATCATTATATAAAGATATAGCTCAGGGGTTCCCAAACTTGGCAACTTTAAGACTTGTGGACTTCAACTCCCAGAATTCTCCAGCATAGCTGGCTGGAGAATTCTGGGAGTTAAAGTCCACAAGTCTTAAAGTTGCCAAGTTTGGGAACCCCTGATATAGCTGTCCAGTCTTCATTTGTGTTTAGTTGGCACATGTATATTTACTCCAACGTATCCTCTTTAATTATTTGCAACTACAGTTTCAATTATTGTGAATTTATTGATCAATCGAACATCAATAAAACTATCAATGAAAACACAAATACAAACCTACATTATAGTAAATAATAGTTCTTGCTTATAACAATTTTAGAGCCTCTTCTTTCATTCACTATTTATTGAATTTTTGTAGGTGCGTTTCCTTTGTTCAAGCTATTCCACAATCATCAACTTGAAAAAGTAACATCTTGTTTATACAAGAATTAACCATCCACACCTATTTAATTAGTTTGGAAGACAAGAAAAGTAGTACCTCTTTGATTGCAATTTAGCTAATGCTTAATCAAGGATCAAGATACAGATATCAAGTGCCCACCGTTTTCTCAGAAACATCAGTGAGAATAAAATTATATTTTATAATGCTCCAGCCCTATGGAAAAAGATCTATAACTGTTTTCAAATACAATTGCGCTTCTGATCTTGCAGAAACAGAGCATATTTCACATTTGAGGGACACTAGAGCAGGAATAGGTAGCATTTTGGGCACCAAAGGCCACATTGCATATTTAGAAGAACAACTATGGGTGGCAAGTGGTAGGCGATATGAAACTCTATATGTCATTTTAGATTGTGGCAGGGACTTTTGGAGGGTTTCTTTGATTTTAATTTTGATGTGTGTGAGTGTGTGTCTCTGTGTTTGTGTGTGTGTTGTGTATGGTTTATACCAGGTGTCCCCAACCTTTGCAACTTTAAGTCTGAAGGACTTCATCTCCCAGACTTCTCCAGCCAGCAAAGCTGGCTGGAGAAGTCTGGGAACTGAAGTCCTTCAGACTTTTTATTTATTTTATTTTTTTATTACATTTATATCCCGCCCTTCTCCGCAGAGGACCCAGGGCGGCGCACAGGAGATTTAAAAGATATACAAAATAGAAAATAGATAAATAATTTGAAATATATATTAAATAATCCCGATCCTATGCTAAAACCAATTATTAAAAACCCAATTTAAAACTTTTCTAAAAGTCCCCATGGGAGGTTAGGCTAGGCCGACTTGATGAAAAAAGTATGTCTTTAGACATTGGCGGAAGAGGCGGAGGTCGGTGATGGTCCGGAGTTCAGGGGGTAGGTCGTTCCAAAGGGCAGGGCCCGCCACAGAGAAGGCTCTTCCCCTGGGTGTCGCCAGTCGACATTGTCCGGCTGACGGCACCCTGAGAAGGCCCTCTCTGTGGGAGCGTATCGGTCTAAGGGATGTATGGGGCAGGAGACGGTCTCGCATATAACTAGGCCCCGAGCCATGGAGCGCTTTAAAGATGGTCGTCAGAACCTTGAAGCGCACCCGAAAGACCACAGGAAGCCAATGCAGCTCGCGCAGGATTGGTGTTATATGGGAGCTTCTGGTGGCTCCCGTAATTACCCGTGCGGCTGCGTTTTGGACTAGCTGTAGCTTTCGAGTGCACCTCAAGGGAAGCCCCATGTAGACTTAAAGTTGCAAAGGTTGGGGACACTTGGTTTATACTATGTTTGCTATGTTAAAAAGATGGAAATAATGCTAATAGTCTTCAATTTCAGTATTCAGGCTGCCTTCTTCTTATATATACTGTATTCATTTATTCCACAGTAGCAACACTAGAGTAATGACATTTTAAACTGAATTGATCTCAACATGTAATGTACATTTTATGGATGTTTTATATGCCAAATATTCTATACTTAGCTAACATGCCATAAGGCAGTTATCACCAGACTTAATGCCCTTTAGGTATGTGGTTTTTAACTCACTATATTTCCATTAAAATCACTCTGCAGGGTATCGAAAGCAAAGGAGTCTGTGGTACATTTATATGGTATTCAAGTAACAACATTAATTATGGAGATAGATGAAGTTGTTTATCAGGGTATTTATAGCAATGAGTCTTATCAATTAAATATCCAGAAGAGAAATACCATCATCATGTTTGCATGAAACAGATGAATAGTATTATTATTAGCTTTAGAAAGCCATGCATTTTTTATTACTGTTCTTATTAATAAATCAGCTTTCATAGAATATTTGTACCTTCAATAGAACCCCTTTTGTTAAAGCATCTTATTTATTATCAAGGATTAAAAGGGGGGAAAAGATTTAACATATTATATAATTTAGTTCCTTATTTGGAGTGTATAATTTATTTTACATGGGAATGGAAGCTAAAGTTGAAGTCCATTCAACTTTATAGTTGCAACAAGATAATCTTGTCAGCTCCTGTCTCTATGGAAACTATACTAACAGAGTTATTTTGTTCTTTCTTTTTCTTAAAGCAGCTAGACATGTAGTGCTGTGCAGAAGTCCAATATAAGGCAGTGGGAGGTATTTTTAGATAAGCATGGCCAAAATTGCAGCAGTCCTCACGAAGTCAGTCTCACTTCTTAATCTGAAGCTTTAGAATTTTTGTTCACGTTAAAGTTCTTGAATAGCAATATACATTTACTTAAGATAATTTTTCATCATTCTTATAGACCTATTCCTCATGCATGTTGTGTCTTCTCAGATTTGATAATGACAGTCCTCTATGGGCACTGAAACATGGCCTGCAAGGTGATTAGGTAGCACCTACATTCATGTATAGAATGTAAATTAGGGCAATTGTGCTTCAAGACAAGCCACACTTTGTCCATATTATGCTTCTCTGTTTTGAATGAAAAATTATATTTCACCACTTATAGTTCAACTTTAAGAAGGACTACAAATATTCATCACACTACTTTTTGTTTTCAAAAGAAAGCAAAAAGGCAAAAGTCCACTTTAGAGAAAAATATTCTGGGGAAGTCTTTGTATTTTATATTTCAGCAATCATATGCAGTTCATGAACTGAATTTCTGATGCAGAAATATGAATTTCTGATGCAGATAATGTGGAAGTGCTGTGCCATTGCCTTTCTTTCAATATATGTGCTTGTGTTTGTGTGTGCTTAACTTTTCAACCTGGTCTACAGTAATTGATTTTGCTGAGAATCTCCTATACATTATTAACCAGATCCAACTTTACTTCATTTACTACTGAGATTAGCATGATTCATTAATAAACCATATAGTTCCACCCAAGAATTAGTGGCATGAATCCAAAATAAATGCAGGGTAAAGATTGCCAGTACTACACTCAGATTTACAATCCACTATTAGCAGCTTCATAGATATTTGAGCAATATTTATATAATGCTGGATTATTTTATGAAAAAACATATGACCAAATAGACTAAAATCTGGTTGGCAATATGCAACTTTCACATATTGTCACACTGCATCTTCCAGGGCTCATGAGTCATAGTGATGTTAGGCAAAGGTGAGGCTCAATACTGGAAGATCACATTGTCTATATCTATAATCTGTTTTTCAGAACCTCAGTCTTTGCTTCCTTTCTTTAGTCCCTGATTATTATAATATCACTACATCAGTGTTATAAACAAGAGTGTTTTCTTCCTAACAACAGTGACATACCAGTAGCAGTGAACTACAGTCAGGCCCCCATGCTTTGTAGCCAAGTTTACTCAGATATATTTTGAAATTCCATTTCAACATGAGGTATTTAATCATGATATAAAACTTCTAAACCATCATCACTCTAAACACCTGCCTTTTCAAATGAAATAATAATAACTACATATTTCTTCCCAAAGCCAGATCAAAAACTACAGAAGCGCATCAGTACTAAGGATTAATGGACAGCTCAGGCTGTAATAAATGGCTTATTAGCCAATGAAAATTGCATAAGTGAATGAGTTTCTTCCCTTCCTAAACTTTGTGTTTAGGTTTTGTGCTGAAATCATAACAATTAGAGCTACTTTTCAGAAAATTTCTGGGTACACAGGTACTGTTTCAGTCTTAGCATTTACCAAAAGTACATCATAGGCAAACAATAGAAACATGTTGCCACTAAATTCAGAGGTGACATTTTTTTAAAATCTCTAATGTGCAAGATTCATTTTGCTCTTTACCCTTTGACTTCCGCTTTCTGCTGATTTGCTCCCTTCTTGAATGATACTGATAAAATATTACAGTGACCTGGATGTGTAGACTTGGTGGAGTTGATCTCCTGCACAGTCACATGGGGATTTAGAGGCTTATATAGCCACCCATCTCATACATGTGACTCTGGGCAGGATACACAATCATCATGAGGAAATCCTTCTGCTCTAATTTTGGATACAAGTACTTGGCCTTGAGCCAAGGAAACAAAACAGCAGTTTCTGGTATATCGTTTAGCCTAGGGGTCTCCAACCTTTGCAACTTTAAGTCTGAAGGACTTCAGCTCCCAGACTTCTCCAGCCAGAAGTCTAGGAGCTGAAGTCCTTCAGACTTAAAGTTGCAAAGGTTGGAGACCCCTGGTTTACCCTGTTCCACAGTGATCTCCTTGGCGGAACCTGACCGAATGATCTTAAAGGTGATGTTTGGGTGTTCGATGATTGTGAAAGACTCCAGCCTCCACACGGCGATATTTATGATGGGGTAACCATGTGACTTTGAAACCACTGTGACCATGACAACCATGTACAGTATGTAAAAAATGACCAGCATGTGACTAGAAAAATGCAAACAAAAAGCATTTTATATCGGGCTTCCGGTTCCGGCTCCGGCGGCGACGGGCGAACTTAGGGTTCGCTCGCCGCTTTGATCCTTTTCCTGCCCCCCCACGGGGGCGAGAAGCCCCTTGTTTGGGGCTTCTCCCGTAAAGCCGGCTCGACAGGGAAGGCCCCCCCCCGCGGCAGTGGGGAGAGCGACCCTGCTCCTCGGCTTAGGCGGAAGAGGACATGCTGCGGGGGGTCTTCCCTTCGCCAAAGGTTGGCGGCACCATTTAATTCTATGAAGAGAGAAGATCGGAAGAGTCGGGAGGCTTTTCGGGACCTCAGCTGCGAGCGGAGAGTGAGCGTTTAAAACTTTTTTTTTGTGTACTGTCAGCCGGGCTGAAAGGGACTGGAGGGGGGCGTTTGTTTCTAAAAAACCCCCCTTGGACTAAAAGCGGCACTCGGAAATGCCTCGTTGAGAGGAATCGGAAACTTTTAATCTGGATGGTCTCTAACAAGGGAAAGTACTTTGTGGCTTGTTTGCAATTATGTCTCGAGGTCTGGCTGAAACAGTTTCTTTTTTGCTTTTTAACCGCTTTCTCCCTCGGGCTCTGAGTTTGGGCGGAAAATGGCTTCTCTTTGTCCCCGACTGACTATGACCTATGGAAAATTACCAGTGTCTCTTTGCGACTTGGACTTCCTCTAATTATTGATGAAGAATTTTCTTTTTTTGGATTTGTGTTTTCCTTTCTGGATTGCCTTTGTTATTATACCTATGGAGTTGGAAAAGCGTTTCTCTGTTGGTTTCTGAATTTTGCAGCTGTACAACTTTGAGAACTCTGGACTCCTGATCTGCCTTACCAGCCCCACCCTAAAAACGCCATTTTACTGGCACGGATTTTAATAGCTAAACATGGCACAAGAAGCAACGCTCGCAAGCCTTGAACAAAGAATGACTGCCCTTGAAACTGTTATACAAAATTTGGTATCAGAAATTAAGGCTCAGAGGGCAGAAAATGTCAACTTTAAAAAGGAATTATTGGACACTCGAAAACAAGTGCTTGAGAATACACAGAAGAATGAAGAATTGAAAGGGGGGCTGGAGGGGGCTAAGGGAGAGATTAAAAATGTTTCTAATGAGGTTGTGGAAATAAATGCGCATGTGACTAGGATTGATTTGGAAAGGATGACATATTTTTTGAGATTCCAGAATGTTTCTGAGATGGATGGTGAATGTCTCCCTGATCTTATGAGTACAATTATTGCAGACTATTTACATAAACCTAAAGATGAGATCAGAGGGGACATTGACCTAGTCTACAGAATAAATTCTGCATATGCTAGGATGAATGAAGTACCCAGAGAGATACATGTAAAATTTGTTAGAAGGTCAACCAGAGAGGAAATCTTGAAGGCGCAAAGAGGGAGTCCTATGATTTACCAACAAAAGGAGATTACCATCTTGAAGCAGATTCCAAGAAAAATTAGAGAAGCCAGAAGGAAATTTTCCTTCTTGTCTAAAACATTGTTTGATCATGGGATCTGGTTCAAGTGGGTGATACCCGAAGGGATGTTGGTGTTCTGGGAAGGAGGTAGAGTAAAGATTAAAACAGTTGCTGAGGCGGAAGCCTTTCTTAAAAAACATTCCTCTGTCCTGGGAGAAGATCCAGGGGGGGCAGGGGGAGCCATGGCCCCGCCCGCTGGGGGCCCGGGGGAGAAGGGGGAAGATACAATTGCCAAGAGACTTAGATCTAAAAAATAACTTTTCCCTGGTTTTTCTTTTGAGTAATATTGTATGATATTTGTAATCTGGATTTTTGCAATTGACTGACAGTATATAACTGAAAAATCTAGGAATATGTACTTGCTCCCAGCTTGTAGTGTTATGTGAAATGTTTCTTTTCTTTCTTTTTAATAATGTAATTTGAGGTTCCGGAGGAGCCGACGACTTTGACGTGACCACTCTCAAAATTTCTATGTAACCCTTACCCTACCCCACAAAAAATGTAAACTCAATAAAACTTTTTCAATATAAAAAAAAAAAGCATTTTATATCTTCAGTGACAAACATGATCTATATTTAAATAAATAGCAGCAGAAATTGATTTAAGGAGTAATCTTTCTACGTGTTTTACCTCCTTAGTATACTTGCAGCTTTCTTGTACAGATAGTTTTCACAAAAAATTTAGATGTTTTAATCAGAAATGATAAATTCTAAAACAAATTGCAACTCAGTTCAGATCCCTCTATGGTAAATAGATGGGTTACACATTGCTGGGTTTCAGTACTTGAAAGAGTCCATCCTTTGCTATATGGGCTTCTTAACAACTAAAGGATAAAAATAATTACTGTAAAATTGTTAGACTACAGGTACTGCTTGATGTATAACCATAATTCAGCCCAGAATTGGTTGTAAGTTCTTGCAGTTTTAAGTCAGATGACCAGATTCAATAATACAATAGCAGAGTGGGAAGGGACCTTGGAGTTCATCTAGTCCAACTCTCTGCCTAGGCAGGAAGTCCTATACCACATCTTTTCTACATCGTGGTGACCAAAACTGAATGCCGTATTCCAAGTGTGGCCTTACCAAGGCATTATAAAGTGGTATTAACACTTCACGTGATCTTGATTCTATTCCTCTGTTTATGCAGCCTAGAACTGTGTTGGCTTTTTTGGCAGCTGCTGCACACTGCTGGCTCATATTTAAATGGTTGTCTACTAGGACTTTTTTTACAACCATTTTTATGACAGTCATTAAACAAGTTATTGTAGTCATTAAGCAAATCACATGATTGTAAATCCAAATCCAGATTATCCAATAGCAAAACCCAGCAAAAAACATCACAAAACATTATGTGACCACAGCATGCTACAGTCATAAATGCAAGCTGGTTGCAAAGTGCTCAACGTGTGATCACAAGGTGATACAGCCATTGTAATTTCAAACACAGGCCATAAATAACATTTTTCAAGTCTGACATAATTTGAAACAGTTGTTAAGTGGGGTCTACCTGTCTATCTGTATAGTTCATTTTCTTCTCTGAATCTTACGAACCTGATCCTTTGGAAAATATCATAGGTTTTCTCAATTCATTCATCAGCTAGGTTTAGGCATTTTAAATTTGATAAAAATAAATTAAATTTGACTCACTGGAGAAGAACCTAATGCTAGGAGAGATTGAGGGAAAAAGAAGCATGGGGCAACAGAGAATGAGGTGGTTGGATGGAGTCACTGAAGCAATAGGCTTGAGCTTAAATGGACTCCAGGGGATTGTAGAGGACAGGAAGGCCTGGAGGACCATTGCCCATGGTGTCACGATGGGTCTGATGTGACTTTGAAACTAACAACAACAACAAATTCGATAGAGATAGATAGATAGATAGATAGATAGATAGATAGATAGATAGATAGATAGATAGATAGATAGATAGATAGATAGATAGATAGATTGATTGATTGATTGATAGATGAGAGAGAGAGAGAAAGAGAGAAAGGGAGAGGAAGGGGGAGAGAGAGACACACAGAGAGACAGAGAAAGAGAAAGAGGACAGACAGAAGACAGACATTCCTATGATTCTGGCCCATGAAACAGTGCTTCCCCTAGGGAATATCTGCTAGATAGTGACATCTACAGGAGAAGCCTATGTCAGATACCCAATGAAATATACAATGAAAATATTTTTTATCTAGAATCTTCATTTTTTAAAATTCATTTCCCAGAAGGCGAGGCTATTGTCAATGATGTCCTCTCTTCAAATCTTGGTGACTACCTGGCCTTTTAATCTTTAGGAATCATTCAATAGCTTAACTATTCCTTTTGTCTTTTAAGGGTCCTAATAGTGATATCCCTTCTGTGTTATTGTATGTTTTAAATTAATTTCTTATTTATTGTGCTAGATAATAATGGATTGATGAGTGAGCTATGCATATTTTATATAAATGAATTAATATCCAGCACTCCAGCTACATCAACACTTTAAAAGAACTGTGACATAAGCAAAAGCTGTGATAACATACACTGGCTATGTGTCAGTAAAGGGGGCTAGCATCACAGCTGTGAGAACTAGGATTCAGTGGCAAAAATAATGCATCTTCTCATCTTTTTCTGTCCTCCTCCCTCACACATATACATAGAGTGTTTTGCTAATGCAGTTTTATTTTATGACATTGTTTTTAATGAGTTAGATGTTAATAGTTTTGCTTGTGTTCTAATACACCCTGACAACTCAATGAAGCTGGCTGAATTTGTGGAAATGTTTATTCATTGTTGCTTAAATAGGTATAAAAATGAATGTATGAAAAAGATGAATCCAATGGATTCTTTTGATTTTAGCTACCTATTTCTTTTTTAATCCAAATGGCTAATTCTTTAGGTGAATGCTATCATTGTCACTATAACTCAGTGGTTCACAGCTGAGGGGTCGCCTAAGACCATCGGAAAACACATATTTTTGATGGTCTTAGGAACGGAGAAACCAATTTTATGGTCGGGGGTCACCACAACATGAGGAACTGTATTAAAGGGTTGCAGCATTGGGAAGGTTGAGAACCACTGCTATAACTCATTTATTCATTATATTTTGCAGCATAAACTGAGGAAACAAATTTCAGCTGTATTTGAAGGTTACATTTCAAAGAAAAATATTTTTAAAAGTTTTTTTTCATTCATTGTGAGTCCCTCTGCGTGAAGTGGGGCCTAGGGAGGCAGTTGGGCTTGCTGGTTGTATACCTGGCTCCCCGCTATGTAGCAGCAGCCCTGCCCGAGCTCCTCGAGGTGATCGCTACGATGGCAGTTGAGACCCCCAGACTTTTAGTCATGGGGGACTTTAATCTGCCATTGGTGGGCGAATCATCCGAGGTAGCTCGGGAGTTCATGGCTTCCATGACGGCCATGGACCTGACCCAATTAATTCAAGGCCCCACCCACGAGGGTGGACACACACCGGATCTCATCTTTGTCTCTGGCCAATGGAAGAGTGATCTGGGTACAGGGGATATAGTCATCACACCCTTGTCATGGTCAGACCACTCACTTCTCCGGCTCGACTTTCCAACCGCCACCCCCCACCGCGGGGAGGCGGAACCTGAGTCATCTATCTGGTTCCGCCCCAGGCGCCTGATGGACCCTGATGGGTTCCAGGCGGCGCTTGGGCCACTTCCTGTACCCCTGACCCGCGCCCCGATGGAGGACCTCGTGGCCGCATGGAATACTGCGACCACGGGAGCCTTGGATCGGGTCGCGCCCTTGCGGCCTCTCTTGCGGCGGCGAGCTACCCTGGCTCCTTGGTTTACCGAGGAGCTAAGGGTGATGAAACGCCACAAGAGATGCCTAGAGAGAAGATGGAGGTCTACTCGATTTGAATCTGACCGGACACAGGTAAGAGCCCATTTACGGACTTACATTGTGGCGCTGAGAGTGGCCAAACGTCATCATTGTGCCACTCTCATAGCATCCGCAGAAAACCGCCCTGCCGCCCTGTTTAGGGTGACCCGCTCCCTCCTTCAACAGAGGGTGCGGGAAGCCCCGCTACAGGGTAGAGCAGAGGAATTTGTGATTTTTCTGCAGGAGAAAATCGCTCAGATACAGAACGAGTTAGCCCCCATTGATGGCCCAGTGGGATTCCACGAGGCAGATCTTGTTTGGGAGGAGTTTGACTCCGTTACTTCCGAGGATATGGACAGGTTACGTAAGTGACTGCGAGCCACCACATGTTTATTGGACCCGTTTCCCTCCTGGCTTGTACTGGCATCCTGGGAGGTGACACGAGGCTGGCTCCAAGAGGTTGTCAACGCTTCCTTAAGTGAGGGTTCCTTGCCTGCTTCCCTAAAAGAGGCTATGGTGAGGCCCCTCCTTAAGAAGCCCTCTTTGGATCCAGCTTTATTAACCAACTATCGTCCAGTCTCCAACCTTCCCTTCTTGGCGAAGGTTGTTGAGAGTGTGGTGGCACAACAGTTTCCCCGTCACCTGGAGGAAGTTGATTATCTAGACCCGCGCCAGTCCGGCTTTCGGCCCGGGCATAGCACTGAGACGGCATTGGTCGCGTTGGTTGATGATCTCTGGAGGGCCAGAGATGGGGGTTGTTCCTCCATCCTGGTCCTATTAGACCTCTCGGCGGCTTTCGATACCATCGACCATGGTATCCTATTGCATCGGCTGGGGGGGTTGGGAGTGGGAGGCACCGTTTTATGGTGGTTCTCCTCCTACCTCTCTGGCCGATCGCAATTTGTGTTGGCAGGAGAGCAGAGGTCGACCTCGAGACCCCTCACATGTGGGGTGCCTCAGGGGTCGGTCCTCTCGCCTCTCCTGTTTAACACATACATGAAGCCGCTGGGTGAGATCATCCGTGGCTTAGGGGTAGAGTACCATCTATACGCTGACGACACCCAGCTGTATATTTCTACCCCAAACCACCCCAACGATGCCGTAGCGGTGATGTGCCAGTGCCTGGAAGCTGTGTGGGTCTGGATGGGAAGTAATGGACTCAGGCTCAACCCGACCAAGACCGAGTGGCTGTGGTTTCCGGCTGCCCAATTCAACCAGCTCACTCCATCGCTGGCCATAGGGGACGAACATCTTGCCCCTGTGGATGGGGTGCGCAATTTGGGTGTCCTCCTGGATGCCCGGCTGTCCATGGAAGATCAAGTGACAGCCGTGGCCAGGAGGGCGTTTTACCAGGTTCGCCTGGTTCGCCAATTGCGCCCCCTATTGGATCGGGACGCCCTTCGCACAGTCACTCATGCGCTCGTGACATCCCGACTGGACTATTGCAACTCTCTCTACATGGGGCTCCCCTTGAGGTGCACCCAGAGACTTCAGCTAGTCCAGAATGCAGCCGCGCGAGCAATTATGAGAACCACAAGGTTTACCCATGTAACACCGCTCTTGCGCGAGCTGCACTGGCTATCTGTCATCTTCCGGGTGCGCTTCAAGGTGTTGATTATCATCTTTAAAGCGCTCCATGGCTCGGGACCTAGCTATCTGCGGGATCGGATCCTGCCTCATACATCCTCACGACCGATTCGCTCCCACAGAGAGGGACTTCTCCGGGTGCCGTCCACTAGACTTTGTCAGCGGGCGACGCCCAGGGGAAGGGCTCTCTCTGTGGCGGGCCCGGCCCTCTGGAACGACCTTCCCCCCGACATTAGGACGACCACGGACCTCCGCTCCTTCCGTCTCAAATTAAAAACTCATTTCTTCTGTCTGGCCGGCCTAGGATAGTCTCTCTGTCTTTGGGGTTTTATTGGGGTTTTATAATATTGCTTAGTTTTAATGGGAATTTTAGCGCAGGTTTAGATTTAATTTATTTTTAATGAAATGTTTATATGTATTTATTGTTTTACTGTGCCTGTGCACCGCCCCGAGTCCCTGTGGGGAGAGGGTGCGGTTTAGAAATATTAAAATTATTATTATTATTATTATTTATCAACTTGCTTTCCAAACCATACATTTGTACTTAAACCAAATTTTGTGGTCATTGAAGACATTTAGTAATAGTGACTGCTTTACAAACTGAGTCACATCATCCGCTATAAAGTCCTCTATCACCTAATAAACAACATGCTCAGCGATAGAGCCTTTCAGTTCGTTATATGGGACAATGTTAGCAAGTTAAGAAGATTCAACATCCTTCTACAAGGTTCTGTACTGGCACCCACACTGTTCAATCTTTATATCTCAGATATCTTTATATCTCAGATATACAAGGGGACATAAATTTGGATATGTAGATGACTTGGCCGTAACAGCACAAGATAAAAACTTGAAAGTTTTGGACTGCCTCCTCTCTGAGGACCTGAAGTCCCTGGGAAAATTCTTCGCTGACTGGTGGACACACTTTTGCTGACATACCCAGTGTCAGCAAAAGGGTGTCCACCAGTTTCCATCTCAATAACAAACTTGCCAATGCCACCCCGAAGGCCAACCTGAATAACAACTTACTCCCTTATGATACTCATCCCAAATACCTTGGAGTAACTTTGGATCAGACACTCTCCTATAAGAAACACCTAGAGAACATGTCCGTTAAAATCAATACCAGGAAAAACATACTCCAGAAATTGAGAGGATCAAGATGGGGAGCCTCAGCCTCTATTATCAGAATATCAGCACCAAGGTTGGCCTACTCCACAGCTGAATACTGCACCCCTGCTTGGCTTAATAGCTGCCACACCTAGCAAGATCGATGCTAGACTAAATGATAAAATGAGGATCATATGCAGTTGCATAAAATCTACTCCTACTTGCTTGCTCCCTGTTTTGAGCCACATTCCACCACCAGCTCTACGAAGGCAGGAAGCCTTAGTGAAGGAGTACAACAAAAATTTGAGAAACCCACTTCTTTCTGTGCACGCTGATCATCTTCATCTATCAATTGGCAGGCTTAAATCCAGGAAGCCCTCACTGGCACTTGCTCAACAGATGTCTAACAACTTTGACATCAACGCACAATGGAAAGCCAAATGGGCTGCCGAACAACCAGATACAGGCAGCAACATAGAAGATCCTGCACAAAAGGTGCCAGGATTTGACCTTCCTCACCAGGATTGGTCAACTCTGAAAAGGATCCATACCCAACATGGTGTCTGCCAGGACTCATTGTTTAAGTGGGGTCTTGTCTCTACTCTCGACAAAATATCATTCACATTGTGTCTGAATGTCCATCAACAGCTTACATCAGCCCAATATCTGATTTTTTCAACATAGGCCAACCTGTCCTTGAATGGCTGGGTGGACTGGACATTAACATTTGAACCACTATAAGTCCATGTATTTGCCATGCACTAAATAAATACATAAATAAATAAATAACCTAACAATATATTACTATAATATAGTAATATATAATATAACTAATGTATTAAAAGAGAGTCGATAAATATGTTGAAAGAATATCCATATAATTAATAATAATTTAATAATTTATTAAATTTCTAAACCGCCCCCTCTCCCCGAAGGGACTCGGGGCGGTGTACAGGAAAATTAAAAACATCTAAAAACATAACGATACATACATAATTAAAATCGAATTAAATAACCCTGTACTAAAATTTATGAAACATTAAAAACTGTATCCCATTAATATCAAATAAAACAATTTAAACTACAGACTGGGGCGAGAAGCATAAATTAGGCCAAGCCGGCCTGATGGAACAGATAGGTCTTAACTTTTTGGCGGAAGGAGCGGAGGTCCGTAGTAGTTCTAATATCGGGGGGTAGGTCGTTCCAAAGGGTCGGGCCAATTTGAAATCTGTTTCTAGCAGAATGGCATACTCATTGAAGTTAATATGTTATATAGAATTATTCTTAAATATAAATACAAATAAGATTGATATAAGGAAAAAATCCATGATTTTAAAATGAATATTGCCAAGGCTATAAAGAGATACAATAGCCTGCCTCTCCAAACAAAGTATACATAACTTTTCATTTAAAAAAATGGAAACAATGACCTCTGCAGTTTTTAGTCTGCCCTAAATAAGATTTCAAAATAACTTGTTTCTAGTTATAGTTGGCAATGCATTTTGTTTGTATATTTGTTGCTGAGACAGGGATAAAGATAGCAATTCAGAAGATCATCATCAGAAAGTTCAGTTAGTGCATTAAAGATATGGTACTTCTTTTCCCTTGCAACCTCAATAGCAAATAAAGTAGTTATGTAAAATATGCAGAAAGAGAATTAGATATACTTTCATTTTTAGAGCTAGAAATGCTTCATAGATCAGGTTGTTTGTGATTATATATGACAGTGACATTATCATAAGTGGGATCAGAACTTTTACATTTAAAAATAATTTGTTCAATTAAAAGGCGGCCAACTCTTATTCAGATTTAGAGAATTAGGGAATTCAGTAAATTGGGGACTCAAATAAAAGCAGCAGACAGAATCTTTTGATATTAGACACAAGGGAAATATTTTTAAAGATAACATTTTATAAAAAAGATGAAAGTGGGAACTACAAGCCTGTTCAAAAGAAATAAAGGTTTACAAATGATGTAACAGCACAAGGAACCTAGTTTCCACTGAAATCCAGTTCTCAACACTGTGTAACAACAGCACAATTTTGACCATAATTAATGTCAACCAAATCAGGCTAAATCAGTGCTGCAGTTCTACAGATGTGCATTGATCTTTTATTAGTTTGCCTGCACCACTGTATAACCATATAACATCACTGTTTTATAAACTTCATTTTATTTTGACTCCCAGAATGCTTTTGGCATACTTCAAGGTATTGGATATAATCTATAATGCTCGTTATGGCACAAGACCAGGTTACCCGCTGAACCAAATATCTCCAACTGAGTCTGCCCATCCTTACAAGATCAACAAGGTCTCTTCCATACAATAATATATCTGGTGGATATCTTTTCTCTGTTCTGGCATTTCCATTTGAAACAGCTGACCTTCTCAGATTTAGATGGCCCTGACACTGTTGGCCTCCTGCCACAAGACTTGAAGACCTAGCTTTTCCCCTGAGCTTTAGGTCAGAATGGTAGATGAACCTGTCATGTGAATGTAACTCATATGAAATTACTGTGATCTAATCTCAATTGGATTGTGCTTTTTTTAGTTGGTGTTTACCAGTGGTGGGTTTCTGCAGGTTCGCACCTAGTCGCAAGAGCCGGATGGTGAAATTTAGAGAGCCGGTGAGAGGGGGTTCCACTGGCGGACCCAGAAGTAAGTCTGGCCTGCCACTGCCAGTAACCCAATGGGAAGGAAAGGAAAGGAAAGGAAGAAAGAAAGAGAATTTATCATCACAATTGAGCCCAAAATTTTAGTTGCTAAGCAAGAGCGTTGTTAAATGAGTTTCACTACATTTTACAAGTTGGCCACTCCCACCCCGTCACATGACTGCCAAGCCATGCCCACAAAATAGGCCACACCTAGAGAGTAGGTTCTAAAAAAATGTGAAACCCACCACTGGTGTTTACGTTGGTTTTAATCTTATGTGGACCACTCACAGTTGCAGTTTACAAATTGGGCAGTTATCTACATTGATTAAATAAGTAAACAAGCAAGCTATCTAGCTTCAGGATGAATGATCTTTTACTTTTAGTTTATTTAATATTGTTTGTGATCCCCAATATTTTGCTCTATTTTAAAACATTTGATTATATGCATGCCTTGCTCCATTTTTGCAAAGACAAGGGTGATATAACTAATAATAATCCACTGGGTATGAAATTATATTTCCAAATTACATATTCCACATGAATCTTTGTGTGGTGGGGTAGGAAAAATGGCATAATAATAAACGGATGTGTCTCATACTTGTAAAAATGAACAAGCAGTTGAATTCATTCAGAAAACAGCATGTTAGAAATGCTACAGATATCATTTCGAATATTCCCATCTGCTTATCACTCCTGTCTCCATATAATATGGCTTCCTGCAGAACCCTATTAAGCAAATCAGTATGAATCTTGAAATGACTGCATGGACAAGGGCAAATAAAAGTGGATGGAGCAAATTCTTAGCAAGGCTCCTAAATTAACCCAAGAAAGATCCTTGAGCTTTGAGGACGTTATTCAGACAAGGTATGGTTCATTCTTTTAAATTAACCTAAACTCCTGGTTATTTGCTGCCTTGGGAGGCATTTGTCCTCATATGATGGAGAATACCCTTCAACTATTATCATGTCGATGGCATATCACAGATGCTTGGTGATGTAAACTACCACTCTTCCAACATGATAGCCTTGAAGAAATGAGTAGCGGGAGACAATAACAGCTGTGTTACCTGCTTCTTCATGCTAGCAATTGTTCATTATATGTATATGCACACAACAAGCTACCAAACTAAAATGAGAACTAAATTTAAGAACAATATAGGGTTATTTTCAAAATGCCAACAAAAGCATATGTCTGGAAGATGCCTGTCAGCATGAATAGGTTTCTTATTTAAATATATTTTCTGAGGATGGTTCTTCAGGATAAACTCTGAGAAAGCAGTGTGTGTGTGTGTGTGTGTACACACATACATATATGTTTTCGTAGATTTTCATGGGTGTATATAGCATGGAGATGTTATTGCAACGTTTCAACAAGATCTCACTTGTCATCATCAGGCAGTCACAGACAGAAGCCTGCCTGATGATAAGTGAGATCTTGTCGAAACGTTGCAATAACATCTCCATGCTATATACATGGGAAAATCCCCGAAGCCAGAAATGCCAACATACACATGGGTGTGTCTGTCTCTCTCTCTCTCTCTGTGTGTGTGTGTGTGTTGTAACATTTTTTACTTTTTAAAATGCACATTTCTATAATCTTCCTTTTTGATGTACATTTTCTATACACCTTGTTGCATTTTTGCATCAATTGTCACCCTGTGAGCTCTTTTAAAATGTACTTAGACTTTGTGTATGTGTGGTATGTCTGTGCTCGTGTGTGTAAAGAAACCCCCATTGTTTGCCTTTTTCTATGCAATTTCTGATAATATTTTTCTTGGATGCAACTTCTGCAAATAATAAAGGGAACATGCTTTTTCCTCCCCTACAGGTTTGGACCAGAGAAGGATGGTCACTGTTGCTTTGCTATGGTAGAAACCTGGATGGATCTTATAAATTCATTGATATAGTAATTGTTAGCAGAATGCTTTAACATTCTTAGTTGGCTATTAAGTTATTTTAGTATGAACATCTGAACATTTAATTGTGACAAAGCTGAATATTTCCTTTTTGATGCACTTTTAATTTCCTTTAGAATCACTGAATAAAATCTCTGTCTGGATAACATTCCATAATCACAAAAAAGAAGACACCACGGGAATGCTGGCTAGATGTATATTTTAAATCTCATAAGTATTCTTAATGATCCTAGCTGTTCCTGCTGATAGGAAATAGGAAACTATTTGCAGTCACTTTGCTAGAAACAAGATTACCCAAATGTGATTATTGAGATGTCAGGTGTGTGATTTATTGATCGATCAAATGATTATCTGTCAAGTCACTTTTGACTCCTAGTGACCACACAGATAGATTTTCCCCATGATGATCTCTCCCTAACGTCTTCTTACATTTTCCCAACGGTGTACTCATTGACAACATAACTTAGTTCATCTATTTTGCTGCTGGTCATCTTCTTTTTCTCTCTGCTTCCACCTTTCCCCACAGAGGAGCCTTTTCTAGAGACCTGGATCTTTGGAATGACATGGGATATAGAATGGGAGTCTTTGGAAGGACAGGGTGGGGGTATGACATTATTGTAATTATTTTACCATATGTAACAATGAAATTCAATCCTTAGGTCTTTTGGCTATAGATCTCCTTTCAGCGATCAGGGAAGTAATGAATAATGGTAACAACAACAACAACTACTACTACTACTACTACTACTACTACTACTACTACAACTATTATTATTATTATTATTATTATTATTATTATTATGGTTGCAAATCACTTTTTCAGTGTCAACAACCTTGAACAGCTGCTAAATGAATGGTTAGAAATTGAGGCTACTTAACTTGTAATCAGGATGTTATGAACACGATGCCTATCTGTTCGAATCTTAAACTCTCATAAGAACTTTACCTGGTTTTTTTCTCCAAAAAAACTTTCTCAATCTTGTGGTACCAGTAATTTTTACTACTTTCAAATCCAAACTTCTACCAAAGTTTCCAATCAATAATTCTGTCAACATGGTCATGGTGCTCGTTGTGATCAGTTAGTGAAGATGTGCTGCATTATTGTTGTTCTTTTTCTCCGGAAAACAATCTACTTCTCTTCAGGATAATTTCTCAACATGCCACGTCCCAGGCTGGTCCCAGCTCTTCCCTCTCCCCATAGAATGCTGTAGTTCTTTCTAATTGTGTTGTCAATATTTGTAGTTTCCTATAATTCTAAACCATTTAATTTAATCCCATTTTAAAGTTTTGTGGGAAGACAATTGCCAACTCCAAGCGAACAGAGAAGGGGAAATTCCAATCTTTTTACATACATGGCTGCATACTCATTGTGTCTATACTTCCCTCCAAAATTATTGAATTAGTTACATGAATTAGAACTATCAATGTACCTAACAATGGATAGTTTAAAACAATGTATACCTTGATAACCTCACTTTCTTAAAACATGAAAGCTAATTTGAAGTATTAGTAGCATTTTAAGATTACACTACTATTGTCTATAAAGAACATTTATTTTAAATTATTTCAATAATAATAATAATAATAATAATAATAATAATAATAATAATAATAATAATAATAATTCAGACTGACAGGCACTTGGCCTACAACACACCTGACATAACAATAGTTGAAAAGAAAAAAGTATGGTTCGTTGACATTGCAATACCTGGTGATGCACAAATTGAAAATAAGCAGCAAGCAAAAATCACAAAATACCGAGATTTGCAAATTGAAGTTGAGCGACTGTGGAAGAGAAAGTCGTGTGTTGTCCCGATTGTGATTGGAGACCTTAGAGCAATACCTAGGGGGCTGCCCCGCTATGTGTAGGTTCCAGGTTTGCCGGACTTGAGCATTCTGACTCTACAAAGGGCCACCCTGCTTGGAACAGCTTCTATCCTCCGACGTTACCTTGACAGTTCCTAGGTCCTTGGTTAGGACTCGAGCTGTTGAGCTACCAATCAGCCCCAAAGGCTGTGAATCTCACCAAAGATTAACCACAGATAATAATAATATCATTATTATTTTATTGTTTCTTAGCGTCAAGCAATATGCTGTGGGTTTTTTCCCCCATTCCCTGTTATGTCCACTACATCCTCATCTTTAAAACCACTATTTGTGGTTTTAAAGCATTACTTGTTGTATTTTTAATTCTTGTCTAGTACCGAGAGCTGCTGTTAAATGAGTAGTTTTAGAGATTTAAATTATAAATGATAATCATACTTTAAATTACTTTTAAAACTATTAAAAATATCTGAACATTTTACTGTTGGATAAAATCACTATGGACAGATAGAAAATATGATTAATAAATAATAGATCCAAATAGTGGGGGAAATGCTAAAGAGAAACTTGAATGAAGAAAATGATATCAACCCCCATCAGTATCTGTGCTATACTTTTGATCCAATACACTGCTAGAATTATAAACTGGACAGAAGCTGAATTTGACTGAAAAACAAGAAAGCTAATGAATATTCATTATACATTACATTCTCATAGTGATATTGATAGATTATGCCTGGCCCAAAGAAGTGGAGGCTGAGGTTTACTTCAAGCCAAACAAACTATGAAAAAAGACAAGCACATATAAGCAGATTACATAGAAGACAGCCAAGAACTACCACTGATGCAAGTTAAAAATGGGGGGGGGGGGGAAATCATGAATATCAAAATAATGTAATAAACACAAGAACAGAATTCTGGCAAGTAAAAGCATTATATAGTCAATTCTACAAAAGATTAAGAAATAGATAAAAAATAAAACCTGACAATGGTTTACAATTGGAACATTAAAAAGAGAAACTGAAGAATTGATTTTAGCTGCTCAAAAGCAAACTATTTGAATTAAGGCAATCAAGCCCAGAATTGAAAAATTATCAAACAATTCAAAGAGCAGATTGTGCAAAGAACAAAAAGAAACAGCAGACCATATACTGAGCACATGCAAAAAAAAATCACACAATTTTTTTATAATTTTTTTGATTATAAACAATATTACACAACATGACAAAATGATTTACTAGAACATTTGTAAATGATTATGTGTCAGGAATGAAAAATTGGTGAAACAAAATTGAAAAGATAGTCAAAAATGAACAGATTAAATTACTGTGGGATTTCTGAATACAAATAGATAAAGTCCTAGCCCATTAAACACAAGGTATAAAAGAAGAAAATGTGAATAATCAATGTGACAAGGAGATAATGGAACAGAAGACAAAGAATTGGCGAAGATCACATATTAAATCAAAATTGAAAGATTATGACATAAACAAGTCATGGTGGTCTCAGGGATTATTGGCACTCTGGCTATCATACATTGGCAAAAATTCTCATCTGTCAATTACCAAAGACCACACTGCTTGGATCCACACATATTCAATTCCATGACAATTCTAGATTTTTGGAAAATACTCAGTGCAAATGAAAGCCAACCCCAGTAAAGAAGAAGCAAGTGAGGTTTAACTTTTTTGTGTATGATTTGTTTGTAATAATTTGCCCATTTGCATTCTTGATTGCAGCAGCCTATAAGTAATGACTAAAACCAAGTTTTTGGTCAAATAAGCAAAGTGACAAATGTCATTCTTCTATTATTTGTTTCTGTTACACAAAGCAGTGTATATAATGAAAAAGTGATCTCTTTCTAATTAACACTGCATTGAATATGTGATATAAAACTTTCTGCTTTGGGAATGCAGACTTAAAACAAACAAAGCCAGCTCTAAATATAGTGCTCATCTGGGACTTTTCTTTTACTTCCGTTCTTAAAATAGAAGATGCTTTGAATTGTTCTTGAGATGTTTGCCTCCTGACCTCACCAACCACTTGTCTTGACTTCTGATAACAGGTAATTGGGAAATATAATTATAGGATACATTTATTCAGAACAAAAGCCATTGTGCTTCTTGAAATGAAGAATTTAATAGGTTTTCTCAACAGTTATTCCCCTCCTCTTCTATTTAAAACAGGCTTTATTTATTTATTTGTAGCTTAAATTAATGCTATCAATTTCAGACTCATTGAAATTAATAAGTTGGCCATGCCTCATTTAAGTTCTATTAATTCCAGTTATTTTAATATGACATACAATCCATTGAAGTTGTGCTAAATCCAAACTCTTACAGTATAAATTTACATTGGAATATTTGTGTTCAAATTCCCATTGGCTTCAAAGGGTTGTAAACCATTTTAAAGGTTCTCAGCTGGGCATCCTTTATGCAGGTATTGCGATCATGTGTCTTGAAGAACTTTGTCCCTCCAGTTTTTTTTTAATGTTTTGTGTTGACATCTAGACCAGGGGTTTCCAACCTTTGCAACTTTAAGTCTGAAGGACTTCAACTCCCAGAATTCTCCAGCCAGCTTTGCTGGCTGGAGAAGTCTGGGAGTTGAAGTCCTTCAGACTTAAAGTTGCAAAGGTTGGAGACCCCTGATCTAGACCATTTTGTTAGTCAATTTTGAATTGGAGCAGGTGCTTTCAGCTGATAGATGGTAACTTCTGTCAGATATAGCTTGTTCCTGATTCTAACAACTTCTATTGACTTCTTTAAATTTAGGATTCTCCTAAATCTAAAAACTCAGAAATTTTGTACTGGACTCTTCACTAAACTGACATCAATAAGCCAACAATTTCTAGCCCAATCCAATGCTTTTTTTCTCCACAAGGTATTTCCACTCTTTTTCTATACCTTGTGTCCAACTACAAAGTACAAAACACAATAAAGGTAGTCCTTGATTTATGACCATAATGGAATCTGCCTGTTACAGTTGCAAATCGTGTCAGTTATTAAATGAGGTGCCATGGTGAATGTGTCGCTTAATGACTCCTGTCCCTATTATTCCTGATGTGGTCATTAAGTGACCATGTAGGTGGTTAATTAGAGCATGGGGTGCCTCAGCGATTGGGAAGGGCATGGGAGACTCAACTCCGCATTGCAGTACTCCCCAGCTTACACCTGGCCTGCTCCAGGCCTCCCAATGAATCCCCCACCTGCAGCATCTTGTGTTCCACTTTCCATTCCACCTCTCGGAGTCCCCACAGGCATTCTGTGCTTCCCACAGTGTCCTCCCAATTGTAGCTCCTCCCAAACTTGAACTCACTTCCAGGATGGCAGGCCATGCAGGCCTAAGGAGGGTGAGGAATGATGGGGCTGCTCTTCTTTCCCAATTCTATCTCCAGAGCTGTGAAATGGTGCTCACTTCCAGGATGGAGCCATTCAGCTGCCTCTGTGTAGGAAGGCCATGCAGTGAAGCAACCACTTCCAGAAGAAGATCTATAGTACTTAAAAGATACCAATTGATGAAGGAGGTGGGAGGAGAGTCTGTGACCCAGCTGCGTGGGAAGCAGATCAGTGGTAGGATTCAGTTTGCAACTATTCGGGAGAACCGGTTGTTAACTTTTTAAGTGGTTGGGAGAACCGGTCATTGGAAGAAATCTTATTTTGTTTTTTCCACTTTACTTTATTTATTTATTTATTTTATCAAATTTATACCCCGCCTTTCTCCTTGTTAGGACCCAGGGCGGCGCACAGGCATTATTTAAAACCACACAATACAATATACATCAATTAAAATATATTAAATTAATTAAACCCGTGCTAAAACCCATATTTAAAACTTTACCAAATTATAATTTATATTTAAAAAGTCAGGGGCTATCCTAGGCCGGCTTGTTGGAATAAATGCGTCTTGAGACGTTGGCGGAAGAGGCGGAGGTCCGAGGTAGTGTGAAGGTCGGGGGATAGGCCTTTACAGGGCTAATCCTGTAAGGAAGGCAGGAAGGAAACGTTCTGGCGTTGTTTCTCATCTTTATTGCCCTGCCTACAGAAAATGCCTCTCCAGTTAACCCTTATTACATTGTAACAGCTAAGGTGAAGCACCCATCAATGTGAGTGAGGATGAGTTGACCACGCCCACCCAGTCACATGACCACTGAGCCAGGCCTACCCAGCTGGTCATTAGGGCAAAGAACCGGTTGTTAAATTATTTGAAACCCACCACTGAAGCAGATCCAAGTCCTGTGGGGACCTAGTGGGGCAGGAGGGGGTGAGATAGATAGTGAGGCTGCTGAAGCATCTCTATGGTCACTCATAAGGAATTTCAAAACACCCAAATTTTATTTATGCAACTGTGGGGGTGCTACAGCAGCTGTAACTTCAGGGGTTGTAAGCCTCTTTGTTCAGCACTATTGAAATTTCAAATAGTCCTTGAACAAACAGTCATAATTTGATGACTACCTATGGTGTAATGAATATGTATGTTTATATAAACATATGCACGCAAACATATATAAAACCTACCCAGAGGAAGGAAAATAATTGACTACCTCTTTCCAGAAATAGAAAGGTAGAAAGGTATAGCAGCTGGGAATTTATCCAGTAGAAGAATGTGGTAGCTTAAGGTACAGGCTGAATATCATCTATGTTGTTATACGAAACTAAACAGCCACTACTGCAAAATAGGCAATATACAATCTTTAATCATAACCTTTTTCCAGTTCAGATGTCAGCAAATCCAAAAAGAACCACCCAAAATAACATGCCCCATTTTACCCTGTTCAAATCAACTGACTTGGTGTTCTCACTTTTTATGTCCAGCACTCTTCCTTTTTAATACAGTCTGATGATTGTTGATCCTTATTCCAACTATCTTCACTACTTCAAATAGCCTACTTTGTAAATCCAGCAAAAATAAATTATTCCAATTGCTCTGACATTTTTTATTTCTTTCCTAATTTTTAAAACCTCATCCAATTTTTTAAATATCTAATGACAAATCTTGTTCAAAATCTTGTTTAGATAAATTTTATTGCATATCTTTTTCTGTAACATTTCTTTTGGAAACAGACTATAACATGGAGCACAGCTTGGGTGATCTCATGTCCTGTCTTTGTCCAGAGATGCTTGAAGGAGCTGATCTATTCATTGACTGCTTAGCCATGAGGGTTGGTTCCATTTTTGGTGGAACAATCTTCAGTCTACCACTTTTCCCCTGAAGCAATGTAAAGTAATTATCGTGGAAAAATTTCTTCTAGCTTCGCAAGTTGTCTCATTAATTTGCAAAATGTAAGTACAAATGTTTCCAGTTTGTTCCAATTTGCACAAGATGTTAGCAAAGAGGTGGAATAAATATTTCACAAAAGGATAAGGTGCAAATTTATTTAAACATTAACACATTGCTTGACATTAAACTATAAAGCACACTGCATTCAGATTCAATATAAGCACACTCCTATGCTGAAGTCCTGGTAAATTAGGTAAAGGTTCCCTCGCACATATGTGCTAGTCGTTCCTGACTCTAGGGGGCAGTGCTCATCTCTGTTTCAAAGCCGAAAAGCAAGCACTGTCTGAAGACGTCTTTTTGGTCATGTGGCCGGTATGACTAAATGCCGAAGGTGCAGGGAATACTGTTTCCTTTCCAACAAAGGTGGTCCCTATTTTTCTACTTGCATTTTTGTATTCTTTCGAACTGCTAGACTGGCAGAAGCTGGGACAAGTAACGGGAGCTCACTCTGTTATGCAGTGCTAGGGATTCGAACCACCAAACTGCTGACCTTCCTGATCGACAAGCTCCGCGTCTTAGTCTAAGCTAACTCCTGAAGCTGAGTTAATTAGAAATTCCATAATTTTGGCATGAGGATTTGTATATTGCCTATAAATGTTCTGCAATAAAGAATATTTATCTTGCAACAATAAAGATTTTTTTTTGATCAGCAGCAATGATGTCACATGATTTTGCCACAATAAAGACATATTTTCAGTTACTACTTTCCAATAACTTATTATTTTACCCCCATATCTCATTTTTGACAGCCATTATCCTCTTCTTATACAATACAATACAATAGCAGAGTTGGAAGGGACCTTGTAGGTCTTCTAGTCCAACCTCCTGCGTGGGCAGGAACCTTATACCATTTCAGACAAATGGCTATCTAACATCTTCTTAAAGACTTCCAGGGTTGGGGCATTCACAACTTCTGGAGGCAAGCTGTTCCAGAGGTTCTTATTAACCTCTTTTCCAGGTTGGTTACACTTTTCTTGGAATTAAATGAAGAATAAAACAATTCATATATATGAAAAACTAGCTTGGTTTTTTTGTTGCATAAAGGTTTATTGTCACTGCTTCATCTTTGGTAATTCAGATATTCTTGTATTTTGAATAATTTCAATTTACTGTGATTACAGGCACATTTTTACTAAAGTGTTCACATCTCTTTGTCACTAACATGTCCTTAAAAATGAATTGTACTGCACACTTTAAAATGATGATGACTTGTTTGCTATCTTCTCTTTACAAATAGCAATACCAGTGTGAACTAAACATAGTTCCTTCTTCTTTCTTTAGCTCTCCAATATAATATAGGAAACTTCTTCTCAATAAGTTAAATAGCTGGATAATTTTTATCACCCAGGAGATAGTTATAAATGTCAGTGCTTCCCTCTTCTGCAACTGAAAATTATTTTATTATTCCCTTTACCTGAATAAAATATCCACATAGGACTGAAAAAAATTCCCAGTTCTCAATATTATTTAAATATTCTAAGGGAAAATATCAATACATATTTTATGCAAATATTTTTAAAAATGACTGCGTAGTAATGATAAGGAAACACACATAAGCCTCACTAGCATTCAAAGAAGTCATTCCCAATCCAATTGGATTTAGGCAGTTTTCATTTTTCTGTGGGCTCAGTCCTTATCCTATGAAAGAATAGTATAGAAATAAAGAGGAAAATCTGAAAAAAGTGCTAGGGTAACAGGGGATAATGTCATGTAAATTCAAATGTGTAACTA
Source organism: Rhabdophis nuchalis (assembly GCA_039707465.1). Taxonomy (NCBI): domain Eukaryota; kingdom Metazoa; phylum Chordata; class Lepidosauria; order Squamata; family Natricidae; genus Rhabdophis; species Rhabdophis nuchalis. The sequence continues at coordinate 37,847,636 of CM077651.1, read as the reverse complement.
TTTTCTGGGGGGGAAGGTCAAATCAGGATCATAAATGATCAAAGGATCTAAACGCAAATCAGCCATGATTATAATGACCTTGTACAAATGCATTGTAGAGACTCATTGGAAATATTGTATATACAGTTTTGGCATCAGTTTACAAACGTATAAAATTGGTACAATAGAGGAACCAAAATAATCAGTGGCCAAACAAACAACAAATAATAACAAACAAAATAATCAGTGGCCAAACAAATAACTGTTGCTATAGCGGGGAAAAGCTGCCACTATGACCTACTGTAATTTTTTATCTAAGTACTTTAGGCATTTGGCCTCCAAGCAATGTGAAAATCCTGCAATTTTATCACCATGGAAATAATACAAAGCAATATAGAATGATGGACACCTTGCTTCATTTTTCATTTTTTTTTTTCATTTTACAAATAGATTTGTACGCATTCTTGAGATATGGTGAGCAACAATCATTGTGTCTCTTTACAAAAACTTGAGAAGAGAAAAATTCAACAAATTATTGCCCAATCAGCTTGTTGAGAGTAATGAATAAAAGTTTATGCAAGGTATTTAAATGATAAACTAGTTTGGTTGCCTGGTTTCAGAACAGATTGTCCATGATGAACTGGCCATCTTTAAACCAGGAAGATCCCATTTAGACTACATCTTTGTTTTATAGCAGTTAGCCAAGAAATACTCATCTTGTCTCAGTCAAGCCCTGTTTCCAACTTCTGTTGATCTTAAATCCGCTTTTGATTCAATTTGTAGATCCACATTATGGGGAAAGTTGTGTTAATTCACAATAGATAAAGTGATCGCATCAGCAAAGCTATACCTATTTATAAGGATGTTCAACAAGGGTGCATCTTAGCACCACAATTGTTTAATTTCTAAATAGACACATATTTTTTTTTTGTTTCCATAACAAATTCAGAGAACAAATATATATCAATTTTATTATGGGCAGTCCTCACTTACTGATTTTGTGATTGTTTGAATCTACAATGGTACTGAAAAAATAACTTTACAGTTGATTTCCAATGATTTTCAACCTTTGTAGCATCCCCCAGTCAAATAATCACTATTTACAGTCAGTATTCATTGTCCTGTGTCTAACGTGAGTTATTTTCTTTTTTTCTTTTTCCCTTTCAGAGATGAGCGATTAGAGCAAAAGGTATTGCAAGAGAGTAAGGTGTTTGCTCTTTTACACATTAACAACAATGTGATGGTGCCAGCAGGGCTGGGAGCTGTAAGCAGTTTATAGTACTCTCTTGAAATCCAATCTCTCTGCTTTATGGTGTGGAGAGGGGGAAGGAGAGATTGCCTACAGAAATCATTTGCTTTTTTTGTCCCCTACCCTCACAGAACAGAGATATCAGACAGGAAGAGATTTTAAGAGAGTATTGTAAACATTTGTGTAGAGAGGAGAGTGGCTAGAAGGCAAACAGAAACCAAAGATGTGAAATTGAATACTCTTATTTCTTTCGAGCTAGAAACCATAGTTCTTTCACCTGATTTCCCATTTAAAAACTGCTTTGGTTAACAGCAGAATTTCCAGTCCCAATTACAATTTGTTAAGTATATGCCAATGATGTAGCTATATCATAGAACCCATCGTGTAAAAACATGCACTATAATCTCTAGCCAAATTCTATGAAAACGAAATGTTACTGATAAACCATTCTAAAACTAAAGTTTTGGTTTTCTCCAAATAGCCTCAGATCCAAAGGGATAAAACAATGAACAAATTAAAACATTCAAATATTTAGGAGCCACCCCCCAGGATTCTGGGAGCTGCACCACTCACTCAGATTTCATTGCACAAAGCATATTAAAATTTGCCATTGCTATTCCATTGAACTAAATGTGCTATTTTCACCCTGAAAATCCATAAAAATCTACTTGGCCAAAGGAATCCCCAAATTACCATATGGTACCCTGGTATGCTTATCCTTCAATTGTTCCCCTTTAAAGACAGATCAATCTAAATTATTCAGCCTAAAATATTGTAGGTCCCTCAAGTGTTATGAGTGTATGATGGAGAAGGAAAGCAAAGTAACTGAAAATAAAGATAATTGCCAGCTCAGTCTGTCTGATTTTGGTATAAACAAAATGTTTTATTCAGTTGGCTTGATTCCACATACACCAGGTGATAATTCCATCATACGCTGGAGAGTAATGATGTAAAACAAAATTCATTAGGATTATGGGATGCCCTGAGGCTGATTCCTAGATATTTAACTGTTTTAATTTGTTCACTAAACAAACAAGATTAACCCAAGATACGGGAATAACAGAAAAAATATCTTCAGACAATACAATAAAGTTTTATCAAAATTGCTGCAAGAAAACAGGTTGATAGTCTGAACTGCAGATACCTTTTGATTATGTCATTGACATAGAATACAATTTAAGGCATGGAACTATTTTTCTTAAAAACTCAATTTCAAAAAATGCTCACATGAACAAGAAGTCTATACTGTGTAAATTAATATTCTATGCAAATGATTGTTAATCAAACCACGTGCTAATTTCACTTAACAAAAGATCTCCTGAAATATAAATTCCCTAAACTCGATCGTCCTTTCTGCCATAGAGAATTCCTAATCCTTAAATTAAAGAGTTTCAATAGGATATTCTCTTCTGATGTCCCACTAGATGAATATTTATCTTAGCTTTCATGCTTGGTCCATTTGTTAAAACTTTTTATATATGTAATTGCATTTGTTCTTATAAGAAACAAGATTGCTAATAAGAATCTGTAAGAACCTGGTGAAGAGTAGTTGAATGGGTAAACAGCTTTATGAGATCCATGGATTGTATCTTCCCTTAAATTTTTCAACTGTTTGTGTGTATACATGTATGTATGTGTGTGTGCATTCGTGTGTGTATGTATATGCATAGGTATATCTGTATGCTACACCTGAGAGATACGGTAGCTAAGACACTGAGCTTGTCAATAAGAAAGGTCAGCAATTCAGCTGTTTCAATCCCTCGTGCTGCGTAATGGAGTGAGCGGCCGTTACTTGTCCCCGCTTCTGCCAGCCTAGCAGTTCAAAAGCATGCTAAAATGCAAGTAGAAAAATAGGGACCACTTTTGGTGGGAAGGTAACAGCGTTCTGTATGCCTTCGGTGTTTAGTCGTGCCAGCCACATGACCACGAAGATGTCTTCGGACAGCACTGGCTCTTTGGCTTTGTAACGGAGATGAACACCGCCCCCAAGAGTCAGGAATGACTAGCACATGTGTGTGAGGGGAACCTTTACCATTACCTTTTAGGTGTATGCTGGTGGAAATTTGAAGAGAGGCTAGTCAACTGGGGGAACTACAGAAAGGTGTGAAGATTAGGGATAAAACTCAACTACTGAAAAAGTACAAGGGCATGACTCCATCAGATAGAGAGATGATAGATAGATAGATAGATAGATAGATAGATAGATAGATAGATAGATAGATAGATAGATAGATATGCACATATGATATATGTGCATATGCACATATATGCACACATATGCACAGATAGATAGCTTGCTTTCCTGCCTTCCTGCTTGGGTTTAATTGAAACTTAGTAACAATAGCATTTAGACATATACCAGTTCATAGTGCTTTACTGCATTCTCTGACTGGTTTACAAAGTCAGCATATTGCTTCCAAAAATCTGGGTCCTCATTTTATCCACCTCAGAAGGATAGAAGGCTGAGTCAACCTCAAGCCCTAATAAGATTGAACTCTAGAATGTGGGCAGAGTTTAGTCTACAATACTGCATTCCAACCACTGTGCCACAGGATTCCTTAATGGTATCATTTGGTCGGCCAGAGTCAGAAAGGATTGATTGGGTATCACCAGCATACTGATGAAACCTTGACCTGTGATGATGGTTGACATCACCTGGCAACTTCATGCAAACGTTAAATAAGAGTGGAGGGAGATTAGACCTCTAAAACTCACTTCAAAGTAAGGCTTCTCTGCACCTACCAATACTGACTAGAACTGGCCCTAGTATCATCACACTCCCATGCTTCCCCTCCAAATTTCTAGAGCTTGTCCAAAAGAATAACATAACAAAAAACACCAAAAGCCACTGACATATCAAGGAGGGCTAGAATGGATGCACCACAAGAGCAGGGCCCCCAAACCCCTGGGGCATGACTGAGCTGTGCAAATGATGGGTGAGTGTGTGAGCTCACACAGATCCATTTGTGCAAGCAACAGGCATGAACACTTGTATGCAAAATTCTGTCCACACAAGTACACACAGCCAATACTTGCATGGAACCATCCCCTCCTCCCATGCTGCAGTGTCCAGCTGCAAAGCCAAAAAGGTTGGGGGATTACTGCACTAGAGGTTTCCCTCAAGGTCCATCAATGCACTCTCAGAGCTATAACCAGGTCTAAATCTTGACTGAAAAGAATCTAAATAATCCATTTCTTCCAGGAGTTGCAAACTATCAATCTTCTTAACATTCTTCTCTAAAATGGGAACCCTGCACACAGGCAAAGTTTGTCCAATATGGTGGGTCAAGAAATGATCTGTTGTGGAGATGGCAGATCACCATCTCTTTCAAGGTAGGCAGAACCACCCTTCTTACAAAGTGGCATTAACCATTGCATGGACCTCCTGGGAAGCCATGACCCAAAACTCACAGCTCCAAAGACCTTTCCACATCAGTAGGACTAACAGATTTGAACTCTTCCCAGATAACTGGGAATGACCATGCTTGAAATACCACCATAGAACTTGTGCCACAACAGTCAAACCTTGAGGGAATCCAGTTTATTCTGACAGACAGATAGGACAATCCTCACAGTAGTCCTGTAAATGTTTCCCAAACCATCTTTACCCAGGAGGCACTGCATCATTTTAAAGAGAGCGACTGGCTAGCCACTGATGCAATAAGAGCAGGAAAAGTAAGCATGTTTTGTTGCTCCTATCACCATAATGCAATTCAGAAAAAAAATGGCTCTTACCATGCTTGATCAGGTTCACTTTTCATTTCGTTCCAGTGACAGCCTAGACATCTCTTATGTCACTTTATCACTTAAAATTCCTGAAACCAGATGCTGCAACTGATAACTCCAAGTCACTCCAAAAAAGCAATGATATGTTCATGACACGAGATTGATAGTGGTCCATTGTAGTGAACAAATTCCAGTTAATGTCTCCACAGCCTCAGAATTAAAACAATATCCACTGTGCAACTTTCATTGTAATTCAGACCACAGGTAACATGAATTGGATCTCTAGTTGCCATGAACCTGCAAGCAGTCCCTAAGTGAGGCAGAATTAAAGACTGTCATTAACTAAATAAGGTGGCCTTGACAGATATGCAGGATTTATTGCCCAGACAAAAGTGGCCAAAACATTTTTAAAGTTCATAATAATATTCAGAAGCAGGTCAGACAGACGCACCCTAATTCACAGAAATCACAATTGGAATTTGAAGATTCTGTTACTATTGCCAAACTTAATAAATGTAGCTTTAGACTTGTTGTGGAGTTGATTTCTTGGTCTGGTCAAACTTCTTGGGTTGACAATAATCCAAGCCTGGGAATTCAATCTTGAGCACCTTCAGTAGGAAGGTTGCCATGCAGCAGTGAGGCTGATACACTTGCCACAACACCCCCCCCCCCACCTGATTCCTACAGGCCAAATTTACAAACAGTCCCTCACAAATGCTATTTGCGGCACAGTGCCACAGAAACCATCCAATTCTCTCTAATAACAATGCCTATGTTCAGACTTACAACTGATTCAACACGCAACATCTTGCAAGATGCATCTCTAAGACAGGACCCCTCCCCTGAGTGTCCAGTCAGGTTTCAGGAATGAAGGCTATATCTTGTCTATGATTAAATTGTGGATGAAGAAGCTTTATTGTAGCTAATTGTACATTAAGTAGCAACAGCCATAAACCATGGGTTCTGGCATCCTGATTAAAAGACTGTGAGAAAACACAGAGGATTAGAAGACGAAATCATAACAGTACTAAACACTATATTTCAGGAAATTGCCTTTCCTGGAAGCAGCTTGATCCATCTCATGCCATATTGTGTCAACTACCCATTTCCCCCAGTTTTCCCCAAACATCCTAACTTTGCTTGGTCCTCATCTGTTTTCCCTTCTGGAATCAGGACCTATCATTCCTTTGAGGTAGTCCAGAAAAGAAGCATAGACCATGAGAACAATGGCTACCTTTATTATAAAGTTATAGTAAGATAATTTTGCAAGTCTCAAATTATTTCTCCTTTTGTTTACTTTTACTTTCTCAAAAACTAGGGAAGGCCCATTTTGAGTCTCTTCCTATGTTCCTTTTGTTTTTGTGAGCTGAGATACATACATGGATACCCTCTTTGCATGGTGGTTGTCTCGTCTCCAGCCCTCCCTATTGTCTCCTGAGGTCATTCCATATAATATTACAGGATCCCATTCAGCCATCCAAACCTCCAATCATATCATCCATCGATTTGTACTAGCTTTACAAATGCTTCTGATACGTTAGTACTACCAGCCAGTAGTGAGATTCAGCCAGTTTGCACCACTTTGAGAGACTCGGTTGTTAACTTTCTGAGCAGTTTTGGTGAACTGGTTGTTGGAAGAAATCATTAGGGCAGAGATCCAGTTGTTAAATTATTTGAATCCCACCACTGCTACCAGCTATCCATGTGTTTTGCTGATATTTTTGCCTCTCTGTCTCTTCATGTGTGTTACATTTACCCTAAGAAAACAGAGCATTAGGTGAAAATATTCTATGTCAATTCTAAATCACTTAAACTCATCTCTAGCTATTTCACAGATGGAATTAAGTTCAATTCAGGGCATCAATAATATAGTAAGAGAGTTTTCCTTTTTTTTCTGTTTTGTGTAGTCTACCACTTACTTAATTCTTAGGAAACAATACAGTCGTATTTTATCATTGCTTCTGCCTTTTCCTGATCCTGAAAGGCAAACAAAATCAGATATATGTTTTTGTGTGTGACTATACACTACTTGGATGATAGATGATGAAAAAATCCCATTTGCCTTCCTTTAATGGTAGAAGTAAAAAAAAAAAAGATTTAAGTACCTGGTGAGAATATCTTGTATCATCTCAATTAGTTTACCCTTTCAGTATCACTTTGGGAGAGAGCTATGATGATAAATTAGTTTGTATAGAGAACAGGAAAAAGTAATAGCAATGTTGTTTCTAAGAACAAGTATCCCACTCAAGATAAATGTGCACATTGAGGTGATGTTGAGCATCACATTGAGGTGATGCTGATACTAGGTTCCTAGAGGGAACCTAGTATCAGCATATACAATGAGAGCCAGAAGTGCTTTGAAATGCTGGTTGCTGCATTTGGTCACGACTATTCTGAACATCAAAACATTTTAGCATAAAAAAAAAAACAAATGAAAAAATATGTATTCTATTAGATGTTGGTATCCACCCAATGGAAAGGATGAAATTGAACCCATTTACCCTATACATGGATTAGGAGGGACATGGGAGGGGAAACCGAGACTCCTGCAGAATAACAGTTTGTAAAAAAAATGTTATTCTATATTTAGAAGGTTGACTAAGCCACCCATGATGTGAGATGAATGTCTAAAAAATTACATATCACAAATCAAGGCAGTTTGGCAGTGAATCTATAGTTGTACAATCTATGAAATGTGGCTTGATGTTCCATTTTTCAATCACTGATATTAAGAACTAAATGACACACTCCTTTTCTCAAATTCTGTCATATTAAGGAACTGAGATCTGTAGTGTAACATCCAAAATTGATTTAATAAAAGAAAATAAGGAAATGAAATGAATTCTTTTTATATAGAACTATATTCTCTATTTGCTGGGTACATGGCCTACAAAACCATGAATTATAGATCAGATTAAACAGATCTGGAATATTGAAATATTCAATATTATAAAGCATCTTGTTCTTTACAGCAAATTGCAATTATGGTACTTAGCTAGCTGTACATTAATTCCAAAAACAAACTTTCACCCTCATTAGGCAAAAACATCCTGCAAACAATCCACCAGCTCTATAAAGTAGCATAGGTAAATAATCCAAAAAATGTTTATAATATATTATGTAGCAAAGAGCTGACAGAAAATCTAATTGAACAAATGGACATATTAATTATAGATTAGTCATATCTACATATAAAGTTTGGAGCAAATTATGCCTAAAGATTGAGCAGTACGCATATTAAAAGTAACCTGTCCCTTGCCTTAAATATCTATTTCAGATCATGAAAGCAATTTATCTACATGGAAAATGTCTCCATCAGTGACTTATGGCATATTCTAAAACCATCCAATCATAATTATACCAACATAAGAACAATGGGGAGAGATTTTATATCACTTCAATGATGGTTCATTTATGTTATGAAAATGTTATAAATCGTTAATAAGGAAATGAACTTTAACTTATTTTCACTTAGTAATTGTATCCCCCATTTTCCGGCTTTGCTCCATTAACTATGATTTTCAATCCACATGGAAGCAGGCAGTGGCAACTAAAATCTGATCCTTTTGGCTTCTCTCCAGGTCTTCTACTCTGCAAAGAGTAGAAGACCTGGAGGCAAAGCCTATAGCACAGGGATCTCCAACCTTTGCAACTTTAAGTCTGAAGGACTTCAGCTCTCAGAATTCTCCAGCCAGCAAAGCTGGCTAGAGAAGTCTGGGAGCTGAAGTCCTTCAGACTTAAAGTTGCAAAGGTTGGAGACCCCTGCTATAGCAGACACAGAATGCTAAATGGATCTAGCCAGGACCCCAACTTTTATTGCATTCTGCCAGAAATGTATTCTGCCTTCCTTATTGCATAGCTGATCAACTGTAAGTGTCTAAGCAAAAGGGCCTTTTCTCTGGCCCAATGTCATGCCCTCATCTCAGCTGTCTTTGAAGGCTGGTACAGGAAGATTCCTTACTAGTGACTCTGGACACAAATAAATGTGCTTCTCCAATGCCTGTCCTACAGAGATATTTGTATTAACCTCACGTAACCATACACTCCATAAAGACTCAGGACATATAGGGCAATTTTACACCAACCAGTTGTTTCCAGATAGGCAACCCTATTACAAGTTACAATGTTGTCGAGTTCTTGCAGCAGAGCTCAAAAGTCATTGGATGATAACCCTCCCCATGCTAGACACTAGTTTTATTAAGCACCTAATGTGCCATATCAAAGTGCTTAGTAACTTGCCACCGTCTTCCACATTCAAATCTTTTATGTTTGCCTATCCCAATCTAATGCTCCTACACATTCTGTTAGGGTTTTTTGGAGGGGATTTTCTCTTTTTATATATACTTTTTATTTCTTATATCATGTATATCTTATAATAATATAATAATAATAAATTTTAATTTATAACCCGCTCTCTCTCCCCGAAGGGACTCGAGGCGGGGCACAGGGAATTTAAAATACATATAAAATCACAAACATAGTACAATATAAAATACAATTAAACTAACCCTGTGTTAAAATCCCATATTAAAACTAAAAATTAATCGTTAAAAACCCTAAAAACAGTTGATTATCCTAGGCCGGCCAAGCAGAAAAAGTGTGTTTTTAATTTTTGACGGAAGGAGCGGAGGTCCGTAGTTGTTCTAATTTCGGAGGGAAGGTCGTTCCAGAGGGTCGGGCCTGCCACAGAGAAGGCCCTTCCCCTGGGCGTCGCCCACTGGCACAGCCTAGTGGACGGCACCCGGAGAAGTCCCTCTCTGTGGGAGCGAATCGGCCGCAGGGATATATGGGGCAGGATGCGATCCCGCAGATAGCTAGGTCCCGTGCCATGGAGCACTTTAAAGATCTTCTGGTTTTTCATACCTTTTTTAGATTTAGATTTGTATTTTTACTCTTGATGTATTCTTTAATGACTGTATCTCACTGTTCCTATGCTGAATCTATGATGGTAATACACATTTGATTTAGCTTCTTTTCACAATGGACATATTCATGATGGGAATAGTAAAAAAAGACAAAAAATTGAAGCGGTGTTCTATCACAATTCACCATTATACAGTAAAATCGGAAAGCAAAGTCAGGCAAAGTTTTAGACTACTATCACTTCTCTAAGAATAGGCTGGTTTTCCCAACACTATATTTGAAGCATGCAAATGAAATGTTGGAAATCTAGGGATGGGATTCTAAGTCTGCTCCCAATGAACTTTGTAAATAATTATGAATTGTTTGATGGCTCTTATTCATTAAAGTCCTTGATGTAACAGTTTCAAAACATTAGTGCTGGATGATTTGCATTTAACATTTACTGTACAACCAAATAACTATTATTATATTAAAGGCATGGTGATTTATCACAACATAATTAGTAGAAAAGTCATGCATATAAATTAGCCCTATTTCCAGATGCCAAGAGTATCTCGGCTCCTGCTGTGTTAAGGAATGTGAATTCTTTTGCAAGATAATTTCACAAGTAATAATAAAAACCGTATAATCTACTTAGAGGATAACAATAATAAAAACAATATTTCTAAAGATTCAGTTCTTATTATGTTCCACACCCATCTCAGAGATGGAAATAACAAGAAATGCTGAAACAACATTTTACCAGCCATTATATGATGCCATATTATGATGTTGTGGAATAATAACTCAAGCATTCCTTTGCTATCAGTAACTAGAAACCTCTTGGGTCATTGTTTGACAGACATGTCCTTATCAGAGTCCCCAGTGCCTTCAACAATGGCAGAGTTTCTAATGCATTTAAAAAGTTCTTAAAAATTTGGGGAGATATTCAGAAATTTATCTGTCTAGAAAGTAACCCTGGTTGAACTCTATAACACAGTGAAACATTAGAAATTAACCATAGGAAATGTTTTATAACATTTTGTATTATGAAATAAAAAATGTTAAGATCATTTTAATGTCATAAAATGTTTTAGAACATTTGCCAAATTTCAATTCCACGAGAGTCACGCATCCTGGATTTTAGACACATTCTGTAAATTATACTTTGGTTCAGAAATTGTTGCCTGATTCCCAATTCATCCAATTAAAGATTATAGGAGCAATCATTTTAATAGTACCATGTTTTCCCCAAAATAAGACAGGGTCTTATTTTCTTTTTACTGCCAAAATAAGCACTTGGCCTTATTTTTTGGCAGGTCTTATTATTTTTGAGGTGCAGGAGGCAGCGAGTGTGGTCACCTCATGGCTGCTGCTGTGTTGCAATATTTTCGGAGGGGGCTTATTTGGGGGGGAGGGCTTATTTTAGCACATGCATTCAAAAGCCCAATTGAACTTATTATCCAGGGAGGTCTTATTTTCAGAGAAACAGGGGATATAGATGAAATAAGTATATAGTAAAGTGTTTCAATATATTAATTAAGTCGTATTAATGTTTGGATATTGCATGGAAGCAGAGTGCATATACTGACTGCACCTCTTATTTGTATATGGTCAGCATGTTCACATATTACACAGTATAAATGCTGATTGTGTGATATAATCCTAAATAATAAACTATGGAAGTAAAGTATACATCCTTGGGTTATATGTTTACAAAATACGAAATAAGTCCTGAAATTTTATACAGCCATAACAAATAAAAGGTGAAAATATCAGCTTTCCTATGTGTTTTCATGCTTAAAACATGATGAGAATCTACAATCTGATCCCATAATTAATGTATTTTGGTAACGTACAATTTTGTTTTAAAATTAAATTATTCTTTCTTCATTTAAAATAAGTAGTTAGCAGGACTCCTGTGATGAATGTGTCAGAATATTTAGCTAAAACCAATTTGCAGCAGCACTCAAAACTCGTTGGATGATGACATGTGCTATAAACTAGATTTATTGAGAACTTATTTCGCAATATCAGAATGTTTTGTAACTTGATAGTTTCCTACAAACTAACCTTTTATAGTCCCTAATTCCATCTAATGCTCCTACCTTCTTTAGATTCTTGTATTGCTGCTACAATAAAAAAAGGCTCATCTCAATTAATTGGGCAGCATCTCCTGCCCCCTCAAAAAACTAACTAAAGATATCACACAAACTATGCATAGCAGACATCCTCCTGTCTTCTTTTTTTTACAAATGCCTTTGTATATTGCATCTCTGGCAACACATCTAATAAAGCCCATGAAGGTTGTTCTTTACCCCACCTAGAAGCTATTAATAGATGTACAGATATATACAGCAGCAGCTGATTTTCAAAATGCGATAACTTGCAATTAATACTGTTTTCTTTAAAGATACATTTTTGAGCCTTCTCGGTACTTTTTCTTATCTTTTGCCTATCTAGAAAAATTTAGAAAAAGCAGTACTTTTTAAACAGGGTAAGCTCTATCCTCAGTACTGCAACCAGCTATCTATAAAATATTCAACAGTAACCATAAAAGTGGAACTATATAAACATGTAAGTAACCTTCAGCTATTTTAATTACTGGATACTGACTTTGCCAGATTGTAGTATAGCAGACTTTAGATACAATGGACAAAAAACTATTTGCTACTTGATGTATGAATAACATTATATTTGAGCTAATGGAAATTGAAGCCTGACACCCCTTCTTCCCAATTAATGCAGTAAATGAAGTGTTTACTTGTATTAATAATCTTGTAATTATGGAAGACACATAACGTATGCTTTGTGATTTATCCCAATGGCTAATTTACCCAATTTCTAATTTGTCAGATTTAGCCTTCATATAGACACACTTGAAGAGAAAACATACTTGCAACTTATCATGACATCTATCTTAATGAATTTGAAGTTTATTTGGAATTTGAAGGAAACATTATTGAAATGATTGTCATTTTAGTTTAGAAAGTATTTCTATTCATAACATTTGTACAGATATTTTTCATTTGCCTCAGGGCATATTATAGATGACATTGTCATGATTCCTGCCAAAAGTCCTGAATATCTTGGTAATATTTGAGTTCAGAATATGCAAGCTATGGTAGTTTTCATCACTCTGCAGTTTCAACTGAGAGATTCTGACATGCTAAATTGTGTCCTCCACCTTTTGCTATGAATAAAGCTTAATAGTTTTAATGATGGCAAACATTCTGAATGTACAATAAAATAGCCTGAGTCCACATATTGTGCTAATCTATAATAGTTTAACCTTGACTTGCTTAATGAATCTTGGCATGATGGCTCACATAAATGAAGCCATAAACCATGCTTTGCAAATGATAATGGCTGAATTCACCTACTGAACTAGGTCAAACAAAGCATACTACATTACATGGGATGGAACAGATATAGGCAAGACCAAGTGGCTATGGATACTTTGGCCTCCCAGTTTTGGACTGGTTCCATCTTTGGTCATGTATGACATTACACTTACCTTGTCAGGATTTCTGCACAACTTAGGGTCCTGTGTACTTTCAACTCTTACATGAGTGGCAGCTGTGGCTAAGGAGGCCTTTGCACAAATTTATTTAGTCATTTAGTTTAATCACCTCATGACTTTCTTGAAAATCACTTAAAAGCTAAAATAACCCAGAAGATGGGGGCACTGGCAGTTGTAGGTATGCTTCAGTAGGTATGCTTCATGGGGTGCGCAATTTGGGTGTCCTCCTGGATGCCCGGCTGTCCATGGAAGATCAAGTGACAGCCGTGGCCAGGAGGGCGTTTTACCAGGTTCGCCTGGTTCGCCAATTGCGCCCCCTATTGGATCGGGACGCCCTTCGCACAGTCACTCATGCTCTCGTGACATCCCGACTGGACTATTGTAACTCTCTCTACATGGGGCTGCCCTTGAGGTGCACCCGGAGGCTTCAGCTAGTCCAGAATGCAGCCGCACGAGCAATTATGGGGACCGCAAGGTCCACCCATGTAACACCGCTCTTACGCGAGCTGCACTGGCTACCTGTCGTCTTCCGGGTGCGCTTCAAGGTGTTAATTATCATCTTTAAAGCGCTCCATGGCTCGGGACCTAGCTATCTGCAGGATCGGATCCTGCCCCATACATCCTCACGGCTGATTCGCTCCCACAGAGCGGGGCTTCTCCGGGTGCCGTCCACTAGACTGTGTCAGCGGGCGACACCCAGGGGAAGGGCTCTCTCTGTGGCGGGCCCGGCCCTCTGGAACGACCTTCCCCCTGATATTAGGACGACCACGGACCTCCGCTCCTTCCGTCTCAAATTGAAAACCTACTTTTTCCGTCTGGCCGGCTTGGGATAGCCTCCCTGTCCTGGGGTTTTAGGGTAATTTTAATTATTTGTAGTGTTAAGGGGTTTTAGGGACAGTTTTTAGTTTTTATAGATGTTTTTAGCGCAGGATTTGTTTAATTGCGATTTTAAATTATGTATTCTGTTTGTGTTTATTGTTTTTTAATTTTCCTGTGCCCCGCCTCGAGTCCCTCTGGGGAGAGAGAGCGGGCTACAAATAAAATTTATTATTATTATTATTACATGTGATGCCTGTTCCATTAGACTTCCAGGTTCAATTTAACCTATCAATCCCTTCACAGCATAGAGCCTGGTTATCTGAGGGACTCCCTGTTTCTCATCCTTTCTTGTCATCTCACATGGTCTGACAGAGTTGGCATGCATAAAGTAAACAATAACAACTGGTGGAAACCAAAAAGCAGTTCTTCTCTACTTTTGAGAAGAGTAAGGATGGTGATCTTGATGGAGCTATGCAGAATCAGTTGTCTAAAGCTGGAGCATGTTTAAGTTCAAAATGAGATAACATTTGGAAGCTGTTCTGGAAGATACCTTCCTAATTCATTGAATTATAAGAAGAAGGGGGAGATTTATTCTTATAACCTACCCAGAGTCACTGAGAGTGAGGTGGGCAGCCTTATAAAATTTCATAAATTAAATAAATAAACAAATAAACAAATGCATATAGCACAATCAGACTTGTAAGATTTTGATATTGAGCCTTAACACAATGAAAGCCATTTTATCTTTCCTATGGAATTAATTTCCAGGTCTGGTCAACCTAGTCGAGTGAACAATCATGGTCCCTGCCCACTGGTGCACAGTTTCCCCAGAAATTTGTATCCTGGCCACGGTTAAATGAGAACTTAAAAGTGTCAACTCGCAAAAAACATCACCATGACTCTTATCGAGTTGACATAGAGAAATGAGAATTCCAGGCATTTTTGTGGTCAGAGGGGAATTCCAAGCTGGCCTTTAATGCGCATAGATAGATTCAATTAGGCTGCTAATTGGCTAACGTGACAACGAAGTAACGCCAGGATGTTAATCCT
Source organism: Rhabdophis nuchalis (assembly GCA_039707465.1). NCBI lineage: Eukaryota > Metazoa > Chordata > Lepidosauria > Squamata > Natricidae > Rhabdophis > Rhabdophis nuchalis. The sequence continues at coordinate 37,832,448 of CM077651.1, read as the reverse complement.
AATAAATGATTGGATTTCTTTTGAACTTTGTCTCGAGACTTGTAAATTTGTTAGGTTTTCTTCTGGGATCTTCACAAAAAGCTGGTTCTATCTTCAGACCTTGCAACAGAGTAAGTAATTGAGTTATTGTGTAATATTTTAATTTTTTCAAATGTAGGCATTTCCTACAGATTTTTTTTAAAAAAATTATATATTTATATGTTTTTACTTATTTATACTGGTTTTATTTTGTAAGTAGCTCAGAGCAATAAAAGATTTGGGTAGCCTATAAATCTCATAAATAAATACGCTGCTGCAACATGAGTAAAATTTGCCACACTTTCTGTGGTTGTCGCTCTTCCAATGCAAATAGCTATTTATTCTCAAAATATGTTCAAATGTTGCCAATACTAGACTATCTCTTTGCTATAGTTACATAGTGAGAAGTCAGAATACTCTTATTAAATCTCAGTCACTAGGCAAGATTAATAAGCCAACAGGGGGGAAGGATAGCTGTGAAAGTCTCTCTAATGATGGCCCAGGAAGCACTAACTACTCAAAATGGAACTTATTTATAGATACAAAAGCAAAGGCACAGAAAAAAAATATGTCTGTTGTTAACAGACTTACGACTGCTTGGAGGCCGTACGGATCTGGATGGGTGGTAACAAACTCAAGCTTAACCCGTCCAAGACTGAATGGCTGTGGCTTCCGGCGCCCCGGACTTACGACTGCTGCCGGGCAGATCGGGAACCAAGCGTGCTGATTGGTTCCCACGCGCCCGGAGCCAGGCGCGGCAAAATGCAGCCTGGGGATTGGCTCTGCCGCCTGACAGCTGTCAGATAAATAGCTGTCAGGCAGTTCCGTTCTTGTTCTGAAGTTGAGCTGGTTAAATAAACGTGTTACATTACAGCCGTGCCTGTTCCTCATTTGTTTCGCAAACGAAACATCTGTAAACAATGCAAATAAAAAATTGATTGACATTAGCTATAACCTACAGACGTGCACTTATCGTACATATCTATTCTATGCTGAAAACAGCTGTTTTCAAGATTTTCTTCATCTGATTTTCTCAAAAAAAATTGGAATTCTTGTTTCCTAATGTACTCAGTGGTGTTTTTTTTTAAAAGTTTATTTAGCATATGGGGAATTTGCTAGAGCTTTTTTGTTTTCACACATTTATTTGATCTTAGGAGGAAAATACCATAACCGCAACACTGAAACTGAACTGAGCATATGCTTCTACATTTAAAATGGGGTGGGGGCGGGGCAGAGGACGGCAAAACAGAATGGGTGGCATCCTTTCGTTACTAATTATTGGGATCCTACAGAGCTTTCGACCACAATATGTTTGAAACAATCATACTGAACAAAACGTTAAAAGTTTTGAATCTGTGAGCTGCACAACTATTATTTGCTGCTCCTCTTTCCGCTGGGAAACTTTTAAGTGACGACATGTTTATTTTTCTTCCCCCACCCCCGTTCCCCCCGCCAAATAAAACTCAGGAGAACAACAGGATAAGATAAACAACACAGAAGGATACTTTCCAATTTTTTTATGCTTATAAAAATGCATATCCTTAGATAAACAGTGTGAGATAAGCAGCGAATAATATTCAGACTTGATTTTTGTCTTCAGCTATTTTATCTTAACCCCAAACCAATGCCTTCCTTCCTTTCTTCCTCCATTGATAAAGCTTATCCTGACTGTAAAATCTCAGAAAACGTTGTTGTTGTTTTTTATATGTAATAAGGCTACTTCAACTTTTGCTCCTTAGCTTTTTTGCTACTGTGTAGCTGTTCAAAATGAAAACAGATTCTTAAAAATAAACTGCACCTTATAGGTATGCCCTGTGTTGGTAGTAATAGTTATATCTTCATTTTTCATCTGGTAAGAGCAGAGGAATTGGAACTAAAAACAAATCAATGCACAGGTTCATTGAGCCAAGCAGCAGAAAACATGGAGCAAAAAAGCAGTAGCAACGTGGCTCAGAAAGAATGAAGATTTGATTTGGGCATCTACATGCAAAACTCATTTACCAAACAAAAGTCCCCCAGTTAGGCAAAATAGTGTTTCAAAGTCTGCAATGTTGTTGTTTTTTGGATTGATCACCAGTGTCACTTTTTTCTGCTTTTCCAAAATTCGATCTGAAGTGTGAATTGTTTTCAGTCAGCACTATCTGTATGTTATGAGTAGGTGGAACATGGAATGAGCATAGCAACCTTTTGACTCTTACAAAAGTCCTTAGATCAAGAAAAGGTAACATTGCTAAGAAGTAGACACAGGGGTGTCAAAACTAGTGGCCCGCGGGCCAGATGCACAGAGAGGGCTCACAACTTGGGTGTCCTCCTGGACTCTCGGCTGTCTTTAGAAAAGCACATGACGGCCGTAGCCAGGGGGGCCTTCGATCAGGTTCGCCTAATACGCCAGTTGCATCCCTTTCTGGATCGTGCTGCCTTACACACTGTCACTCAAGCTCTCGTCACCTCCTGCCTGTACTACTGTAACGCTCTCTACATGGGGCTTCCCTTGAGGTGCACCCGGAGACTCCAGTTAGTTCAGAATGCGGCCGCGCAGGGGATTTTGGGAGCATTAGGGTGGGTGGGTGGGTTGCTGTCAAATACATCTCTTCCCATGTGACATCTCTCCTGCATGAGCTGCACTGGCTGCCTGTGGCTTTCTGGGTGCGCTTCAAGATACTAGTAACCACCTTTAAAGCGCTCCATGGCAAGGGACCTGGTTATCTGCAAGACCGCCTCCTGCTGCCAAATACCTCCCACCGACTAGTTCACTCCCACAGAGAGGGCCTCCTCAGGGTGCTGTCGGCCAGACAATGTCGGCTGGCGACCCCCAGGGGGAGAGCCTTCTCTGTGACAGCCCCTGCCCTCTGGAATGACCTCCCCCCTGAATTACGCACGATCGCAGACCTAAGTCTCTTCCGTTGGGCCCTGAAGACGCATCTATTTCGTGCAGCCAGCCTGTCATAGTCTTTTAATTCGGTTTTAGTATTGGGTTTTATAATAATAGGCCAAACTATTTAATATTTACTAATTTGCTATTTTAACTTTTGTATTTCCTCGTTTTATTGTGGCTGTTCACCGCCAAGAGTCCCGAGAGGGAGAAGGGCGGTATATAAATTAATTAAATAAACAAACAAACAAACAAACAAATGAACAAACAAACAAATAAATAAATGTGTAGGCCTTGCCCTCCCAGGCTCTCTGAAGAGGAAAAACATTCACAAAACGTCACGTGACGGCAACATGACGCAGTAACTTTCATACCCATGAAGTAGGTATAAGAAGAAATGCCTTCTTATCTTCCATTAATCTTGGTCCAAGCAGTCATGCCTGTTTTATTTTTACCTTGCAGCGAATCAAAATCCTTTTTACCTTCTCATAAAACATGGGCCTACTCAGAATCTCGACTGTTTTTCCCTGTTTTGGATTTGGGGTGAGTGGGTGGGTTGCTGTCAAATACATCTCTTCCCAAGCTATTTTTCTAAGCCTGGAGCTGCAGTTGAGTTCTGTTTAGTACTTTGCATATAATGTACTCCCCAAAAGCTTATACTGGGGAATAAAAACTGATAATAAAACCTCCTCTTCTTTTCCAGAATGAAAAGAGGAAACATGCAGAATAGTTGCTAAGCAAACACTCCCTCTACAGGCCTATTGTGAGAGCCCTTTTAGACAGATTTCAACAGTACAAAACAGCAGTAGAAATGAGAAATGTTATTGTTTTGTGAGTTTTATTGCAATCAGAGACATGAGAAAAATTGCCTGCTTTAGTCAACCTCCCGAGCATCTATATTTCTCTATTCTTATTACAACATCTTAAAACGTATACATGAAGCACAACAAATGCCACAATTTTAAAATATAATATAATTAAAACATATTAACATATGTAATACACATGTAAAAACATGCACACAGAGAGAAGTTAGTCATATAGAACAGGTGTCTCCAACCTTTGCAACTTTAAGTCTGAAGGACTTCAGCTCCCAGAATTCTCCAGCCAGCTTTGCTGGCTGGAGAATTCTGAGAGCTGAAGTCCTTCAGACTTAAAGTTGCAAAGGTTGGAGACCCCTGATATAGAACATTTAAATCCAGAAATCCTGGGAAACATGAATTTTCAACAAGTGCTTGATTCTGACTAAAAGATTTTTAACCGTACCATCACACTATTTGTAATTTACCATTAGAGTATAAATTCTGCCTCATATTTTAAAACCACCCACTTCCAAAATACTCTGTGGCTCAGATATTCAAGAGCTGAAAATGAAACACTGAATTCTATTTTTCCCAATATTAGCATAAAGAAAATTTAATTTCAGTCGGTAAATGAAGAAAAATGTATTCACAGGCGTGGGAATACGCCAAGCTCTAGGGCACTTTAAAAATCATGAAATGTTTGTGACAAATAATTACTGCTATTAACCTAGCTAACTCCAACATATATAATTATGAGTTGTAAAACAACACAGTTGGTCTTAAACTAAGTTTATTTCTTGATGCTACAGAAAAACAATAGTTTCTCTGTTGCTAAGTATGCAGCAGAAACATTGTGCAGCTTTTATGTTAACCTTCTACAAATGCACAGACACCAAAAGCCAGGGGAACAATTAGACAAATTTAAAATCTACAAAAGAAAATAATTAAACAGGGGAAAGAATAAACTGTGTATATAGTAAGACTCCTGGTCTATCTCGTTAAGAATTTAAAGAACCTTTTGACAACTTTAACACTCCTTATACTATAAGCTTTTATGTATTAGAACTTACATCAAATTCAGCTATTAAGTGGACTTCAGTGCCTAAATGTTAACTCTACAGTAAAACAATTCAATTAGGCTTTAAAGCTACAGGACTCTTCATATATTAGCCATAATTAGGGCTACCAGAATTGGGTAGCAAAAATCCAGCTATCCACTAGCTGGAAACATAATTAAAGTTTACCAGAGTTTACTGAAATATTAATTTCAGGGAGCCAAAGGAAAAGGCATTATTTGGGCAGCTGGTAATCATCAATTTAATCATCAATTTAATTAAATTAAATTAATTTAATTTGTAAACAGGCATGTAGAAAGGGATTACAAAGGAGAATGTCATGTAGTATTGTGGCAGACTGTTACTCAAGTACCTTCTTCAAAACTGTTACCCAACCCAATAGAGATAACTTCTCTTGCAAGAGTATATTCTGTGCCCTATTAAATGTTTGTCCTAGATTAATTATGGGGATTATAAATGAAAATACCCAGGAAATTGGAGAGGACAACCTTATAGTATTTTTACCTTATACATAGTTTGTCAAGTATGTCAATTATCTCTTGAGTGTGGGAACACTGCATTTGTTTAGGTCAGAGGTCTGCAAAGTTGGCTCTTTTAAGACTGGTGGACTTCAACTCTGGGAGTTGAAGTCCACCAGTCTTAAAAGAGCCAACTTTGCAGACCCCTGGTTTAGGTGCAAGAAAGTTACTTTTTCATCAGAAGTGTTGATAAATAGGGCAGTTATTAAGTGATGACTGCCTCTCTTGGCATCTGTATTTACTCATATGGATCACTTCCTACAGATCTCCAGAAAAAAATGAAATCATTTAATTACAATGCTAATTTCCAAGAAAGGAGACATGACTAATTTTGTCTATTCATCACTTAAGTGTAATTGATAAATTGCAGTACACAGCAGGAGTTTTACCTGTTAATCAACTGGCTACTTCAGAACAATGTAGTAGACACTGGACAAGCCACGTGCAAAGCGGTACTCTGACTGAATCTGACAGATGTTTATTCTGTTTTCATTAATTGAAAGGTGACATTTGATTCAATTCCCAGAAAAAGCCTCTGAGTGAAATTGGCCTTCTATTCTTCAATATTGATGACCATAAGATTACATAAACATGTTCAATGAAGATTGGATATGTATTCTAAACAAAAAGAGATGAAGCAAGGACGTGGTGTGAGATTGTGAGGATATTGAAAATATAATGGGAGGAGTGTTAGACTTTAGCAACCAATTGTTGGCAAAGGAATTATTTTAGTGTCTGATCTCATAAATAACAGCCAATCCAAGATGCAAAATACATAAATCATCCCTATAGGCGGAACTTGACAAAAATCAAGTTCCACTTACCAAACGTTGCAAATAAACCTGGATCAGTCCTTCTCAATACTACTGATTCTTATATAACACAGAGACTTCAAGCCAGTGGTGGGTTTTTGCAGGCTCGCACCTACTCGCGAGAGCCGGTTGGTGAAATTTAGAGAACCGGTGAGAGGGGGTTCCACCAGCGTACCTGGAAGTAAATCTGGCCCGCCGCTGCCAGTGACCCAGCGGGAAGGAAAGGAAAGGAAAGGAGAAAGAAAGAAAGAAAGAAAGAAAGAAAGAAAGAAAGAAAGAAAGAAAGAAAGAAAGAAAGAAAGAAAGAAAGAAAGAATTTATCATCACAATTGAGTCCAAAATTTTGGTTGCTAAGCAAGAGTGTTGTTAAATGAGTTTCACCACATTTTAAAAGGTGGCCACTCCCACCCTGTCACATGACTGCCAAGCCACACCCACAAAATAGGCCACACCTACAGAGTAGGTTCTAAAAAAAATTGAAACCCACCACTGCTTCAAGCCATGGTCTCACATTGTAGAAAGAAAAGACTCATTACCACAAAACAAAACAAAACAAAACAAAACAAAACAAAACAAAACAAAACAAAACAAAACAAAACAAAACAAAACAAAACGCCTTGACTAAGTGGCTTGCAAGCCATAGACATTGCTATAAGAGTAATGGTTTCTGCAGAGAGTAAAACAAAGTCTTTAAACAATTGACAGCTTCTTTTCAATCTTCTGCTGTTAAGGAGAAACAAATAAAAGATTTATTAATTGGGACCTCAAGAGCAGTGAGGCTTTCTGTATTTTGCCAGCAGTGAAAATGGTAATTAGGTTCTTGCTACTTATAAATATTTTTAAGAACGCCAGCTGTCTGTTATGTGGCTCGCAGATTGGCAAATATAAAGATCCAAGGCCTCTAGAAGCAATATGGTCTCAATGCCTAATAATCATGCTCAAGGATTTTCTAAGTGTTTCTAGTTCTATGTTGTTTCTAAAATTTGGACTAGTGTAACCATTTGGCTAGATTGTTTAACATTTTGGCTAAATTTAATTTTGATGGAGGACTCTCTTGTTTACTTAATCCTTTGGAGTAGCTTCTGTCATCCTAGAAGTAAAACGTTAACTAGATCTAAAATATTGTGGCTTCTCAGTGCAATATTTGATCTGCCATAATTCTGAGAAAGTTCAAGTTCAAGTTTATTACATTTATATACCGCCCTATCTCCCGCCCTCTCCCGCATGTAACACCTCTCCTGCACAAGCTGCACTGGCTACCTGTGGCCTTCAGGGTGCATTTCAAGGTGTTAGTAACCATCTTTAAAGTGCTGCATGGCATGGGACCTGGTTACTTGTGAGACCACCTCCTACCACATACCTCCCTTCGACCTGTCCGCTCCCACAGGGAGGGCCTCCTCAGGATACCGTCTGCCGGACAATGCCAGCTGGCGGCTCCCAGGGGGAGAGCCTTCTCTGTGGTAGCTCCCGCCCTCTGGAATGACCTGCCCCCCGACCTCCGTAATACGGGACTCAGGGCGGGACTCAGGGCGGTGCACAGGAAATAATAAAAACGATAACAATAAATACAATAGAAATATTAAAAATAGATGAAATTTGAAACCCGGACTAAAATTATCATTAAGAACCCTACTAAAATCACATTTAAAACTATACCAGGCCGGCCGCAAGAAATAAGTGTGTTTTTAATGCCAGACGGAATAGGCGCAGGTCCGTGATATTACGGAGGTCGGGGGGCAGGTCATTCCAGAGGGCGGGAGCTGCCACAGAGAAGGCTCTCCCCCTGGGAGTCGCCAGCTGGCATTGTCCGGCAGACGGTATCCTGAGGAGGCCCTCCCTGTGGGAGTGGACAGGTCGAAGGGAGGTATGTGGTAGGAGGTGGTCTCACAAGTAACCAGGTCCCATGCCATGCAGCACTTTAAAGATGGTTACTAACACCTTGAAATGCACCCTGAAGGCCACAGGTAGCCAGTGCAGTTTGCGCAGGAGAGGTGTTACATGCGAATATCTCAAGACTCCCGAAATCCCCCACGCGGCCGCATTCTGAACTAGCTGGAGCCTCCGAGTGCACCTCAAGGGAAGCCCCATGTAGAGAGCGTTACAATAGTCCAGGCGGGAGATGACGAGGGCTTGAGTGACTGTGCGTAGGGTGCCACGATCTAGAAAGGGGCGCAACTGGTATATCAGGTGAACCTGATAAAAAGCCCCCCTGGCCACAGCTGTCAAATGGTCATCCAAAGACAGCCGAGAGTCCAGGAGGACACCCAAGTTGCGGGCCCTTTCCACGGGAGCTAATGACTCGCCCCCGATAGCCAGAGATGGAATCAACTGGCTATATCGTGGCGCAGGGAACCACAGCCACTCGGTCTTGGATGGGTTGAGTCGAAGCCTGTTCCTCCCCATCCAGACTCACACGGCCTTCAAGCACCGGGACATCACTTCGACGGCATCGTTGGGGTGGTCAGGGGTAGAGATGTACAGAAAGTGAAAAGTGAATCAAAGAGATAAGGTAATCCATACTAAGCACCAGAAGGAATTGAATAGAAATTTATCATGAATGTGATCTATCTAGACGACCTTTTATTCCAACCAAATATACCATGAATATCTGCCTGTATCTTCAGAGGGCTTTTCTGTTGGCCATATGTAAAACTCTGCCATTTGTGTTAATTGAAAGGAGATAAAAATCACTTGCAATATAAGAATGTTTGTGTTCAGGCTTGATGGGAGTAATTAATACAGTTATCTATATATTAATATATTTCCTTTAACAGATTAACAGAGTTGGAAGGGACCTTGCAGGTCATCTAGTCCAACCCCCTGCACCAAGCAGGTGACCCTACATGTGCCTCTACTAGGATCGAACTCACAACCTCCTATTTGTGAGGCAAGAGCTCTACCTCTAGGCCATTCCTGCTTGATATGACCTAGAACATAAATTTAACAATGTCTTTTTATCCAATTTCCTCAGCAGACAAGATGAAACTTACACTTTCCACTTTACAAAGTGATTTGTCTCCAGAAATCTGTAGAAAGGGGTACTAATATTTACTAAATAGCTATTGTTGGTCTAGGGCAGGCATATCCAAAGTCTGGCCCAGGGGCCAATTGCAGCCCGTTTTCAAATTTTGAGCGGCCCGCAGCGTCTTCTCCCTGCCGGAGTTATTTGTTTAGTCTTTCATAAAATAGTTCATTTGCATTTAATATTAATGGTTCAAAAAATGTGAGGCTGAATGGTCGGCCCCACACATTTTCACCTCACCAAAGCTGGCCCTCCTTGCATAAAGTTTGGACACCCCTGGTCTAGGGTATTTTTACAGGATTTTCACTCCTTTCTTTCTCTCTGACTTTCATGCACAAACATTTAAGCTGTTTTAAAAGATAATTTAATTTGATTTCACTTTTTGAGAATGTTGTTTCTCTTTGATTTCCACTTGATTTTCTTTTTTGATTATGTCTAATCAGAGGTGGGTTTCTGCCAGTTTCACTCGAATTGGGCGAACTGGTAGTGGCAGCAGCCCAACCACCGGGACATTTCTGCACAGGCATAGAAGTGTTGTGTGCATGCACAAGCACCCACTCACACATGAACAAACCGGTATTTAAAAAATTGGAAACCCACCACTGTGTCTAATGTGTAATAGACAGAGTCAAGCACAAAGCCAAGAATGAAATGTGGCAATTCTTCCAAGTTGAGTTCTTTATTGTTTCATACCTATACTGCCAGACTGAAAATTCTACTACAGTATCTGCGTCTACAATATGCTCTGTAAACTATTAGGCAGGAACTGTCTTCATCCTCTTTCTCTCACACATAATATCTTGGCTAAATTGGCTCTTATTCTTCCGGAATGCATCACTGGGGATCCACCTCCTCCTAGAGAACAAACTTTGATTCTACATATAATTTATATTTAGAAATAATTGCTTAAGCTAAAACGGAAACTTTTTATTCCAGTGCATTGAGAGGAAACTTCTAATAATATGCAGGTCACACATTTCCATTATAAATATTTATTTACATTAGTTAAGCAGTACTTAATCATAAACTACTCAAAGGTCCTTTAATAACCCTGTTCACTACATTTTTTTCAGTTCTCAAACAGGTTCAACTTAGTAATATTTTATACTTTCTTCCTTTCAAGTTATATTTCCTAGGATGTCTCCAAGATGAACTAAAAAAATGAAGTTACAGAGTGTTAAATAGCAGTGATGCCTTAACATATCACACTGACAGTCTTTTATAACATTGGCATTTGATTGTAACTTACCCAAAACATTCATATTAATGGTTATGTTATGTTTATACATGCTATGTTTTCTACTTTATATTTAATTCTGTAATTTACATAGTCCAAAAGTATGGTGTATATAGCTATAAATTCCATTAATGGAAGAGTGGGTGGTTTCTATTATAATCTCCCTTCAAGCTAAGAAAGTTACTTTCATTTACATCATTCATTAAAACTATGAAAATTGCTTCAGTAAAAGTAGAGAAGATCCTTCTAGATTTGAATTCCAATTAAATGGTATGGTAACCAGTGAGTGATCTAATCACTAAAAAGGTCAGATCCAACTCAAATTCCAGTCGATTAAATAAACAATTGTGTCTTTCTCTGTATGTGTATGTTTGTGTATGTTTGTGTGTGTGTATACTTGTATTTCTGATAGTAATGCACTAGTCCAATGGTTAATATGAAAATAATATTAATACTGATATCAATTCAGCTACTTTAAATGGCTTTATAGTTCTTGATGGGAACGTGAGTTTTATATTCTACAGTTCTTGGAAATATTAAATTAACATTTAATATGGCGATGTGGAAAATGTTGTTCAGTGACTATTCAAAGTTACAACAGCGTTGAAAAAAGTGACTTATGGACATTTTTCACAATTATAACCATCACAGGATCTCCATGGTCATGGGATCAAAATTCAGATGCTTGGCAACTGGTTCATATTTATGATGGTTGCAATATCCAAGGATCATGTGATCAACTTTTGTAATTTTCTGAAAAACAAAGTCAATAGGGAAGCCAGCTTCATTTAACAACCCAGCGACTAACTTAACAACTGCAATGATGCACTTAACGGTGGAAAGAAATGTCATAAAATGAGGCAAAACCCACTTAACAAATGCCCCATTTAGCAACATAAATTTTGATTTCAATTGTGGTCATAAGTTGAGACTACCCGTATAGTAAAATTTAGCTTTTTTATTAGTTGATTAGGATTATTTATTTCTAAAACTTTCATGCCACCCATCTCCCCAAAGAAACTCTGGGAAGGGCCTTCTCTGTGATGGGCCCGACCCTCTGGAACGACCTACCCCCGGATATTAGAACTACAGACCTCCGCGCCTTCCGCCAAAAAGTAAAAACCTATTTGTTTCATCAGGCCAGCTTGGCCTAATCTATGCTTCTCGCCCCAGTCTGTTTTCTCAAATTGTTTATTGGGTTTTAATGGGTGGCAATTTTAATGGTTTTTAAATTTTGTACAGGGTAGTTTAATTTGTTTTTAATTTGTGTGTATTGTATGTTTTTTAGTTGGTTTTTAATTTTCCTGTACACCGCCCCGAGTCCCTTCGGGGAGAGGGGGCGGTTTATAAATATAATAAATTAAATTAAATTAAATTAAGTCCTTGGTACTCTCTGAGCTTGGTTCTTTGCTTGCAGATATTTTATTTCCCAACTAGGTAACATCATCAGTCCTAGTGAGGGTGGGGTTTTCTCCCTGTTTATATACAATAGCATGCCGTGCCAGTATTGGTGTGTGTGTATTTGTTTCTGCTTGCTAATTACTTATTGTTTTCTGCTGAATTGGTTGTCTGCTGTTAATTCCTGTTTATTTAGGTGTAGCTTGATGGATAGGATGTTTTCTGGTATTTTTTGCTTCCTCCTTGGCTTTGTGTTGTCTCTTTTAAAAGATGGTTTATATAATGGTAATTTACATGGCTTATATCTATGTCTATATTGATGGCTAAATGATGACTATCTCTAACAGATGCAATAACAAACTTAGATCCAGGTTCCCCTCTTTCAGATGTCATGTATTTGTTTGACCTTTAAACCAAGTCAACCTTCCTCCAAAACAAAATTATTAACTTTGAAAAATCCCACTTATGTAATGAGTTATTCTTTAATGTTCTGGATATTTTTTCTTTCTCTTCTGAATCCACAGAAGAACTGAATTGATGAAGTATTCCCTGGCATTATTTTCTGCATTCTACTGAATTTTTGTATATAATTTAGGGATTGCAAAATATTATTTGGCCATAACTAGTGTAGTTTCTTCAGTTTATTCTGGGACTAATTGAATATCTTTAATAGAGATTAAAGAGTAGGTCATGTATGCATGGACTTCAGCATTGCTTCTGATTAAACTCAGTTCTGCCATAAGATCATTATGTAGACATCTTCTGTTTAGTGCTGATTTACCACCAGCTTATCAGGTACTTAGGAGTTGACCGCAGTAACACAAGGAAACAACAAATGTCTTAATAGTCATCAACATCCTAATTAACAACTGACATAGCTTACATGCCATATTACAATGACTTTAAAGGTTGGGTGCTTCTTTTTACACCCTGTGTCTCATAATGTGTTCCCATTTTCTGTTGGCCTTCTGGCCCCAAGTTTCGATGCATTACAACCAAACATTGACCCTCTAGCTTTGTCATCACCATTCAGCTTGAATAGGGAGAATGGCATGCAAGAGAAATATAGGCTACATGTTTAGCAGAGGTACTTGAGAAAAAGAAGGCTCAACATGAATTTTAAAATCTTTTTTTCAATAGTCTGGATATTATTAAAATGAATTAATCTTTCACAAGAAGATCAAGTCAGCATGTCTGATATTTTGATCAGCTGGAATACTCTTTGCTTTTTCCCACTTTTGATTTGAAACAAACAAGAGCCTGCTTGGTGGCTTATAATAGGCTTAAGCTATGTAAGAAGCTGCTTATTAGAATTAAAAGTTTGATTTAATATTGACATTTGCTTAAGTATCCCCAAACCTTCAGAAAAAGCACAGTGGAAATATCAAAGAAAATTTCCATACATGAAAGCTGACTTGTAATAAGCAAGCATTATTATGTGAGTTAACATTTACCACCACCCCGTTAACTCATAATTCCTACATTTGTGTGAATTAATGTATAAATAGTTCTTTTAAAATGAATGTGTAAGTGCCCCCTATTCCTTCCCTACTTTAAATTATCTGTTTATACAAGGGACTAGGGGAGACATGATAGCAGTTTTCCAATATCTAGGGGTTGCCACAAAGAAGAGGGAGTCAAGCTCTTTTCCAGGGCATCTGAGGGTAGAACAAGGAGCAATGGGTGAAAACTAATCAAGGAGAGAAACAAGTTAGAACTAAGGAGAAATTTCTTGACAGTTAGAACAATTAATCAGTGGAACAGCTTGCCTCCAGACATTTTGAATGCTCCAACACTGAAAGATTTTAAGAAGATGTTGGATAACCATTTGTCTAAAATGTCTGAAGTAGTGTAGAAGACCTCCAAGAAGACCTCCAACTCTGTTTTCTATTGTAATAGATCAGGAAGTATAAAAATCCTAAGCGATTTAACACATGTTTAAATGATTTATCATCTTGTTATAACCCCCTTCTGGAATTCATAAACTTTTCAACACATAAATTTGCTGTAATCACACTCCCATCATTCTTGCTATTCTTCCTATATAGTCCCCTGCTTATGACCACAAGTGAGTCCAACATTTTATTCTTATCAAGACAGTTGTTAAGTACATGACACCCCAGAACCAGTGGTGAAATCCAGCAGGTTCTGACAGGTTCTGGAGAATCGGTGGTGGAAATTTTGACTAGTTCAGAAAACCAGCAAATGCCATCTCTGGCTGACCCCAGAGTGGGGTAGGAATGAAGATTTTGCAATATCCTTACCCTGAAATGGGGTGATAATGGAGATTTTGCAGTATCCCCTGCTATGCCCACCAAGCCACGCCCACCAAGCCACATCCACAAAACCAGTACTAAAAAAAATTGAATTTCACCACTGCCCAGAACACTGCAACCATGATAAATACATGCCAATTGCCAAGCATCTGAATTTTGATCACATGACCAAGGGAATGCTGTAATGGTTGTAAGTATGACAAACGGTAATAATTCACTTTTTCAGTGCCATTGTTATTTTGAACCATTGCTAAAAAATGGTTGTAGGTCAAGGACAGCCTGTACAAAAGAGCCTGCTTTTTAGAAATATCATCAGGAATGTGGAAATTGTATGGCTCACATGCAGTCCTGGAGCTCATTTCTGTGGAGCTGAGCATCAGTCAGTCATGGTTGCAGTGGAACATTTATTCATGTGCCAAACTTAGATCAAGGTTCCCCTCTTTCAGATGGCATGTAATTGTTTGACCTTTAAACCAAGGCAACCTTCCTCCAAAACAAAATTATTAACTTTGAAAAATCACACTTGTGTAATGAGTTATTCTTTAATGTTCTGGATATTAATTTTTTCATATACATATTTGGGGTTTTTTTCCTTTCTCTTCTGTATCTACGGAACTGAATTGATGAAGTATTCCCTGGAATTATTTTCTGCATTATATTGAATTTTTGTATATATAATTTAGGAAGTGCAAAATATTATTTGGCCATAACTGGTGTAGTTTCTTTCTGTTTATTCCGGAACTAATTGAATATCCAATATAGGTTAAAGAGTAGGTCATATATGTGGACTTCAGCATTGCTTCTGATTAAACTCAGTTAGGCCCTAAGATCATTATGTAAACATCTTCCTTTAAGTGCTGATTTACCACCAGCTTATCAGGTACTTAGGAGTTGACCACAGTGACACAAGAAAACAACAAATATCTTAATAGCCAGCCATCAACATCCTAATTAACAACTGACATAGCTTACACACCATATTACAAACCAGGCACCATATAAATACAATGCATACAACAGTGCACATATTTTCTGATGATGGGATCCAACATGAGTCCAAAAGCTTGGAAGAATAAACCTTTGGTTCCACTGAACTACTCAAACTTCAGCATAATTCTGGAACATGTACACTTTTCTTTATTCACAAATTCCCTTTTGTTACTACTTATTCATAGCTTCTAAAAGTGATATATAAAACTAAGGTTATTTCGTTTTGTATTTAATTCTTTGGTCCAGAAGGTCATTCATAAGAACGTCATTTTCTTTTCATAAAATCCCATTCAGTTATGTAGCACAATGGTTAAAGACATGTAATAAAACCGTTCTATTGATTTTTGCTGGCTTTGTGACCTATCCAAAACAGGGAGAATGTGATTTTGAATACACTTGCAAATGATGGACCCGTAACACTGCAGCAAAGAAAGGCCTATAATTTGTGGCATTTATTTTTAGGGTTGTATTTTGAAGAATGATATGGGTTTGATAGCGATGAGAATGGAAACAGAACAAGGGAAAAAAGGAAAATGAAAAGCTTTCCAGGTTTTTTGACAGGGTTTTTTACACATAGTTTGAAGTCTTTTTCCCCTCCTTTCCTTTTAAAGGAAAATGGCTCAAGAAACTGGGAAACAGCCAAAGCATATATGGAAAATGCTGCTGCATTGATTATATAATTTTGTTAATGAATTACTTTTTTATTATGTTGAAACACAGTTATGTTGTGAAAATAAATGGATGTAGAAAGTGTTCTCTACCAAAGGAGTCACATTTCGGTTCCTATTTTAAACTTGCTAAATTCAGACAGTATGTACAATTCTCACTGGGAAATAAATCCCAAATGTTTTACTTCAAGAGAGAAATCTTGTCAATTCTCATTAATTACCAAGACACTAGCACTAGCACTTCTTTGTAAATCAAGCTGACCTTGAATTTAAGATTTCGTGCAAAGCAATTTCCAGGAAGAAATTAATATACTAATAAAATAGCCTCTTGCTTGACCCCACCCCAAATTCACAAAAATAAAACTGTAAATGCATAAAAGAGAGGCTAGAATCTGAATAGGTCTTATTTTACTGTTTTTCCCTTGAATAGTTTATTCTATGCTTCATCACATGCCGTCGCATATGTTTTCAAAGTTCCAATCCATGTCCAAAATAAAATTGCAAAGATGCCCACATCTACAGGCCCCATAAAATCATTCAACTGGTTCTTGGGTAGGGATAGTGCATAGAAGAAGCCTGGAAAGATGGAAATATGCTTCAGAATATTCATCACAAAACTGAGAAAGATTAGCATCCTTCTAGCAAATCTGAGAAATGGACTGCAGAATCTTTAGTTGTTGATCAGCCAATGAATCTGGGAGGATAGTATTTGAGTGGAATACAATACATCTTTTGCAGAGTCAAACATGATAGCTTATCATTAGCAATGGGAAGAATGTGTGGTAGAAAGATCAATCAATATTTCAGATGCATAAGGTTGTCTCAGTAAGTAGCAATCGTAGTTTATCTTGATGTTCCAGCACATTAAGCAGGTTAGTATTTGGATGGAGAAGCATTAGAGAATTCTGCAGCTTTTGGGTAGACTGTGGGTTAAAAAATATCCTCTCAGGAGAAGGCAATGACTACTCTCATCCTTAAAGCTGCCAACAAAATTGCATGAATGCCATTCGAGGAATGAAGCCTGAATCAGGGTGTTGTTATCTTTTAAAGTAGTGTTCTAGTGAATCAGAAAATGCCATCTTTATTTCTAGCAATAAGCAGTATTTTATTATTGAACTTATATGCTTCCAATCCTGCTGAGCACCAAGTATTATACCAGAAGAGTTCAAAGGTCACACATGCAAACATGCACATTTACACACAAAGATACACGCCTCATTACACATAGAACATAGAATATCAGAGTTGGAAGAGGCCTTGGAAGTCTTCTAGTCCAACTCCCTGCTCAAGCAGGAGATCCTATACTATTTCAGACTACTGGCTGTCCAGTCTCTTAAAAGCCTCCAGTGATAGAGCGCCCACTATTTCTGAAGGCAAAGCTGTTCCAGTGGTTAATTGTTTATATGGTCAGGAAATTTCTCCTTAGTTCAAGGTTAGTCAAGTCAAGTCAAGTCAAGTTTAATTTGTAGACCGCTCCCTCTCCCCAAAGGGACTTGGGGCGGTGCACAGGCAATTAAAAAGCATACAAACATAGAACCATTATAAATATATAAAATCGAATTAAACCAACTATATCCCTGCGCTAAAAACCTAAAATCCTTAAAAACAACCCCTTAAAAATGCAATTAAAACAATTTAAATATTTAGACTAAAGGCTGGAGAGGTAGATTAGGCCAGGCCGGTCTGATGGAAGAAATGGGTCTTAAGCTTTTGGCGGAAGGAGCGGAGGTCCGTAGTTGTTCTGAGCTCAGGGGATAGGTCGTTCCAGAGAGTTGGGCCCACCACAGGGAAGGCCCTTCCCCTGGGCATCGCCCACTGGCATTGCCTAATGGGCGGCACCCGGAGAAGTCCCTCTCTGTGGGAGCGAATCGGTCGAAGGGATGTGTGGGGCAGGATGCGATCTCGCAGGTTAGACCTTTCTTTGATTGGCTTCCATCCGTTTGTTTCTTGTCTTGCCTTCAGGAGCTTTGGAAAATAGGTTGACATCCTTAAAAACATACAAACTACAATTCAGATGATTTGCTTACTCTGTTTCTATTTTAATGAACTTTCTGATTTTGTTAGGGGGTGAGGGTTGGCTTTTTCTAAATCTTAATTATTTGGTATAATTTTGTGAAAATACCATCTACTCTGTGGACAAAATATGACAGTGATAGTGACAGACAATGGCAACTATGGATTAATACATTCTTAGTTTTTACTGCAATTCTGAAATTGCAAAAAATATACATTTCATGTCAAAGGCCAGTCATATGGCCGGAGTCTAGGTTACATCTAGTGAGGAATTTATCCCAATCCTCATTCCATACAAAATAGTCTTCCAACATAAAATAATTTCCTGACGTTTTTGTGAGTAGGATGTATATGTGCTAGGTATGAATGAATGCATATTTGTTAAGGAAGACAATTAGTGACACAGGTAATACTTCCAAACTTGATGCTCTGAAGGGCAAATCATATTGGTGTATATCAGATATTAGTATTTTTTTTATCACCCTATCCTGTTATCCTTTCTCCTCTCTTTGATCTATTTATAAAGGCCCTTAAGTGAGTGGGCTGCTTGTCAACTGATTAATATTTTATTCCAGTGCAGTGGAATTTTTAAAGATAAGCAGTTTTTCTTGCTCCTTCGAACATTGTTTTCTGACTCAATATGAAACAATAGTAATGGGCTTTTGTGATTTTCGCATTATATAATTTTTATTTATGTTGTCTGCTTATATATGTCACAAATAGTCCAAAATCTTGGACTTCTGCTATTAGATGGAATAAAATGTTATTAAATTGAGAAAACATCTTTCAATTATAGATATGTCATTAATTTCAAGTAGCATTAATTTATAAATTACTAGACTTATTTTTTTCTTGTTATTGTTGTTGTAAAGGCTATACCAAGCTAAAGGACCATGGGAAATGTAAGTAAACACAAATAGTTCCTAATATTTTAAAAGAATTCAAAATTCCATACCTTCATTTCTGTTGCATGGTAACATTTATCATATTAGTTTAGAAAAACTTCTTTCTGTCCTTTACTGAAGAAAAAAAAAACACCTTGAGAAATAAGCATAATGTTTACTGTGGTACTTGACTATCTGAAAGAAAGGATGGCATTTAACATGGAGCACAGTGATTGTTTTCCCATTTATCTCTTGTTCATTGGGATTTTTTCCAGTAAAATCTTAGTCATCTCAGATACAAATACTTAGAGTGCTGCTGTAGAGATATTTTCAGCTGCAATAATATCCTTGAGATACAGATTGATTGGTACGCATATAGCCTTGCATTTATTTCACACTGAAAAATAACTTCTCTTTTATTAGCCTTGCCTAAGTCAGGGTTTTTCAGACTCTGCACTGCTTTGACACCCTAAAATAATAGATTAATTTTGGATAATCACACATGTACACAAATACACACACACAGAGGGTGAATAAAAACTAATGAGTTTGGTCCAAGCTTTCCTTTCTGCTTTGCTTGGACAAGCCAACAGCTGGCATAATCATACAGAGCAAGAGAAAATTCTGACAATGATCCATCTTTCAATGTAGAAGCCATCTGGGCTAGTTCCTTGCTCAAAATATCTTCTCATACAGTCAGTGGAGAACTAGAAGTATTTTGCAAAAGTACCATTTGGATGTGGATTACAACTGATGGATTTCCCTAAACCAAGATAGCTATGATTGCTTTTGGGAGTCTTTGAACTTGTAATCATTTGAAAAGTGCTTTCAATTATTCATACTGATATTAATAATCAGAGATTAGATTTTTTTTTCTCTAATTCATACAGCCAGAAAATAAGAATGTACAAACATTAGACTATCAGTAAAGAAAAGTCTTACAGAGAGTCTGGCTGATAGTGGTGGGCTATTACCATAACTTCTGAAGTTATTTTTTTTTTGTAGAAGCCCTTAATCCTAGCGGATCCCTGAAATCAAGAATTGCTGGTGATCTATTAGCAAATAATCACAGCCAAGTCTGTTGCATTTTGAATTTATTCGCATTTATATACCGCCCTATCTCCCTTGCAAGACTCAGGGCGGTGCACAGGCAATAAAGGTGGCATGTTTCTAAAGAAAAGAAAAAAAACCCACTCAAAACTATTTCTTGCTGTATGAATGGGGCCACAAAAACTTCATTCTGTGAGCTAAATTTAAACCTTCCCAGATGCTGAAACAGGAGGTACAGACACTCTAAAGCTGTCCACTATCACCTTGATTGCAAATGAAGCATTTGCAATGAGTTGGCAAGCTGCTTCGCCTACTTCCACTTGGTGCATATGGTCATCAGAGGTGGCATGGGGAACTGTTTCCCACTCATTTAAAATGAAGATGGTACAGTAGAAGCACTAACTATCTTGCTTGAATTATGGTGGGGAAGAAAAGTGACCAAAGTTTGTATTCTCTATGTGCATATACAATCTAAGTGGAACAGAAGGTACAAAAAGACAGGAAAAATGGGAATGAGGGAACCAAAGCCAGGGCTGGCACAGCTGAATGATGAGTTGAGGTCCAGTTCCAGAGGTTTACAACCATTTCTCCCTTCAACCTTGTGTTTACAATTGGTAGAAGGGAATTATGCAAATGAGGCACTGGAAGCATTTCAGCTTTTGAAAATAGGATTGAGCATAGCCAGAATCCTGTCAAACCAAACTGTTACTCTGCCTGGACCAGCACTTGTTCAGACACAATAGGAAAAAATAATAAAATCAAATTTATTTGAGCAATCTCTTTTTCCAATTTGTGACACCTCCCCTCAAATTTGTCCCCCTCTTTTAAGAACCACTGGTGTGCCTCGAAGGCTGTATTCTTTTTTACAATTTTTTACATTTCTGTTGCATGTACCTGGCACAGGTGTGACATCTACACAATCTATATATATATATATCATTGGTGCCATATTTGAAAGGAACGCTGTGTGAAAATTTGGAAGCGATCGGTGCAGTACTTTCGGAGATTAGCGGTTTTGAACAAACTCTTGTTACATTTTTATTTATATAATAAAGATAAACATATTTAGCTATATTTGAACCCTAACTATACTTGTACTTATGCCTATATCTAAGTCTGTCCCTGTGTCAAGCCTCCCACTCTAACAAGTTTTTGCTTGAGCTGTGTAAATAAAATAAATACTTAAACAAAAATACAGGTTAATAAGTCAGTTGTTATTTACAGATCAGGCAATTCTCTCATTGAAAGCAACATGAATAATGAAAATAAATTCAAGAGTAAACAGCTAGTAGAAAAAGTTCCCTCTTTGATTAAATGAATATAAATAATATTCAAATTGTCCAAGTCTTTCTGACCCCCCATGCACAAACCTAGCCTTGAATGGGGTCATTGAGATGGAGAAAGGAGAAAACTCCTCTGCCTGATCTGACACTTCTGGACTGTAGGATTCAGGATCATGAAAATTTCTCCATTGGAGGAAAAGGAGAATCATCGTCAAAAGCTGGAAGGTTTTGTAGCTGACAAAAAAAAATCAGGTGTCACATTTTCTGACTAACAAATTGTATTAAAAGGAATCTGTGAAAGGATTTTAAGATTATTTTCAAGGTAAGACTGAACAAGAGGTATGAGTTTTTATTTCCCTGACTAAAAAATAATTGTCTTCAGTGATCAGATAAATTAGCCAGATCTTCCCCCATCACAAAAATTGTCATTATTTCCCTGAAAGGAGTTTAAAACTCATACATCTTTGGAGGCACTGTAAGGCAATTACAACATTCAAGAGATTGACTTCACATAATAGACTGTAATCTTCTGAGTTTTTCCTTAAAAAGACCCTTAATTCATTCTGCATCACATACATTATAGAAATATACAGCCTACAATTCAGTTAATTACCTTTGTTTTGCACTACTCTAAGCCTTCCAATAGTTCCTTATGCTCTTTATGTTGCTACTTTTTTCAATCAGTATATATAAAAAGAATTCCTTCTCATGTAGAAGTAATTATTAGCATGCTAAAAAGGGGCTCCCAGAGTGAAATGTTTATAGCATCAAGGTGGCAGTTGTAGGTGTGTTGAATTCAAAATGCCTCATCAAGGTGTACAGTTATTATAGCTTGATTAAATGGATGTTTATGTTCCAGCTTGAAAGCCTTATAGGTTAACTAAGTTCAGGAGTGTTCTTTGAAGTGTGGGGGATCTTTTTTTCAAGTTATGTCAGCATATTTAGGCGGAAGTCAGGTGAAAATAAAAAGAGAAGAGCAAAGAGTAAGTTTTCAAAACGAAAGATGCTTTCACAAACTGATTTTAATATTCTGTCTGCCTTTTACTTCATTACGCAACATATTTCCATTAATTTCAATCAGAGAAATGGAGGCTTCCATCCATTTCATCATGAAAAGTTCCCCCACCCCCTCAAAGTATGTCTTCAACTAATGCATAGAGGAGAGTTCTGTAATATTTCCATTTCAAACATCACTACAAAATCACATTCCTCTCCTAGATATAATTTATATAATTAAATAAATTAACAGAAATTATTCCACTCTGGTTTATCAAACAACAGTTTTGCAGTGAAGTCTAAATACTTCTTTGTCCGATGTAATCCACACAGCTGCTGAAGCAAGGATGCATAAACTCAAGATTTTATCTAAAACTGATTTTTGAAGGATAAATGTACTTCTCTTAGTTCTCCTAAATTTACACCACACATTAGTGTGAAATTCATGCCTACCAACATAGCAGATTTGGTGCTACATTTTTCTGTTGCACTTTCTGAACAGTAGTGGTATCTGGAGCAATTACCGTCCATAAAATTGTCTCACACCCAGCACCGACTGTTCAGAAATACTGCAAGTTATACAAGCCGCTATACAATAACAGATGACATACAAAGAGCAGTCTTTAGTTAAGTCTTTAAAAAGGATTGTAGAAAATGGAAAAAAACAATCATGCAATGTTTGTATTCCCTATGAGCCTTGATAACACCAGTTCCAAAGTGATATATTTAAGAAGTATCTTTTTTTTTAATATAAAATATAAAATAGTGAAGAAAGAGGGAGAGGTACAGAAATAGCAGAAGTGCGGTGTGCAGACAAAAAGCTATATAAAAATAACTTCCTACAGATTAAAACCTAAAAATCAATGAGCCCTTGAGCTAAAATAAATCGTAAGTTCTATCATCATAAACAAATCTAATCATCAAAACTCAAGATTAACATTTCATTTCTTTCTTTTTCAAATCAATTTCCTTATCTCTGTCAATTTCTTTAATTTCACCATTCATTCTTTCATTATAGATATATGTGAGTCTAGCGGTGAAATTCAAAACTTTTCCCTACGAGTTCCGTGGGTGTGGCTTGGTGGTCATGGCTTGGTGGTCATGTGACTGAGTAGGTGTGGCTTGGTGGTCATGTGAATGAGTGGGTGTGGCTTGGTGGTCATGTGACTGGGTGGGTGTGGCTTGGTGGTTGTTTGACTGAGTGGGTCGGCATGGCCAAGTCAATGTCACAATGTAAAAGCAGCTGGGCTTCACACAAAATGGCTGCTGCAACAAGCAGGAACCTCACAGAGAATTCAAAGACCAACTATCACACTTTACATAAAAATAACACAAAAGCTGCACAACTGACTCACACACAATGTAAAGCAACTGGATTTCACACAAAATGGCCCCTGCAACAAGCAGGAACCTCACAGACAATCAGGAACAGCTGACAGTTGTACAGCTGAGGGTCGGAACTTTTAAAAAAAAACTTTTTTAAAGCATTTTTTTACTACTTTTTCGGGTGAAAAAGTAGTAAGACAATGCTTAAAAAAGTTCTAAAAAGTTCCAATGATCATGCGGCACAGCAAATTGTTGCACAGCTGGTTGTTGAAACTTTTTTTTTAATTTTTAAAGCATTTTTTACTACCAGTTTGGGTGAACTGGTCCAAACTGGGAGCATTTCACCCCTGTGTGTCAGTCCTTCCATCTCGATGCATTGTCATATATAAGAACAACGTTCCATACTTTTCTTTCTGATCTGTTTGTCCATCAAACTTAAAAGAAAAGCCTCTGGCTTCAGTTGTACATTCAGTTTAAGAGTTGTCTGAGTAAAAATACTGTACATATTTGATTCCAATATATCTTAGCTTCCCTACATGTCCACTACAGGTTGCATAAGAAGTATCCTACTAAAGCTGTTCAGAATATGTAACATGTTGTGGCACCTTTAATGGTAAAGTCATGTATTGTAGCACATTCTTATTCCTTCCAGCCCAATGAAACGTTGGAAGGAAATCATGCAAAGGGGTGTTTGGCCATCAGCTGGATACAGTAAATATCCAAAAGAAGATCAAAACAATATTACATGTGGTGTGGTGAAAAAGGAGGCAACAGAAATAAAATTGGATTGTAGAGAAGAACATCCAGGGGGGGGAAATCTCCAATGCATATTTTGGAAGAGGTTGAGTAGCAGTTTGGAATGCTATAGTTCCTTAGGAAGTTATTTACTCAAAAATGAGCATTTTAAAGAGGTTGACCTTCAAGTGGCCACTTTTAAACAAAGACCCCAGGGTAATGTAGAAGTAAATAACGTCAAATTTAACTTCCATCACCTAAGATATGAAGCATAGCAAAATTGGCTTTGGATATAAAGAAGACAAGGAATCCTGAATTCTGCATATTTAATTAAAATATACAAAAAAATGGTTGACAAGACCCTTGAACATTATCTGTAAAATCATATTTGATTTCTGTGGGTTTTTTTTTTAAGCGTTCCAGAAGTACCTTTATATTGTAGAGATTTTTCATGGGTTAAGATACAGTGCTAAGGTGATAGACAAAGTTTATGAATACAATAGATCAAGGGTCTGCAAAGTTGGCTCTTTGAAGACTGGTGGACTTCAACTCCCAGAATTCCCCAGCCAGCCTGGCTGGCTGGGGAATTCTGGGAGTTGAAATCCACCAGTCTTCAAAGAGCCAACTTTGCAGACCCTTGCAATAGATCATTTTGTCTACAAAACCAGAGCAACCAGCAATGCAATGTATTATTTCTCCCTCAGGCACAATTAGGCTAGGAATCAAATTAATCTCAGCCTTGAAATGTGTCTGGCAAAAACTGATTTCACTGAAAGAAAGAACAAATTGGAGATAAAAATATTCATTAGCTCATTTTAAACTGAAATCTAAAAATGGAAGACTGATGAATTGCAAACTAATTTAACTTCTTCGGAGATCTATCTACCTGTAAGTGCCACAGCTTTTCTAAAGTATTATAGGGATGCTCACTTATGAGCAATTAATGAAATTTATCTTAAAATCATTTTATAATCTGACTTTTCTTATTCCACATCTTTTAATTTGAGCAAGAAAATAAGTAACTCTATCCAGTAGAAATATATATATAGTTCCACTCAGCAGGAGAATGAGCACTAAGCATCATCGTTACTTTATTTTAAAGCAAATTAAAGCAATACATAAATTAAAGCAATACATTAGATCATTATTTCCTACTACCACTGTTTTTACTCACTAGAACTGAGCTCCAATTTTTCTGAAAGTACCTTTTGGAGAAAGATTTTTCTTTTTCTTTTAATCCTACAGAAGTCCTTCTTACCAAGTATGATATACAGAATTTATTTCTTAACTTTCTCAGAATGCACGAAAAAGTTACTTGCAAATGGCCAATTGCATCTTTTCTCCATGGAGATGCTTCTAATTTATGGAGCAACCATGAATGTTCCATCACTTAAGGTTTTCATGCAAAAGCTAGGCAGCCATTTTCTGAGATGGAGGGGTTTGTCTAAATAATCTCCAAAGTACATCCCAACCTTTTTAGGCTATAATTCTATTATTTATTAAATATTTATGCCACTCATCTCATCTGGAGGTGAATCTAAGTGGCTTATAATGAAGAAACACAACAAGATGTAACATTAAAATAATAAACATTAACACTACAGTTGATTTTAAAATTAACACATTTTAAAGTAAGGGAGCAAGATGCACATGGGGAAGAGGTGGGGGGTGTCTTATCTTAGTCCATTAACCATCTCCAGAATGACATCCCCCCATTGGGGCCATAGGCCAACTGGCAGAGCTGTCACCCTTTTGTAAGGCAAAAGGGTAGATGCAGATCTCACCACTGGGCCCTATGTTCCCAGGGCACAAGCCATAGCAGAAAAGCCTTTTCTCCTGGACGCTCTAGCCAGGCTTCCTTGAACAACAGGGTCTAAAGCAGAGGTTCCCAAACTTGGCAACTTTAAGACTTGTGGACTTCAACTCCCAGAATTCTCCAGCCAGCTAGTCCACAAGTCTTAAAGTTGCCAAGTTTGGGAACCTCTGGCCTAAAGCATGCCTCTCTAACTAGTCTGGGTGGTGTGAGCCAATCTCATTGGGGTAAGGTAGTTCTTCAGAATGATGCGCCACTCTATTACATTCCTTTTATCCAGGGGTGAAATGCTACCGGTTCAGGCTGGTTCGCCCAAACTGGTAGTAAAAAATGCTACCGTTCATCCAAACCAGTAGTAAATAAATGTTTTTAAAAGTTTTAAAATGTCCCAATGATCAGCTGTGCGACAATCAGCTGTGCCATGCGATCGTTGGAACATTTTTAAAGCATTTTTAACTACCTATTTCCCTGAACTGTTAGTAAAAAAAATGCTTTAAAACGTTTTTTAAAAGTTCGGACAATCAGCTGTGTGACAATTAGCTGTGCCACACAATCATCAGAACTGGTTTTTAGCATTTTTTATTACCTATTCGCTTGAACTGGTAGTAAAAGAAATACTAAAAAAACTAAAGTTCCGACGATCAGCTGTGCAACAATCAGTTGTGCCTGATTGTCTTTGAGGTTCCTGCTTGTCCATTTTGTGTGAAGTCCAGTTGCTTTTATTTTGTGTATGAGTCGGTTGTGCAGCCACGCCCACAGAACCAGTAGGGAAAATTTTTGAATTTCACCACTGCCTTTATCTATTTCTGGACGACAGCATAATAAACATCCACTGGCAACACTAAAGGATGTTTAGATGGTTATTGCCAGAGGGAATGCTGATCTTCTGGGAGGGAAACAGGATTAGGATCAAGACAGTAAATGAGGCAGAAGCCTTTATTAAAAAACATTCTTCCCTTCTAGGAGATAAAGATAAAAGGGCAGCAAGACTCAAGATATGGGAACGGAGGGGGCTATGCCTCCACCTGGGGACAAGGAGGAGGGAGCAATATTGACAAGGCTCAGGTCACAAAAGTAATTGTATTTGAAATATTATTGAAAATGGCAAAGAAAGAAAGGATGGAACATATGGTTGATATAAAGTAAGAACTCTGTTTATGTTT
Organism: Rhabdophis nuchalis; assembly: GCA_039707465.1. NCBI lineage: Eukaryota > Metazoa > Chordata > Lepidosauria > Squamata > Natricidae > Rhabdophis > Rhabdophis nuchalis. The sequence goes on along the minus strand of CM077651.1, from coordinate 37,805,495 downwards.
ATCCTTTGTATGTTATACTTAAAATTGTAAACCTGTGGGATTTGGGGGGGGGGTTTCTACTGCCAGCATGGGAGCTACCAAAATTTTCTATGTACCTATATACCCCTTTCCTATAAATGTCATAAAACCAATAAAAATTTTACAACAAAAAAAAGGATGTTGAGAACCCTGCAGACTAAGAACATTTCCTTCCCCACTTAAAAAAATAATAATTTACTGAGACCTTCATGAGAACGTTTGTTCAGAAGAGCATGTCCCAAGCTGAACTAAGCCTGGAGAAAGTTCCTCTTTTGCTTCTTACTTGAATATCCATGAACAAATTATCTCTGCTTTGTTCCACTTATCAGTAGCATAAGAACATTTTAAAATATTGCTTTTCTGATTCAAATGCATGGAAAAAGTGACAGGAAAAGTTCATGGCTCAACTTTGTAATTTACAGAGAAAGGCAATGAAAGCTTATTCACCATGGCAAATTAATCAAGTGAATTTAGTCCTGATTACTTTTTTATATGAAAAGGAATATTAAAAAAGAAATATGTGCATAGGCTCTCATCTAGTGACTAAGAATGCTATAAGGCCAACAAATCTTTGTTGCACTAGCAGTTTCACTATTGGCCCTATTTCAAAATATTCAACCATTTTTTCCTTAAATGATCTACTGTATAGGACTTAAGTTAGAATGATGTAAGACTGCAGTGCATTAATGTTGTAAGAACTGCTACAGAGCAGTAAGATTATTATCACCCAATTCATTATTCCCTTTTGCTTGTTAAATGAGATGTGGTGCAAAATTTTATATATATAACATTTATGGAACACTTAATCTTGAGAGATAATGCAGTTTATTAAAGGAAATCAAAATTATTTTCTCCCCACAAATGTCACATTCAACTAAAAACTAAAAATATGTGTCATGGACCAGGTGCCTTTTTACTAGCTCCAGGGTCTATACCTACAGCATATCTCTAAAAAGAAGAGAGACATTTGAGGTTAGAGATAACTGCAAACTATAGGTTATACACTAAACATATATGAAAAACCAAATCATCGCTCTCTATATTTTAGAAGAAATTCTCCAGAGCATGTGTGTGGCAACTCTGCCTAATCTACATCATTGCTAATACCCTGAAGTACATTACTATCCATAAAAATGTTAGGTCTTGCTCATGGCTGACAAACAGCTCCTGGCCTGAGGTAAAAAGAACACTTCATGTGGAGCCATCACAGTGAAAGTCATCCTTGGGGATCACAACATGTATCTGCCAAATACCCCACATCTAGAAGAACCTCCTTCAACAACTTCCCTGTAAAGCTTTATTTCAGTTCAATCATGTTATGCAAGAGGATCATTAGTATTTTCACAGGAGAGATAGCTTACCAAAACACCCACCAATCCTGATAACATTTCTTGAAAGGAGCTCCTTCCTCACTGTTAAATGGAAGTACTTCTTATCCCATCCTTGAATCATCTGAAAACTCTTCCAACAGTCAACTTGCTGTTCTACGCTCAATGATTTACCTGCCTCAGTGGTCTCTAGTTCAAGTCATTACATTCCCATCAAGGTAATGGATGACCAAGCCTATTAGGGAAGGATTTAGAAATAAACTTGAAGGTGCATTTGGGGAGGGAGGGGGGGGAAGGAGGGAGAATGTTGTTTTATTATTAGCTAAGAATGAATTAAGGCTTTCTCAAGGCTGGAGATGAGACAAAGGCATCATATGGATATGGTAAAAAATGTCTTGCTAGGAAAACTGTACAGAAATGAAGGTGCATGTGGGAGAAGCCTCTGATCATTCAAAGGTTTTTAAACAGAGATAAGCATTCCATTATCCAAATAATATGTTCGGACTTCATCCCATTACAATCCTGACACATACAATTTAATGCTGCTGTTACTTTCCCCATCAATGTATTTTCTATTGTCTGAAATCATTTTCAATGTTGTCATACTGTGCATGCCTCTTAACTGTGGAAAATGTATTCATCTTAAAATCTGAATTTATTTTAAAATTCAAGGTCTTTTCCTTCTAGGCAAGACAGAAGATCTGCCACATAAACCCTTTAAAACCTAACCAAAATACTGACTTAACCTTCCCAGGTAAATGGTTTTTAAATATAGCTGTATGAAAACATTAAATTTATAAAAAAATATCCCTGAGCTGGCAGTGGGCATATCCCCAGTCTATATTTCTGCATTCACGCATGGCATCCTAATATGTTTGCACTCCTAAGTGTATTTTTATACACACCTATAGCTTTGTATGTGGGGATAATATGAAATATTCCAGAAAAGAATGTGATAGATCTTATTTTGGTCATATGCTATAGCTCAGAGCCTGAAAGTTAAGCATTCTTTATTTTTAAACACCCAGTTGGTACATTTATATAACTTGTAATTATTCTCTTTCTATACAGCATTTTTTCTCCCATTCTGACAGTAGATTTTCACCAGATGAGACTATTCATCCAGACCCCTTTTACTATTCAATGTACCCATTCAACTACCAATATTCAAGCGTACAGGAAATCAAGTGCAGAGAAAAGAATATATATGTAGACCTATGGACTAAGCAGTAAATGCATGTGCATCCAGATTAATAATTTAGCATTTCACACTGAACATGAAAAGTGGGGGTAATTTTAAAAAGCTACACAGACAATAGTTAATATCTTCCCCTATTAGCATTAGTTCAATACACCTCAGGACTCTTTTATAATTTAAATTTCTCATCATAGAATTGTCATAATTGCTAGGTAAAGTTCTGAAAAAAGCACAATGTTAGGATGATTTAGTAGAGGTGTATCTATTTCAATACAGACTGTAGTAGTCATAATACAATAAATGTGAAAAACAAGTGGGGAGAGAAAATGTATGAGCTGCATCACCAAAAATTTGCTGTTGAATATCCAGTGCCACCATTGGGAATTTTATATTGGGAAGTTATGAATAGGGAATTGGGATGCTGCATGTAGATAAAAATTGCTACCTCACTTTCCCTCTTGTACTTTGCACCCAAACCAAACAGTCCTAAACTTTCCTCAGGTAGGAAAACTGCTTGGAAATTTTCCTAACCATCAGAATTACTAAGAATCTCCAACTATATCCATGATTTCCTTATTTATCAATTAGTAGAGTGGTGTGAGATCTATCACTGTGAAACTTCCAGCCTTTTAATCTCAGTGGTATATATAATACTGTCACATCCTGGAATTTTTTAAAAAGTGATTTTTAAAGACTTTAAACACAAGGATATTTTGTTTCCAAAGGTAGCCTACATAATTTTTCCTCGTATTAAAATAAATTCAAGCTCCTGATTTGGGCTAGTTCCATGTGTACCTTAAATATAACAATTTTGGGTCCAAATCCAAAACTGATGTTAATACTGAAAATATTGTTCAACTTAAATTACCAATGTATTTTTTTCAGGCATAATTCCTAGCTGTAAGTAATCCAAGAACAGTCATTCTCAGAAACAATTAGTTTCTTAAATGATCTTTTGAACATATTATTGAGCTTGGCTATAGGCCCTGGATTTTGGATATAATCCTTGTAACAACCAACACATTTATAAAGAACTTCCTTGGCACTTCTTCAATAACCTGGCCCACAGGTTATTTCCTTTTGTAATTAAAATGTTTAATTAAGCTAGAATTAAGCTAGTTTCAAGCATAGTCTATTTCCAAAGGTTCTTCTGAGCCCAGCATATATTCTAGACCAGAGTTTCTCAACCTTGGCCAATCTTTCTCAACTTCAACTCCAAGAATTCTCCAGCCAACTATATAAGTGCACACCTTTTAAAGTGGCCAAAGCTGAGAAATACTGCTTAGAAAATAAAGCTAAGGTGGTTTGCTCTATTTGAACTTCTCCCAACTGCCTAGCCCTAGAGAAAGTAAGTTCAAAGCATGCTGGGAATTGAAAGGTGATGGTGGCAATCAACTTCACTTCTGCCTTTGGATGATGACGCTTAGTGACTGACCAAGCCCACGATGGCAGTCATTTTGTGGGCATCTCCAGATCCTCAAATATGCCATAAAAAATATTAGAAATTCTTTCTGTGAGGTGTTGTCTTCCATGCTCCTTAATGAAAGTAACTCAGAATTCATTACTCATGTCCCCCACACCCAGTGGTGGGTTTCAAATTTTTTTAGAACCTCTTCTGTAGATGTGGTCTGCTTTATGGGAGTGGCTTGACAGCCATGTGACTGGGTGGGAGTGACCTACCAGCCATGTGACTGAGTGGGAGTGGCTTGGCAGTCATGTGACTGGGTGGGCATGGCCAACTTGTAAAATGTGGTGACACTCACTTAACAACACTCTTGCTTAGCAACCAAAATGTTGGCTCAGAAACTCTGGCACTCTGACAGTCTTAAAGCCGTCAAGTTACAAGACCCTTGCACCCCTAACCCTTTAGAGAGAAAAAACCCCAGGGGTGTTCAAACTTGACAGCTTTAAGACTTGTGGACTTCAACTCCCAGAATTCCTCCTCTCGCTCTTCATCTTGATGATGTGCGGATGGGCAGGGGGAAGGAGCTGGAACCAGTTCTAAACGGCCCTGTAGATTTGTGGAACCTCTTCTATAAAAGAGGCTAGAACTGGCAGGAACCCACCCCTGACCACACCCCAATTTATCCATGGTAAATTATTAGAAAGCTTATTATTAGGTTATCTGGCTCATGCTCATGCTATTGCAGGACATGCAGGATTGCCACGTTTGGTTTTTTCTAAAAATAGGTGCATACCTTAAAAGAAAGTCAATTATTTTCTTTTAATTGCAATTGTTATTGTTTTTACTTAATCTTACATACACATGTGTAAGATGTTTTTTTTACACATATATGATTCTATAATTATTCCACAACACCCTGTTAGGGCCTCAATTAAGGGAGGAGACATACTGTTTCCTTTTCTGCCTTTCGGCTCATCACCAGAGACCATCTAGACCAGGGCTCTCCAACCTTTGCAACTTTAAGTCTGAAGGACTTCAGAATTCTGGGAGCTGAAGTCCTTCAGACTTAAAGTTGCAAAGGTTGGGGACCCCTGATCTAGACAGAAAGCCATGAGTTCCGTTGTGTAATTTTTTTATATGTGTGTTAGGTTTTTGAGCTGATTTATTTATTGATCAGCTCAAAAACATAACACATATATGGTTGCATATACAAAGGAAAATAACATTCAGTTTTTTGAAATGAGAAAATTGAAGTCTTCCTCCCCCACATAGACACATTCTCTTTCCTTTTTTAACATCTCTTTGCTTGATGGGGTTTGTGAAATGTTTAAGTACTTAATTAGCTTTCCATGAAAGTGTATCATTAAAAGAAAGAAAAAGGTGCTTTTTAGAAAGTCAGTTACAGGGAGGCAGGAGTATTTTTTTTAAATGTCCTCTGATAAAATGATTGGCGAATTATTTTTGTCAGCTCTTAAGGTTTAAAACAATATCTTACTTTCTCAACACAAATACGATATAGTCATAGCAACATCTGGTATAAAACCATTATGATTAGCATCAAATTCCTATAGATCAAATCTGTAGAATAAATGAAAAATATCTGAAAAGAAATGAAGATCTGCATAATAATAGCCAGAGTATCTTTTATTCCCTTTTATTTGCAAGAAGAATTAATGGAATAATGATATGAATATCTGTGATATGGTAGAGAAGCAGAGTAACCTTGAAGAAGATATGCAACAATTGTTGGGAAATTATGACATCAGCCTAAGAAAATAGGAAGGCATGAGAAAAAAAAACCTTAAGGCAGTCCCACCTTGACTCTCTTTTGTATAAGAAGAAAAGGGAAAACATTGTCAGGATTTCAAGAGTCATTTCGCATAGCTTCTATTATTATTTCTATTATTTCTCCTGTTGTCTGTCTGATCTGGTCTACCTTGAAGGGCTAACAAACTGCACAGATTGAATTCATAGGGATTCCTATATGTGAGAGATGTTAAATATCCATATGTTTAAAATTAATGGAGTTATTTTACTTTTGTTTATTCAGCGACCAGAAACCCTGGTCTACATTTGAGACCAGTCAACCATATTCCTGTTATCTTGAGCCACTCAAAAATCATTGCAATTGTTGAGTGAATGACATAGTTGTTAAGCAAATCTGGCTTCCTCATTGATTTTCCTTGTTGAAAGCTGGCTGGGAAGATCCCAAATGAGGATCATGTGACCCTGGGATGATGCGAACCATAGTAAGTAAAGGCTGATTGCCAAACACTTGACTTTTGACCAATCACCATGTTGCACCAACTGTTGCGACAGTTGTAAGTGCGAATAAGTATTTTTATCAGTGTTGTTACAACTTTGAACAGTTGCTAAATGAACGATTGAAAGCTGAGGACTATTTGCACTTGAAATTTCCAATGCTGATGTTCAGCTCACTTCTTTAGCTTACTTGTAATTCTTACACCCTTGCTGTTCAATTGACTTGCAGGTGGTTAATTGCTATTATGTTTTTTTTCTTTCTGAGCTTTATAGCAGTGGGAGCATTTGATCTGCTTTCCTTCATTACATCCCTTTTTCTGGCCAGCCTATTCAGTCTGTCCTGCCCACAGCATCATTTCTTTATTCTGTTGTGCTGCTGAATAAGCTGAACAACAACAACAGGGCAGTCAGTTTGCCCAAGCTGAGACTCAACGCCAGTGCTTGAGATTCTTTAACTGTAAATAATTCAGTAGTAGATGGCAGTCCTGCCAGCTATTAATTTGCAACCTATTACTTTCCTACATTTGGATTTAGCTTCTGGTGTCCCACAGTTACCTCAACAAAAAGGAAATGGTCACAATGGGAGTTGCTATAATAAAAGCACGAGAGCCAAATGTAAGGGGTGGATGATGAAACGTTGGATAAATATATGCATATTATATGCCTTGGTGGAATGCTAATGTTTTGTTCAGCTAAGAATTATTAAACTTGTGTAGCTTTTTAGATGACAAATGGGACTTTTAAATTTCTTTATAAATACTCAAATTAGGAATTTAAGACAAAGTGTCAGTCTCTTAATTCTGTTATGTTTTTAAAACTGTTCATTGCAAAAATGATTTTTTTTAAAAGGACAAAAACAAGTGGCCAACATGGCCTGTAAGTATGACAGGTTGGTCAGACTATGTCCTCTCCTTTATTGCCTATGGGAGCTTTTCCATCATTTTAAAACGACTTGAAACCTGTTCACGCATTCATAAAAAGAATATATTGAGGGCAATGAGCAACTTCATCCCATTCCCTCCTAGGACCGTCTGTGTTGATTAGGATGATCTGTTATGAAAATTAACTATGTTTACATCAATGAGCGTCACCTCAATGAGCCTCTCACAAAACTGAGACTGCAGGACTGAGGTTCTTAACTGTGTGGAGTATTATGACTCATGATATTGCAAAGGTGAATGACTGGGTTGAGAATTCATTGGATTAAATTGTTTTGTAAAAACTTGACAACAATTTTGTCTGCTTAAGCAAAATGGAAGAATTTGAGAATTCCAAAAATAATCTTCAAATAAGAGGAAGTGAAAGAAAAACTCCACTCATCTATCATGAGTATGCCAGATCAAGAGCAAAGATCAGGGGTAGGTTTCCTGAGGCTTCACATATAGGTGGCTGGACACGTCTATCTTCTCTGCTTCAAATGTCAGACATATTGGTAGGGCCAGCAACCAACCAGCCCAGGGGTCTCCAACCTTTGCAACTTTAAGTCTGAAGGACTTCAGCTCCCAGAATTCTGGGAGCTGAATTCCTTCAGACTTAAAGTTGCAAAGGTTGGAGACCCCTGAACTAGCCAGCTGAAGCTAGGTGAGTTGTCTCACTACATACTTTCTCTACTTCCCTTGTTGTGATAGAATGGCCTGCTGAATAAGATTTCTGCTGTTCAAGAATTATTAGCTACAAATGGTCAGAGCAAATTGTACTTTAAAACTCTGCCAGGATTCTACCATTTCAGAATAAAGGTTGGAGATTACATAATTTGATTTTCCAATGGAAAAAAAATGTATCTGAAAGAACATCAGTGTCATCCCAAGTGTCAGGGAGTTAAGTTCTTCCCTCACGTTTCCCTTGGCATGCATTTTATTTCATGAGGGTGAAATCAACCATGCATTTTCTTTCCTATAGTTTGAAGTATTGCCATTCAGAAATAGTAGGCTGGCAAATAAATCCTCACAACTGTATAAGTAAAAAAATCACCTGCTGGTGATTTCTCACATTTTTTTCACTGCTAATGCTATTTGAATGAGATTGTGAAGGCCAGTTGGTTATGTTAACAGTATGGTTAATATACAATAATACAATAGCAGAGTTGGAAGGGACCTTGGAGGTCATCTAGCCCCACTCCCTGCCTAGGCAGGAAGCCCTATACCATTTCAGACAAATGGCTCTCCAACATCTTCTTGAAGATTTGCAGTGTTGAGTTAATGTAGAAGCTACTACAAGGTCAAAGCTGATTATCTTCCTAAAGATGAGGACAATTAGCCAGCGGAACAACTTGCTTTCAGAAGTTGTGGGTGCTTCATCACTGGAAGTTTTTAAGGAAAAGATTGGATAGTCATTTATCTGAAATGGTATAGAGTCTCCTGCTTGAACAGGGGGTTGGACTAGAAGACCTCCAAGGTCCCTTCCAGCTCTATTCTGATTGATTGATCTGGAACTGCAAGAAACCTTACACTGAATCAGGTTAATGGTACTTGTTTATCTCTCTGATTTTTACAAAGGATAGGCAAAATTTCAATCATACTTATGAAGCCTACAAGCCACAATAAAGTACAACTGTTTTGTTTGTTTGTTTATCAAATTTGTACAGCTGCCCATTCCATAAAAAAGTGACTGAGAAGCCTTCAGTAAAAGTTATGTTTTAAAGTTATGTTATTGGAGCCTTAAGGAGATTGCAACAATAACATAAAATAAAATAAATAAAATAAAATGAATTATAAAACAGGTTTAGCAGCCGTGACCTTGTATTTATAAAATGTAGTATGAAAATAATGTAGAAATATGTACATTAGTATATAATGCATTGATATTATATTTGGTTTTCAGCAAGCTGTCATTTATTGAATGAAAATCAATGTTTAACACTAAGTAGCTAAATTGGCTATACAATTCAAATTGTTTTGTTTTGTTTTATTGTTTTATTTAACTTATATACTGCAGCCCTCTCCCATAAGGAACTCGGGGCGGTGCACAGGAGATTAAGAACACGGATACAAACATATATAAAAGAATAAATACGTCGTAAATAATCAATATAAAATCCTATTAAATTAAACAATGCCCTGTGCTAAAATCAATTTAAGACCCACTTATTAAAACTTTTAAATTAATTTAAAATCAGTCGATAAAATAGTCTTGGAAATTAGGCCAGGCCAGCTAGATGGAAGAAGTGTGTCTTTAGACGTTGGCGGAAGAGGCGGAGGTCCGTGATGGTCCTGAGATCAGGGGGTAGGTAGTTCCAAAGGGCAGGGCCCGCCACAGAGAAGGCCCTTCTCCTGGGCATTGCCAGTGAGCATTGCCCGGCCGACGGCACCCGGAGAAGACCCTCTTTATGGGAGTGAATCGGTCGGAGGGATGTATGAGGTAGGAGGCAGTCTCGCAAGTAACTAATTCATGACACCATTTCCAAACCATTTCCAAACAGGGAACTTAGCTTCATTTTGATTTAAATTCTTATTTCAAAGATTAGGGAAATATGCTACATGCCCAATAAATATCATTCTGTGTACAATACATGGTTAATAAGTCCCATAGACACTATTGAAGTACCTAACTGTATTATGTACAATGACCTTCAATACTGAGTAGATATTCAACGTGATCAGATTTCATAACCATCTGAGAGAAGAGGAAAGTAAGGATGGCTATAATCAATTGTTCTACACAGATATCTAACCATAAATAATCAATGACAGTAAAACAGATGCTTGCAGTAGTGAGTCATTTGTTAGTGTGCAACAAAGGACTGTCTAGGTTTGAATTTTCTGCTAATATTAGAGTAGGATTATTATTGCTGCTATACATCACGCTTCTGCATTTTGACTGGTCCAGCAAACAGGTTCAGATATCAAAATCTGCTTGTGTGTAAGTGGCTGCAGCTGATTGGGATGTTTAAATATACATGTTGCTTTGTACTTTAGAAATTCAAGATTAAATGTAGTCATTTGAACCACATTTGTTAGAATAATACTATGAATCGGCAGTCAAATAAGAGTAGAATCCTGTAGACCAGGGGTCCGCAACCTTTTTTGCACCAGGGACCGGTTTCATTTTAAAGAAAGTTTTGCGGACCGGCTGAGTGGCTCAGCAGTCATGTGACTGGGTGGGCGTAGCCAACTTGGAAAATGTGAAACTCACTTAACAATGGTCTTGGTTAACAACCAAACTTTTGGGCTCAATTGTGGTCATAAGTTCTTTCTTTCTTTCGCTTTCTTTCTTTCTCTGTCTCTTTCTTTCCCTTTCTCTCTCTTTCTTTCTTTCTTTCTCTTTCTTTCTCTCTTTCCCTCTCTCTCTTTCTCTCTTTCTTTCCCTTTCTTTCTCTCTTTATTTCTTTCTCTCTTTCTTTCTTTCTTTCTTTCTTTCTTTCCCTTTTTCTCTTTCTTTCTCTTTCTCTCTTTCTCTTTCTCTCTCTTTCTCTTTTTTCTTTCTCTCTCTCTCTTTTTCTCTTTCACTTTCTGTCTCTATTTCTTTCTCTTTCTCTGTCTGTCTTTCTCTTTCTCTCTCTCTCTCCCACTTTTTTTCTTTCTTTCTCTTTTTCTTTCTCTCTCTATCTCGGTCTCTCTTCCCTTCGTCCACCCATCTGTCACTCTATGTGTGTGTGTGTGTGTGTGTGTGTGTCTGTCTGTCTGGCATTCACGCACTTAATCACTTTCTGTGTATCTCTCTTTCTCTCCCTCCCTCCCCCCCTCTCTCTCTGTCTGTCACTCTCTGATTCCCCCCTCCCTCCCTGTCTCTCTCTGTGTCTGTGACTCTCTCTGTCTGTGTGTCATCGTCCCCGCCCTGGCCGCCCCCTGCGGGGCGTCCTCAGGCTGGGCCGCCGCGCTCACTCGCCTTAGCCTCCCCCCCCGCCCAGGCATCCGCCATGCTTGGTTGCTTGTTCGCTGGCTCAGGCTCCTTCCAGGAGCTGAGAAGCCTCCGTGTGTGTGTGAGAGAGAGAGAGAGGAATGGCAGCCCCTGGCATGCCGGCTGTGGAGAGAGGAAGGGGGAGGGAGGAAGGGAATCAGCAGCCAGGAGTCCCACCGTCGACGAGGGTGGAAGAGCCGCACTCCAACGGCGTGAACAGCCGTGAACAGGGTTGCCCCTCCTCCCTCCTCCTCTCCAGCCCTGCGGCCCGGTTCCTACCAAGCCACGGACCGGCACCGGTCCGCAGCCCGGGGGTTGGGGACCCCTGCTGTAGACAACAAAAGCAAATTTGCTAAAATATCAGTCATAGGATACTTGATATTACTTTTCCCTTTGATATGGAAATCATTTATTGGAAGCATTGCTCATGTGCAAATCTTCAAATCTTGCTTAATAACTTTTCCATTTCATAGCCCATTCAACACGGTTGTACAAAATCAAAAACATTATGTTCCCTTTTGTTTATAATTTTCTTCTTCTTTTATTGTTTCCTAGACCATTCAAGCATTAGAAATCCAGAGTAGTTATCACGTCCATGTGTTTTAGACATCCTCTATCAATATCACTCCACTTCACCGTAGAATGTCTGAGAAGGCAAGTCAAATTGGCTTTCCTGTGTTCAAGGACCCTGCTAATGTGGTGCCGCCACATGAATGATAGCAGTACGTGTGCTGCCTCTTTTCTTGCCAACAGCTGACTGCAGAAAACTAATGTCCCTGGAATGACGGTGTGGAAGGTGGAGATTATTCAGATAACCCTAGAGTGCTCTAGATTCATCAAATCAAATAAATCTTTATTATGATCATAAACCAGCATAAGGCATGAGGAAGGAATAAAGACATTAAAATAAGTCACGGGAGCATACAATGTATAAAAGGACATGGGGGACCTAGGAGTATTGAAAGATGTAAAAAGCTATAAGGCAGGGATGTCCAAACTTGGGAACTTTAAGACTTGTGGACTTCAACTCCCAGAATTCCCCAGCCAGCATAGCTGGCTGGGAAATTCTAGGAGTTGAAGTCCACAAGTCTTAAAGTTCCCAAGTTTGGACATCCTTGCATCAAAAACAGATACAATATGTGACATTGAGGGTAAATAAGACAAACTATGAGATTATAACCTCATATGCTATAAATGCTCTTTGATGGCAGACCAGGGACATGCTGAGGCTAACCTATTAGTTTGGGTAGTAAGGATGAGTTAGCACTTATTTTATGGCAAATTTTTATTTTATTTATTTTATTATTACATTACATACGCCTAGAGAGCAGATGGAGATCCTCTCGCTCCGAAGCCGACCGAACACTAGTGAGAACCCATATTAGGGCTTACTTAGTGGCGATAAGGGTGGCCAAACGTGAGTATTGTGCCACCCTAATTGCATCCGCAGATAACCGCCCTGCCGCCCTGTTTGGGGTGACCCGCTCCCTCCTTCACCAGAGGCCGCGGGAAGCCCCTCTACAAGGGCGAGCAGAGGAATTTGGGATTTATCTGCAGGAGAAAATCACTCGGATTCGGAATGAGCTACCCTCCATCGACAGTGGTCCTGTGGGACTGTCCGAGGCTAGTCTTGAGGTTCCTGCTTGGGAGGAGTTTGACTTTGTTACCACCGAGGATATGGACAGGCTGTCAAGGAAACTTAGAGCGACCACATGTTTATTGGACCCGTGTCCCTCCTGGCTTGTACTGGCATCCTGGGAGACGACACGAGGCTGGCTCCAGGGCATTGTCAATGCATCTTTGAGTGAGGGGTCCTTGCCTGCCGTCTTGAAAGAGGCGGTAGTGAGGCCCCTCCTCAAGAAGCCGTCCCTGGACCCAGCTTTACTAGAGAACTATCGTCCAGTCTCCAACCTTCACTTTCTGGTGAAGGTTGTTGAGAGTGTGGTAGCCCAACAGTTTCCACAACACCTGGAGGAAGTTGATTATCTAGACCCGCGCCAGTCCGGCTTCCGACCCGGTCACAGTACCGAGACGGCATTGGTCGCGTTGGTTGATGATCTCTGGAGGGCGCGGGATAGAGGGTATTCCTCTATCCTAGTCCTATTAGACCTCTCGGCGGCTTTTGATACCATCGACCATGGTATCCTATTGCACCGACTGGGGGGGTTGGGGCTGGGAGGCACCGTTTTGCGGTGGTTCTCATCCTACCTCTCTGGTCGGTCGCAATATGTGTTGACGGGAGGGCAGAGGTCGACCTCGAGACCCCTCTTATGTGGGGTTCCTCAGGGGTCGGTCCTCTCGCCCCTCCTGTTTAACACATATATGAAGCCGCTGGGTGAGATCATCCGTGGTTTTGGGGTGGAGTACCATCTGTATGCTGACGACACCCAGCTGTACATATCCACCCCAGACCACCCCAACGATGCCGCCGAAGTGCTGTCCCGGTGTTTGGAAGCCGTACGGATCTGGATGGGTGGTAACAAACTCAAGCTCAACCCTGCCAAGACACCCCGGTTGGAACGACCTACCCCCTGAACTCCGGACCATCACCGACCTCCGCCTCTTCCGCAAATGTTTAAAGACATATTTTTTCCATCAAGCCGGCCTAGCCTAACCTCCCATGGGGACTTTTAGAAAAGTTTTAAATTGGGTTTTTAATAATTGGTTTTTAGCACAGGATTGGGGATTATTTAATATATATTTTAAATTATTTGTCTATCTTCTATTGTGTATGTTTTTTAAATTTCCTGTGCGCCGCCCTGGGTCCTCTGTGGAGAAGGGCGGGATATAAATGTAATAATAAAATAAAAAATAAAAAATAAATAAAAAAAATAAATCACTATTTGTGGTTAGAGGAGCAACCACTAAAAGGATGAACATCTAAGCCAGGGGTGTCAAACTCACATCATCCCGGCAGCATCACGGGATGTATTGGGACTTTTATCCCCTTCATTAAACTGGGTGTGGGCATGGCCAGTGTGTGATGCATCTGGTCCATGGGCCAGGAGTTTGACAGCCTTGGTTTAAACCAATAGCTATGAACAACCATGCTCTTCTAATGAGGTCTGTCTTCAGTTGCAGCAGTAGAGACATAGTTGGAGCTCTAAGGGCTGCCCTAAGAATTTAAAGTATATAAATGCCAATGGGGAAAATTGGAAAAGAGACTCAGCTGAGATCATAGAGTACCTATGCTGATTGGTTAGCTTCAAAGAGTTTAACAACTATGCATATTTATGGTCCACATCTTGGTCTAAGATTTTTAAGGATTGCAGATAAGTCCTCTGTATACCTTGAAAAATGTAGCCCCAAGAGTTTTCCTGTTGCTGACAGAGTAACAAATCACCCACAAGTATTTGAAGAAGGCAATTTGTTCAATTTTGTGGTGATTTATAATTCCTAACTGGGTTTGGGCCTTTTGACAAAGGCCATAACTTTGGTTTTCTGATAATTGAGTTGCAACACATCTTCCTGAAATACTGTACCAAAGTCCTCAATGTTCTTTAAAGGTTAGTAGGACTCCTTGAGAGTGTCCCAGGTGTGTGTATGTGCGTGTAAACGTGCAATTCTGAGTATTTAAGCTGGCCAACCATGGAGTTCAAATTTGAATTTCTGAACACTCTTCTGTATTTCTATAGCACTAGTGATGTAAAGTTGGAGTTGAATCTTACTTTGAGCAATGTGTTTTCATGAAACATGAGCATTGTGTATATATAACAGGCACTGGTCAACCAATTAAATTCCCACAATTAGAATCAAACACTGCTTTATCATCTGGGGGGGGGGTATAAAAAGATGTTACTTTGTGTGAAGGATATTTGTGGACAAGAAACATTATTCTAGTTTTGGTAAGCATTCACAATTAGATGCTGAAATTTTATCTCCATTCAGGGAATGCAGCAATACTGTCCCAGTATGATACAAATATCTTTCTTTTTTTAAACTGCAATGCAATATTGTCGTTTCATTTGTTTGGTCTTCTGCTGTAGCACAGTTCCAAATCTGGAACAAACACATATTGGAAGAATAGATGTTATGAAGCCAACTATTCTATAAATCAGGGGTCTCCAACCTTTGCAACTTTAAGTCTGAAGGACTTCAGTTCCCAGAAAAGCAAAGCTGGGAGCTGAAGTCCTTGAGACTTAAAGTTGCAAAGGTTGGAGACCCCTGCTATAAATTGCTCAAATGGATTACACATCCAATACAGATAAATGGGTGATTTCAACATTTTTTTGGGGATGGAAGGTGCTTCACACGTATAGTGGCTTTGATGATAAAACAGGATTTGGAAACAGGATGATGCTACAGCAGATCAAGCATCAGGATACAGGAAACTGCTACTACACAGGTTTAAAGACTCCAGCTGCCACCATCTCCGTGTCGCATATATTTTACTGTTTTCTGGCAATACAGAAAAGGCTACAGGAGCCCCATGCTGCTTGGAGTAATGAGAAAACTAAAACAATTCGCTGAATTTCTATGTATGTGTCAAGTAAGAATATGAAAAGACCGATGGTAGAAATTTTAAAATATGTGTTATAATAAAAGTGGGATGATCATTGTCTCAGTTGATTGGGCAAGAAAATTAAAAGTTATATTTCTCAGCTTATGCAAAGTATATTATTGCACCAGCTGCTGTGGCTTGAGTCTGAATAGCTTCCTTAATATCATTCTTAAATGTCCTATCATTAATTTTAATAAAAGTGCCACTGATGGGACATAATGTAGTTTTCTTTCTCTTCCCTAAAATATTCAGACATAATTAAAAATGGGGAACATGTAATAAATAATATTAATAACAATGATAACAACATCAACAACAATAATTCAATGAATGGATGAATTTTCACTCATGAATTTTCTACTGTATTGTATTAGAGATAATTACAAATGTATCTACAAATTCTCACTATTTTATGCACATGTATTTTAACCCATAGTCTAATGAATTATTTGCATACAAAATATGTCCCCATCAGCTTACATTATGTGGGATGCAGACTTAGTCATACTAATGGAAAGATGTAGCAGAAAGAAGTTGTAAAAAAAACGAATAGTCTCACTGAAAGCAATGGAAATCTGAAAGAAATCAATGGTTATGCTATTCACAAATTATGACTAAGTATGGATCAGTGGTGGGTTTCTGCAGGCTCACACCTACTCGCAAGAACCGGATGGTGAAATTTAGAGAGCCGGTGAGAGGGGGTTCCACCGGTGGACCCAGAATTAAGTCTGGCCTGCCGCTGCCGGTAACCCAATGGGAAGGAAAGGAAAGGAAGGCAGAAAGTAAGAAAGGTAAGAAAGGAAAGAAAGAAAGAAAGAAAGAAAGAAAGAAAGAAAGAAAGAAAGAAAGAAAGAAAGAAAGAAAGAAAGAAAGAATCATCACAATTGAGCCCAAAATTTTGGTTGCTAAGCAAGAGCGTTGTTAAATGAGTTTCACCACATTTTACAAGTTGGCCATTCTCACACTGTCACATGACTGCCAAGCCACGCCCACAAAATAGGCCACACCTACAGAGTAGGTTCTAAAAAAAATTGAAACCACTGGTATGGATCTACCCTCTTAATTTAAACGAACAAAAATTTAGCATAATAAACCAACCCTTCTATCAATATTAACTGAACGAGACAAAGAGTAAGCTTTAAAATATTGCAATGCAGTGGAAACTGCATTGTTTAAAAGCCTAGCAAGTAAAAAGATTTCAACTAACACTTTAAAAAAAAGTGCAAAAAGCATGAAAATAAGTCAGGACAGTACAATCCATCCTAATAGGCATCCATCCCGTTTGACTCCTGGGGCACATGGTTAAAGTGTTGTTTGCTTAGGAGGTGTTTTATTTAACATGAGAGAATTGAGAGATGGAAAGAGAGAAAATGTGGCACAAATATGGGGCAAATAAATTCTCTCTTAAAAGAAATCTTTCCAAGCTGGTTTGTACATAAATCCCACTTACCTATCTCCCATCCCATTCACCTCACATCTGGTTTTTCAGGTTCTTTGTCTGCATTTCAAAGCACCAATATGTTGCATGTCTCTATATAAAACCATTAAGAATGAATATCTTGCCTTTTTTGGTCACCAAATATTTCATAGTGCATGGTAAAACCACCCTGTAAGAGCTGTTTACTTGCTTTTTGGTTGGCACCCAAAATGACTCTCAAAATGAACATAACACTAAATAATCCTTGACTACATAATTTTCATTACATTGTCTCAGGAATTATCTAGAAGGTTCATTTCGTCCTAAGGCACTCTGAAGAACCAGTGGCCTTCACTTGCTGATTTTTCAGTTTTTTTTATATATCTCTGTTAATTAAATGTTACATTTACCTAGCACAATTTTCACTGCTAATGAGTCAAATTCTTATGGCAAAATCTAAAACAATTTTCAAATAATTAGTCAGGCCTCATGGCTCATTTAATTATTACAGACGATTAGTCCAATTATTCCAAAATCTAAAATAAGCAGAATGACCTCTGCAAGGTCAAATACTGCTGGATAAAGGCACAGAAAATGTTTTTTTAGAAAGCTATGCAACCACAGAAGCTTATATAGTCCCAATGACAAAGTACCAAAAAGGCAAATAACATCTACTGTATTGACACATGTTCAAATTATATTGAATAGAAGTTTGTAAAATTTATTTGCTTCCCTTCTCTTCCAGCCTACACCAGTACAATAAATCAAATATACCATTTCACTGAAGAGCAATAAAAAGAGAGTGTCAGTCTATTTCTGGTGCTAGAAATAGACATGCAATTGATATTGTCTAGTGTGAATGACAGGCCAAAATAATTTGCACATGACTCTGAGGCCAGGTTTCAGGCTCTTTCTGAAGTAGCTACAAGAACAAAAACCTATTTTTAGAACTAAGACCCTGTTACATTCCAACTTAAAAAAAACCAAACCATGATATTATAATGTATACTTTCTTTCTTTCATAGACCACTACATAGATAGATATCAGCATAGTTTATCATAACAGACACTAAACTGAAGATGTCTTTATTTTGGGTGGCCTAACCTCTCATTCTTTAAAAAAAACAAAGCATATTAATTATTCTGTGAGCTTTCTAATGTGACTTCGCCCTTTGGGAGAAAAGGAGAAAGAAGCAAAGATGAAGGAAGAATGTAATTGCTTTAACCCTTAAAGGATGCTTACGTGAATAAATTAGTTTGGTGCTAGTAATTTGGAAGGCATAAGTAGATCATTCTCTGTTTGTCACAAACCATTTTAAGATACCATCAACAACAAATGAATACAACTTCCAAGATCTGCTACAGAGGTGGGTTCCTCTCAGTTCGGCCCGGTTCAATTCCTCAAATCTTGTTTCAACCCACACATGTATCAATAAAACATGACTGGCCTTGATAAGCTTTTATATTTTCCTCAATTATATATGTCATCCTAATATATGCATATATGTATATTCCAAGAGCAAACCTATATTTCTCACTGCCATTGGAAATCCTTTTTTTTTTTTCCAAATCAAGGTATTTATGTGTGGGATCTGGGTATTTGCACCATCTCGGACCTCCGCCTCTTCTGCCAGTGTCTAAAGACACATCTCTTTCACCAAGCCTGCCTAGCGTAACCTTCCGCTGGGACTATTTTAGACAGTTTTAATTTGGGGACTTTAATTGGATTTTAGCATAGGATGGGAATTTAATATGTCTTTTAAATTTTGTATTTTGTCATTTTGTATGTTTTTTAAATTCCTGTGCACCGCCCTGGGTCCTCTCCGGAGAAGGGCGGGGTATAAATTTAATTAAATTTAATTAAAAAACATTTTTTTCCAATCGACATTGTGTCACTGTCCTCCATCCAGATCCTGCAGCAGATCTGGATGGGAAGTAATGGACTCAGGCTCAACCCGACCAAGACCGAGTGGCTGTGGTTTCCGGCTGCCCGATTCAACCAGTTGATGCCATCTCTGGCCATAGGGGGCGAACATCTTGCCCCTGTGGATGGGGCGCGCAACTTGGGTGTCCTCCTGGATACCCGGCTGTCCATGGAAGATCAAGTGACAGCCGTGGCCAGGAGGACGTTTTACCAGGTTCGCCTGGTACGCCAGTTGCACCCCCTATTGGATCGGGACGCCCTTTGCACAGTCACTCATGCTCTCGTGACATCCCGACTGGACTATTGTAACTCTCTCTACATGGGGCTCCCCTTGAGGTGCACCCGGAGGCTTCAGTTGGTCCAGAACGCAGCCGCGCGAGCAATAATGGGAACCTCTAGGTTTACCCACGTAACACCGCTCTTGCGCAAGCTGCACTGGCTACCTGTCGTCTTTCGGGTGCGCTTCAAGGTGTTAGTCATCATCTTCAAAGCGCTCCATGGCTCGGGACCTAGCTACCTGCGGGATCGGATCCTGCCCCATACATCCTCACGGCCGATTCGCTCCCACAGAGAGGGACTTCTCCGGGTGCCGTCCACTAGACTTTGTCAGCGGGCGATGCCCAGGGGAAGGGCCTTCTCTGTGGCGGGCCCAGCCCTCTGGAACGACCTTCCCCCCGATATTAGGACAATTACGGACCTCCGCTCCTTCCGTTTAAAATTAAAGACACATCTTTTTCGCCTGGCCGGCCTTGGGTAGTCTCTTCTAAGGTTAGGGGTTTTAGGGGTAGTTTTAGTTTAGTTTATGGGTTTTTAGCGCAGGACTAATTTAATTCATTTTTAATCTTGTATTCTGTCTGTGGTTTTATCTGTATTTTTAATTGCCTGTGCCCCGCCTCGAGTCCCTTTGGGGAGAGAGAGCGGGATATAAAATTAAAATTATTATTATTATTATTATTATTGGCCAACTCAGTCAATTTTCTTCTGAGCTGGCCCTTGTGGAAATCTTCCTTTTTCTGCTTTCCACTGCTGGACCTCTGCAGCATTTGGGAAAGCATCGTTTTCCTACATAGTTGCTTGAACATCTGTATTTCCAGTCTTCCTCCCTCCCTCTAGTAAATTTCACTGGAGACTTTATGATCAAATCTGAGCTTCATCCTTCTCATCAGTTCCTAATCCTTTCCATGGTAGCTGTTTTGCTTCATTTTAAAGTGAATGCCTTGCTTTTTCAATATGAGGAACATGATGTAACTCTTGTCATATCTCCCAGCTATTCGGGTCAAGCAAGCTATTAATTTGCTAATTATATTTTTTGTCAGCAGATATTCCTCCCCAGATGCCCCAGTTTCCTACTAAATTTCTTTGAATGGTTCCATTTTTCTTTTCACTGCTATTGACTTTGCCCTTTAGATTGAAATAAGAGGGGGCATAACAATGTCAAAGCATGAATCTATCAACACTGAGGCAAAGATGTTTGAGATTTTAGATCTTCCACTGAATTGGTTTGTTGCTTGACAAAATATTTTATTAGGTCTGGATCATTGCCCAGCATGTTCCAGCCATACATCTAATTTCCAAAATTATATTTAGAGATTAGACCTGGCCCCTAGACAAAAGTTTGATTTACAATCAGTAAACCCCAAGTGATAGTTTCTAAATTGGCACACCTAACATAATATTGCATATCGCACACAAAAAAGAGCATATTTTTGTTGGAAATGGAGAATTCTTTCAGCTAACTAGAATTTTCAGCTTCTGGTTATTCTGCTTTGACTAAATAAAGAATATATGGAAATGTAATGTTCAAATAGTACTTTATTATATAGATGCTGTGCTAAGAGATAACCTTGAAACGAAATAAGAAAAACGCACATAGAGTGTAGAAATTGACTTTTATATTTTTAGAAACTCGGGGGATGGAGGATGGGAAGAAAGAAAGAGAAAAAAGAAAACCAATAATTCTCTTTTTTCAGTTATTAAAAGTTTGTGGGAAGTTGGAGCTATGCATTTTTGTTTCGTACCTCAGTCATCTTTTCTGGTTGCCACTGTAGATTTAGTTTTTACTCTTGATGCCTAGAATATTCTTTTAAAATATTTCATAAACAAGTGAACTAAAAACTGTACATTCCTAACAAGTCATGAATATGATCCATTGCAAGAGTAGGCTTTAATGTGGACCATAAAATAAAGAAAGTAATAGAATCTGAAGAAGCTAAAGTGCTCTGGGACGTAGAATTCAAATAGACAGGCACCTGCTACATAACACCCCAGATGTAACCATTGTCGATAAGGAAACAAAATAGTCTGGATGGTGGTCATGGCAGTACCTGAAGATAGCAGAATAAAAGAGAAAGAACTGGAGAAGATAACTAAATATAGAATATAGCGAATAGAAGAGAAGAGAAGGAAGTGACCTTGGAGGTCTTCTAATCCAACCCCCTGCCTAGACACAAAACCCTACACCACTTCAGATAAATGGTTATCCAACATCTTCTTTAAAACTTTCAGTGTTAGAGCATTCACAACTTCTGAAGGCAAGTTGTTCCACTGATCAATTGTTCTAACTGTCAGGAAATTTCTCCTTAGTTCTCGATTGCTTCCTTCTCCCCTTGATTAGTTTCCACCCATTGTTTCTTGTCCTTCCCTCAGGTGCTTTGGAGAATAGTTTGACTCCCTATTCTTTGTGGCAACCCTGAGATATCGGAACACTGCTATCATGTCTCCCCTAGTCCTTCTTTTCATTAAACTAGACATACTCAGTTCCTGCAACCGTTCTTCATATGTTTTAGTCTCCAGTCCCCTAATCATCTTTGTTGCTCTTCTCTGCACTCTTTCTAGAGTCGCCACATCTTTTCTACATCGTGGCGACCAAAACTGAATGCAGTATTCCAATAGAAAATAGACAAATAGAAAAAGAACTACCGGCAAATAGTAATATGCACCTTGGGTGAAATCTCAAAACAACTGGATCAGCATTTGAACACCAGCAGGATTGACAAATTCACCATGAGTCAATTGCAAAAAAGCAGCTTTACTTTTTGGGAAAGGGAGCGCTATATAAATTAAATAAATCTAATCTAATCTAATCTAATCTAATAAGAAGGCTTGTTTGTTTGTTTGTTTTTCAGATTTTCATCCCACTTTTATCCCATGTGAAACTCAAGGTGACAACTTCCTCCTTCTGCTTTCTCCATAACAACAACCTTATGAAATGAATTGACCTAAAAAAGTGAGACTTCCAAAAATCACACACACACCCCACAAATATGGCAATTACAACAAAATCTCCATAGATTTTTTTAAAGTGGTTCTTGTGGAGAATAAGCTGACAGCCCAATTTCTTTTAAAAATGGCTTTTTAAAAAATATTGCTGCAAACTCTTAATTGTTTTATTTGTCAACCCCTTTAAACAACTTAATCTACTCCAGATGTTTATATCCCAAGGCATCATTATTCTTATATCTGGCGGCCATGTGAACTGCAGTCTGACAAGGTTGTTGTGGTGATATTGTGTGAGGAAGACATGAGTATGAGAGGCATCATGGAATTTCTTTCTGAAGCTGGGTTAGATTCAAATTGTGGAATGATCAATTTGCCATATTTAATGCCAATGTGTTTAATGTATTGATGATTGCAATGCCTATGCGTCTTCCTTCAGCGTGAAACAGGCTGAATATTTATATTCTAAACTTGGACGATGTCCCATCTCATTATCCAATGGACCAAATGTCAAACACAGCTGTTAGCATAAGAATCCTATAGAATGTGAGCTGTTTAATTCCTAATTGAAAGAATCCCTGGCCAAAGCAGGTACCTATGCTAGTCAGTGATTTATATTCCCTCCAGTGAGTAAGAAGTCCAAGCTGTTATGTTACTAGCAGGGAATTAAGGCAACCCTGCAGAGCAAATGTGTTGTAATGTACTATATCAGGATATATTGTCTATAATCAAAAGTGTGTCCCAGAGTAACGTAGTTGGCACTATACAGAGGCTATGGGGAGACTGTGCCATCAACAGAAAAGGCAAGGAAATCAACAATTAGATTAAAGCAAGAGGGAGAAAAGCTGACATAAGCACTTTCCCCAAAAATGTTAACAAAGCTTTCAGGAGTTATTTGATTTTTTCCCCCCAAAGCTTTGATTGGATCACCCCAAAGTTGGCATTTGCTTCAAAGCAGAGAATCAAAACACACAGCTTTGAACCACTTTGTATTATAGATCGGAAAGGTTCTGCACTTGTCACATACAGCATACTACATTACAACTTCATTTCCTTATATACTAAATGCCGAGAAGGGTATTAAGTGAAGTAATGGACTATCTAAAACTGACATGAATCACCGGTTATCAGTTATCTCATTAAATTCTTTGCCTATCAAATCTCTTTGTGGCCAATAAAGCTAATGTTATTTGGGGCTTCATTCATCTTCTCAGTTCTCAGCTATTAAGCTAGATTTCTCTAAAATGGTCAGTACTGACTGAGCCCAAAGTCAACAGGACTTGATATTATTTATATAACAACATGGAATCACAGCTGCCAATTCTTCAGCTAGTTTTGGCTACCATTTGCATTGTGTTCCCTCCAAATATCATAATTATCAATATAGTATAAGTGCAGAAACAAGCAGTATGGCCTTTATAATTGACAGATGGATACCCAGTATGCCAGTAACCACTGGGAGTATTGTGTTTCCCCAAAAATAAAACAGGGTCTTATTTTCTTTTGACCCCCGAAATAAGCACTTGGCCTTATTTTCAGGGTGCTCTTAGTATTTTTGAGGTGCAGAAGGCAGCGGGCCTGGTCACCTCATGGCTGCTGTTGTGTTGCAATATTTTTGGGGAGAGCTTATTTTAGCGCATGCCCTCAAAAGCCCAATTGGGCTTCTTATTCAGGGAGGTCTTATTTTTGGAGAAACAGGGTAAGATTTTCAGACTGTGATACTTTGTGATCTTCTCCAATTCTGTATCTTCTATTCTACTATCCCCTGATATTGCCACATGAATTATGCACACTTTGTTCCAACCACAGTTAAATGTGAGATATTATGTGCTAAGACCTTATCAATTCATGTTCAGAATACCCACAATATTTTAACCTACGAGATTGCCTTCTGCCACCGAGAACAGCACAAGAAACAATGGATGGAAACTAATTAAGGAGAGATCCATCCTAGAACTAAGGAGAACATGCCTGACAGAGTAATTAATCCAGAAGTTGTGGGTGCTCCATTACTAGAGGTTTTTAAGAGATTGGACAGCCTTTTGTCAAAAATGGTATAGGGCAGGGGTCTGCAAAGTTGGCTCTTTTAAGACTGGTGACTTCAACTTCCAGAATTCCCCAGCCAGCCTGGCTGGGGAATTCTGGGAGTTGAAGTCCACCAGTCTTAAAAGAGCCAACTTTGCAGACCCCTGGTATAGGGTCTTCTGCTCGAGGAGGGGGTTGAACTAGAAAATCTCCAAGATCCCTTCCAACTCTGTTATTTTGTTGTTTATAATCAGTTTGTGTAATCTTGCCTGATCTACTGTTTCTTCTGCTTGTTTGCACAATCTGCATTTTGAATCATTTTTTTCAATGCTGGCCTTTATTGCATTAGTGCAAAATGTTTGCTCTTGAACAGGTAAAATCAACTCTTTAATTTCTTTCTTTTAATGTTCTAGTTTTAAGTTATTACCAGGTTTTATCTTTAGCTACTTATCCCATAATCTTTTGTAGAATTTGACTTTGCCAGCAATTGGTTTATGTTTTTATTACATTATGGTGGTGGTGGTTGTGGTGGTGGTGGTGGTGGTAGTAGTAGTAGTAGTAGTAGTAGTAGTAGTAGTAGTAGTAGTAGTATTGTAGTACTATTAATTAAAGTAGAATTTATTTAATTATTTTCATAAAATAAATACTTGGGAGTCAGTGAATGTGATGAGTGAAGAGTTTGGGGATTCCTGTCCTAAACTATGGCCAATCATAAAACTTCTCTTTACTCTTTCTTATACTCATGAAAAATTACACTTCTCTGCTGATCCTGCCTACCAACGTGGAACCTGAATTTCAAGTTCAAGCTGAATATACTCATAACGACACATTTTCTAAGGATAAGGGCCAATTCAAACAGCCTTCATTTGTACAGCACAACAGAAAGAATATTCTAAAACTTTGTGCTCCTTGAATTAACCTGCTATCTACTTTAATAAGGATGCTTATTGTAAGTATCCAGAAGATAATCTGATTGATTTCAAGGGGCTTGGTTGATCTTATCAAACGTGTTGGATTGCTCGGCATTTTGCATACCTCTGGCTCAAAAGGAGCCTTCAAATATACATTACATTTAAAGGCTAATTCTATTTAATGAAGCTTAGCATAGTCTTTCTTCTTCATACTAAGCTAAAACTTAGAACAATTGGTGGTTGAGTACCCAATTATCTTTATTGCAAATGTCAATATTATAAAGCCAATTGTGATATATTGACTGAAGTTAAAGAGCAAATAAGAATATTATTTTTGACTAATTAATGATTATCTGATAAGGAGGAAACATAATAAGCAAAGAAACAGTAGTTTATATTTGCTATATTTGGCATTTATGAATATGGCATTGAAACTTTTATTGTTGAAATTTTGGAAGGTACTTCAATAGACTGGTTTCTTTGTCGCCATACCAGCCCATATGTAATACTTCCCTTTTGCAACTTCAATCTCCTATGATATATTTGTTCAGTAAAAATAAATATTGGTCTTTGCCCAGATGTGCCATTAAGGTATAAAATAATTCACATTCTAGATATTGATATAGTGAATGAAAGAAAACGTAATACTTTATCTGGATGTTTCATTATGGTGCAATGTCCCCAGGCAGTTTCCCTAATCAGAAATATTAGTTTGAAATGTTTTAGAATTGCAGTTCACAGTGTCTCCTAAATAACAGTATCAATTTAAATTGCAGTACATCTTTTCTCAAGCTGTACAGTGATGTAATGTAATTATCAGACAATTGCTTATGTTCTTTTGCATATGTCACTGCCACTCAATTCTTTGACTTGCTACCCTTATCAAATGTAAGTCCTAAATCATCTCTAAACGTATACAATACAATAGTAGAGTTGGAAGGGACCTTAGAGGTCTTCTAGTCCAACCCCCTGCCTAGGCAGAAAACCCTATACCATTTCAGACAAATGGCTATCCAACATCTTCTTAAAGACTTCCAGGGTTGGGGCATTCACAACTTCTGGAGGCAAGCTGTTCCACTGGTTAATTGTTCTAACTGTCAGGAAATTTCTCCTCAGTTCTAAGTTGCTTCTCTCCTTGATTAGTTTCCACCCATTGCTTCTTGTCCTGCCCCCAGGTGCCTTGGAGAATAGCTTGACTCCCTCTTCTTTGTGACAGCCCCTGAGATACTGGAAGACTGCTATCATGTCTCCCCTGGCCCTTCTTTTCATTAAACTAGACATATCCAGTTCCTGCAACCGTTCTTCATATGTTTTAGCCTCCAGTCCCCTAATCATCTTTGTTGCTCTTCTCTGCACTCTTTCCAGAGTCTCCACGTCTTTTCTACATCGTGGTGACCAAAACTGTATGCAGTATTCCAAGTGTGGCCTTACCAAGGCATTATAAAGTGGTATTAACACTTCACGTGATCTAGATTCTATCCCTCTGTTTATGCAGCCTAGAACTGTGTCGGCTTTTTTGGCAGCTGCTGCACACTGCTGGCTCATATTTAAATGGTTGTCCACTAGGATTGCAAGATCCCTCTCACAGTTACTACAATTGAGCAAGGTACCACCTACACTGTACCTGTGCATTTTGTTTTTCTTGCCTAAATGTGGACCCTTACTTTTTTCACAATTGAATTTCATTTTGTTAGATAGTGCCCAATGTCCAAGTTTGACAAGATCTTTCTGTATCTTAAGCCTATCTTCTGGAGTGTTGGCTATTCCTGCCAGCTTGGTGTCATCTGCAAATTGAGTTCCTCATTTATTCCCTCATCCAAATCATTGATGAAGATGTTGAAGATTAACTTTACACCATCCTGATACCTAAACAGTGAAGCTTCTCTTAAAGCAATGGGAGTGAAGGTAAAGGTTCCCCTTGCACATATGTGCTAGTCATTCCTGACTCTAGGGGGCATTGCTCATCTCCGTTTCTAAGCCGAAGAGCCAGCTCTGTCTGAAGACAACTCCATGGTCATGTAGCTGGCATGACTAAATGCTGAGCACTGTTACCTTCCCACCAAAGTGGTCCCTATTTTTCTACTTGCATTTTTTAATGTGCTTTTGAACTGCTAGCTTGGCAGAAGATGGGACAAGTGATGGGAACTCACTCCATTACACAGTGTTCGAACCGCTGAACTGCCGACCTTCTGATAGACAAGCTAAAGATACATACAAAAAACTGATCAAGTATTACTAGATTTTTCTCCTGCTCTTATTACGAGCTGAAGTTGTGATTCATTGATTTGCTCAACTGTAATACTAACAAATTGGAAAAGCATCAAATGGCAAGAGAAGTTAGGGAAGCAAGCTTTATTGATTTGATTTGATTTGATTTGATAGAATTGATTCATATTCACTGGCTGCCTGTGGCCTTTCGGGTGCGCTTCAAGGTTTTGGTGACCATCTTCAAAGTGCTCCATGGCATGGGTCCTGGCTATTTGCTGAACCGCCTCCTGTCACATACCTCCACCCGACCTGTCCGCTCCCAGGGGGAGGGCCTCCTCAGGGTGCCGTCCGCTGGACAATGCCGGCTGGCAGCTCCCAGGGGAAGGGCCTTCTCTGTGGCGGGCCCAGCCCTCTGGAACGACCTGCCCCCTGACCATCGTACCATCACGGACCTTCGCCTCTTCCGGCGAACATTAAAGACTTACTTTTTTCATGCGGCCGGCCTGGCATAGTGTGTTTTTACTATCATTTTAATAGGGTTTCTTATTATTTTAACACAGGTTAAATTTATTTAATTTAATTTTAAATTTATCTATTGACTGTATTTATATGTATTTTATCCTTTATTATTCCTGTGCACCGCCCTGAGTGCCTACGGGAGAGAGGGCGGTATACAAATCAAAATAATAATAATAATAATAATAATAATAATAATAATAATAATAATAATAATAATAATAATAATAATAATAATAATAATAATAATAATATGCATCACATACAGTATAAATCTATATAAAAGTAATCACAACTCAGTAAGACTAAGAATTACTTCAATTGTCACCTGCAGAAGATTTGGAGTCCAAGCAGCAGCACAAAATGGTAATTTTAGATTCTTTTCCTAATCATCTAAGCTGCTCTTTAGAAGGATGTGTGAAAATTTTCTTCCACTTGTCTTCTCTGGGAAATGATACTGAGTGGCTTATTGGCCCCAATCTTGATGGTTAAGTATTATAAGCATGGCTAACAACCAAAAAGAGCTTCATCTTCCATGGATTTTTCAGATCATCTCTTCAATACATGAGTAATACTCCCATAAGTATTTTTCAGAAAGGAAAGAGAAAAAATGTATTTTGCACCTTGAAGAAACAATGCTCAGCTTTTCAAGAATTGCCTGAAAATATACAGTATTTCTGTATGCTATTGTTGGAATAGCCTGCTTCATTTGTGATTTTACTAGTAGCTGTACAGTTATGGTATTATACAAACATCAGGCAATAAAAGAATCATACCATAATATACTTTCAGTAGAAGTATGCAGTATTTTATGTACCAGTAACTTGCACATTTAACTCAATGAAAAAGTATACAGCATCGTTACTGTCACCAAGACAACAAATTGCATTCTAACATGAGCACACTAACAGAAATGTATGAAAGGATGCTCACCAAATGCTGGACCAATGGCAACATTTGATTCCATTGTTTTTATTTTTTAAATCTTATTTTCATATCCGATCTTATACTGATGGGGGAGAGTTTTTTCTTCTTTATTTTCAAGGGGAAAGAATGCTATGCAGTTAGAGTGGCCTATGGACATGGATTAATGTCTGGTCCCACTTCCTGCTTCTTTGGGGATTTGAATAGGCCATGTACCATTTTGGGGAAGCAGGAATAGATCAGTGGTGGGATTAAAAAATGTTTACTACTCATTCTGTGGGCGTGGCTTGGTGGGCGTGGCAGGGGAAGGATATGTAAAATCTCCATTCCCTCCCCACTCCAGGGGAAGGTTACTGCAAAATCCCCATTTCCTCCAGATCAGCTGGGACTCAGGAGGCAGAGCACAGAAGGGGCGGGGCCAGCCAGAGGTGGTATTTAACAGCTCTGTAAACTACTCAACATTTCCGCTACTGGTTGTCCAGAACTGGTCAGAACTTCTGAATACCACCTCTGGAATAGGTGACATTGGGAAGAGGAACTCCCCCCAAATGTTCTGACTCTGCATTAAAAGCTGTACTTTCCCCTCTATGTTGGGCAAGCAAGATAATCCCCTCAACCTGGTGAGCTCTGTTACTGTGTGCTCTAGAAATTTGCCTTCAGTCCAGAGGTGGTTTCCTACCAGTTCTGCCTGGTTTGGCCGAACCGGTAGTGGTATGCCGGCCTGGGTCACAGAACTGGCAGCAACCCAGGTTGGCCATGCCCCTGAACCGGTTTCCCAGTCACTGCCACCACCGTCATCTTTTTTTTTTTTAGTTCTGTGTATGCACGGAACAATTTCCATTGAATTGCCCACCCCTGCTCCGTTCCATTTAACCTACCACTGCACACACCTCAATCCTGGTGCTCTTTGTCTTTGCAGACCATCTCATATTCAGCACTAATGTGCCTGCCATGAAAGCCTGTACTTTGATAATCTTAGTAGTGAATGATGGAATGATGTAGAAATTGACCAGGCTGAGCCCAAGGGAGAGATCAAGTGCATCATCAGCTGGAGCCCCTTTTCACCAACAAGAGATCAACGTTCGGCCCTCCTTGAATTTCATTGACCCTTACCTACCGCCAATTTGTCTTGACCATTAGATAGTTCCGATTCTTATTTAGGGTAGCATGAAATACATTTGTACTCATTTTAGACCTAATCCTGGATCCCAATTTTTTGCACCTGACCAATGCCATGTTTCAATCACAATATGGACAGAATAGCTGGCCATTACTGTGGCTAAAGTAGAGGAAAAGTTGGAAATCTGGAAACACCTCAATTGACATGAAGGGATGAAACAAATGAAGTCATAAGTATGGATACACCCTTTTGTATAATCCTTTCTCCAGTAGCCTACATTGTCCCTAGTTTCCCCTGCTCCAATTAAACACCCACAGAAAAAGTTGCAAGGAACTCATTCTGCAGAGCTTTTTTATTGCATAACAGAAAATATAACTGGAGTTAGGCATCTCAGCCTTCTTCATCTCAAATCACCCCCAAATGATTGCAAGAAAGTCTCAAGTACCTCTGAATAATGAAAAAAAGCAATAGTTTTCTTCACAAGGAAAAATATTTTTAGAAATTGCAAGGCTGGTGTGGGCATAGGGGAAGGAATAGGGAGCTTTTGATTACTGACAGTACATTACACAGATAAATATTTATGCAGAAAGGACTACTGTAAAACATCTCTACATCTCGTTTGTGCCACTATATTATTCATCAGTTGGTTGTAAGTAATTAAACAAACATACTTTAATGACAAGCTGTCAATAAGTGAACATTTCAATTAAGCAGAACTCTCCTATTCTTCCCAATTTTATAAAATAAATTTACATGAGGGTGATAAGAGTTTAACTTTCATTACTTTCTGCTACAGATTATTACACTAAGCTTAACTCTTGTGTAATAGTAAAATCTCATTATTCCACATAGCATAAAATTGCATAGTTGGTACTTTGCAATTTCAAGCACTTCATTTATTAAAAAGGCTCTCAAGCAATGCTATAGATCAAAAGTTATGCCATTTATCCTTTGAAATATTATCTAGATATTTAGCAATGGCTGCCATAGAAAATAACATAGAGTCTAAATTTCTTTTAATCCTTTGGTAGATTAATAAAAAATCTATTACCTGGCATAGCTTCGAAACTGTACCTTTAAATTCTATGAAGAAGTTTAGCAATCCTTTATCAGAATTAGACAGAGATCTATTTGTCTAGTACCATTATTTTTTAATTACATAATATTGAGTTGATCTGACATTACAAAACCATAGTACTTTAGGTTTTAATGGTTCTTCAAAGTATCCTAAACCAGGGATCTCCAACCTTTGCAACTTTAAGTCTGAAGGACTTCAGCTCCCAGAATTCTCCAGTCAGCAAAGGTTGGAGAGCCCTGTCCTAAACTACAAGTATTGTAAAATTACTTTGCGAAGGCCTTGTTTACCATAATTTCAATGCTATAGCTCTGTCCTGATTGACGCTTAGATATAATTTGGGAGAAGATGCCAGGAATAACTTCAAAAACTTTTCTCCACATTTGGCAGATTACAGATAATTTCAATACCTTTATCCCCACTTCAAGGATATAATGGGGAGCTATATCACTTCAGTGACAAAATGGTACAGGTGTTATCAATGAGTTTCTTTTTGTCCATCCCTACTTCACAATCTTTTATGAATCCCTTGCAAAGGAAAAGGGGGATGAATTAGATCAAATCCTTTTTTGGCTGATGAAAGGAGAACTTGCTTATGGAAAAAATACTTTGTTTTGCACCTTACAATGGTAAACTACTTGAAATACCTCTGATAGATTTTGTGCATAAGGAAGGGAATTTTACTGAAAGATAATTGTTCTGCATAAAAGCAAGAATTTTATGAATTCAAAAGTAGAATCAGTATTATTTACCTTGGCTTTCACCTACTGAATTGCTTTTGCTGATAGACTGTATGATTCCCATTGAAAATGATATTTTGAAATGATGAAGAGAATTTTTTAAGCTGTCTGTTAACTCATATTTGTCCTTCAAACAGATTTCCTCTATCAGGTAAGACTACAGACTTGGCATGCAAAATCAAGACCAGCACTAAAGGCAGCAAAGAGATTCAATAACACTTATTAACTATTTGTTGCCATCTAGTGGTATTGTCAAACTTTTCAGCCCAGAACTGATGGTCCTACTACTTCCAGGTATGATAAACTACAGTTCCAATCATTCCTAATCAACAAAGAGAGCAGCAGTTTATGGAACATTGGTTTTGTTCTATTTTTTTTTTTTTTTGCTCATATTGCTTATGTAACCACTTCAGTTACATTTTTACACATATTCTTTCTAACAAAACCTTATTACCATTGTAAATCATTGGCACTTCATGGCCTATAACCTAAGTCCACTCTTTAGGGATAGGAAGAACAGCCATTCAACAAAGAAGAATCTATTTTATAGCCCTCAACTTTTCCATTGTTTACATTCCATTCTCTTTCTTGTAAAACATGCACTCAACAATCATGGTAATAAGCATAGTTCTTCTCCTTGGTGGTGAGTTTTCAAGGTGAAACTAAGATATAACATATCAATAAAGGCTCCTACAGGTTAGGCTGCATTGTCATCACATGCAAATCCAGGTAAAAAAAATTGGCAACAGTTTAGAAATGGTTGATCTTGCCTTACTCTGGGATATCTTCTTCAGCTTTGCTGTTGAATCTTTAGCTCTTGATTTCCTGGAAAAATCTATTTCCAGTACTAACTAGCACTTAATCTGCTCAGCTTTTTCCAAGACCAATTAAGATCAGACAGATTCTTCAACTTGCTAAACATCAGTTGCATATTTATAAATGTTTTATAAAACAATTGCATAACTTTGGCATTGTTTGGAAGCCAAAGAATCGAATATACACTGGGAATCAAAACTTTGGCCTGCTTCTCTACAAATGTCTTCATGATTTTGAGGACCTGTGGTTTTTCAGGAATATATCAGATTTTTCTCTACTGATGATAATATTTGCTAACAGTTTTTGTAAAGAATATTTTATTGCCATCCACTGGTAATAACAACATGCCACTAGATGAAAGGTCAACAGAACTAGTAATTAAGATGAGGGCATTTGACATTTTAGGTTAACATTAAGAGATGGATGGTTGGCTTTGTGAAGCATAGAAAGAGTCAAAATGAAAAGAAAACTAGAAACAAACCTACAAACTTGAACATTGGGCACTGTCTAATAAAATGAAATTCAATTGTGAAAAAAGTAAGGTCCTACATATAGGCAAGAAAAACCAAATGCACAAGTACAGTATAGGTGGTACCTTGCTCAATAGTAGCAACTGTGAGAGGGATCTCGGAATCCTAGTGGACAACCATTTAAATATGAGCCAGCAGTGTGCAGCAGCTGCCAAAAAAGCCAACACAGTTCTAGGCTGCATCAACAGAGGGATAGAATCTAGATCGCGTGAAGTGTTAATGCCACTGTATAGTGCCTTGGTAAGGCCACACTTGGAATACTGCATACAGTTTTGGTCGCCACGATGTAGAAAAGACGTGGAGACTCTGGAAAGAGTGCAAAGAAGAGCAACCAAGATGATTAGAGGACTGGAGACTAAGACATATGAAGAACGGCTGCAGGAACTGGGTATGTCTAGTTTGATGAAGAGAAGGACCAGGGGAGACATGATAGCAGTGTTCCGATATCTCAGAGGGTGCCACAAAGAAGAGGGAGTCAAACTTTTCTCCAAGACACCTGGGGGCAGGACAAGGAGCAATGGGTGGAAACTAACCAAGGAGAGAAGCAACTTAGAACTAAGGAGAAATTTCCTAACAGTAAGAACAATTAACCTCTGGAACAGCTTGCCTCCAGCAGTTGTGAATGCCCCAACCCTGGAAGTCTTTAAAAAGATGTTAGACAGCCATTTGTCTGAAATGGTATAAGATTCCTGCCCATGCAGGGGGTTGGACTAGAAGACCTACAAGGTCCCTTCCAACTCTGCTATTGTATTATTGTATTATTGTATTATAGAAATCTACCACCTTTCTTTCACAAAAGGGATGATTTTGATTACCTGTATTTTTCGGAGTATAAGATGCACCTTTTTTCCTCTAAAAAGTGGCTGAAGAGTCCCTTTGGGGAGAGGGAGCGGTCAACAAATTAAATTATTGATTATTGATTATTGGGTATGTCTTATACATGGAATACAGCATTTTTTGCCTCCTAAAGCCCCGCCCCTTCACCAAAATGGCTGTGCATAGCCTTATGGAGGCTTATATGGAGCTCCTGGGGGCTGGGGAGGGCAGAAATGAGCAAAAATGGGGCATTTTTTCTCATTTCTGCTCCGTAAACCCCAGCAGCACTCTATAAGCCTCCATAAGGCTATGCATGCAATTTGTTTTGACAAAAAATAGCCCATTTTTGTGAAAATGGGCCATTTTTTGCTCATTTTTGCCCCCCCCCCCAGGAACACTCTTCAAGCCCCCCCCCCCCCCCACCCCCGGCTATTCATGCCTGTTAAAAAAAAAAAACCCAGGCCCGTGTGCAACCCAGAGTGCAAAAACTTCTTTTTCCTTTTGGGAAGATGTTTAGTTAGAGTGGTTGATGAGAATTACATTGGTCAAGTGCTGTGCCAGCAGTTTTAGATGCTACAGGTTGTCAGTGATTTCCTTCTCCAGCACATGGGTAAATACACCTGGAAACATCTACCTACTTACTCTCTCTCTCCCTCCCTCCCTCCCTCCCTCCCTCCCTCCCTCCCTCTACCTATCTACCTATCTAGACACTCTCTCTCCCTACATACCTACTGTATTTCTCTTTCTCTCTCTCTCTCTCTATTTCTCTATCCCTCTCTATCCCCCTCCCTCCCTCCCTCCCTCCCTCCCTCTACCTATCTACCTATCTAGACACTCTCTCTACCTACCTACCTACTTTTTTAAAAATTGCCTCTTCAAAACCTGGGTGCGTCTTATACTCCGGTGTGTGTTATACTCTGAAAAATATGGTAACTTGTTTTAAATAAATTGAATGGGATAAAAGCCCCTAGAGCAGGTGGTGTCAAACCTGAGCCATCACATTTTCGTCATGTGACATAGGGTGACTTTTATCCCCATCACTAAACTGGGTTGGTAGTGGCCAGTGCATCATGCATCTGGCCCACGAATTTGACACCTCTGTCTTAGAGCCACAAGGTGTAAGTACCAAATACACTCTATTGTTCAAGAAAGCTAGCAGCAAAATTAGGATAAAAAACTACCATAGATAGTCAACAACAAAACATACATCTAATCAACCTTTAAACTAGTATCTCTTAGCTCAGAGGTCTCCAACCTTTGCAACTTTAAGTCTGAAGGACTTCAGCTCCCAGACTTCTCCAGCCAGATTTGCTGGCTGGAGAATTCTGGGAGCTGAAGT
Organism: Rhabdophis nuchalis; assembly: GCA_039707465.1. NCBI lineage: Eukaryota > Metazoa > Chordata > Lepidosauria > Squamata > Natricidae > Rhabdophis > Rhabdophis nuchalis. The sequence goes on along the minus strand of CM077651.1, from coordinate 37,770,370 downwards.
CCCTCAGAGTTAAAGTTGCAAAGGTTGGAGACCCCTGTCTTAGCTGTTCTCTTAAAACTAAGGAGGATTGAACCTGATTAGCATTTGAATGAAAGATCACTAGGAACTCTCAGGATGGTAGTCTAGACTAGGAAGATGAGAAAGTGGCACCAAAAAAACAGTAGAGAACCACATTTGTATATTGTCTGTTACCCAAAAAATTGTCATTTGAGCCCAACTCAAAGAAGGCTTTGTCTTTGGGGAGAGGGAATGCTTATAAGGTGATAGTTTGAACGCTAGACCAGAGACTGATAAGACCTTGGTTCACCTCCCATTTGAATGAAGGATCCAGTATAAGCAGCAATTATGAAAAACGTCATCACATATCATAACACAAATCTGGCCTTTCATATTTGCATTATGGTATCAGACGCAAGGACATAAACTAAGTGAGTAGCTACATTACAGTGCAAAGTACTTTTTAATCATAATTTGCTCCTGCCTGTCAGCTGTGGACACCTTCGTGAACTTTTTAACTTGAGCCCTTTTTATGATTATTCTTTTTGTAGGGGGTTGTTTACTAACCGGTGATTTAATGACCGTTTATAAGCTCATGTGCAAGTTGAACTTCAGCATGCAATCACATTGACAAAACACTGTTGCTATGCAAGCTGAGCTTTGCCATTGGGAGACAAAAATAACATAGTCAAAACATAATATAAGGATTTTAGCCACATCATTACACACACACACCAAGTGTTTTTCAGTAAAGAAAAACTAGTTAGTCCCTCTCCCTTTAAGAGATCCATCTAGAGTTTATAGATTTTAATGATGGGATTGAAGGATTCTAAGGAAAATAAAGTAACTTAATTAGATTTGCAGAACAGTTTGTCCTATTGCTAGCTAATGGTGTAGTTTTTTAAATTGTTTTAGTTTTTAAATTGTTTTAGTAAAGGTTTTTTAACAGGATTTAGATCAGGCCAATCTATTTAATATATTTTTAATTGTATTTTATGCTCTATATTATTGATCTTATTATTGCCTGTACACCGCCCTGAGTCCCGCAAGGGAGAAGGGCGGTCTAAAAATTTAATAAATCCTAAATCCTAATCCACATTCAGTGTTCAGAAATACACAATAACTTGCTGCATTGTCACAGGACATTGGAAAGGAATAAGTGAAGATTCTGAACTGCAGATATGATTGGGTATTAATGGTGGGCAAGTATTTATACCTTACTTGATTGTTTTCTGAGAGGAGTGGGTCAGGATGGAGAACAAGCTTTGTAGGAAATGAAAGGGCTTCTGAAGGAGAGTTCTCTGTGAAGGTGAGAAGCTTTCTGGTGGAAGAGAACACAGTGAGGGGGAGATCTCACAAAGAAATATTGCTGCTGCCTCAAGCAGGGTCAGAGAAGCATTCAGAATAAGCCAAAGGGAAATATGTGACATCATAAAACATACAGTGCTGGTCTCAGAAACATTATTTGAAAATAGAGGGCTACCCCAGTCATGACATATCAACCTTCCCATTATACAACGTTTTAAGATTGTGCAGAGGATTGTGTGGCAAGCTCCTAGCAAAATTGTCCAGACTAACCATCAAGCAGGGGCTCCTTTAGCAAAAGAGAAATGCTGCCAATATGCTGCCTCCAGCTGTCCACTGCATGAAGCAGCAGCCACAGGTCCTTCTTCGTTGAAAATTTCTTTGAGTGAATATGGCAACAGAGGTGGCCAAAGGGAAAGAAGCTGCCAGCTTTCTTACATTTCTCAGAAGTGAGCGGGAAACAGTTGCTAGCCTTGTGAGAGTGTCTGAGGGCTACTGGCAAATGCTTCTTAACAAAAGAAGATCTGAGGGAGGGACAATCTTTCACCCACCCACTCTTAGCTCTGATATGTAGACCTCCGGGTGATTTTCTTCTTGGTGTTCTCCAAATTCCCTCACTCCAGTTTAGTACATTGCGGTGAATGTAGATCAGCTGCAAGTTAATGGGCCAGGAAATGATAGCCAGATGTGCAACTAGAATCATTACATGAGGGATAGCAGCAGGAGTTATATCATGATTAGTTTATATTCTGGATTAGCATTTCTTAAAAGCATGTTGATAAAGCATTTTGAAAGATATGAGGGCATGAGACAGCCTTTGTGTAGGAAATGGATTTCCATAGGTGAACATAGGTGTCAGACCTGGAAGCCCTCTTTTATATTCGGGCCTTCAGCCCTGCCACGTTTTCTACTATGGGAAAATGGGAGGAGGGATTTATATAGAGTGCAGGTGATATATAGTCAAAATAACATTCTTTCTCAGAAAGTCAAGGCCATCTTGCCCTGCTGCTGCGATGAGGTGACTGGGAGGCATCTTCAGGTTTGGATGGTGCCTGATTGGATCATGTGATGGACATGTGGGTGCTGGGCAGGGACTTGAACTTTCATTTGGGTGGGGAAAACCTGGAAACTTTCAGATTCGGGTTTTCCCAGATGTGCCAATATGACATCTCTAATAAAGTATAACTTTGAGGAAACTCAAGCCTCAGAGTTTTCTTTCATTGGGGGTGTTACTTGGAACCCTGACAAGAGGATGATGCCACAACCATCCAGCTCAGCTTATGAGCTCTACACACTCACCAATCATATAGTCAAATGGCAGGAATAAAAGAAGTAGGTGGAAAAAAAGGAAGTTTTCTTATTCCACGGAGAACTGTAGAGGAAAAGAAGTGGGTTGTAAATGGCTGTTTACCAGCCTGCACAGTAAGCTGCCATGTAATCCCCACAGGGCAGGCACAGCTGAGCCCCATTTGCAGGCTGGAGTGAAGCACTTTTCGAAACATGGCTAGCAGGCATCTATCTGGAAGACCACTGCACACATTTTTTCCCCGCCTGTGTCAAAAAAAATGGATTAAATGCTACTGGACCTAATCTGGAGGGATCAGCTTTAATAGGAGAAAGAAAGAGAAAAGTGTGTCATCTACTGACATATCTCTGATCCCTTAGACAACTGCTCCAATCTTTATGGAAGATCATTGGTCATGTGTGAAAAATATTACCCTCTTGTAGATGATGTGCTCTGCGGAGTAACATTATTGTGACAGGTTCTAGATAAAGAGAGTTCCCACCTTTCCCCATTCTCCATAGGAAAGCAAGTAACGGTCCAACCACCATTCCTGTTAGGATATTCAGCTTTGTATTGGGTTGACAATATATATGAGCCTATGTTCTTAAGGAGTTATGTAGCTTTAAGAACTGTGTTTGAATTCTGATTGGCTGATTGGTACAGCTCTACTATAAAGGAAGCTCAGGATCACAGCTCATTCCCTGTTCAATTCCTTGTGATTCCTGTGTTTCCTGATTGCCGTTTGAGAAGCTGAATATTGAAGAAGGAGGATTTGTTTTGCATCACTGTGAGATAACTCTGGTGAAGGACTGTTATTTGTTTGAGAGTTAGTCGGAAGAAGTATTTTAGTTGCTACAAAGTAAAGACTATTTATTTTCTTACTATCACTGTTTTAGAGTTTGTTTGTGGCTTATAGCAATGTATCTCTTTACTGTCGGGTGAATTACACTATTCCGCATTTATTTGCTAACACTGGTTAAGGGACCAGAGTTGTGACACTGGTTCTGAACCCAGAGTAGCAAACAATTCCCCTCATTAAAAAAGTGTGAAAACTTTTTTTTTGCATCCTTGAGATCCACTTACCCTTCTTGTTATGTGTATCAAAAGCAACGGGGAGAGAAGTCAGGGATAACAACTCCTTTGGAATAAAAGAGCTTCTTTGAAGAGTAGGAACTGGAAGCAGGAGATCCACGGGTACCAGTCATGGTTTTTCCTACTCCTCCTCTCTCCTCCAATTCTCTTGCAAAATAACAGTTGGATTTGTGGGTAAAAAGTAAGCCAGCATACTTGCAAGCTTTTTCACTGACCCTAGAGAACCACTTTCAATCTCCATTCCAAATGCTGTCATATCTATCAAGGTTGCAACAGATTTGAAAAGGGGTAATGTCTCTGTTCTTAACAAGCTCTCAGAATTTTTAAAGAAAAGAAGTAGAGCTATAATGGATACCAGACAGGAATAGATTGGAAATATCCATCGTTGACTTTTTGAATAAGAGTCTTGAGAACTGACTGGTTGAAGAATCTATTTCCATTTTCTAAAATGGATGGGAAATTGGGATGCTTGGGCAGGGGTTGAAAGGCCATCAAAAAGGATTTGTAATGCCTATCAGGTTTTCCTGTATGCACTTATAATAAGCTAAATTGACAACATTATTGTGTTACTTGCTGTAATAAAAATATCTTAGTAATTTATATCATCCAGGGTTTTGAAATAAAGCTATAACTTCAAAAATATGCATTTAATAAAACATAAAGCACACACACACACCTCCCTATAATAAGTAAGTAAATGATAATCAACATTTAAATGCTGTTCTAAATAACTCTGTTTTGAGCAGTTTCCAAAATATGCAGAGTGCAGACTGTATTTTGACCTAAAGTGGTCAAGATAATCTGCTTCCTGTAGGAGGCTCTGTAACTAAACATTGAAAACAGATTACCAATATCAATGATTACAGGCACTGGAAAAATATAAGGAAGAACATTATCAACTTCAGATGGAGCAAAGGAAAGCCATTTAAAAATGGGGAATGCCACGGTCTTTTTCACGACTACTAACATCACCCTTTTCCATTAGGAAATGTTGTCTACCAAGCTGGTAGAGCACCTCCAGAATCCTCCAAGACAACATGAGGAGTAGAGATCATACTCATAAGGGATCACAGACAATTGAAAGAGCACTCCATCCACATTATCAGAAGTCATTGGGCGGAAGAAGTTCCAGATAATGTGGTCAGGCTTTCTTCCAGTCTTCATAATGGACTCCAGCCCTGAAGAATCAAGATTTTGGCAACTTTATTGACACAGTGCTGTGCTAAATAGCCAGATGGAATCTACCTATTTCCCCTTTCCTGAAAAGTAGTACAATTCTCTAGATCAGTGATGGCGAACCTTTTCAGCACCAAGTGCCCAAGCCAGAATATGCATGTGTACATGTGTGCGCACACCAGAGTGCCAGAAATCCAAAGAGCGGGTGGCAATGGCACGCATGCTCACAGAGAGGGCATGCCATAGATTCACCATCACGGCTCCAGACAATAGGAGGTCCACTCAATCTCTCCTTATCTTCTGAAATTATCTCAAGACACGAAGGTCTCAGAGTGATGCTGATAGGACTCCATTGCTAATCAAATTTCTTGTGTATGCTTTATTTTAAATATATAACTATTTGACATGTTTATTGTTTTATACTTTTTCTTTTTTGGTGTATGTTGCCCAGAGTCACTTTTTTAAATCAGCAGCCATACAACTCACATAGATGATAGACAGATAATGTCTATCAACTCAGATAGATGATACAGATAATGTTACTATAAGAACTACCAGATTAAAAATGAATAGACCTTAGCTGAACATTAGTGATTTGCTCAAAGCATCCAATAATAAGAAATGAATAATAGGGCCATCCAAAATACTGTAGAACAGGGAATCCAGAAAGCAGTGTCCTTAATGAAGGAGGGTGATAGTGGAATAGATGAGATACAGTAGATTTTAGAATTTCTTCTTAATTTCATCCATCATACACCAAGTTTTCTAAAGTAGAAATTTCTTCAGCAGTGTCTCAGATGAGGATATTAATACTTTGTAATCACTAAGAGTCAACACTGGCTTGATGGAAAATAATAATCAGACAGCAGTAAATATTCTAAAGCAGGGGTCTCCAACCTTTGCAACTTTAAGTCTGAAGGACTTCAGCTCCCAGAACTGAAGTCCTTCAGACTTAAGGTTGCAAAGGTTGGAGACCCCTGATTCATAGAATAGTTGGCTTCATAACATCTATTCTTCCAATATGTGTTTGTTCCAGATTTGGAACTGTGCTACAGCAGAAGACCAAACAAATGAAATGACAATATTGCATTGCAGTTTAAAAAAAGAAAGATATTTGTATCATACTGGGCCAGTATTGCTGCATTCCCTGAATGGAGATAAAATTTCAGCATCTAATTGTGAATGCTTACCAAAACTAGAATAATGTTTCTTGTCCACAAATATCCTTCACACAAAGTAACATCTTTTTATACCCCCCTCCTAGATGATAAAGCAGCTGAAGTCCTTCAGACTTAAAGTTGCAAAGGTTGGAGACCCCTGTTCTAAAGCAGACTTCAACATATGTCAAAAACTACCTTTCTATAATAAGTATAATCTTTATTGTCATTGTACTTGTACTTGTTTACAACGAAATTGGTTTTACCATATACCTTTGGCTAATGAAGGGCAGCTGGACTTTATTGGCAAATAAACATACACTTGTATTTTATACAATCTCCACAATAGGGGTGCAAAGTGGGCTCACATAAAGTGGAAATGATAAGCTCCATTACACTCTATTTTCCATGCTTACAATGTACATATGTTGGGGGCCTTTATGTAACCGGAATTCTACAGCTGGTGGCAGCTATTAGCTTTCTTAATATGAAAATGCCATGAGCCTCCAAGCGTTTCCTAGTTTTATAGATACCAAATCAATTTCTGAGATCCTGAACTGACAACTCATTTGATGTTTGTCAAGCTGCAGTTAGCATTAGGAATGGGAGGGGGGAAAATATCCTGAATTGCCTAATTAGAAAAATAATGCATTGCACATTATCAGTTTGCACAAGTATAATGACAACAAAAAGCCTGTTGTTATGAAAACTCAAATGACTGTATAATTAATACAGCCTAGAGAAATGATGAGTCTTACAAAAGCAAGGGTTTTTCAAAAGAAATTGAAAAAAAATCTCTTTTTAAGGACTGCTTCTAATCCTAATAGAATTTTGTAGCATTCAAAATCCCCAGAAGCATTAATCTCATTGAGCAGAAGTTCTCAAGCTGTGGGTTGGAACCCCTTGGGTGGCTGCAAGCAATCTACATGAGAATTTTTTGGCAGGGGATATGTGTGTGTGTGGATCAAGTCTGTATGGGCAAAGTGGGGTAATTTGGCAAAACTCACCCTGGGATTGCTTCCTATTTTGCTCATTCAAGCCAGACAAAATGGGATCCAGTTTTTATACCATTCCTGCTTTGCATATAGAGGCAAAATAGGAGCAGTGTTCAATTAGTCACTCAATTACTTTAGTGCTGTCTTAGACCAGTGCACAATAGGAACAGTGTGAAAAATCCCTCCAGGTATTGTTCTTCACTTTGAAGCAAAATAGAATAGAATTGGAAAGCACCTTGGAGGTCTTCTAGTCCAACCCCTTGTTCAAGCAGAAGACCCTATACCCATGATGGTGATACCTATGGCACGTCACCTGTTCCTCTTTCTGGTTTCTGGCCCGCGTATGTGCATGATGTTCAGCAGCCCAGGGCACATGTGTGTGCCAAAAATGAACTTCCAGTTTCTGGCATGCACATGCGCATTGACCAGCTAGCCTTCTGTTTACTGGCGCACATGCATGCATGACGATCAGCTGGCCTTCGTGCCTGCAGCAGTGCCGGAGACTGGAAGAGCTGGTCTGCTATCATATCACCCCAGTCTTTCTCTTCTCTAGACTGGCCACACCTATTTCCTGCAACCATTCTTCCGATGTTTTAGTCTCCAGGCCTTTAATCATCATAGTTGCTCTTCTCTGAACTTTTTCTCAGCATCTTTTTTTAGTATAGTCTTTTTTGTCAACTGTCCTTTGCTTGCAATGGGCAGTTGAGAATCGCCATGATATATGTAGTTTAATAATTAACAGTGATAAGTTGTCCAAACCTAACCCTAGTGAAATACTTAATTTTATTCAGCAGAGGGGAGTACACAAATTCATTCATTCATTCATTCATTCATTCATTCATTCATTCATTCATTCATTTATTTATTTATTTATTTATTTATTTATTTAGATTTGTAAATCATGCCTATCTCCATCGAAATGGACTCAGGGGATTGAATTACCAGAAAGTTTAATAAGCCCAGGCGTACAGCTAATATTCCTACTTCTACAGACACACTTTCTATGGATATTTATATTGTTGAAAATATTTATCACATTGTTCAAGCTAACAGCACATTATGATACTGTGGCATTGACGTCAATCACGTACAATCTATAAAAAAAAAAGGAGTCAATTTGTGGGGAAAGATCCACCAGAGCACTACTAGAAAGATCTAAAATAGTTTGTGGGTAGCACAAGGATCCTTTTGTATCCAACAACTTTGCCAATAAAAAACAGTATTTTGCGTAAGTAACCTATGTTAGCAAAAATTTGGGCACAATGTTGGATCTTCTGCCTTTCATTCTTGGCTCTTCTTTTGATTTCTCCATCAATGACATATTTTCTTATAGGTGGATTGGTAATCTGAATACCATTTTAATGCTCTTTAAAGATGAAACAGATTTCTGCTTTAAAAAACCATATTAAGGAGGTTTTTTCTGCAATGTTTTGACAACGCAGATTACCAAATTAAACTTTAAATAAAATTTCTCAAGAGGAATTAGATTAGTATTTATTTTGCTTACTATGAAAAACCTATAGGCAACTAACAATGCTTTATGAAGATAAAACAGGTGCCTTATCTGATAAAAAAGCAACATCTAGGTCTGAGAATATATACTTCCATCCAGAGGCTTCAGGACAGTGGTGGGTTTCTGCAGGCTCGCACATACTCGTGAGAGCTGGTTGGTGAAATTTAGAGAACCGGTGAGAGGGGGTTCCACCGGTGTACCTGGAAGTACATCTGGCCCGCCGCTGCCAGTGACCCAACGGGAAGGAAAGGGAAGAAAGGAAAGAAAGGAAAGGAAGGAAAGGAAGGAAGGAAGGAAGGAAGAAAGAAAGAAAGAAAGAAAGAAAGAAAGAAAGAAAGAAAGAAAGAAAGAAAGAAAGAAAGAAGGAAAGAAAGAAAGAATTTATCATCACAATTGAGTCCAAAATTTTGGTTGCTAAGCAAGAGCAAGACCACAATTTAAAAGGTGGCCACTCCCACCCTGTCACATGACCACCAAGCCACGCCCACAACGTAGGCCACACCTATAGAGTAGGTTCTAAAAAACTTGAAACCCACCACTGCTTCCATCATATCTCAGAGTTGTGGCAATTTGTGAATTTATGATCCCCAAAATAAATTTCATGTAATTCACTCCATTCGTAAAACTAAGCTCTGGAGAAGAAGAAGAGGTTAAATAGATCACCTCCAATACATTTATTGGAAGCTCAATTTGAACTCCTGGTGAAGGGAGGGGGTGTTCTTGCAAATAGAGACTCCATCCCTGCAAGGTGCAGAAAGGTTTTTTTGTGGGGAGGGAAGGGAAACAGGACTTTGATAAAACAATTAGTTTTACTGAGATTTCAGACATGCTCCAGCTGAGCTAGAAATAAATTGGCTCAGCACTATTGAACACAGCTGACGTTATTGGATCCCAAAGGTCCTGAGAGCTGCTTGTAGACAGAAGTCTGTCGGTGGAAGCCTTCAGATCACTCCTGATCCAAAAATAGCTCTTGATTTACACTCTTTCCTAATCCCACTCCATCCAATCCGTTATTGTCTGCGCTTTTTAATCGAACAGTGAGAAACTCAACTTGTCACAGGCTTGCTCCTGTTTTGCTCCCAGGATAATTTCATCCTTGAAATTTTGGATTTGACTTATACTATGGAATCATTATCAGCTCTCCCACCACCTCAAATGTTTAAAAGCTGCCAAGCATTTGAGGTGGGGTGGGGGAGATGGGATTATGTTTGGATTGTAAAACCAGGGGGGGGGGGAAAGTGCACTAAATAGATAAGTAGCAGTTTTGGAGTGATTTATTATTCATTTATTTAAAACATCTGCAGTTTGCCCCTGATTAAAAATGTTAAGATGTTTACAGCAAGTATGTTCATGATTCATGTTGAAAAATGGGTATAAGTAAGATGGTAAACATCTTTGTGCTTTCCATCTTTACTAAATTGTGCCTACAAAAAATAGCAAGTGATGGTGATATCTGATTAATTACTTGTGTGCAAAACACTCAAAAGTGAAAGTATCCTTAATTATATGGATTGTTTCTTGCTTTTCAAACTATGGCAGGCCTGCAAATGAAATAGCTTTGGGGTAGGATTTGGATTGCACTGTGAAAACATGCATTTTTGACCACTCCTGTAGAAAATGTATATTTTTGACCTCTGTGAAAATGGGCATTTTAGACCACTCCTGCAGAAACCACTCCATCCTGAGAATACAGGTAGTCCTTGTTTAGCAACCATAACTGGCATCTCCAACTTAGTCATTAAGTGAAGTGATCAAGTGAAACCACAAAGATGTTTATGATCTTTCTTCAGATTTCCTTTGCTCTACAGTCCTGTGAAGGTTGTAAACATGAGAATTGGTTGTAAAGTTACTTTTTCATCACCCTCACAACGGTGAATGGTAACTAATAAGGTGGTTGCTAAATGAGGAACACTTGCATATTCGGGTTAATTGTTCAAGACAGCCTTTTGTTTCATATTCCATGTGAACTTGTGAGTTACAATTAAACATACTAAGCTTTTTTTTCTGTAATGAATTGTTTTGTTTTATTTTATTTTTTAAAATGAGCAGATGTGTTAGCAATCAAGTCCAGATTCTTCTACCTCTCTTGCAGCTTCCCTGCACAAATTTGTATACTGCATTACCATAAACATGAGTGTCTTTGTGACAGAAAGATGCATTTAAATTGCTAGTACATTTATTATTTTGAAAAACGACTGAGTCCTTGAGTCCATGGAAACTGCTGATTATTACAGCTACTCTTTCTTGCGGATTTGACATTGCTAATAAAACAGAATACCTATAGTTTGCCTGCAATTGGTCCTTGGCTTAGAAAAGATTATTCCTAAACAAAGCTTGCTTGAGTACATAAGGCTGGTTGCTCTTGAGATAGTACTAAACCGTATTATTTTGGTAGAACTGAAGCTAAAAACCAGGTGGGGAATCTCTTGCCTAGGCTTTCTGTATATTAAATTCAAGGCTTTTCCACACTTATCATTAAACTGCAAAATGACTTATGAAAATCCTTTTGGAACAGGATTGGCATTTTGCTATAGATTGCAAACTATTCACGGGGGCTTGGATGTTAGCCATCCTCTAGGGGATTTTTTAAAAATCCCCTGGTGCTGGGTCCTCCAGCCTTTCTGTCCCAGGAAGGCAACAGTCAATTGCTGGACATACAAAATCAAATGTATGAATGTATGTATGTATGTATGTATGTATGTATGTATGTATGTATGTATACATGCATGAATGCATACATACATACATACATACATACATACATACATACATACATACATATGTTAGGCTTTTGAGCTGATCAATAAATAAATAAATGATCAGCTCATAAACCTAACACACATATTTAAAAAATCACACAACGGAATTCTTGGCTTTCTGTCTAGATGGTCTCTGGTGATGAGCCGAAAGGCAGAAAAGGAAACAGTATGTCTCCTCCCTTAATTGGGGCCTATATATACTTGTTCCACAACACCCTGTTAGGCCGTTGTGTAATTGATTATTGATCAGCTCAAAAAACCTAACATACATACATACATACATACATACATACATACACACACACACACACACACACACACACATATATACACACACATACATACATACATACATACATACATACATACATACATACATACATATTTAGAGTACATGTCAACAGAAAGTTGTGCACCGGTTATGCCCTTTTGTGGATAAGGAAGCTCTCAGCCTCTCATGCTTTGGTCATCTCCCATTTGGCCTATTGCAATACACTCTACATGGGGCTACCCTTGAAAAGAATCCAGAAGCTTCAGCAGGTACAAAATGTGGTTGCATTCAGCACTACCAGAATAGCAGACATTACACTTCTGCTGCGTACTCTGCATTGGGTGCCAATTTTCTTTCACGTCCAAATCAAGCTGTTGGTTATGACCATTAAAGCTGTATATGACATGGGGTTAGGTTACGTATGCAGCCATTTTTATGATGCACTACAGGTGATGCACTACATCACCTGTCCCACTTAGTCAGATGGGGGGGGGGGGGTATGTTGCGGACCCAATCAACAAAAAAAATCCGATTAGTGGGGTCTAGGAAGACAGCCTTTTCTGCCATTGCCCTCACCCTGTGGATGAGACAAGCCCCCACTCTCTTGGCCTTTTGTAAAAGTGTAAATACATCTTTGGGGTTGGCAGATAAGCATGTAAGGGTGGGGTTGGCTGGTGCTCTGAAAGTCTCCCCCCTTTTAATTGATTATCCCTTGACCTTTTTAATTTTATGTGTGTGTGTGTGTGTGTGTGTGTGTGTGTGTGTGTGTGTTAGGTTTTTTGAGCTGATAAATAAATAAACAGGGAGATTAGGATAGATCTATTTCGAGCTATTTAGCTCTCATCAGCTAGCCATACCCTTACTGGGATTCGAACCAGGGAAGAATTACATGCGAGGCAGCTGTAATTGCCATCAGACCACTGGTTCTATCCTGATCAGCTGAGATAGGGGAAATAAGTATATGCTTGTGTCACAACACCCTGGTAAGCCCCAATTAAGGGAGGAAGCATACTGCTTTCCTTTTCTGCCTTTTGGCTCATCACCAGAGACCATCTAGACAGAAAGCTATTAGTTTCGTTTGTCTTTTTTTATATATGTGTGTTAGGTTTTTTGAGCTGATAAATAAATAAACAGGGAGACTAGGATAGATCTATTTCGAGCTATTTAGCTCTCATCAGCTAGCCATACCCTTACTGGGATTCAACACAAGCATATACTTATTTCCCCTGTCTCGAGCTGATCAGGATAGAACCAGTGGTCTGGTAGCAATTACAGCTGCCTCACATGTAATACTTCCCTGGTTCGAATCCCAGTAAGGGTATGGCTAGCTGATGAGAGCTAAATAGCTTGAAATAGATCTATCCTAATCTTCCTGTTTATTTATTTATCAGCTCAAAAAACCTAACACACATATATAAAAAAGACATAACTCTGTGGAAACAATTATATAAATATATATATTAATATTTTATTGTATACTGCCCAGAGTCTCACTCTGAGGGAAATGAGCAGTTCTTAAATATGACAAATAAATAAAATACATAGAGAATTGAAGTATCACTCTAGAGATACATGCAGGCTTAACAACAAAAACAAGCTTTTAAAACATGCCATTCTTTTCAGCATGCAGTCTAATAGTTATATACTACTCTTCATCAGCATAGGTTGCTAATCAAAAGACAGAATACTCTCCAAGGTTTTATTATTTTTCTGATCCCCTGAGTCAGGGGTGAAATTCAGCATGTTCTGACAGGTTCTGGAGAACCGGTAGCAGAAATTTTGAGGAGTTTGGAGAACCAGCAAATAACCCCTCTGGCTGGTCCCAGAGTGGGGTGGGAGTGGAGTTTTTGCAATATCCTTCCCCCAGGTGTGGGGAAATAATAATGAGGATTTTGCAGTATCCTTCCCCTGGAGTGGGGTGGAAATGGAGGTTTTGCCATATCCTTCCCCTTCCACGCCCACCAAGCCACACCGACAGAACCAGTAATAAAAACATTTGAATTTCACCACTGGTCAAACAAACCTATGTGCTATCTGGGACTTAATAATGAAATCCTTCTACTTTAGGTGACTTGAACAACTACAAAACTGCATTTCACTTAATTAGCTAGTCTAGTCCAGCAGTTAAACCATCAGACTAGAAAGCAGGAGACCATGAGTTCAACTCCCATTTTAAGCATGAAAGCCAGCTGGGTGACTTTGGGCTAGTAATTTTCTCATAGCTCAAACTACCTCCTAAGATTGTTATTGTGGGGAAAATAAGAGGAAGGGTGTGTGTTGAATACATTCACCCATATTTGTAAAAACAATTTAAAAATGTGGATACAAAATAAATATATATATATATTTTAGGTAAAGGGGGAAACTTGTTTTTATTGTTGATTTTATTGCTGCCTGTTCACCGCCCTGAGTCCCGCTAGGGAGAAGGGTGGTATGCAAATGTAAATAAAATAAAATAAATAAATACCTACTCATGGAAAGGAAATAATAATTTAATAATAATAATAATTTTATTTATAAACCGCCTCCTCTCCCCGAAGGGACTCGGAGCGGTAACTGTTATTTGAAAAAGTTTCTGCTTGGTTTCAAAGTGGAAACTTTCTCTCTGCTACACAAAGATCACAACCCTATGCTATTTTGGCGGTGTTGGTGAAAAGAAACATAGCAAGATTAGAGTGTGTGAACAGAGCACAGGTAATGTATTTGTCTTTATGCAAAGCCATATATGTAATATTTTAAATGCAAGTATTTCACCAACATAATGCAGTAATACCTGCAGCCATTCTCCCTGTACATTAACATAAAAATAAAGAAATGTAGTTTGCAATTAATGTTAACATTTTTAGTTTGCCAAACCTGTTGGTGGGGAAATGGCTCTTGATTTTGTGAAGAATAAAGAACTTCCAGCAGAACCTGGCTTCTCCAGTGGAATTCATTTTTGACAAGTGGCTTGAAGGATTGGGTAAATTATAAAACTTACTAAAGCTATTTGAAACTGTGTCTTAACTAGCTGAAAATTGAAAACAGGGGTCAAAGGAGGCCTTCTTCAATTATTTTAGTAATTCCCAGAAATCAGGAAAATTAGGGCCTTATACTGGAAAGAAGGTGTTTAATATTTGAAACGATGGTCTCCTAAATTAGGGGTCTCCAACCTTTGCAACTTTAAGTCTGAAGGACTTCAGCTCCCAGACTTCTCCAGCCAGCAAAGCTGGCCGGAGAAGTCTGCGAGCTGAAGTCCTTCAGACTTAAAGTTGCAAAGGTTGGAGACCCCTGTCCTAAATCATATACAGTGTTCAGCAAAGAAGAAAAATATATCTCTTTGATATATAATTTATAATCTGGATAAACTAGAGAGAAGATTCTATATTTTAAAGGTAAAGGTTCCCCTTGTACATATGCGCTAGTCATTCCTGACTCTAGGGGGCGGTGCTCATCTCCGTTTCAAAGCCAAAGAGCAAATGCTGTCCAAAGATGTCTCCATGGTCATGTGGCCGGCATTCTATTCTATATTTTAGGTAGTCCTTAATTTTAGGTAGTCTTTAGGCAGTCCTTAATTTACAACTGATCAGAGTTACAACAGATTTAGAAAGGACACTTTTTGATTCAGTAATCATGTCTGGCTGTCATAAAATGATGTGCCCACCCCTTCTGTAAATGGCAACATTTTGGGTGCTTGGCAATTGGCTCATTTTTACAATTGGGTTCCTCACCCATGTCAGCAATGTGATCTAGTCTTAGTTTACACATCTTCTGTTATATTCTCAAAACTGTCCTTCCTATTCTCCCCAAATATTAGTTGATTAGTGCAATCACTATAGGTAGAATATACATAAAGATACAGAT
Source organism: Rhabdophis nuchalis (assembly GCA_039707465.1). NCBI lineage: Eukaryota > Metazoa > Chordata > Lepidosauria > Squamata > Natricidae > Rhabdophis > Rhabdophis nuchalis. The sequence continues at coordinate 37,754,977 of CM077651.1, read as the reverse complement.
ATATCTTGGACTCTTGAAAGAGGCAAGTACAGAGCGTTGATTTCATTCATGAAAAACCATATATTACCACATTGGCACGTTTTTCTCATAAATACTGTATTATAAAGCAAATTCATTGGCCTGCTCACTAATGAATGATTGTGCTTAGAGGGATACAAGTCATTTCATTGAGAAGGTAGACTGGACTTTAATTCTTATCTAAACGGTGATTCTATAATCTATAGCATTTAATTATTTTAATGCTGGGGGATGGCAACTATTAAGGACATTGTAAACATTTCTGCATGTCATTATAAAAATAGAAAATATGTCTCGATCCAACTGCAATCTCTTCTCTCTTTCTTTTAAAACTAAGGACAATGAGAAATGTTGGCTAGTTCCAAAGAACAATAAAGAGACATACCCCATCAAATGTTTATTTAATAACAGTGGCAAGTGAAATTTGGGAGAAACCCCAAACCTCTTGAATGTAATCATCCAAAGTATTACTCATTATGACCAACTTCTCTTTTCAGTTAAATAGCAGAACTTCCAAGAACTATTGGTCTGGAAACCACTGTACTTCTGTTGGAAGCTTTATGCCTCCAAATGTCATTTGTAGAAAAACAATGGTAGGATTTCATTTCTTCTTTGAGGTATCTGTTTGGCCAGTGTGATCAACAAAATTTTGGCCAGGTTCAACATACTATTCCTATTCTCTTATATTTTTGACTGGGAGTATTTCTTCACAACAGGTAGTTGAGTTACAAGATTCCACCCCCCCCCCCAAATGTGAACACACTTAAATTATTTAGGATCAACCAGTAGACAAATGTTGCCTGAAAATCATATATATATATATATCTTCATATTTATATAACTGTCCTCTTATTCTCATCAGAAAGGCATTTAGAGTGCTTCCAACCATCCTTCAACGATATGATTAAGTGACCATTGTAGCAAAAATTTACAATTTCGATAATGCTGGATTTTCTAGTTTAGCCGCCTAAAATGTGGAAGGATTCACTCTGTCAGTTTTCCACTGGCTTAATACATATATTTTTGTGCAGTAGTCTTGCTACATTTTGGGGAGCAGAGGAAGATCCGTTCGGAAAAATAATTCCAAAATATTAAACGTTCTGACCTTCAGATCAATGTTCCTTACAGTTCCATGAACTACAATAATAGCTCTGTGTAATGCTTCCCCTGTAGCAGAAGATGAAAAAAGTGAATGAAAAAATGTCCCTGAAGATTGCAAGCCACCAGAGGGAGAAGGGGAAAAGAGAGAGAAGCTTAGAACATTTTTGCCAACAATATAATTTTGATAGCACTTTGGATGATCTAGTCTTTGCATAATGCACTGAATCCAATTTAAATATTTTCAATCCATTTCATCCTAGCTGACCAGATATTTGGAGAGCCTGTATGAAGTGATATTCTCATTTAGTTATTTAAAAGAAAGGATAAAACCTTTCAAAATTGTTTGCTGCTTGGCACTTTTCATTTTATATCAGGAGTGTCTAACATGGGCAACTTTAATGTTTACATGCTGGCTGGGGAATTCTGGGAGTTGAAGTCCATAGGTCTTAAAGTTGCCAAGGTTGGACACCCCTGCTTCACATAAAGGTTGAGCTCATACTGTTCTGATTCTAGAAAAGCCCCGAAAGTGAAATTGGCAAGCACAGGAGGGACTATTAACTATCTACTACACTCCAAAGAGGTTGTACTGAAAGGAAAAAATAACAAAGAAATGTTCACTATATATGTCATGTGTCATTCTATGAGATGTTTTACAATCCATCTACAATCCATCTATGAATTAACTAAACTGCAATCCATCTTTTTTTTTTTGGCTAAAGATTTGCATATTGTCAGGCCACTGTCTCCTGAAATGTCTATAGAAGGATGGCAGGTGTCTTTAAAAAATCCAGATGTCAGGATTGCTTTATTATATTATCTATTATTATAATAGATCAAGCTTTCTTCTAATCCAGCATCTTCTTTACAACAGTAGCTAATCAGATGCTTTTGGGGAAATCACAAGCAGGCTTTCAAAACAGTTTGATTCCTGGCTATTGTTATTCAAAAACGTTTAGCTTTCGAACATAATCTGAATGCTAGACTAAATCTGGGGAGGCCCGGATTTTTACTACCCTGAGACTTTCTGGGCTTGGGTCAAACATATTTGTCTAGCCTTCCGCTTCCGCCCTCCAACGGCGACGGATGGGTCCTTGACTCGTCCGCCGCTTTGTCCTTTTTTCTGCCCCCCCACGGGGGCGAGACGCCCCATCTTGGGGGTCTCCCATAGGGTTGGCTTGCTAGGGACGCCCCCTTCCCACGGCGGTGGGAAAGCGACCCTTGTCTTCAGCCTAGGTGACGAAAGGCTGGCTGCGGGGGGGGAGACGCCTGTCTCCACCTTCGCCAATGGAGAACGGAAAAGTTGCTTAATTTTGGAGTGAGCCAGACGTCCGGGTCGGAAGGCTCTCCCGAGGCTCGGCTGCAAGGTGAAGAGTGAGTGTGCTTTTATCTGCTATTTTATCTCCGATGGCAGCGCTGGACTAAAAAGCTTGGAGGGGGGTGTTTTTTTCGTTAAACCCCCCCTCGGATTTAAAGCGGCGCTTTGAAATGGTTCCTCATTGCGAGGGATGGATTTTTCTCTATGCAGTTTGCCTGGAACTTAGTGAAAGCGAGTGAAAGTGATCTGCGGCTTGCAACAATGTTTCTAAGTTCGATTGGCTTGTTACAACTTATTTCTTTATTACTTTTTCCGGCTGGCTCCCAGCTTGGGCGGTGGAAGATGGCTTCTCTCCGCTCCTGAATGACTATTTTATTTATGGAAAACTACCAGCATCTTCTTGTAATTTGGACTTCCTCTTGCTATTAATGAAGAACTTTTTTGGATTAATTGATTCCCTGTCTGGAGTGCCTTTTTTTATTATAACTATTGATTTGGGAAAGTGTTTCTCTACTGGTTCTTGAACTTTTTTACAACCTTGATTTGAAACTTTTACCTCCTGATTTGTCTCAACGGCTCCACCCAAAAAACGCCATTTTAGTGGCACTGACTCTAACAGTTAACCATGGCACAAAAATCAGAATTGGCAGGATTGGAACAAAGATTGTCTTCTCTGGAATCTGTTATACAAACTTTGGTACAGGAAATTAAGGCGCAGAGAGAAGAAAATAACAACTTTAAGAAGGAACTCCTGGAAACTCGTAATCAAATGAAGGAGAACATACAGAAGACTGAAGATCTGGAAGGGGGGCTAACTGAGGCAAAGGGAGAGCTTAAAAATGTCAACAGTGAGGTGGGGGAATTAACTGGGCATATGTCTAGGATGGATTTCGAAAGGATGTCATATTTTTTAAGATTTCAGAACATACATCCCTTAGACCGATCCGCTCCCACAGAGAGGGCCTTCTCAGGGTGACGTCGGCCGGACAATGCCGACTGGCGACACCCAGGGGAAGAGCCTTCTCTGTGGCGGGCCCTGCCCTTTGGAACGACCTACCCCCTGAACTCCGGACCATCACCGACCTCCGCCTCTTCCGCAAATGTTTAAAGACATATTTTTTCCATCAAGCCGGCCTAGCCTAACCTCCCATGGGGACTTTTAGAAAAGTTTTAAATTGGGTTTTTAATAATTGGGTAACAAAGTTTGCGCATGCGCGAGTAATGGAGGCTCCATGCTGAGCGCGGCTGGGCCTGAGGGGTCTTTTGGCCCTGGGGGGTCGTCGCCAGCCCTCTTTTTCCAGCTTTGAGGGCTGGCCTTGCAAGTTGGTCCACCTGCCGACCTGCCGAGGGATTTTCGGCCCGCGGAGAGCGCGGACGGCGCGGCGGGCGAGGCGAGCGAGTGGGGTAAGCGCCGGGCGGCGAGGCGAACGCCGCGCGGCGTCGGGCGGCGAGGCGAATGCCGCGCGGCGCGGAGAGGAGAACGGAGAGCGCTGGGCGGAGAACGGAGAGGCGCCTGGCGGAGAGGCGAGCGCCGGCGGCATGGCGAGTGCTGGGTGGCGAGCTCCGAATGTTCCGGAGCGTCGGAACGGCCCTGGTGTCCCTGGCGTCCTTTGTTGTGGCCCTAGGTCGCCCGAAGAGGAGGTAGGCCGGGCGACCTGGGTGAAGAACGAGTGGAGGCCGGGCCGGCTATGAGCTGAAGATCAGGCCGCGCGGAAATGGCAACAGGCCGCGCGGCCTTCAACCGGCCTGTGCAGCCCCAGCGGCCTTGATACAGCCCTGGGACGCCCAGAGAAGAGGTAGGCCGGGCGACCAGGGCGAAGATGGAGGAGGCCGGGCCGGGTGTGGGTTGAAGATCAGGCCGCGCGGTAATGACAGCAAGCCGCGCGGCCTCCACCCGGCCTGTGCAGTCCCTGCCCAATCCATCTTGATTTGGGCCGGTTTGGGAGCTAGGGACGAGGCAAGGATGGACTGATGATCAAATGGGCCGAGGAGTGGAAAGGCAGGATGAGAGAACTATCTGGGGGAAGACTATTTCTGCCATCTACTACCCCCCCACCCCCGCTGGAGAGACTTTTTCCACCCCACCTGGACTACCTGCCGCACTTTATCATCTAGGCGGGATGAGAGAACTATCTGGGGGAAGACTATTTCTGCCATCTACTACCCCCCCACCCCCCACGCTGGAGTGACTTTTCCACCCCACCTGGACTACCTGCCGCACTTTTTCATCCACCTTACCTTACGCTTTTAAGTTTTAGCTTGCTGTATTATTTCCGACTTGCATTGTAACATCGTAGACGATTCCCCCCCCTTTCTTAGAACCAGTGCCGTTACTATGCTATTGTCGTACTCCAGAACAGAGCTCCTTGGCTTGCGAGAGTTTCCCCTCTCGCAGGTCTGGCCCCCTCATCTAACACGGGCCCACCTCGAGGATGGATTGATAGATCCTGAGAGGTGGGCGAGGCGCAAACTAAGGGGGTTTTTATGCAAATTTTTAATTCGGTTTTTAAGGGGTCCTGGGGTGGGGGGAGGGTTTATGCAGTCAGAGGGGGGTCAAGTTATAGGGCCGGCTGGCGGAAGTGGGATAAAGGAGGAGTCCATTAGGGAGGGGGGATCAGGGGTCGTCTCTGTTGAGGGCCGTCCCATTCGGTTGGTCTTAGGGAGGGGCAGGGGTGGTGGGAGACAGGATGTCCATCATGGGTTGGGGGCTCGTGGTCGCTGGTTACGAGTGATCGCTTGCCCCAACCCCCTGTGCTCCACTCGTAGGCTAGGCGGTCAGGGATTACAGAGCCGGGGCCCTAGGTTGATGTTCTGCAACGCCAGGTCCGTGGTGAACAAAGCTCCCCTCATAAATGACCTTGTGTCAGAGGGGGACCCGGACCTGGTGGGAATTACGGAGACCTGGTTGGGCCCCGAGGGGGGTCTACCCCTCGTGGAAATGTGCCCACCAGGTTACCGTGCATTTCATCAACCTAGGGCCCTAGGCAGGGGTGGGGGGGTGGCGGTTATCGTTAAGGAAAGTCTGGAGCCGAAGGAGACCACTGTGCCTCAGACGACCGGCTGTGAGTCCCTCTTCGTGAAGTGGGGCCTAGGGAGGCAGTTGGGCTTGCTGGTTGTATACCTGGCTCCCCGCTATGTAACAGCAGCCCTGCCCGAGCTACTCGAGGTGATCGCCGCGATGGCGGTGGAGACCCCCAGACTTATGGTCATGGGGGACTTTAACCTGCCATCGGCGGGCGAGACATCCGAGGCAGCTCGGGAGTTCATGGCTTCCATGACGGCCATGGACCTGACCCAAGTAGTTCAGGGCCCCACGCACGAGGGAGGACACACGCTGGATCTGATTTTTGTCTCTGCACACTGGATTAGTGATCTTGGAACAGGGGATTTAGTCATCTTACCCTTGTCATGGACAGATCACTCTCTCCTTCGGATAGACTTTCCAACCGTCACACCCCACCGCGGGGAGGCGGAACCGGAGACACCGAGTTGGTTCCACCCCAGGCGCCTGATGGACCCGGAAAGGTTCCAGAGGGAGCTTGGGCCAGTACCTGTGTCCCTGTCCCACAGCTCGACTGAGGATCTAGTGGCCGCATGGTATAGTGCGGCCACGGGGGCCTTGGACCGAGTCGCGCCCTTGCGGCCTCTCATGCGGCGTCGAGTCACCCAGGCTCCTTGGTTTACCGAGGAGCTTCGGGAGATGAAACGCTGTAAGAGACGCCTAGAGAGTAGGTGGAGATCTTCTCGATCCGAATCTGACCGAACACTAGTGAGAGACCATATTAGGACTTATTTAGTGGCGCTAAGAGTGGCCAAACGTGAGTATTGTGCCACCCTTATCGCGTCCGCGGAAAACCGCCCTGCCGCCCTGTTTGGGGTGACCCGCTCCCTCTTGCATTTGAGGCCGCGGGAAGCCCCTCTGCAGGGTCGAGCAGAGGAATTTGGAGTTTTTCTGCAGGACAAAATCACTCAGATTCGGAACGAGCTGCCCTCCACTAGTGATCCGGTCGAGGTGCCCGGTGCTGGTCTTGAGATAACATCTTGGGAGGAGTTTGACTTTGTTACTACCGAGGATATGGACAGGTTGCAGAGGAACCTTAGAGCCACCACATGTTTATTGGACCCGTGCCCCTCCTGGCTTGTACTGGCATCCTGGGAGGTGACACGAGGCTGGCTCCAGGGTATTGTGAATTCATCTCTGAGTGAGGGGTCCTTGCCCACCGTCTTGAAAGAGGCGGTGGTGAGGCCCCTCCTCAAGAAGCCATCCCTGGACCCAGCTTTATTAGAGAACTATCGTCCCGTCTCCAACCTTCACTTTTTAGTGAAGGTTGTTGAGAGTGTGGTGGCTCAACAGTTTCCCCGACATCTGGAGGAAGTTGATTATCTAGACCCGCGCCAGTCCGGCTTCCGGCCTGGTCACAGTACCGAGACGGCATTGGTCGCGTTGGTGGATGATCTCTGGAGGGCACGGGATAGAGGTTGTTCCTCTATCCTTGTCCTATTAGATCTCTCAGCGGCTTTTGATACCATCGACCATGGTATCTTATTGCACCGATTGGGGGGGTTGGGGCTGAGAGGCACCGTTTTACGGTGGTTCTCATCCTACCTCTCTGGTCGGTCGCAATGGGTGTTGGCAGGAGGGCAGAAGTCGTCCCCGAGGCCCCTCACATGTGGGGTTCCTCAGGGGTCGGTCCTCTCGCCACTCCTGTTCAACACCTACATGAAGCCGCTGGGTGAGATCATCCGTGGTTTTGGGGTGGAATACCATCTGTACGCTGATGACACTCAGTTGTACATATCCACCCCAAACCACCCCAACGATGCCATCGAGGTGCTGTCCAGGTGTCTGGAGGCCGTACGGATCTGGATGGGTAGTAACAAACTCAAGCTCAACCCGGCCAAGACCGAGTGGTTGTGGTTTACGGCACCCCGGTTCAGCCAGATAAGTCCAACACTGGCCATTGGGGGCGAACAACTGGCCCCCGTGGAGAGGGCGCGCAACTTGGGCGTCCTCCTGGATTCCCGGCTGTCCATGGAGGACCATGTGGCGGCCGTGGCCAGGGGGGCATTCTATCAGGTACGCCTGATACGCCAGTTGCGCCCCTTACTGGACCGGGGAGCCCTTCGCACAGTCACTCAAGCGCTCGTGACATCCCGGCTGGATTACTGTAACGCTCTCTACATGGGGCTCCCCTTGAGGTGCACTCGAAGGCTACAGTTAGTACAGAATGCGGCCGCGCGGGTGATTATGGGTGCCACAAGGCAAACCCACGTAACACCTCTCCTGCGCGAGCTGCACTGGCTGCCTGTGGCCTTTCGAGTGCGCTTCAAGGTGCTGATGACCATCTTTAAATCGCTCCATGGCTCGGGGCCTAGCTATATACGAGACCGCCTCCTGCCCCATACATCCCTTCGTCCGATCCGCTCCCACAGAGAGGGTCTTCTTCGGGTGCCGTCGACGGGGCAATGCCGGTTGGCGACACCCAGGGGAAGGGCCTTCTCTGTGGCGGGCCCGGCCCTCTGGAACGACCTACCCCCCGACCTCCGTACTATCTTGGACCTCCGCCTCTTCCGCCAACGTCTTAAGACGTATTTATTCCAACAAGCCGGCCTAGGATAGCCCCCATTTCTGACTTTTTAAGAAAATAATTTATAATTGGCAAGGGTTTTAATATTGGGTTTTAGCACGGGTTTATTAATTTAATACATTTTAATAGATATTTATTGTATTTTGTGTTCTTAAATAATGCCTGTGCGCCGCCCTGGGTCGTAACAAGGAGAAGGGCGGGGTATAAATTTAATAAAATAAAATAAATAAATAAATTGGTTTTTAGCACAGGATTGGGGATTATTTAATATATATTTTAAATTATTTGTCTATCTTCTATTGTGTATGTTTTTTAAATTTCCTGTGCGCCGCCCTGGGTCCTCTGTGGAGAAGGGCGGGATATAAATGTAATAAAATGAAAAAAAAAAGAAAATTTCTGAAGAATCTGGTGAATGTCTTCCTGAACTCATGAGCACAATTTTAGCAGACTATTTACATAAACCTAAAGATGAGATCAGGGGGGATATTGACCTAGTCTACAGAATAAACTCTGCATATGCCAGGATAAATGAAGTACCCAGAGAGATACACATTAAATTTGTCAGAAGGTCAACCAGAGAGGGAATTTTGAGGGCGCAGAGAGGGGGTCCTCTAATTTACCAACAAAAGGTTGTCGCTATATTGAAGCAGGTCCCAAAAAAAATCAGAGAAATGAGAAGGAAATTTTCCTTCTTATCTAAAAAATTGTTTGATCACGGGATCTGGTTCAAGTGGGCGATGCCCGAAGGGATGCTGGTGTTCTGGGAAGGAGGAAGAGTGAGAATTAAAACAGTTGCTGAGGCGGAAGCCTTTATTAAAAAACATTCCTCTGTCCTGGGCGAAGATCCAGGGGGGGCGGAGGGGGCCACGGCCCCGCCCACGGGGGACCAAGCAGGAGAAAAAGAAGATACAATTGCCAAAAGACTTAGATCAAAAAAAATGATTTTGCTTGCTTTTCTTTTTTCTTATTAACTTTTCTTTCTATTCTTTTTTGTACCAGGATGTTTGTACATGTCTGCCATCTCAGAATTGGAAATGTAATATGTAATATGTATACACTGGTCTTTATCTTGTAGTATTATTTTTTTTTGATAAATTTGTTTACTATTGTTTTATTATGTAGCCCGGGATGGGCCAAGGACTCTGACGCAAAGGTTCTCAAAATGTTTCTGTAACCCTTATCCCACCCTTCAGAAAATTGTTAAAACTCAATAAAACTTTTTCAAAATCAAACATATTTGTCTAGCCTGATAATGTTGCATGGGGCTGTTATGGAAAAAAAGTGGAGGCAGCAGAATGGATGATCATGAAAATTATTTTGAGTTGTCCAGAACAATATTTCTCAACCTTAGCAATTTGAAGATAAATGGATTTAGTTTAGTTTAGTTTAGTTTATTCGATTTATATACCGCCCTATTTCACCTAAAAGGGACTCAGGGCGGTGCACAGAAAGATAAAAACCCCACAATGCATACAAAATATAAAAGACAATTAAATTATTAAATCTGTGCTAAAATTTGGATAAATAAAATTAAAACCAATAAATATCAAAATTTAAAATTATTCCCTTAGTCTATGTCAGGCCGGCTAAATGAAAGAAATGTGCTTTTAACATCCGACGGAAGAGGCGTAGGTCCATGATGGTACGGATATCGGGGGGCAGGTCGTTCCAGAGTGCCGGACCCGCCACAGAGAAGGCTCTTCCCCTGGGAGTCGCCAGCCGGCATTGACCGGCTGACGGCACCCTGAGAAGGCCCACTCTGTGGGAGCGGACAGGTCGAAGGGAGGTATGTGGTAGGAGGCGGTCTCTCAACTCTCAACTCAATTTCAACTCCCAGAATTCCTGGGATTGCTGGCTGGGGAATTCTGGGACTTGAAGCCACTGAGGTAGAGAAACATTGCCATAGAGTAAATACAGGGTACATTTTTAAAACTACTTAATTTAAAAATAGATATACTAATAATGAATTAGCATAAATTTTTAAATGTATGTATTGCAGTGATTTACTTTTTCCTATCAATCTGAGATACAATCATGTGCACATACTGAACTTAATGAGATTTAAGAAGCCTATTGTTACACATTTTATGTGCTTAAGGAGGACTTCCATATTAGCAATTTATAGTGCCATTTTACCATCACTGTGATGATAAATCATTACTGCAGACTGTATATCACCACTGAGATTGTGGAGTGATGCTATAAATCACTAGTGTGGAAATTTTCATTAATCGTAAGCCCAGAATGCAATGCTGGAGAGTTTGACTTTCCAGGAGAATTAAAGGGCCCCACAAAAATAAGAAGGAGCAGATTAGTAATATACTTAGTCCAAATAGGGATTATTATCACACCATAATAGAGAGGCTGTACTGTATTCAATTAAACACTAAGTAGCAGCAGTTACTTTACCATCTGAATTAATGTGCAGTCCACTATGGTAGCTAGGCACAACGATGATCTATTTGGCATTACTAGTTTGATCATCATAAGTAGTCTTGTGGACATGCCCCATACAGAGTTAAAAAGGTAAAGGTTCCCCTTGCACATATGTGCTAGTCGTTCCCAACTCTAAGGGTGGTGCTCATCTCCATTTCAAAGCTGAAGAGCCAGCGCTGTCTGAAGACGTCTCTGTGGTCATGTGGCGGGCATACACTAAACGCCGAAGGCACATGGAACGCAGTTACCTTCCCACCAAAGGCGGGTTCCTATTTTTCTACTTGCATTTTTACCGGCTTTCGAACTGCTAGATTGGCAGAAAGTGGGACAAGTAATGGGAGCTCACTCCATTACGTGGCACTAGGGATTTGAATCGCCAAACTGCCAACCTTTCTGATTGACAAGCTCAGAGTCTTAGTCACTGAGCTACCATGTTCTTTTCATACAGAGTTGCCTATTCTTAAAACTCAAAATATTGGCTTCCCTGAGCCCAGTGTGAGGCCATAGATTCCCATGAAAAGTATTTGGAACCGAGTCAAGGATTTCAACGTCTTTTGGGACAGCTAAGACATCTTGAGTTTATCTTCATCACCAACACTCCTGTTGCTGCTATATTTATTGTTTTATAAATACTTTCATCCTTCTCCCATTAGGATACATAGGTTAGAACTGGACAGAGGTGGGTTTCAAATTTTTTAGAACCTACTCTGTAGGTGTGACCTATTTTGTGGGTGTGGCTTGGCAGTCATGTGACAGGTGGGAGTGGCCACCTTTTAAAATGTGGTGAAACTCATTTAACAATGCTCTTGCTTAGCAACCAAAATTTTGGACTCAATTGTGATGATAAATTCTTTCTTTCTTTCTTTCTTTCTTTCTTTCTTTCTTTCTTTCTTTCTTCTTTCCTTCCTTCCTTCCTTTTTTCCTTCCTTTCCTTTCCTTCCCGTTGGGTCACTGGCAGCGGTGGGCCAGATTTACTTCCAGGTACGCCGGTGGAACCCCCTCTCACCGGTTCTCTAAATTTCACCAACCGGTTCTCGCGAGTAGGTGCGAACCTGCAGAAACCCACCCCTGGAACTGGAGGACAGGAGAACCGCCAATTCAAGCATAAGGAGTACTAACTGAACTCTCCTAATTATAAATTTGTCACTTTAAAGAAAAAATGGAAGAGCAAAGCAATAATCATTTGCAAATTATTATCTAATCTAATGGTCTAAAAATTTGAAAATGTTCACAAGCATTTGCTATATAAATACGATTCTATGATATATGGAATATTTGGCTTTGTAAATAGCAAAATTATTCAGTCTCATTTTTAAATTTATAACTAGAGCCAATCTACGGAATCATTACATTTCTTAGACTTCAATTACTCTCATGACAGCAAAGTGTTGTTTTTCTTGAAAAATAATGGAGACATTACTAATATGGAAATAGTACAGGAAAATATATTTATTCTAGTTGCATATTACATTTATTCCAGTCCTCTAACTTAAAATGAAATCTTTATAGGCATATAGAGTTAAGTGAGCATATACATTACATCTCTCTGTGTTAATGTGCTTAGTTTGAGCCTATAGAATATTTTGTACTTGGAATTAAATAAAAAAGGAGAATTCTTAATATTTTACTACTTTGTAAAAAAAGATATGTTATTGTGTCACCTACATATGCTAGATGACTTTTCTTGACAAAGAATGGTTACTTATAAATAATAACTCTCATTCTGTGAGCTTCACTATAGATATTTAAAAGCCTGAATTCTTTACGCTATAAATTTATTCAACCAGTTACATGGAAATACTTTAAAGTATTTTACTTTGAATTCAACAAAGGAATACTTAGTAAGGGTATTCTCAGAAAAGCCCTGCTTTCTTAATTACAATTTTATATTTAATTTTGAAGGTTTTTTTTTGTTTTGTTTTGTGCCTTCAAATCAAACTTGACTTCTGGTAACTATGAGCCCTGGTGACTCAGTGGTTAGAGTGCAGTACTACTTCTGCTGACTGCCAGTTGTCTGCAATTTGGCATTTCAAATCTCACCAGTCTTCCATCCTTCCAAAGTGGGTAAAATGAGGACCCAAATTGCTGGGGGCAATATGCTGCCTCTGTAAACCACTCAGAGAGGTCTGTAAAGCAGTGTAAAGTGGCATATAAGTCTAAGTGTCAGGCCTGTAGCCATATTCCTTTTCGATGTTTGGCCTGCCACACTTTCTATTATTTATTTTATTTATTTATTTAATTTGATTTCTAGACCGCCCCCTCTCCCCGAAGGGACTCGGGGCGGTGTACAGGTAAAAATTAAAACTACTAAAATCAAAACAATACATACAAAGTTAAAATCGAATTAAATAATCCCCTGTACAAATTTATAAAAGTTAAAAACTAACCCCATAAAACCGAATAAAATCATTTAAAATCACAGACTGGGGCGAGCAGCATGCAATTAGGCCAAGCCGGCTAGATGGAACAAGTGCGTTTTGAGTTTCTGGCGGAAGGAGCGGAGGTCCGTGGTCATTCTGATATCAGGGGGAAGGTCATTCCAAAGGGTCGGGCCCATCACAGAGAAGGCTCTTCCCCTGGGCGTCGCCCGCTGGCATTGCCTAGTGGACGGCACCCGGAGAAGTCCCTCTCTGTGAGAGCGAATCGGCCGAAGGGATGTATGGGGTAGGATACGATCCCGCAAATAACTACTATGCCATTTCTATTGTGTGAAAATGACAGGAGGATGGTACGGGATTAAATGCTATGTAGCCAAAATAAAATTCCTTTCCAGAAAGCCAAGGTCATCCTTTGTCTTGGTACCTCTGCACCTGACTGGAACTGGATGGGTGGAACTGCCAGCATGCCAGTGGAAGATTGGACCATGTGATGGACCTGTGGGTGTGGGGGCAAGATCTTGAACTTTCAACTAGGTGGGGAAAACGAGGAAGCTTTCAGATTCGGGTTTTCCCAGATGTGCCAACATGGCTCTCTTAATAAATGGGAACTTTGAGCAATACTTTGCCTTGGACTCTGATTTAACTTTGGATGCTATTTGGAACCCTGACATTAGTTCTTTTGCTATACAGACAAGTCCATGAAGTTTTCTAGCTGCAGTTTTAGAAATATATGGCATTGTCTTTTTCCTAAGGCTGAGAGAGAATGATTGCCCCAAATATATTTTGATGGCTTAGATTTAGCAAAATGTATAAGCCATCAAATCCACATCATTTAGAGCAACTAACAAAAATATTGCATCAAAAGATGCAATATTTTAAAATACATAAAATATTATTAAAATTCTATCTGAAAAAGTATGATTTCAGCCTCCTCCTAAAACATAATAAGGAGGAGGTTTGCCTCTGGTCCCTATATAGTTGGTTAATAATGCCTACAACAGAAAAAGAATTGGTTATTAAATATAGAGTTTTTGGTGTCGGTGGGTTGGTTGTTTTCTTGCAGATATTTCAATAGTTAACTACATAATAATAGCACTGGTGATGGCAAGGGGACACAGTGGCTAAGACACTGAGCTTGTCGATCAGAAGGTCGGCAGTTCAGCGATTTGAATCCTTAGTGCCGTGTAATGGAGTGAGTTCCCATTACGTGTCCCAGCTTCTGCCAACCTAGCAGTTCAAAAGCATATAAAAATGCAAGTAGAAAAACCGGAACCACCTTTGTTGGGAAGGTAACAGTGTTCCGTGTACCTTCGGCATTTAGTCATGCCAGCCACATGACCACAGAGATGTCTTCAGACAGCGCTGGCTCTTCGGCTTTGAAATGGAGATGAGCACCACTCCCTAGAGTCAGGAATGACTAGCATATATGTGCGAGAGGAACCTTTACCTTTACTGGTGATGGCACTGGTGATATTTCCTAGTTGGGTAATAAAACATCTGCAAGAAAACAACCAAACTAAGAGAGCACCAAGGACTTCACAGTTCAACCTCAAGTTACAAATATGTTCTTTTACTGGTTATTAATATTAAATAGGTTCTGCTTCTTTGATAACCAACTTAGATCTAATAACTTAATGGCATAAGATTTAGAGAGTATTCTATACCAGGGGTCTCCAACCTTTGCAACTTTAAGTCTGAAGGACTTCAGCTCCCAGAATTCTCCAGCCAGCAAAGCTGGCTGGAGAATTCTGGGAGCTGAAGTCCTTCAGACTTAAAGTTGCAAAGGTTGGAAACCCCTGATCTAAAGGCCTTTCTAACTATTGTCCTGATCCAAAGCAAAGCTGGCTGGAGAATTCTGGGAGCTGAAGTCCTTCAGACTTAAAGTTGCAAAGGTTGGAGACCCCTGATCTAAAGGCCTTTCTAACTATTGTCCTGATCCAAAGCAAAGCTGGCTGGAGAATTCTGGGAGCTGAAGTCCTTCAGACTTAAAGTTGCAAAGGTTGGAGACCCCTGATCTAAAGGCCTTTCTAACTATTGTTCTGATCCAAAGCAAAGCTGGCTGGAGAATTTTGGGAGCTGAAGTCCTTCAGACTTAAAGTTGCAAAGGTTGGAGACCCCTGATCTAAAGGCCTTTCTAACTATTGTCCTGATCCAAAGCAAAGCTGGCTGGAGAATTCTGGGAGCTGAAGTCCTTCAGACTTAAAGTTGCAAAGGTTGGAGACCCCTGTTCTATACAGTACGGTATGTGTTTCAGTGGCAGACTGAGTCAAGAGTCCAAATAATCTGCATTCTGGTATAATGTGTTATGTCTTATTACCATAATAATTCCTTTTTTATTTTAGACACGCTATGGCATGTAAATTATGAATCTATGTCCTTTTAGGATGATCTATTTGGTTTGTTTTTGCTTTTTGTCTTTCATAATACATAATTTGATCATCTCATTCTCTTGGCTAAATCTCTGCTTCCACCACTGTAATGAAACTGTGAAATCAAGCAGGAATGCAGGCAAATGTATTGTTGGAAAGAGATATTGTTAGAAAGAATGTCCACTCAACATGACTGTAATAAATTGAATAGGGTTTTTTCCCCCCGAAGAGGTATATTTTGCTTCTAATGAGTACAGTTAAAGTAGACCATAATTTGTTCAAGGAAGCCAGCTGATTTTATAGGTTCAGAAATAAGACACCGTGTAAATGAGCTCATGCAGTTGAGGGCATTCAGAGAATGTTAAATGAGAATAAAAGTGACTGCAAAAGGATTTGCCAGATGTAGCAGGGAGTACCCATGGACGTAAAGGGGAAGCAAGCATGACAGAAGATGGACAATACAACAGAAAGCCTGCATTAATGTGATGTCCGAGAAGAATCTAATAATAGAAATCCAAATGAAATGCTGCAAAACAGTGACAAATATTTTAGCAGAAATTCTGTTGGATTATTGAGATTAGGAAGGATAAAGAACAATGTTAAATCTAACAGAGATTTTAAGAGCTATATTGCCATAAATCCTTACAATATGCTGAAAAGAAGTCAAGGGGTCAAGCCCTCTTTTATGATTCTTTGCATGGTACTTTGCATGGTATTTTTTTTAATCTGGGTACCAATAAAGATCTCAATCTTTCTGAATGCCATAAAATACTAGTAGTCCGTTGCAGTCCACCAGTCCTTTCTTTGTAAGCTAAAATTAGAGTTTCTGATTCAGTTTCTGGATTTGACCAACCAACTGGCATGAAACATTTATATGTTTATTTATTCTATTTTATGCAATCTTCAGAGCAAAAAAAAAATCTTTCAAAACAGTTCACAAAGATAACAGAAAACGGTGCGTACATATATAAACTGGCATATAAAATAGTGAAATTGAGTAAACACGATTCAGATTAAAAACCAGGATCCCAGAAATCCTCAATATACAATAAGTAATAATCCAAGTTTTAAAATATAAATCAGGATGACTAAAAGTGAATGTAAACAAAAAGACACCCACTAAAAACAACTATAGAGGAGATAATAGGATTGAGTATCACAAATATGGGGTCCCTTTTCCCATCTCTACTTTTTTAGCTGCTCTATTAGCATATAAGGTGTACTTGTGTAAATCGACTTTGTGGCCAATCATCTGTCTGTACAGATTTATCTAAATAGAAAAAGGTTTTAAGATTATCTGCCCTTATATCAATTAAAGCTTTAATGTTAAATTTTAATTTAGACCAGAAACATGCTGGCAGCTTTGTGTAGACAATATGAAACTGTTGTTATGTGATCTAATCCTTTTTCCCTACAGACCACTCAGCAGCTACGTTATATACTAGTTCTCAGACAACCCAAGAATGGCACAGCACAATTAAGCCAAAGTTCAATTCTTTATTTGCTTACCCCCTTATAGACAGAATCTTGCTAAAGTAAACCTATTCTACTCTAATGTAACAAATCTATTTTAGGTGATTCTAGGGAGTGACTATCATAAATCTCTTCCTCTTTCTATTATCCAACTCCGGATTGTTCTGTCTTGCTCCCCTCCTTGAAATGGGCTCCTTCCTTCTTATTAGATCAATCGAATCTGTATTTAACCTGAGCATGAATGACTCCTGAAGAATCAGTCAACTCTTGAGCTACATGCATTTTCAGTACTTAATGCTGAATCCCAAAAACATCCACAAATTGCATACCAAATCTGCCAGAGAATGAAACTTTCTCTGGCATCTCCACCAAGGTCAGTATATTTCCCTAGTCAGAAAACCTCTGGCATACTTCTCTTATCTGGATTAAACTTGGGTTTCCTTTCATCTATCCAACAATAGTCACCAATCCTTTTTTCCACAGCTGTCCAAATATGACATATACAAAAAGCAAAAATAGCCCTTAGTCATAATAATAATAATAATAAAAATCTAAAATCCATTTGAGGAAATAACTTTATAAAGAGAATTTGAGATTACAAATTAGGATTTAAAAAAACATTGAAAAAGTAGATAAGACAGAATTTAGCTATATTTTCTCCCTTATAGGATCTTTTTTTCCCCCTATGAACTGATTATTTGGAGAAGCTCAAGGATATAATTTTGAAGAAATAATAATAATTTAAAAAAAACATTTTGCTGAATTTCAAATCAGTAGCTTTCAATATGCTATGGAAAGAGTGTAACAACTGTGCTATTTCAGTTTTGCACTTAAAAAGAAACCCCAGAAAGTGTGAGGAAATATAAACCTGTCCTTGGGAATGGCAACGCTATGATCAAATGTTAAGTGTGAAATTTCAGAAGAAACTGCTCAGCACTGGGAAAGAAGAAAGCAGGAGAAAGAAGCTCAGAACAGATCTGCCTTGATGTTGTTTGGCATAAATTGTGCTAGAAAGATACTCTGGTTTTCAAGATTCTGTTACAATGAAAGCGTTTCAACATAAAGAGCATTTCCTGAAATACCTTAATACCTTATATTCCTGTTTCATGACTTTGTCTATCTTGAAGGGCTGACAAGCAATATTAGAGATCCAGTTGAGTAAATGTTTATTCCTCTGATAAGGAGCCAATGAAACGCTTGACTTAGCTTGTAAGAAAATAAACCACACCAGCCAAAGCAGATAGGAATAGTCAAGGCATTGTAAGGGGCAAAAAAATAACACTTTAGTACTCTATACTAAATACAGAAGATATTTCACATTGTCTGCAAACAGAAACTTGTCAGTGTTCTGCAGGTGTCTTTATTTACTTCAGGAATTTTTATGTAGCTGTCCAAATTGCAACGTGATTATATTATGCACTTCTCACAAGCAATATGATTACATTCTGTATTTTCACACAAATTAAAACGGATTTGGGGAAAAATGGGAGCATTTTATGGCCATGACAATCACAGATTAAGAAGACATTGCTTTTCAGAGAAATAACCCCCTATTTTAAAGTATATGAAAATCAGGGGTCCTTGATGCTGATCTTGGTTGTTTTGTTGCAAACATTTCATTACCCAAACTAGTAACATCTTCAATGCTAGTTAGATGTTACCTAGCTTGGGTAAGGGAATGTTTGCAAGAAAACAACCAAGTTCAGAGAGCATTAAGCATCCTCATTTCAACACTGTGCTACAAATAATCTACTTTATTGGTACATTAAAATCAATTGAAATTGTATCAAACCACAGCAATCTATCTACCATATGCATTTCATTATTAGCAAAGTGTCTAATCATTAACTGTAAATGTTCTTGAAACATGTTAGCTAGTTTCTGAAATGACATACTGTACCTTGATATCAGCAAGCAAGAGAAAGCTTGAGTAGCAAGATAATTCAATAACTAAACTAAAACTAGGCTCCTCTGTGATGGTTTTTTTAAAAAAATGATTGAAAATGGCACTGTCATCCTTTAATTATATTTACCTTATTTTTCTTAAAATATCAATATTTTTTCACTTGTTCTTTTTGTCATTGTTATTTATGTTCTTATCTAATTTCAAATGTCACTGTGGATGTTTTGTTCCTATTCACATAAGCTGCTGAGAACCTCTTTGATTGCAGAAGGATAGCAATGGGTCTAATCATAAATAAATTAAAGTTTATTTCAGTTTAACGTGATGGGAATTATATTCTGATAACCCGCTGAGGCATCACCTACTGAATAGAAGCATGGACAGATGTTTCTATGTTTTGTGTCCAGCTCTCAGCATCACATCTCATTGACCAGATTATTGGGTTGCAGTTCAATAATATCTGAAGAGGATTGGGCTCCCACCTCTAATTCACATCAAGTGCAATATTGCAAGCTAACATGATTTCCCAAAGAAATATACTTGATTACTGTTTCACCAAACCGAAGAAATTTCACACACTGTTTCAACAAAAGCCAATATTAGCAGAGTCCCTGACACCCTTCATCTCACATTCATTCCTGATCAAAGGATTTCACTGGCTACTGATTCAGTCTGCTAAGTTTGACAAGTCAGCCACTGGCTCATTATGTCTGGATCTCTCAGGTTGGACCTACTTTTCAGTTTGGGAATTAATAATCCATTTGCTTGCATATGCAGATTAACAAAGTATTTCTGAAATACATAGTAATATATTTGCTCCGTTACTAACTCTTGTTCCATGTGGACAAAACTGTTCCTGTTAAAAATCATTAGCATCTTTCTGATTATGTCATCATTAATTACATATGTTGAGATAGTTTGGTGTAGTAGTTAAATCATTAGGCTAGTAGAAACTGGGAGACAGTGAGTTCTAGTCTCTTCTTAGGCACAAATATAGTTATACAATACAATACAATACAATACAATACAATACAATACAATACAATACAATACAATACAATACAATACAATACAATAATACCAGAGTTGGAAGGGACCTTGGAGGTGTTCTAGTCCAACCTCCTGCCCAGGCAGGAAACCCTATACCATTTTAGACAAATGGTTATCCAACATCTTTTTAAAGACTTTCAGTGTTGGGGCATTCACAACTTCTGGAGGCAAGATGTTCCACTGATTAATTGTTCTAACTGTCAGGAAATTTCTCCTCAGTTCTAAGTTGCTTCTCTCCTTGATCAGTTTCCACCCATTGCTTCTTGTTCTGCCCTCAGGTGCTTTGGAGAATAGTTTGACTCCCTCTTCTTTGTGGCAACACCTGAGATAATGGAGCACTGCTATCATGTCTCCCCTAGTCCTTCTTTTCATTAAACTAGACATTAGTTAGGTGACCTTGAGTATTCACTCTCTCAGGAAGGAGGCAAATGGCAAAACTAATTCTGAAATCTTGCCAAGAAACTGCAAAGACTAATCCAGGTAGTTGCCTGGAGTCAACCTGACCTGAAGACGCAATTTTCATCATCATCCTAAACATCTGGATAACTGTGCAACCAACTATAATAACAACATATGTATCTTCTGTAGGAAAACAGGGGGAAACAAAATTCCCAAGGCAATATTTTATGAGCACACCTGAGCAACTTGCAGCTCATTAAGCTAAAGGTGAATTGCCCATCCACTGGCATCCACAAGGGGATACAGGATCAAGAGTAGCAAACTGACAAAAAGCAGCAGCATGCCACTCCAATACAAGCACTAGCCTTTTGCATGTGCATCATGATGATGCCCACATGCTCAAAAGCGGGGCAGAGATTGCAATATGACTATACAATGCTGCTCTGGACATTTTGAAAAAGCTGAAAGTTTCTGCAGACATTTTTGCAACCATCTTATGTAATTTCTTCAGTGCAAAGTTCAGGACCTATCACAAAAAGAGAAGTCTACCAAGGCTGTGTGGGGTCACCATATAAACATGTCAAATCATGCTTTTGAGGCACTGTGGGTTAATATCCAAAGATCATAATAATAATTTAGTTACTTCCAATTTTGACTATTGCAACGCACTCTACAATGGCCCTTTGAATGCCCTTGAAAGGCATCGGGAACCTCACTTGGTTCAAAATGCAATGACCTGTATGCTTTTGTGGAGATCTAGGTGTGCACGTGTGCTACCTCCCCTGCGGGAACTACATTGGTTACCAATTTGCTTCCAGGTGTAATTTAAGGTTCTGATTGTCACCTTTAAAGCCCTTAATGGCTTGGAACCTGATTATCTGAGACACTGTCTCTTGCAGGTCACATCCACCCGATCCACTATAGCGGGGAGGCAAGAAATGTTGCTGGTCCAATTCCTAAGAAGGAACATCTGGCAGGACCCAGAAGAAGGACTTTCTTCATGGTGGCTCCCTTCCTTTAGAATATCATCCCTTTATAAATTAAAGTCCGCTTGGAGAAGGGCGGGGTATAGATTTAATAAAATAAATAAATAAATAAAATAAAGTAGCTCTCATTTTAACATGCTTTCATATGGTCCTGAAAACTTGGTTTTGCCAGTGGCTTGGGCAACCCAGAGTGGGATAAAGCCCCTCAAATGATTTGGGTGTGTATTGTCACACACAGTATGGGTGGGGGAGGTTATTGGGTTTCTCCCCCCCCCCCCCCATATTGTGATTCTACTGCTTTTAAGCTCCCTAGAATTGCTGTGAGTGAGTAGGTGGCCATATAAATTTCCCAAGTAAATAAAGAAATAAACTTGTACTCCGAGATTATTTTGTTCTGTTAATGGCTTAGTACTCTGTGTACGATCACAATTTTATTTAAAAAAAAAACAATGTTCTACATATTTTTGCCTGCAATATACTTAAATGCCTGTTATTTACACTTTCCTATGCAATAATCCTTAACATATGCTTGGTCTTTGCAATTTTCCGTAATATGCTCCTTAATTTAAAGATAACCATCACTATCACTTCACTAACTTTTCTAGCAAAGAGTCAGAGATGCAGCTGATTCCATTTGCCACTAACAACTATACACTTCAGTAAACCACACTGTTTTGTGTAAGAAACAAATCTGTGGAGTTTTTTTTCTTTTTCTTGCAAGTCACTCATAGCACTAAATAGTAAGGGGTGATTGCCCTGCTGGACATCAGTTCCAGAACTAAAATGCCATTTTTATTATAGCTATGAAAAGCTTAGTTATCCATGTGAGTGTACACACAGATATATGAGAATGATTTATTTACTGTCTAAACAATAATTGGGAAATATAGTAGCAATTTCATTTTAAAGAGCTTTGTCAAAGAATATTAGTTTGTAGTGTTTCTACAGCTGCAGATTCTTCCTGTTGTATATTTTGGGGCTTTGTTAGGCTAAAGGAAGAGAGGGGGAGGGAATGAGAATAGAATAATATTTAACCAGAAAGCATTCATTTTCAGACATCTGTTTTTAAAAGTATCTATCACGTTATGCAGAGAAATAAAATGAGCATGCAGGAATGCTAAAACTGGGATTGAAAGAACCAATCAAAATGTTGTTAAGGGTAGGGGATTGGTTTTATTTTATGACTACAGACTTGGGCAAAGAGTGAAGTGGAAATACAACATACATGAAAAAGTAGAAAATAATGAAAAGTGAGAAACTAAGTACTTGAAAAAAGCTCACTTGAATACTGCTTGATTAGCATATGAATCAGCACTACCCCGGATAAATAATTGAAAATTACATATACAAATATTGAGTATTATTTTATATACAATAAGATAGTATTATTTTTGTCTGAAATTAAATTTTGCATATAAGGTGTGTCCACTTAGCTAACCTATCTGTTCAATCTCTAATATACAAATTCAAATCTAGTTTATACATAAACATTCTTATACATACAAGTTCCAGTACATAAAGGCCAAGAGTCAATAGGGGTTTTTTAATGCAAATAATGGCAGCTTCAAGTCACAAGGGAGGGAAAATAGAATTGTAAAAACAATAAAGATAGCATACACATTAATACATTAAAAATAAATATATATTTTTAAAAAATAGATCATAAACATCTTCAGTGAAAAATAAAAAGTACACTATGTGACTCAGAATGCTGTTTAAGTCTAATTCCCAAAATTCATTAACATTATTGGCCATGTTGATTACAGTGGAAGGCCACATATTATTTACTCCTGACATTATTTGTGTTTGGACAAAAGTGAGATAATTATTTAGAATAAATCCAACATAATTCAGTTAAGCAAACAGTGTACTCAACTTTAAATGTATTTCATCAATTCTTCTGTGGAAATACACTGCAAAGTGACTTGTATTCAAGTTTAATTATTTAATTTTTATTTTCCCTCTATTTAGATTTTTTTTTAGTAATCATAGTACAAGTCAAGAACTGAAAAACCCAAATGAAATGCACAATCTGAAAAATGATTGTTTTCACATTCAAATAGTGGACATTTAATTAAACCAGCCTACATCAACCTGCAAAGCAAATGAAAGACTTTGAAATCCTTAGATTTTAATAATACTGTATAAATTTTGTCTCTAAAGGATAGAAGCAGTACTCACAGGGATACTTTTTGTTATAAGACCACATTCTGTGGTATCAGATATTGACCATGAGTAGCTTGGTGAATACAGTAATCCCTCGTTTTCCGCGGCTTCGTTTTCCGCGGATTCAGTGCTTCGCGGATTTGTAAAAATACAAAAAAAAATGCATTGGTAGGAGGCAAGCGCCGCCTAGTGGTTGCTTTAAACATGTCCACTAATTCACGTTTCCTAGCGAATCCTACTTCGCGGTTTTCACTTTTCGCGGAAGGTTGCGGTCCCCATTAACCGCAGAAAACGAGGGATTACTATATAAGAATATCACTCAAACAACCAGCTTTTTTATACAATAACTAGCTGTACCCGGCCACGCGTTGCTGTGGCCCAGTATGGTTAAATGGCCAACCAACCTGTGCACACACAACCACCGTATAACCTCCAACCTACCTACTGTATTTCTCCCTCTCCCTCTCTCTCCCTCTCCCTACCTACCTACCTACCTACATAGAGAGAGAGGAGAGAGAGGCCG
The DNA here is from genome assembly GCA_039707465.1 of Rhabdophis nuchalis. Taxonomy (NCBI): domain Eukaryota; kingdom Metazoa; phylum Chordata; class Lepidosauria; order Squamata; family Natricidae; genus Rhabdophis; species Rhabdophis nuchalis. Next base: position 37,731,272 of record CM077651.1, on the reverse strand, counting down.
CTGACTCGGCAGCGGCCTTGGCGAGGGGGAGTTGTTTATTTATTTATTTATTTAAATTTATATCCCGCCCTTCTCCACAGAGGACCCAGGGCGGCGCACAGGAAATTTAAAAACATACAAAATACAATAAATATAATTTAAAAACTATTAAATAAACCTATCATGCGCTAAAGTTGGCAGTGTGGGCAGCGGCAGCGGCAGAGAGAGGCTGCTGAGGAGGCGACCGTAGAGGATATGATGCAGACTGCTCCATCACTCGTGCAAGTGACGGGAGCTGAAAAGCAGCCAGGTGGGAGGGGCCACAAAGGGGAGGGGGCGAGTGAGCGAGTGAGGGAAACACACAGAAGAGCTGCAGTTTTACATTTGTGTGGTGTGTACCTGGCACCGTATCATTGGTGTTGCACTTGTAAGGAATGTTGTGTGAAAATTTGTTGCCGATTGGTGCAGTAGTTTCGGAAATTAGCGGTTTTGAACAAACTCATAGTTAACTTTTTATTTATATAGATTTCATTGAAAGTCCTTAAAATTAAGACATTGTTATTCCTTTACAAGTGAAAATAAGAAAAATGTTCAAAGCAATACTTTATAAAACAAAAATGGGAAGACATTCCATAATGAGAACTTGTTCTTTTTTTCATTTAGAAGTTGGATCAATCATCCTCGCCAGCATTCTCATTCCTTCTTTCTGCCAAGCTTCATATCACACTGAAATAGCAAATTATCTACTCTATTCTCTGAGACTTTTCATTGCTCATCACTGGGATGGGCACAAATATCTTATATACATCACACATTGAAATACACCAAGAATGGCATTGCTCTGTCAGATGGACCATTAATCCATAGAGTAATACTGACATTCTGCTTTTCTTCTGCATTAGAAGGAAAACCATCCACATCTATTCGAGAATTAAGATGCAGGTCATAATTAATCAACTAACACAGAAGTATAAAATGTGCAACTTGTAAGCTATATGTTGAATGGAAATTTAGTTCCAAGGCTCCCCCCCAGAATTTTAACCTACTTATTGTTTTGGAAATAAATAAGTGAAATATTTATTCATATATAATAATTGATCTAAACCTTGGGCTTCTGGTCAAATATATTTTATATTATATATTGCACTTATATAACAATATATAAAACATAAAGTGGAGCAAATAAAGAAACTATGCAATATAGTGCAACTAAAGCTACAAGCAAAACTATAAGACATAATAAAACATAGATACCAGGCCTAGCTAATATCTCCTTACCTCAGTCCCTGATGGAAAACCTTCAAATATAAGGCTTCAAATAACCCATTGTCTCATTTAACCCCTCTAGGTCTCCTTTTTCTCCAATTTTTTTAATGTGTGAAGGTTTGCAAAATGGGTATTATAAGCCTCTGTAAATCTTAATACACTCACTTTCCATTTACAAGCTTGCCAAACACTAAAAATATGCAACAAAAGCTTTACCTGCCCTGGTGGTCTCCTATTCTATCTGCTCTTCAGAAAAAGGGAAGAGAAACCCATAGAAAATAGGAAGTCTTTTGGCTTTATCCATAGTAAGTCCTATAATATAGAAAAAGGGGTCTCATTGTTTTAAGAAGAAATAAAAAGGTTTCGCTCTGTGTTGAGGAAGGAATTTTGCTTCAGAAAAGCCCTCCCCACCTTTTTCTACCATTATTAGCCTACCTGACTCCGTTGTTACTTCTGCCAACCAGTGGTGGGATTCAGCCAGTTTGCACCTATTCAGGAGAACTGGTTGTTAACTTTCTAAGCAGTTCGGAGAACCGGTCGTTGGAAGAAATCTCCTTTTGTTTTTTCCCCATTTTACAGGGCTAATCCTGTAAGGAAGGCAGGAAGGAAACATTCTGGTGTTGTTTCTAGCCTCATCTTTATTGCCCTGCTTACAGAAACTGCCTCTCCAGTTAACCTTTATCACATTGTAACAGCTAAAGCGAAGCGCCAGTCAACCTGAGTGACGTTGTATTGGCTATATGCTGGTCATTAGGGCAGAGAACCAGTGGTTAAATTATTTGAATCCCACCACTGTCTCTAATCCCCAAAGCTTTAACCTTAAACTGTCTTCAGTGGACCTCACACCATTCCTAAGAGTTCTTTAAGGGGGTGTGCATAAGTGCACCAGCGTGCTACCATCTCTATCCTACTGTCCCCATTTATTTGTACTCATTTTATGTGCTCATGTCCAGATTTATACTTATATCTGTTATCTCGTACATGTTTGACAAACTAAATAAATAAAATAAAATAAATAAATTATTCCAAAAATCTCCAAATGTAGAAGTATTGTTGCCTACTGTAGCCTACAACTGAACTCTCATTTCCTCAGAATCCATTTCTTTGTTTTAATGACGTAAGAGCATCAAAATGTTGAACAATTCAACAATGGTAGAGATTACCAATAGCTTCTAGCTTCTGCAATTTAAAAATAATATCTCCTGATTCTTCTGGGACAGGGGTCTGCAAAGTTGGCTCTTTTAAGACTGGTGGACTTCAACTCCCAGAATTCCCCAGCCAGCTATGCTGGCTGGGGAACTCTGGGAGTTGAAGTCCACCAGCCTTAAAAGAGCCGACTTTGCAGATCCCTGTTCTGGGAGAAAGCTTTATAGAAACCTAAGACTTTTCTTTTTCTATCTCATCCATCATATGATTTTCTGCCATATTTGATTACCAAAAGGGAAACGTCTAAAAAATGAAGGACTGGTAAAAAAAAATGAATGGAAAATAACAGGACAACATTTCTTCACTGTGCTTCAAGCAATTTAAAGCTACAATAATGGAAGCTCAGCTGGAATGTATTGTACAGTGAAGAAAAGGGTCAACCAAGTCCAGGATAACAGCCTTTTCTAATAGTGTCCACAAAGCTATGAAAGTTAGAAAGTCAAAATGGAAAACCTCTTCTAATCAGAAGAACAAAAATCAGCACAAAAGATGTTAGGTGATAACAAGTAGTTTTTGCCTGTCTGATCCAGTCCAGCAGGGGAGACGCTGCATGTTAGTGCCAGAGGAGTGGAAGATAGGTAATGTGATGCCAATGTTCAAAGACTCCCAGGACAATTCGAGAAAACAGTAATTCAGTCACCATAATATCTGTTCTAGGCAAATGAATACAAACCATAATCAAAGAAGAACAAAGAAGTCTTAGAAGAACAAGCCTTGCTGAAAAACGTCAGTGAAAACTCCACAAATGTAAATTTTTCACCAGAGTATTTTTAAGAGTATCCATGGCAATGTAGAGGAGATAACATTGTCTAGCGGCTAAGGCACCAGGTTACGCACCAGGAGATGATGAATTTTAGTCTTGCTTTAGGCATGAAACCTGGCTGGATAATTTTGGGTTGATGTGATGAAATTTAGTCTGGAATTTCAGGAGGGAGAGTGTGCGTTCTAGAGGAGAAATTTGTATGAGAGAAGGAGGGTAAAGATACAGTAGCTCCATAATAGTTCTCAGACTATAAGCTTGTTATAGATAGTAGAGCACTTTGGTTTGGCAAGATTCTGTCTATAGATAGGGGAAAATAAAGAAATCTGTTTGGAAGAATCACCATGTGTCTTTCTTGGTTTTGACAGCCAATTATTCTCTCTCAGTCCAACTCATCCCATAGGGTTGTCTTTGTGGTGAAAATAGGAAGAGAAAAGAATAAGGTATTGACCATGAGTTATTTATCAAAATAATAAGGGTGGGATTTTAAAAAAGTCTTTAAAAGTCTTGGAAAAAATATCTTTAAAGACTCTTGATTAAAATTATGGAACATTGAGTAATCGGATGTCATTTTATGAACTGTTTGATTGTTTAAAAAGAGAGAGAAAGCAAAGAATAGGAATAAATGGACAAGTTTCTCATGGAGAAAGTAAAAAATGGAGTCAATGGTCCATGTAAACAATCTTAACTTTAGAGAAAGCTGTGAGATGAATGCTACTATATTATTTTGAATGTTGAATCTAAAAGTGATTGTGAAGATCTACTGCATAGAAAACACTCTATGCTGGATGAATGGTCAACCACATTACAAATATGATTCAATTTAGGATAAAGAGATATATGTGAGAATAAAAATCCTAACTTTCTTTTGTGAGTTTACTGATGGTATGAGATAACTTTAGTTAAACAGGAAAAAGATAATGGGTGATAGTGAGTAGTCCAATTTTTGTAAAAAGTAAACTCAGTGTGTAGTAGTTGTGAAAAAGCCAACATTCATGCAGGGACCATTAGAAAAATGACTGTCAATGTTGCAATTTTTTTTAAAGAAAATGTGTGTCAGGCCTGCAGTCATCTTCCTTTCTGGGTCTTTGGCCTGCCACCCGTTCTATTATTTCACTATGCTTTTTCATTAGTGGGGAATTGGGAGGGGGAATAGTAAGGAGCAGAATGTAAAGTTGTCAAAATAAAATTCCTTTCTAGAATCCAAGGTCCACAGAGATAGTGGTGACACATAAAGATCAGTAGAAATATTGAGTTATCAGAAATTGTGCAGCCCTCACCTCTATAGTCTAGATGAGTGATGACGAAGTGCAGGGGGGGTCATGCACGGGCGTGCCACACCCATAATGCAATGTGTGACACACACACACACTCAGTGTGCATGCCCATGATAGGTACTCCCCCCATTTTTTGCATGTTTTTGTTTTGTCCTCCCAAGCTCCAGGGGCTTTAGAGGAGCCTGGGGAAGGTGAAAACCAAAGGCCCTCGGAAGGCTTCGGGAGGCTTCCCGGAAGGTTCCAGAGGGCTTAAACTGGCCCTACAAACAAACTGGAAGTCCGTAACTGAACTTCCGGTTTGCCCAAGGGCCAGTTTTTGTGTTCCGGAGGCTTCAGAGAAGCCTCCGGAGGGCCTCGGGGTGCGGGGGGCGTAGAAGGCTGTTTTTGCCCTTCCCAGGCACCAATAAAGCCTCTGAAGCTTGGGGGCTGTGAAAAATAGCCTCAAAAAAAGGCTAAAGTCAGCTGGCCAGCTGACAGGGTAACGCCTTGCGTGCCCTGATAAATGGCTCTGCGTGCCACCCGTGGCACGTGTGCCATAGGTTCACCATCCTGGGTCAAGATGAATGTCAGCAGAGCCTGGGTACTCTTCAAGTTTCTTCCTGCCCTAGTATCATGTCTTATCTTGCTTTCATGTTTCCTTTCTAAAAAAAAATGTAACCAAAAATATTACTGATTCCTGATAGGATCCCAGAAGTGACATTGTTAAGAACATAAAAGTTATAATGTAAATAATATTTTTATGTAAATAGTTGACAGACATGACTGATAGATGGATTAAATGTGGAGGTGGGCAGTCTGATAGTTCACCAGATATTTGAACTCTAACTTCACATCTTTCATTGTTATCCTTACTCAAACTGACAATGGCTAATGAAGGTTGATCTCTAAACCATCTGAGTTGCACAAGATTAGCTATATCTCAATTAAAGCATTTCTGTAATATAATGGTGTCCGCAATTGCTTGGATAGAAAAATAATAAATGTAGACATAGAGAATAGTTAGGGGAACAGAATAGGAAATCTGCTCACATATGTCCAGCTAAACAATCATAGTCTATCACAGATTCATCTTCCAAAAATGAGATGTATCTTTAATTCAATACCCATCCTTACTCCCAAAAAGACCCCACATGGGTTACTTTCTATTAGTTATAATGAACAATTGAGGGAACTAGGTATGTCTAGTCCAGGGGTCCTCAAATCTTTTAAACAGGGGGCCAATTCACAGTCCCTCAGACTGTTGGGGGGGGGGCTGGACCCGCTAGGTGGGCATGGCTAGGTGGTCATATGACCAGGTGGGCATGACCAATTTAGCAGTCCAAACAATACACACAAACTTTAATTTGTTTTGCTCCTGGGGGTGAAAAGCAACTTAGTGAAGGGATGTGACTGCCCTGGGATGTGTATGAAAGATTTATCTGCCTGTGTGTGGGTGTGGGTGTATGTGTGTGTTTGTGTCCCTCCCTTCCTGCCTCTTTGGAGGCCAGGGAGAAAAAATGGGCCCATTTTTGGTGACCCTGGCCTCCAGAATGCAGCCGTGCGGGTGATTATGGGAGCCTCTCGATGCTCCCATATAACACCAATCCTGCGCGAGCTGCACTGGCTTCCTGTGGCCTTTCGGGTGCGCTTCAAGGTTTTGACGACCATCTTTAAAGTGCTCCATGGCTCGGGGCCTAGTTATATGCGAGACCATCTCCTGCCCCATACATCCCTTCGACTGATCCGCTCCCACAGGGAGGGCCTTCTCAGGGTGCCGTCGGCCGGGCAATGCCGACTGGTGACACCCAGGGGAAGAGCCTTCTCTGTGGCGGGCCCTGCCCTTTGGAACGACCTACTCCCTGAACTGCATACCATCTCGGACCTCCGCCGCTTCCGCCAGTGTCTAAAGACACATCTTTTCCAGCAAGCCGGCCTAGCTTAACCTCCCGTCGGGGCTATTTTAGATTTTAATTTGGTTTTAGCATAGGATTGTAATTTAATATGTTTTTAAATTTTGTATTTATCATTTTGTATGTTTTTAAATTCCTGTGCGCCGCCCTGGGTCCTTCGTGGAGAAGGGCGGGATATAAATATGATTAATTAAAAAAAATAATGGAAGGTGAGTGTGGGTCAGCAAGAAGGGCAATATGCACGGGGCAGCTTCATGGTCCCCCATGGGTCGGATTAATGGCTTTGGTGGACTGAATCTGACCCCTGGGCCATAGTTTGAGGATCCCTGGTCTAGTCTAATGAGGATTAGGGATGACTTGATAGCATCCTCCAATATTTCAGGGCTTTCACAGGGAATAGTCAACCTATTCTCCAAAGCACCTGAGAGCAGGACAAGAAGTAACAGGTGAAAAATTATCAAAGAGAATAGAAGTAAGGAGAAATTTCCTGACAATGAAAACAATTAATCAATTTACTGGCTTGCCTCCAGAACTTTGGGTCTCTATCACTGGTGGTTCTTAAGAAGAGATTAGAGAGCCATTTGTCCAAGATGATATAGGATTTCCTGCTTCAGCAAAGGTTGGACTAGAAGACCTCCAAGGTTTCTTCAACCCTACTATTCTATGTTCTAAAGCAGTGGTGTCCAAACTTTTTTCAAAGTGGGCCAGATTAGATGAAGTGAACATGGTGGAGGGCCGAACATTTTTCCGAACATTCTTTGAACCATTACAATTAAATGCAAATAAATTATTTTATGCCAAGTTAATTGCAAATGACATACTTTGCATTTCATAACATTAAGATCAACTGACAGTTGAGTTTTCACAATGTATTGAAAATAATTTTTTAAAAAACGTACCTACCTCTTTCTCTCTTTCTTCCTCTCTCTCTCTCCATTTCTCTCGCTCTTTCTCTCTTTCTTTCTCTCTCTTTTTCTCTTTTTTTCTGTCTCTCTTTCTTTCTCTCTCTCTCTCTTTCTCTCTCTCTTTTTCTCTTTCTTTCTGTCTCCCTTTCTCTCTCACTCTCTCTCTTTCTCTCTCTTTCTTCCTCTCTCTCTCTTTTTCTCTTTCTTTCTGTCTCTCTCTCTCTCACTCTTTCTCTCTCTTTCTTCCTCTCTCTCTCTCCATTTCTCTCTCTTTCTCTTTCTCTCTCTCTCTCTCTTTCTCTCTGTCTCTCTTTCTCTCTCTCTCTCTTTCGCTCTTTCTTTCTTTCCCTTTTTCTCTCTCTCTCTTTCTTTCTCTCTCTCTTTTTCTCTTTCTTTCTGTCTCTCTTTCTGTCTCTTTCTTTCTTTCTCTCTCTCTTTCTTTCTCTTTCTTTCTCTTTCTCTTTCTTTCTGTCTTTCTTTCTCTCTCTCTCTTTTGCTCTTTCTTTCTTTCCCTTTTTCTCTCTCTTTTTCTCTTTCTTTCTGTCTTTCTGTCTCTTTCTCTCTCACACTCTTTCTTTCTCTTTCTTTCTCTTTCTTTCTCTCTTTCTTTTTCTCTTTCTCTCTATCACTCTGTGTGTGTGTGTGTGTGTGTGTGTCTGTCTCTCACTCACTTAATCAGTCTCTATCTATCTGTCTCTCCCTCCCTCTCTCTGTCTCTCCCTGTCTCTGTGTGTGTCACTCTCTCTGATTCTCTCCCTCCCTCTCTCTGTATGTCTGTCTCTCCCTCTTTCCCCGTCTGTCTCCGATTCAATCCGATTCCGATTCATTCTCTATCTGTGTCTCTCTCCGTCTCTCTCCCTCCCTCTCTTTCTCTCTGTCTCTGTCTGTCTCTGTCTTTCCCTCCCTCCCCTTCTGTCTCTCTCTGTGTCTGTCAGTCACTCCCTCGCCACTCGCAGCGGGCGAGGGAGCAGGCGGGGTGAGCACCCAAGGCTACTGTCATCTTAAGCACCACCGAGGCTGTCACCCGGCAGGGGCGTCAGGCAGGAAAGCCGGTCGCGTCTCCATCGCGGCTCCCTCCAGCAGCACCACGGCTTACGTTCTGAGGCCGCGCGTCCGTCTTCCCTGCCTGACGCCCCTGCCGGGCGACCTTGTGCGGCGGGAACTGCACATTCTGGGGCTGCGTGGCTGGAAGGGAGGTGAACGCGCCAAGCAGACGTTCTGGGGCCACACGTTCACCTCCCTCCCAGCTTCGCAGCCCCAGAACGTGCAGCGATGGAGGCGCGACCGGCTTCCCTGCCTGACGCCCCTGCCGGGCAACAGCCTCGGTGGTGCTTAAGATGACGGTAGCCTTGGGTGCTCACCCCGCCTGCTCCCTCGCCCACGGGAGGAGGCGTCCATAACCTCCGTCCACCTCCCTCCCAGCCACACAGCCCCAGAGACAGAGGGAGGAAGGGAGGGCCACATTTATACAGAGCAGGGAGGGCTGTTGGAGGGCCGTATTAAACCGACCCCCGGGCTGCAAATGGCCCCCGGCCGGACTTTGGACATGCCTGTTATAAAGCATAGATAGTAAATCAATAATCATGCACAACTTCACACACAGTGAAATATGTGTCCATCTCTAATAATATATATGATGGACTGACAAAATATACTTTGGCTTTGTTGCAGAGCAATAGAATCGGCCTGCTCTTTGATATGTGAACACGATGGCGCTGATTTAAAATTCACATAAAGGACAAGCAGCTTTAATGATCACTGAATTAAACCAGTGCTTTATCTTTCCAGGTTCTTTTCAGAAGCTGAATAAATAGCAGAGAAGTACAACTGCTGTGCTTATGTTATGAAACAAATCTTTTAAGTATGGACAGCCTTAATGAAAGGTTACTTGGAACTATTCTGAACTTCTTAGAAAGTGACCCTCCACTGGGCAACTCAATATGGACAAAAAAAAACACCCAAGACATTTAATTTTGAAAAATGTATTATTATAGATAACAATATAACTTAATATAGAAAAGATAAAAAAAGAGAAAGTACTGGAATAGTTAGGAACACTTCTGGGTCAAAGTATAATATATAATTCATCAAGAAAGCTAAGAGAAAGAGAAATCTGTTAAAGATGTAGGTTTGACAGATAGCTCATTTTTACTCCTCCCTTCCCAATTACAAACCAGCAGGTTGATTTGTGAAAACTGGATACAACATGGAAAATTGTTCCTTTTGGTGAATCTTAAGCTTGTGTGTAGTTTAAAGATAATAAGAGACGATTTGGTGATCATAGTCAGTGCCTGGAGAAATGTTAGGTGACTCGATGACTCTAAGCTTCGTAAATACTGTGACAGTCACATTCGTTTCCATGACATGTGGAACATAATTTTATCCTGACAGTGTTATTACCAGTTTTCAAATAAAAATGGACAGGAATAGCAACATTGTTGTTTTTAACACTGTACTGCATTTACTGGAATTTAGTTGTTAGGGCATCAAGTAGAAACCGGGAAACTATGAGTTCTAGTCAAGCTTTAGGCACAAAACCAGCTGCATGACCTTGGACAATTTTCTGAGCCCCAAGAAAGAGGTGATGGCAAGCCATCTCTAAAATATCTTGCCAAAAAAAACCCCTGTAAGAGTACAATATTAGCAGAATACCTTAAAAGACAGAAAGATCAACTCTGGTGGGATATGGACCTGGTTTATAGAATTAGCTCAACTTATACCAGGATAAATAATGTACCAAGAGAAGTCCATGTTAAATTTCTTAGGAAATCCACAAGGGATGAGATATTGAGGGCTCAACGGGATGGAACTTTAAAATACCAGGATAAAGAAGTAATCATTTTGAAATAGATACCGAAAAAAATTAGAGAAATAAGGAGGAAGTATTCCTTCCTATCTAAGAAATTATATAAAAAGGGAATATGGTTCAAGTGATTATTGCCAGAGGGAATGCTGATCTTCTGGGAGGGAGGCAAAGTAAGAATCAAAACATTAAGTGAGGCTGAGGCTTTTATTAAAAAACATTCTCCCCAGCTAGAGGTGAAGACGGGGGAATGGAGGGAGTGACGGCCCCGCCCGGGAACAGGGAAGAGGAGTCAATTGCAAAAAGACTTAGATCGCAAAAATAATTTTATTTGAAATACTACTGTAATTGTTGATACAAGATAAAATGGCAAAAAAAGAAAGAAAGATGATTGAATATATAGGCTATACAATGTAATCTTTTTATATGTTTATCCTTTACTTTTAACATTGTTAATTTATGAAGTTTTGGGAGGGTCAACACCAACAGCAGGGAAGGTACCAAAATGTTACCTTTACTCCATACCTTTTCCCCTGTAAAAATTTTGAAAACCAATAAAATACTTTTTAAAAAAAAACAACTGTAAGGACTTGTCCAAGTAGACTGTGAGAATTGAATATGATTGAAGAAAAGAAAAGAGAATCCTTGTACAATTGGACAACTGGACGACTGGATTCACATTCTGTGCCACTCAATAAGCAACCAGGTGCTCTTAGAAAGTTTACAAAATTGGGTGGAAGGGTAGTGACAATTTGCCATTGTTGTTTTTTAGCAACTGATATTCAAGACAAACTACATACAAACTAGCCTTTTGATTGATGGCCCTCCTTAGTTTTGTCCAATTTTCTCTTAAAACCAACTAAGTCAATAGCTGTCACCATCTTGAGGGTTATAAAATTCATAATTTAGCTATTAATCTGGATGTTTTAGTATTTTTAATGATAATTTATTTTCTGAATTGAATAAATACATGACCATATACAGAAATATTTCCTTTAATCTGTCTTAATCTTCCCCACTTTGTTTGAATATATGAGTTCATTTTTTTTCCTGTGATGAGTGATTTCCAAGATTCCATGAATATGATATAGATTCCTCTATAGCCAAAGGGAAATATTAGAGTCTGATTCTTGAAACGGCCCAGTTGCCTTAGCAACACTAAAGCAATCTCAAAGCAAAATATGATTCTATAAGTCATCCCTCCCCAAATTTAGTCTTGTATAATTTCAACTTTTAATAAATATATTCATTACCTTTTTATCTAATACTCCTCAACAGAAAGATGCACAGGAAATTCAATTTACTTTGTACAACACCTGCGTGATATGTTTAACAAGGGGAACAATACATTATCAGTGAGATTAATAGCTGAATTGAATTAACACACTATAATACTACCAGTATTATACTTTAATATTACAAGGATTATAATCTAATATGGATAGACTATAAGGAAATACTCTAGGCCACGGGTGTCAAACTCACTGTGTCACATTGCCACCATGTGATGTTTTGTGATATTTTTCCCATTTGCGGAGCTGGATGGGCGCAACCTGCGCATGACACATCTGGCCTGTGGGCTACCAGTTTGACACCCCTGCTCTAGCGAGATAATCCACAACAGTCCTTTTCTTTAGTACCGTAATTGCCAGTTATGCCCATTAAAATTCATCTAAGAATTGAAGAGTTATAGTTTCTGTTTGTAGCAATTTCAGTTCAATGTAAAATTAAGAAAAGGTGGTTTTGTAACTCCTAAAGATTCTGAAATTATTTATTTACTTATTTTATTAATGAAATTTATAGAGCCACCCATTTCCAAAGATTAATGCTGGGTGGCATTATGATATTCAGTAAAAAAAGAATGTGCAGATAAAAACAGACATTAAAAATAGAAAAATCAGCACTAAAATGGTGATGATTAAAACTGGAAATGTATGTAAACCCAAAGCAGAGAAAGAATGAGTCCATCCATCTCAATAGCCACCTAAACAAAGCTCCACTTCCTTGGGATCTCCAGGTCTGAGGGCACAACCAGCTTTTAGGTCACTTCTGGAACATCAAAGGGCATGGAGTTAACCTAATGAGAAAGGGGAGGACTCTGCATGTCCCATAGCAGAGAAGGCCTCCCACTTTAGATCTGCCAAATGTAGGTCTCTGCTGGATCTAATGGGCTGGGCTGATATTTTCTTTATCATCCCAGCCCATTAGATACTTTATTTACTATGGTCCCTCAGATAACCATGAATGACATTAAAACCAACATCTTAAATTGGACCTGGAAACAAACTGGCAGCCAATGCAACTTGCATGCTGCATTCTGTACAAGCCGAAGCTTCTGAATATTCTTAAAGAACAGTCCCAGAAATAGAGCATTAAAATAGTTCAATCTGGAGATGGACCAGGACATGAGCAGAGACTTCTATCCAGGAGCAGGCGCAACTGACACACAACCTGAAACTGTACAAAGGCCTTGCTAGCCATAACTCCCACCTCCTCATTGAGCTGGACTTGTGCGTATAGGAGGGACCTCTGTCCTGGAGGACGATTCAGGGGGGGCAGGGGGGGCCACGGCCCCGCCCGCTGGGGGCCAGGAAGGAGAAAAAGAAGATACAATTGCCAAGAGACTTAGATCGAAAAAATAACTTTGCTTTTTTATTAACATTGTATAACCTTTATATCTGGATGTTTGCACACAACTGCCAGCATAGAATTGAGAATTTAGGAAACGTACTTATTTTCACCTTGTAGTATTTTTGAAAAATGTTTTTTTTTAATGTTTTATTATGAAGCCCTGGAAGGGCCAATGATCCCGACGTGAAAGTTCTCAAAATGTTTCTGTATCCCTTACCTTTCCCTTTTGGAAAATTGTAAAAACCAATAAAACTTTTTCAATATATAAAATAGTTCAATCTGGAGATGGACCAGGACATGAGCAGAGACTTCTATCCAGGAGCAGGCGCAACTGACACACAACCTGAAGCTGTACAAAGGCCTTGCTAGCCATAACTCCCACCTCCTCATTGAGCTGGACTTGTGCGTATAGGAGGGACCTCAGACATTGTAGTAGTTCTGTCCTGAACAGTACCATTTGTACTACAAATGGCATAGTTCTAAAACAGTAGGCCCCAAAACTCTTGCCAGGGTTCAGGTGAAATCTGTTGTTTCTCATCCAGATCCTCATAAGTTTGCAACACTGGAATAAGACATTGACAGCAATACTTAATTTTCCAGTGGTTAAGATGTATAGTTTATCCTATATACATGATGATAAATTAACTATACATCTTGATCCAATCTGGGCTGGCCACTGGGACCAGAGGTTTTGGAGTCTGAGAGCTTTGCAGACAAAATATCTGGTCCCAGTGAGTGATCCAGATTCGATCCTTCGATCCAACATTATTCTAGGACAAATATATTTACCTTCATTCATATATATCTTGACCCCTGATATCTATCTATCTATCTATCTATCTATCTATCTATCTATCTATCTATCTATCTATCTATCTATCTATCTATCTATCTATCTATCTATCTATATCCCATGGTGATGACGGAGCTTTATATAAGCATCAGTGTCCTCATATAAATGCTAAAAAAGGAGAAGAGAAAGTGCAAACCCTTATGTACTCTACAAAGCAGTGGCTGAAGATAGAAACTCTTCTCAATCATCATCGACTAGAATTGACTCTGAAGAAAAGAAATGAGCTAACATAATACTGTGCCACATACCCCCAATCCTCTGAGCCAATCCAAAAGGATACCCTGTTTGATTGTATTGAAAGCCATCCAGAGGTCAAGTAAGGCATGCTCAATGAGAGGGGAGAAGTTGCATGAACAATACAATAATACAATACAATAGCAGAGTTGGAAGGGACCTTGTAGGTCTTCTAGTCCAACCCCCTGTCTAGGCAGGAACCTTATACCATTTCAGACAAATGGCTATCTAACATCTTTTTAAAGACTTCCAGGGTTGGGGCATTCACAACTGCTGGAGGCAAGCTGTTCCAGAGGTTAATTGTTCTGACTGTCAGGAAATTTCTCCTTAGTTCTAAGTTGCTTCTCTCCTTGATTAGTTTCCACCCATTGCTTCTTGTCCTGCCCCCAGGTGCCTTGGAGAATAGTTTGACTCCCTCATCAAACTAGACATACCCAGCTCCTGCAGCCGTTCAACATGATCCCATCCAATGACTCAGGCGTCCCCTTATTCCAAATGGCAACCAAGGCTTCAAGGGATCGTGCAACTGGAATAGTGGCCATCTTTCTGAAACCCATCCAGGTTCATCAGTTACTGGGAGAGGAGGAAACCAATCTCATGAGTCCAGGTTTCCTGCAGTAGACAGTGACATTAGAGAATCCCATGAAATCAGAGCATGATTTGACCATGATAACGGAGGCACCAAAAGCTGTCCCAAGTTCCAATCACATAGTCCCTTCTCCAATGGGAATTCCAGATTCCAAGTGTGGCCACTGCCCTACTTCATGCTCTGGATGACCTAGGGCAGGCTCATGGCTGTCATGATGGCCATAAAGCTACCATAGACCCTATTTCTAGGGATGGCAGATTGAAATCTCCCATTGCCAAGCCAAAAATGGAATCAAGAGGTTCAGACAGAGAAGTTGCTGTGCAGCAAGGAAGCTGGAAAAAGTAGTCTCATCTTACAACCACAATTGAGTCCAAAATTTCTGTTGTGCTAAGTAAGACATTTGTTAAGTGGGTTTTGACCCATTTTACAACCTTCGTTGCCACAATTTTTAAAGGAATCATTGCAGTTGTTAAGTTAGTAACAAGTTGTTCAGTGAATGTGGCTTTCCCATTGACTTTGCTTCTCAGAAAATTGCAACCATCATAAATATGAATCAAGTGTCTGAATTTTGATCACATGACTATGTGGATGCTGCAATGTCCGTAAGTGTGAAAAAGGATCACAAGTCACTTTTTTCAATGCAGTAGTAACTTTCAACAGTCACTGTTGTAAGTCAAGGACTACCTGTATAACAATCCCAACTGACCTCCAAAGCCCAACTTAGCGAACAAGATCTTACATTAAGAAACCCATCCCTGAAGATCATAAGGGATTCCCAAGTGACAATTGCCACACCCTCAATTTAAATCTCAAATCAGGATACATCTGGTTTACTATGGCTACAGTATATTGTGCTTCCTTTAGCTTACTTTATTTACTATTTCTCCTTCTCCAGTTTTATCGTCTCATTCACACATAAACAGATGCTTCAAGATAAGAGAAGTATCAAGAGAGATTGTATGTGCATGCAACACATCAATGGTGCTGTGTGTGTTTCCAAAATGCAGTCTGTTGCTATGATTTAAACCAATCTGTCTCTTTTTCAGGTTTCTGGAGAACTTGAGAAGAAGGTGCTACTGCTTTAAGAGTCAGAATAAATGTAATGAGCCGATTCCTTTAAACAGCTGCTTCTTTTTTCTACAAGTTTGTGTGAAAGACTGAATACAGTTGGGTTGCTTTAACAAGTTGCAGAAAAAGGTTTACACCTCAAAGGTTCCATGGAACTTCCCCAAAGAAAATTGAAAAGAAACACAGCCTCACAGAGTAGTGCTTTCAAAAGAAATATTTTCCTCCAATAATAGATAATTATTGACTTCCAAGAATTCTTAGCTGCACTTACATCTTATGGAAATCAATGAAACAAATTAGTGCTAACAGAACGATTTGATTTCCAAAGCAATTAAGAGTCAACAACTCTGAAGAACAGCCACTAGTTAGCATCTGATAGCAGTGTTTATAGAGACCTAGCCGTGTAAAAGCTTTTAGACATACATTTTCATTTATTTCATTTATTAAATTTATACCCCGCCCTTCTCCAAACGGACCCAGGGTGGCACACAGGAATATTAAAAATACATACAAAAACCATATAAAATTTAAAAAACTTATTCAATAAAATCCTGCGCTAAAAACCAAATTAAAATCCCCAAATTTAAAACTATCTAAAAGTCAGTTATGGAGGTTATGCTAGGCCGGCTAGATGGAACAAATGTGTCTTTAGACACTTGCGGAAGAGGCGGAGGTCGGAGATGGTGCGAAGTTCAGGGGGTAGGTCGTTCCAAAGGGCTGGGCCCGCCACAGAGAATGCTCTTCCCCTGGGTGTCGCCAGTCGACATTAAATGAACCATTAATATAAATCGATAAACAACAAAATAATGTAATGCCTGCATTGCTTACTGTATCTTATCATTCATTAGAAAACAAAGCTTTTTTTTATTAAAGCTTGTGGACATTTTAGACAAGCTTCAGAATGAAAGGTTCTATTCAGATGTGAACTATCTCCAAAGTAAGACAGTTTTGATTCAGTGTGTTCCAAAAAGAAAAAAAAAACATGTTTAAAAGTTATGGAATGGCTTTCAAGCTTTAGCAGGTAGTTTTTGACTGACCATTTTATCACCCAACCAGGCAGGGAATAACTTCACTGCTACACACAGATAGGAATGTGTTGTGGTCCAGCCGGCTCAGGATGAGCTGCTGATGGATTCCTCTAGTGAGGAGTCCTATGAGTCTGCTCTAGAGGAGGAGGCCGAGAGTGAGAGAGCAGAGAGCCCGGCTAGGCATCAGGAGGCACCTGGGGCTTGGTGTAGTGGGGAGGAGGAGGAAGCCCAGTTTGTCCCTGATGTCAGGCTAAGAAGGATTGAGAGGAGGCAATGGCAATTAGCAGAACGAGGCAGTCGGAGATTTCAGTAGCAGCTGCCTAATTGACAGGCCCCTCCCAAGAGGCTTTAAAAGAAATCCTCGGTACATCGAAAGGTTTGCAGGAAACAACGCAGAGAGGTTATTTCAGAGTCAGAGAGTTTTTCAGAGTTGGAGAGTTTGGATTGTGTTATCTTCTAGTCAAGGTTAGTTCAGGCAAGCTGCCAAATAGCAGCCAGTCTAGTCATTTGTCTTGTGTCGGGAGGGAGTCAGAACAGGAATGTTAGTTTAAAATTTTGCAGACATCTCACTTTAAAATGATTTGCTGATTATTTCATCGGCTACTGTACCATGTTCCAGAAAGAAAGGAAAATAAGTATTTGCTTGGGGAAAAAAAGCACGCAAACATTTTATGAAGACTTCTTATACTATTCCCTACACATAGAAACCAACACACGTTATACCTATTTATATCACACTTTTTGGATTTTATATGGTTAGAAGAATGGCAATTCATCATTATGGCAATATTTTTCAAAAGTTACAAGCATTTTTAAAGTATTACATTGGAAGAAGCCTTCTATTTTAAATTTAGTTTCCTCTGCCTATTTTCTGAGCCTTTTCCATTCATGCAGGGCTTCCATTTCTAAGAACTTTGATTCAGTTCTGATAACTCTTAGAACAGGGGTGTCAGACTCATGGCATCATGGCAGCATCATGTGACCTATCGGACGTTTTCTCCCTTCACTAAACTGGGTGTGGGCATGGCCAGCACATGACACATCCGGCCCACAAGCCAGGAGTTTGGCAGCCATGGCTTAGAACAGGCATCTGTTGATTATACCTTGTTAGCAACTCTGGGTTCAGAACGACTGTTACAACTCTGGTCCCTTAACCAGTGTTAGAAAATAAATGTGGAATAGTGTAATTCACCGGACAATAAAGAGATACGTTGCTTTAACCACACACAAACTCTAAAACAGTGATAGTAAGAAAATAAATAGTCTTTACTTTGTAGCAACTAAAATACTTCTTCCGACTAACTTCTCAAACAAATAACAACAGTCCTTCACCAATCTTACAGTTATGCAAAACAAATACTCCTCCTTCTTCACAGTTTCAGCTACTCAGCACTGTTGTAACTTCAGGTGGTCACTAAACAAATTGTTGTTTGAGGGCTACCTGTATAGGGATTTTAGAAATGTTCTTTCTTTTATAATAAAAATAAATCTTTATTAATATTTGCCATATAAAACCACACAATCAACAAATAAAGAGTAAGGGTAGCTGGGAAGACATACATAAACATACCGGGAAATATCTAGTCCCCTAGATTGAGAATTGAGTTTATCCCAGTCTAACTTAGCAGTTATTATTTATAATTATACAAAGATTTTCTTTTCTCAAATTTACTATCCTCTTGTCTTATTTATTCCTCACATTGATTTCTTAGATAGTTTATCTAGTTGGTTCCCTTGGTATCCATTACTCTCCTGTTGTACCATGAATACCATTTATTCCAGCTTTTGAAAAAGGTTGAGTCTTGTCTATCTTTTAAAATAGATGTTAGTTTGTCCGATTTTGCACAGTTGAAAATTTTGGCTATAATTAGGTGCTCTGGTGGTAGGTTAGTGTCTTTCCAATGTTGTGCAATAGCCATCCTGGTCGCTGTTGTTATGTGCGAGGAGAGGTACCAATCTTGATTTTGGATTTCACTTGATTTGATGCCTAGCAAATACAGGTTGGGTTTGAGAGGAAAATTCATGTGTTATTTCCAAAAGCCAAATTTGTATTTTTTTTCCAGAGTTGGGTGATTATTGGACAAGTCCACCATTGGTGAAAAAACGTACCCCTGGCCATCTTACATTAGAAATGTTCTTTCTTGTGGTATGGTAAGATAGCAGAATGTAGAATACTTTCCACTCTATCTTACCGAAAACAAAATCAAGGCGGAGTTATTTTGAATTTCTTTATTATACTATCCACTTTCTTAGGACTGAGTAAGCTTATTTGAAACTCCTCCTTTACTGGTTCAATTACTACTACTCCTTTCAAGAATAGGCCTCTATTCTTCCATTGACATTCACAAATGCATAGATACTATGAAAGCAGCATGTACAATTAGTCAACAATAAATGCACTATATTTAGTAGGATTCAAAGTCCCTGGAAAGGGGGTATAGAATTGCAAGCCTCATCATGCAATTTCATCCTGATTCTTGAAAGTGTCTTCTACGGATGTTTGTGAAATGTACTCTCAAATAAGCCTTAATACTTGAACAGCTTAGCTTGTCACTGGAATTACACAAAGAAAGGATTTTCTCAAATTGGGTTCAACAACCTGGTGAGGGTTTCGGGCAACAATACAGGAGTGATTGTCATTGTTTACTTTCAGGATGTATATATATCAGCTCATAAAACTAGCATATATATATCAGCTCATAAAACTAACACACACATATATATATCAGCTCATAAAACTAACACATATACATCAGCTCATAAAACTAACACACACACACACACATATGTGTGTGTGTGTGTGTGTGTGTTTTCGTAGATTTTCATGGATGTAGGTATGCTGGCATTGCTGGCTTCGGGGATTTTCCCGTGTATATAGCATGGAGATGTTATTGCAACGTTTCGGCAAGATCCCACTTGCCATCATCAGGCAGGCTTCTTGCCATCATCAGGCAGTCACCGACTCATATATATATATATATATATATATATATGAGAGAATATTTTCACAGCTCCTGTTCAAGGGTCCCTTTAAGGGGAGGAGACTTAACGTCATCCCTCTCTGCCCTTCGACTCAACCTAAAGATCATCCAGACAGAGAACCAATTAGTTTGCTGCTGTGTGAAATTTTTTAGATATGTGTTAGATTTTTAAGGGCTGAAAATAAAGAGACCAGGATGGATCCATTTCCATTCTTCAGCTGAAGAAGGCTAATAAGCCTGAAATGGATCCATCCTGGTCTCTTTATTTTCAGCCCTTAAAAATCTAACACATATCTAAAAAATGTCACACAGCAGTAATCTAATTTGGTTCTCTGTCTGGATGATCTCTGGGTTGAGTCGAAGGGCAGAGAGGGATGACGAATATTATCACAGCTCCTGTTCAGGGGTCCCTTTAAGGGGAGGAGACTTCACTTAAAGTCTCCTCCCCTTAAAGGGACCCCTGAACAGGAGCTGTGATAATATTCTCTCATTTAAGAGTCCTGTAAATTGGCTGATGTATCAGGGATACCGGATAGCTCAAGGCATAGAAAGGCTATCCTTATATGCTGGAAAGCACCGGTTCAAATCCCAGTAGAAGGAGTATGGCCAGCTAAAGAAGGCTAATAAGCCTGAAATGGATCCATCCTGGTCTCTTTATTTTCAGCCCTTAAAAATCTAACATATATATAACATATATATATATAACTTCTTAGAAGTATCCCATCCAAATGCTAACCAAATCTGATCTTGATTAGCTTTCTTGTATCTGTTATGGTAATCCGTGATTATTTCCTTATAGACCAGCAAGTATGATTGTATAGTCTATCCTCATTATTCACAATATGGGTAGCTCTTGCTTAACAACCCAAATTGGGACCAGTAACTGTCACTATCAAAGTGGTCGCTTAGTGGGATGTCAAGTGAATTTGACTGGGCTTTCTGATTGTGAAGGCAAGAGTGCTTAGTTTCACACCTTCAGCTTTGGTTTGCCTCCCAAATACAACCCCTCCCCCTTCTCGAGTGCCTGCTCACTGTCTTGTACACATTGAAAGCTAGGCAATCATGCTGCACCCTGGGAGTGGAAGCTGCAGGTGTACTAAGCAAACAGCTTACTCTCTTGAAATTTCTTTTGTCTCCAATCTTTCCCTGGGGCAGGAGGGGGGGGGGGAATAGCAAGCAACTTCTATAGACAACCTTTCCTTTGCTGGCATACTCAAATTGGTCTCACTGTGTCGAAGAGCCAACAGCTTGTTCTCGTAAAATATCTCTCTCTACAATCTCTGTGCTTGGGGGGGGGGGGAAATCAGGCAAAGGAGAAGCTGCCTACAGAAATTGCTCAGTTTCCCCCTCAATCCCTCCTCACAGAGCAGAGAGACTGGAGAGACAGAGGCTGTTGTGAGGACAAATGAGATGCTGGAGTGCTTACATACATCATCCTGAATGCCTGAACGCAAGGCAAGCTATAAATCTAACAAATAAATAAACACATAAGCTAACAAAAGGCAGATTTATATTTATTAAAAAAAAACCTACCAAGGTTTGCAGAATGCATTTTAAAGAAAGACCCGGAGGCACCAATGAGAAATAAGAGTAGTCAGCACCCATGGACATCCAAGCTGAGATAAAATATATTAAGAACTCTCTTCAAGGGAAAAAAAAAGACAGAAGAGATACCATCAATAAAAACACCTGTGTTCAGTCTGTTGCCAGTCAATGTAGGTCCATCGCTCATGTTCTCTCACCAGTTGGTCTGCCTATTCACTTGCTTTCACCAGCTGGTGACCACTTTCTTCCCCACAGTCTCCTCATCAGCATCCACCTGTTCACCGTCTTCTTGCCAACTGATGTCTTTCTTTCCCTACCCAGAAGCCACAGGCAGGCTTATTTATTTCTGCCAACACTTATTTGTTCATTTGCTGTCCTGTCACAAGCACCTGCCAGAGAAAGGAGAGGTTCAAAAATCTTCCCATCTCCTCCCCAAGGCAGAAATGCCCTGAGAGAAAGCAGATGTGAGCTACAGGTTAATATTAGGAAACACATAGGTTTGAGACTGTCCTCAGCAATGGAAGTTCCATGAGGGACTTTGGGTCAGTCAAGCTCTGACTGGGCAGCTGACTTTGCTGGATTGTTATGGGAAATTCTGCAGAAGAGTGTGAATGTAAGCTGCCTTGAGCCCCTGAAGAGTAGCTGGGAGAAGGAGGGAGGGAAGGGAAGGGAAGGGAGGGAGGGAGGGAGGGAGGGAGGGAGGGAGGAAGGAAGGAAGGAAGGAAGGAAGGAAGGAAGGAAGGAAGGAAGGAAGGAAGGAAGGAAGGAAGGAAGGAAGGAAAACTGTACATATATGTTTATCCTTCTACCATTAAATGTGCATACTCTAGTTAGGCTGCCAATATTATTGGTACACAAAACTCTGAAATCACAAATGTGTATATGTTTCCGGTTCAGTAAAATATATTCAAATGTTATTCAGTTGGCAATTCTTTATGCTTTATTTGTGGATGAGCGTCCCTCAGGGGCGGGGGGGGGGGGGAGTGAATCAGTTTCTAAGTAGATCACTACTCAGGGACAAAATGCATTTTACTAATGTTTCTGAGTGAGATAATTTTTTTTTAAGCTTCAAAGGGGTTTCATATAATTTAAATTAAAACAATTTATAAAACAACTTTAAAAACAAAATTAATACATAAATGAAAACAAAACTAAAAGATTTTTTTTTACTAGTTTTCTCAAAGGCCTCCAAGAATTAACAAGATTTGCCAACCCTCTAACACAGGGGTCTCCAACCTTTGCAATTTTAAGTCTGAAGGACTTCAACTCCTAGGAAAGCTGGCTGGAGAATTCTGGCAGTTGAAGTCCTTCAGACTTAAAGTTGCAAAGGTTGGAGACCCCTAACAGACAGGCCTATTTCAAAAGGCTTTAGAAGTTTGAAATATCTAGAAGGAAAAGGAATCCTTGTGTTTTATCCATGACCCTGATTTCAGTAAGAAAATTCAGTCGGAGCCTTTGCATTTGGGAACAAATGAAAGCAGAAGTTATTTTATCTTAAATCATGAACCTACCCTTTTCCTGGTCTTTGAAACACAAGACAGAGATTTCCCTTTAACAATAATAAAAGGAACCATGACAATAAATACAATTATTTCCTTTTATTTACATATAATTAATATTAAAATAGATGACAATGCATTAATCTAGCATATACATAAAAGTCTCCGAATTGGGTCATCAATTTCCTACAAAAAGTATGAATAGGAAAAATTGCAACTTGGATCATTTACAATACGAAAATATTTTAATGTTGAAAGTGGAAATTAGATGAGACTTTAATTTAATTTAATGCATACTCATTAAATTCATAGGTATACACACTATTGTGAACCCTGCAACAAAAGCACATATTTTTTAATCAGGTAGACACAAATCTCATACTACACTTCATTTGGATATCTAAAACTTTCCCAAATTTCCTGTAACAAATTAAAATTGCACCAATTCTTATATCAGATCACACTCCAATGATTATCACACTTAAATTAGAAGAGATTATTCCATTTACTCAATCCCATAGTACTGTACCATGAAGCAGGAAATCAACAACTTATCCAAACTTTGAGATTTTTTTTTCAAGAACATAATACAAATAAAACATTACTAAGAGCATGATGATTGGTTATCTCAAAAGTGCTCTTCCAAAAAGCAGCTGGACTTTCTTGGTTTCTTTCCTTGAAAAGGTTTATCTTCTCATCCAAGAAGCTTCTTCAATTCTGAAGAAGCTGAAGAAGCTTCTTGGATGAGAAGCAACATTATTTTAAGGGGGGAAATTAAGAAAACTCAATTGCTTTTTGGAAAAACACCCTTGGGATAGCAAGGTGGGATGCTATAAAAACAATATTAAGAGGTGGGTGGATACATTAGATCAGGATAATTAAAAAACAAACACAAAAGGGAAGTAAAGTTTATTTGGAAATGACCAATTTATTAGCATACTATAATAGAATTAGATAAGAGAGTATTTAGAAAAAGTTGGATGATTTGGAAACAGAAAAAAGTATGTCAGATTATTCTTGCTAAGTAAATATATTATGAATACGTAAATAACAATTCTAAAATATTGGGAAATAAAATTAAAAAAGTTAAGAAAAATATGTATTAGTGCAATTAAAAAAGCAGTGTCAAATTTTGACCAAATCCAAAGGTATAAATAAACAATTTAAACTTTTTTCAACAAGTGTATTCTTCAAATACTCCGTCACCAATAAAAATTAATCAATTCTTAAACAAATTAACATTCCCAGAACTGAATTAATATATCAACTATCTTTTTTAGATTTCAGAAATTTTTGAAGTTTTCAACATTATTCAAAATAGAAAATATTTCAGCCCTGATATATTGTCAGGGGAATTTTATAAAGAATGTAAAGTGGTTTTAATATCTGAATGTTTATTTTTATGCAATACCTTGTATCTAAGGGATCCTTTAACAGAGTTTTGAAAACAGCCTAAAATGATTTTGATTCTTGAGTAAAGTCTTGAACATTAAATTGTGAAGTCTGACCTCATTCCTCGGAGAAAACAGTCTGGTGGTGAGAGATTGAATTATGAGGATAGATAGCTATCCTATCTACTATATGACAGCCTTTCAAATACTTGAAAATAGTTATGTTTCCCACACAGTCTTTCTTTCCCCAGGCTAAAAGTAGCCAACATCTCCAACTGTTCCTTGTGAGTCTTTTCCTTCCATATTTTTGTCATCTTATTTGCCCTCCTCAGCCTTCTCCATGTACACCATCAAATAGACTTCCAATGAATAGCAACCAAGATTTTCAGAAGCAAAAAATCTTAACATTTCACATTAAAAACTTCACAAGCACAAGCACAATTACCCAGAAGTATACTTCTCTGAATCTACTTTCGAGTAAATATACAGAGGGTTGTGTTGTTAGCTTTTATTGTCATTTTGCTAGACAACAGCATTATTTCCCAGAGTTTGCTGCATTGGGGGGAAAACAAACGGCTGTAGTCTGCTCATAGCTTTATTTCAATTCTGTATTTTTGAAGAAACACTGAATATTCATACTTTTGTGATAGACAGATCACAGCATGCTATTTGCTGAGTGTTATTTTTGCCCTTTGGGAAAAGGACAAAGACTTGTCAGGCACACAGAACAAGAACAGAGAATAGAATGACATCTGCAGCCATAACATTTCACCTCACATTTAGGAAAAATTAAAGAACTTGGTCATTGATACAAGAAGCAGCCCTGCCAATAAAATAATTGTTTGTGTGACACTTACCATATTTATTGATGACACGGGGCCAATGCTATTAACATAGATGTCAACATCAATGACTGTGGGTTTCGCTGTGAAAGGAAAACCAAAAAGGTGGCATTTAATATTGTCTCAAATACAATACCACGGTATCATGTTAAACATTTTCATAACTATGTCATTCTGAACTTAAATCTGCTGGGGAATCACAAGACTAAATAGGTTTTTGTTTGGTTGGTTTTCAAGAACCTTTTCAAACTGTCATTCTTGTAAGGCCCACAGTTTGAAGATTAGGGTTTATATTTGGTACACCATACACTATTTTTTTCTTCAGTTCCATCACTGCTACTTTTGGTTCTGGCCTTTGTAGTGGTTAAGGCACCAGGCAAGAAACCAGGGGACAAGGATTTATAGTCCTGCCTTCGGCATTATGTCAGCTGATTGACTGGTCATTCTCTCTCGGACTGAAAAAGCAGGCAATGATAAACCACTTCTGAAATCTTGTCAGGAAAACTTGTTTGGCCTGCCATCAGACAGTCATCAGGAATCCAAAATTGTTTTTCTTCTAGGATCCCTAGAAATGAAAGGTCAACTTCTCTTAAGCACATCTCTTAAATTGCATAAGAACTTTATTAAGCCTTACTAACAAAAGAAGATAAAAGACAATCAGTCATCTCCAGGTAAATAGAAGTTCATTCACGCCTCATGATGACATTGTCTAATGCAGGGATCTCCAACCTTTGCAGCTTTAAGTCTGAAGGACTTCAGCTCCCAGACTTCTCCAGCCAGCTTTGCTGGCTGGAGAATTCTGGGAGCTGAAGTCCTTCAGACTTAAAGTTGCAAAGGTTGGAGACCCCTGGTTTAATGAGATGGCACTATCAGCATACAGGGCCATGCTATATGTCAGAATCAAGGGTGAAATGGTTTTTTGTTTTTTTGTTTTGTTTGTTTTTTAATTATTTTTTATTTACAAACATGTAAAATACACGCACAAAAAACTTAGACACACCACATTTATACGAACAGAAGCTTCCTGCTCTTTCTAATAGCAATTGTCAATCGATGCCGCTCACCTTATATTATTTCCCCTTCTATTATATTTCATTTGGATTTCACCATTCTAAACCCTCTTATTTTACTCATAACTACTATTTTTAAGTTTCATTCTATTCCTTCATTGGTTCTTGTTTCTTTCCTCCATCCACCTATACCATTGAGCCCATATCTGGTAGAATTCTGATTCTTCTTCTCCCTGGATTTCTTTAGTTAATTTGTCCATTTCAGCACAATCCATCACCTTTCTTATTATTTCATCTTCGCTTGGAGTTAATTTGTTTTTCCATGAAATGGTTTTTTGAATATATGTGAATATCCAGTTATACCTACGTGCAAAGCGTAAAACCAAACACAATTTTTCCCCCATCAGCCTTGCAGTCTGTTACGATATTCAGCCTAATATTGGGTTGGCAATATATATGAGCCTATGTTCTTAAGGAGTTATGTAACTTTAAGAAATGTCTTAAATTCTAATTGGCTGTGCTTCTCAGCTCTACCATAAAGGAAGCTCAGAATCATAGTCCGTCCCCTTTTTGATTTCATTCCTGTTCTTACTGTTTGCCATCTGAGGAGCTGAAGCTGAATATTGAAGAAGGAGGATTTGTTTTGCATCACTATAAGATAACTCTGTTGGGTGAAGGACTGTTATTATTGTTTGAGAAGTTAGTCGGAAGAAGTATTTTTAGTTGCTACAAAGTAAAGACTATTTATTTCCTTACTATCACTGTTTTAGAGTTTGTTTGTAGCTACAGCAACGTATCTCTGTACTGTCCGGCGAATTACACTATTCCGCATTTGTTTCTAAACATTGGTTAAGGGACCAGAGTTGTAACACTGGTTCTGAACCCAGACTTGCTAACACAGTCACATGAAAAGATGCAAATACATAGCTGCAGGCAGATGCTTTCCAAGTGTCTCTGCGAACTCCAAAGCCCTTTTTTTTTTGCCTATGCACATATGCCTTTCCTAATCAAGATTTCTGGTTAAGAGTAAAGCCATTGTCCTGCCCTTCTCTGGGAAGAGAGGAAGAAAAGGAAAAACTATTTGACAATTTTTCAGAAAGAAATTATTTTGCAACATTATGGGGATTATTTCCGTATTTTCCTTAGAGCTGAAACAACAAAATCACCTTGTCTGCCCAATAAAAGAGAATAAGGTCCTTAACAGGCTGATCCTCCTTTTGCTCTTCCAAAATGGGAGGATGGTATTATGTTTTGACACAGGAAACCAAATACTGGTTCATTTCAGTATATCAACTATTCCCGCAAGCAGTTAATAGCAAACAGTAATAAAATAAGCAGGCAAACAAATTAAAAATGCAATATTGTGGGTATATTATCTAACAGCTGGAGGTATGTCGTACTCCATTTCATACTTTTCAATATTCTAGTGTCATACTGATGGCTGATGCTGTCTAAAGGTAAAGGTTCCCCTTGCACATATGTGCTAGTCGTTCCTGACTCTAGGGGGCGGTGCCCATCTCAGTTTCAAAGCTGAAGAGCTAGCTCTGTTCAAAGACGTCTCCGTGGTCATATGGTTGGCATGACTAAATGCCAAAGGTGCACAGAACGCTGTTACTTTCCCACCAAAGGTGGTTCCTATTTTTCAACTTGCATTTTTACATGCTTTCAAACTGCTAGATTGGCAGAAGCTGGGGTAAGTATGATGCTGCCTACAAACTTCAAATTTCCCTGAAAACCTTATCCTCTGCCCCACAAATAAGAATAACAACATCACTGAAATCAAAGTTGGGGTCAAGAAATACATAATGACATTTGATACATACTCAGAAGCAATCCTTTTAAAACTATGGGTTTATGTAAGAAGGAGGAGCTTGCTTCCTCAAATTTATTTAACCTGTTTTTTAAAAAAAATTCTGCAACTCTGAGACACTAGTAGGCCATCGGGTGCTCCCTCCTGGCACAGCCACATGCGTAATGCCATGGCCATCTCTTTCCTTTCCAGCCTTCAATTTAGTGTTTAAGCTTCCCTTCTTCCACCTCTTACAATTCCATTTCTGCTCCAGGCTCACAGCTCTCCTTCCTTTCCCTCCAGTGTAATGCTTACTATAGAGTGAACATGCATCAGAGATTTTCACAGAAGTCTCATGGCTCCAAGCACAATTATTCCTTCTTTGAAAAGCAAACAATGCTTTAAAAGTATAAAAAGAAGATTCAGGCTTCAGGTCCAGGTTGGGAAATCTCTTGTGACATTTGTCTTGTGGCTCCCCCCCCCCCATCCCTGAGAAACAATCTGATTGAGTCTACTTCCTTAAGGCAAAATCAGTTCAATGCAGGAAACACTTACATTCCACTAATCTAAATACACTTTGACTTCTAGATAGATTCCTCTACATATCTTCTCAAAAGGAAGTTCTGTTGAACAAGGCAGAGATGTTCCCTGGTATCAAATCTCTAGTGGAGCACAACCAGGAACAAAACACATCCTTTGGAGACCCAACAGGCAAAGAGTAAATAAATATGCAGAAATATAAATCATAAATAAATATGGTCCATGAATATGTTAATAGCATAAATAATTACAGTTGACCACATAGACTTCCAGTTGCAATGTATGGCTGTGAAAGTTAGACCATAAGAAAGGATGTTCACCAAATATTTGTGGCCTTTGAACTATGGTGCTGGAGAAGACTCCTGCGAGTCCCTTGGACTGCAAGGCGATCAAACTGATCAGTCCTAGAGGAGATCAACCCTGACTGCTCTTTAGAAGGCCAGATCCTGAAGATCAAACTCAAATACTTTGGCCACCTAATGAGAAGGAAGGAGTCAGTGGAGAAGAGCCTAATGCTGGGAAAGATTGAGGGCAAAAGAAGAAGGGAACAATAGAGAATGAGGTGGCTGGATGTAGTCACTGAAGCAGTTGGCATGAGCTTAAATGGACTCCAGAGGATGGCAGAGGACAGGAAGGCCTGGAGGAATGTTGTCCACATTGTGCTTCCATGACTTTTTGGATGCAGGTAAGTCGCATTTTTTACATAATGACCAGTGGATTAATTTAGCAACTCATTCGTGTCTAGCTTTGCACTCAATTTGTGCAATTTCTCTGCATTCACATTTTAAAAGTGAAACAGTTTCGACTTTGTTGTTATAAAGTCGGCAGTTTGGGTTGTCAGTGGATTTTTGTATCTTCGCTTTCATGGCATTAGTTTGTAGTGCTTGTTCTTGAGCAGCGAGTATTAAACCTTCCATTTCTTTTTGATGGTTCCCATCTTAATCCATGTCCATGTCAATGTTTTCCAAGTGTTGTCCATGGAAAGCTTTGCTTTTCTATCTATTTAATCTGCCATAAAGCTGTTTTTCCTTATATTCTGCCTTTGTTTCTGTTATTTTTATACTGTTCTCCATTGTCACAGCCTCCAGCAATTTTTCTGTACTTTGGGTTCACATAATCATTCAAACTTTGTTTTTCTTCTTCTACAGTTTGATGGATTTGCAATAGCCCCCTGCCCCCTATTTTTCTTGGCAGGTACAACCTGTCAATGTCACTTTGTGGATTTAAAGCGTGGTGCATGGTCAAAAGTTTGCATGCTTTCTGGTCCACATTTTCCAGCCAAATGTTCAGATACATTTTTGTCTACCTATGGAGTCCTTACCAAGGACCTAGGACAGACAAATCTGGATGTTTGGTGGTGTTACAGATATCATCGCAGGATGGAAGCAGTTCCAAGTAAAGCTACCTTCTGAAATTGACTGAGGGCAAATTTGCCAATGCCGACGGTGTTCAAATGGTGCTCCAGTTGTTCTGGAAATGCACCCAAGGCACCTATTACTATTGGTACCACCATTGCTTGTCTTTGCCATAGTTGTTCTACTTCTATTTCTATTTTGTTATCTTCTCCAGTTATTTCTCTTCTATTCTGCTGTCTCCAGGCATGGCCATAAGCATTATCCAAACTTTGTTGCCTTTCTTATTGACAACTGTTAAGGGCAAGGTATTATGTGGCAGGCATCTGTCAGTCTGGATTCTGAAGTCCCAGAGCAATTTAACTTCTTCATTTTCTATGATTTTTTTCATTGTTGTTGTTGTTGTTGTTGTTGTTGTTGTTGTTGTTATCCTATTGCTCTGAGTGTTGAGAATGTATAGGCTCTTCAACAGGGTTTAAGATGAAGAAATACACTCAGTACAGGAAGTGAACAGGAACAGGAAAAGTTTTGGTCGCCACGATGTAGAAAAGAAGTGGAGACTCTGGAAAGAGTGCAGAGAAGAGCAACCAAGATGATTAGGGAACTGGAGACTAAAACATATGAAGAACGGTTGTAGGAGCTGGGTATGTCTAGTTTGATGAAGAGAAGGACCAGGGGAGACATGATAGCAGTGTTCCGATATCTCAGAGGGTGCCACAAAGAAGAGGGAGCCAAACTATTCTCCAAGGCACCTGGGGGCAGGACAAGAAGCAATGGGTGGAAACTAATCAAGGAGAGAAGCAACTTAGAACTAAGGAGAAATTTCCTGACAGTTAGAACAATTAACCGCTGGAACAGCTTGCCTCCAGAAGTTGTGAATGCCCCAACCCTGGAAGTCTTTAAAAAGATGTTAGATAGCCATTTGTCTGAAATGGTATAAGGTTCCTGCCCACGCAGGGGGTTGGACTAGAAGACCTACAAGGTCCCTTCCAACTCTGCTATTGTATTGTATTGTATTGTATTTATTTTTCCTGCAGGGAAGATGAGAGTGAGAAGAGGGAGGATGGAAGGTCACAGCTACAAACACAAAGAGTACTGCTAATGAAGCCAGTAACAACAAATGGCTGATAGAAACAAATCAAAGCTGCAATTGATCACTGGCAATTGATCATCCAAACCCTGAGAACATTGTCTTGCTGCTAGCTACATATCTTTTTTCAGGACTAGAAACTGGCATAGAGTACTACAGAGACTCCGAAAGACTCCAAAATTGACCCCAATTGACCTTTAATTTTTATTGCCCACTTATTGACCCCAACCATCTATTGACTTTGTGGATAGTCTAATTCAGAGGTTTCCAAACTTGGCAATTTTAAGACTTGTGGACTTCAACTCCCAGAATTCTGGGAGTTGAAGTCCACAAGTCTTAAAGTTGCCAAGTTTGGGAACCTCTGGTCTAATTGAAGCTTGTAGGTGGAATATTGACCTCTTTGGAGATCTCTGATACAGAGGATGTGGGTTTTCAGCTTAAATGGATGAACTCTCTTCAAGATCGAGATAAGGAAATGCACTTCCTGGTATACACATTTTCCACCTGATACATCATTTTAGATATCTACCTTCCCTTTAACAGACCTTCCCTCTATGTGGGAAAAAAGTCTATTCAGTCTAGTATTTCTTTTTATAGGACTTACTAGTGATTCCAAGCATGACATTTGTATTTGTTTATAATTCTTGAGGGGGAAATGCAATGGGTCGATATTTTTACTGAGTTACCCCTTGTGACTCCAAAAGCTATTTTCATGCTTGATTACTCCAGTTCAGATCTCATTAATATATATATGGAACTGAAGTTTTATAGCTACCTACATTACTTTGCACTTGCTTAGACTGAATAACAATTGTTATTTTAAAGTATTTACTAACTTTACAGTGATCCTTTAGGAGTTTTTTGCAAATCCTGTTTGGATTCTACTACTTTAAAACCTTTGATATTATTCCTGTAGTAGACTTTTTCAGGAGTATATTTGATCTGGAGACTAGGACCCATTACACTGAAGCACAAACTTCAGTGTAATATTTATTGGTAGTTCTTGAGGCAAAGATGGGCTATGCACTTATGTAATCAGAATATATACTGGATTGAATTTAGCAACCAGGTATTTAACTGGACATCACACATCATATGTCTAGTTAGATCAGTGAGGCCATTAAGGTGTTATTATAAGGATTACAAAGAGAATGAGGTTTTGAAGAAACAAAGTGCACTATTCCAACTTCAACAATTTTAAAATGTCAGAATTCCTCAGCCAGCATTCTTGATGGAAATTCTAAGAGATGACGTCTATATTTCTAAAAGTTGCCATGATTGGAAAAACAATACACTAGTCCATGAGTCTAGGTTCTTTTTAGAGAATTAACTAGTCACCAATTCTTTAACTGACAGGACATGTAATATACTTTTTCTGCCTAACTGCGAGATGGGCCGATGTGTTGGGGTTAAAACAGTTCATCATCACAATAGTCTAATGGGAGATGACCAGGGCAAGAGTGACCAAGAGAAAGCCCTCCAAATCCAGGAAGGAACATAACTGGCACACAACACAAAGGCCATCCTAATCATGACTGCCAACTGCTCTTCTAGCAGGATTCATGAGTCAAGAGGACCCTCAGATTATACACAGGGTCTATCTGGGGCATTGCAACCCCATCCAAGGACAAAGATGATAAACCCCCAGATACAGAGGAACATATACACCTCATGGCTGATGCCTGTTTTTCCCTATCTACAGTACGTCAACACAACTTCTAGGCATCGTGAAAGAATGATCCACAGCATCACTTAATTTACCCAGGATGGAAATGGATAACTGGGTGTCAACAACATACTTATACCTAATCCCATGGTGCTAGATATACATGTTTCAAATAGATGTTTAAAAGGATTGGAGAGAGCATGAAATCCTGTGGCACCCTGCAAAAAAGTACCCATGAAGTAGACCCAGTGGTGGGTTTCAAATTTTTTTAGAACCTACTCTGTAGGTGTGGCCTATTTTGTGGGCGTGGCTTGGCAGTCAGTGACAGGGTGGGAGTGGCCACCTTTTAAAATGTGGTGAAACTCATTTAACAACGCTCTTGCTTAGCAACCAAAAATTTGGACTCAATTGTGATGATATATTCTTTCTTTCTTTCTTTCTTTCTTTCTTTCTTTCTTTCTTTCTTTCTTTCTTTCTTTCCTTCCTTCCTTCCTTCTTTCCTTTCCTTTCCTTTCCTTTCCTTCCCGTTGGGTCACTGGCAGCGGTGGGCCAGATTTACTTCCAGGTACGCCGGTGGAACCCCCTCTCACCGGTTCTCTAAATTTCACCAACCGGCTCTCGTGAGTAGGTGCGAGCCTGCAGAAACCCACCACTGAGTAGACCTGTCACTTCCTGTGAATGATTGGATCTGGCCTCAGAGAAAGAAATTGTACTTCCACCCCAAACTCCCTAAATCAGCCCAAAATAATACCATAGTCAATGGTACTGCAAGCCACAAAAGGTCAAAAAAAGCAAAGATGTATATACTACTTTCATCCTGCTCCTGCCAGAGATCCTAAAAGTACAACAATTGCTGTTTATGTCCCATATCTACTGTAGACCCAAAACCCAATTAAAAGAGCTCCAGACAATCTGTTTCATCCAGGATTCTCAGGAATTATAGTGAAAAGTAGGAGACTGGATGAAAATTGTCTTGGATGTTAAGGTCCAGTGATGGCTTCTTGAGGAGAGAGTCAC
The DNA here is from genome assembly GCA_039707465.1 of Rhabdophis nuchalis. Lineage (NCBI taxonomy): Eukaryota > Metazoa > Chordata > Lepidosauria > Squamata > Natricidae > Rhabdophis > Rhabdophis nuchalis. The sequence continues at coordinate 37,698,062 of CM077651.1, read as the reverse complement.
CAATGCCTCTTTAAAAGGGGTGGTGAACATCTTCTGCATCAAGAATGAATTCACCATCACTCAGATCTACCTACATGTCTCCTCTTGTGTGGCTTTGACCAACCAAGAGGGGCATGGATCTAATTCACAGTACAACTTATTTGTTTGTTTGTTTATTATTTTTTTAATCTTTATTGTTTTTCAAATAACTCAAGGCAGTGGACATATTTGGTATCCCTTTCTCCTATTTTTCTGTCAAGAATAGCTGCTTGGTAGACTGGACTGAGAAAGAGTGACTGATCCAAAGTCACCCAGCTGGCTTTTCATGGCTAAGGCAGGACTTGAACTCAAGATCTCCCTCTTTCTAGCTTTTGCTTTAACCACTAGCCCAAACAGGATGGTATAATAATATCTGAAGGACCTTGTTGACTGTTTCAAACCAGATCAAACTTCTCCCAAATAACTGGATAAGTTTACTCCCTGAGCATCTCCATAGGACCTATCCTGCCCTTGGCATCCAACTGAGAATGGATCTGGTGATTTTACCCACCGGATTCAAGAAAAATTCCTCTGCATGGCCTGAAGCTAAACCTCCAGGCCTCCCTTTCCCAGGAGGGACACTCTTATTGCCCCAAGGTAAGTCTTAATAGCAGCCACCACCCACACCCCAGAAAAATCAACTGAGCCACAGGCATCTGCCCAACATAGCCAAGAATGAATATAGAGCAGAGAATTAGATATGCTGCTCAGCGATTTCTTGCCCCTTCTTTACTGCAGGGGTCTCCAACCTTTGCAACTTTAAGTCTGAAGGACTTCAGCTCCCAGACTTCTCCAGCCAGCTTTGCTGGAGAATTCTGGGAACTGAAGTCCTTCAGACTTAAAGTTGCAAAGGTTGGAGACCCCTGCTTTACTGTACTATTAATACCTCAATCACCCAACTACCAAATGGCCTTCCTAGCATATTTCCTGTTGGAAAAATATTTAAAAGGGATTGGGGGGTATGTGTTCTACATGCATTTTCTTTGCCAAGCTTTGTTTATTTTTATTGTCTTCATTTGCACAGGACTTAATTTGCCAGCTTCCACTAGCTTTGCTGAACTTCCCAATCACTCTATTTAGTGTTATTTTGGACTTCAAGACCCATTTCCTAATCTAAAATAAAAGTGGCTTTCTATTATTGGAAATTTCAATAATCATCCAGTATTCTGAAGACCCTCAGCCTCTCAACTGACATTCTGCAACCCGAACGTTAACCCTAACCTTTTCTTATTAATCAACACTTCGGGAGTAGAATTTTTATTACGTTCACTGACCAAAATACAACACTGGCATTATTTACAGTGTTCCTCCTATGAAGTGTAATATGACTCTTTTCAACTTTTCTTTTTAATGAACTGCTTACTAACAGTTGCTGGAATTGGGTATGTATAGTTTAATTAAAAGAAGGACTAGGGAGTAGTATTCCAATATCTGAGAGGTGGCCATAAAAAATTGGGAGTCAGACTATTCTCCAAAGCACCAGAAGGCAGGACAGGAAGCAATGGATGAAACCTAATCAAGCAGAGAAGCAATCTAGAACTAAAGAGAAATTGTTCTGACAGTTATAACAATGAATCTGTGGAACAACTTTCCTCCAGAAATCGTGAGTGCTCTAACACTGGCGGTTTTTAAGAAGAAATTGGACAACAACTTGTCTGAAATGGTATAGGGTTTCCTGCCCGAGCAGGGGATTGGACAAGAAGACTCTCTTCCAACTCTGCTATTCTATTACTCACTAGCTGTACCTGGCCATGCATTGCTGTGGCCCAGTCTGGTTAAATGGCCACCAATCTGTGTGTACCTACCTACCTACTGTATTTCTCCCTCTCTCCACCTACCTACCTATCTACCGTATTTCTCCCTCTCTCTCTCTCTATCCCTCTACCTACCTACCTACTGTATTTCTCCCTCTCTCCCTCTACCTACCTGTATTTCTCTCCCTCTACCTACTGTATTTCTCCCCCCTCCTCTATCCCTCTACATACCTACCTGCCTACCTACTGTACTTCTCCCTCTCTCTCTGTATCCCTCTACTTTATCAGCAGAAGCTCCTCTTGGCTCCTACAGATAGGGGCAAGAATCCTGGAGAAGGAGGGCACCAACGGCAGCCTCAGTTCCTTGTGTAGGCGTGGACCAGCATTATCGTTTGTGGGGGCGCTGATGGAGCCACCACCAATGATAACGCCACCCCATACCCACGCCTCCTCAGCAACCTCTCTTGCCACCGGCAGTTGCTGAGGAGGCAACCGTTGCGCCGATGATCGAGAAGCATGGGGGAGGGGTGGCGGTGCACACCGCTCCACATGCACGTGATGCAGGAGAAGAAGTGGCCAGGTGGGAGGGGCCACGAAAGGGACAGGGCTGAGTGAGTGAGTGAGGGAAACACACAGAAGGGCCCCACTCCGTATTTACTTTTCCGTGGCGTGTACCTGGCACAGCTGTGACATCTACACCATTTATACATATCATTGGTGCTGTATTTGATAGGAACATTGTGTGAAAATTTGAAAGCAATCGGTGCAGTACTTTCTGAGATTACCTATTTTGAACAAACGAAGAGTTACATTTTTATTTATAAAGATTTACTGTAATAGTTTAAGATTACTGTTTCTAACTGGTTTTACAACTTGGAATAGATTCTAGTAACTAAACTTAATCAGAGTTATGAGAAAGATTGTTATTTCATTTTCTTTGCTTGTTGCGCTCCCTCAAGAGGGCTCCTAAAGTAGGTGGTTGGGTTTTTAGGACAGGGGTCTGCAAAGTTGGCTCTTTTAAGACTGGTGGACTTCAACTCCCAGAATTCCCCAGCCAGTCAAGCTGGCTGGGGAATTTTGGGAGTTGAAGTCCACCAGTCTTAAAAGAGCCAACTTTGCAGTCCCCTGATTTAGGACATTTCTATCTCTTTGTCACATACATTTTCTCACAAGTATATCCAAGAGTGACTGAAATAATTAATAGTAAAAATAATTGGTGGGGGGACAACAAGACCATAGTATTACATTTCTTTTAATGCACCCTCCCAAAACCTTTGGGGAGAAACCCACAGTGCTTTCGCAAAATAATTTGTCCCTCTGTAAAGTATAGAGCATTATGGTCTTTTGGACAAATGCATCTTCCTACACAGTTTGCATTTGTTATCGTCATTTGATTAGGTTTTTTAAATACTTGTTATCATATATTTAAGTTCTAGATTCTTCTTTTATTTATTTTTGTCCCACACAATGTTTTACCTTTAGCTTTCTTGATCAATTGTACTTATTTTTAGAACTCCACAATTTGAATAACTTCCACCTCCATCCTCAGATTTAATAGCCTTTCTAAACAAGGTAATTTATGCTCATGTCCTTTGGAGGAAATTGAATCAATCAAACATGTCCTTCTTCACTGCCCCTTTTATTAAATTGGCATAAAGATTTAATTATATATTTGTTATCAACCAAGCACAGCAAAATAGATGCCGATCTTATATCTGTCCTGTTAAGCACACTTCTCAGAGATGACCTCTAAGAGAGTAGCTAAAATTACCATTGCTATTTGTCTCCAGATAGTTGGGTCTCCAGTGTATAGAATTTTATGGACTTCCAAGGCAGAATTTGAAAACTACTTTTTATGAGTTTACTTAGTTCAGTAATAGTCAGTGTGCGATAGCCCATTTATATTCATTTATTCATACCCATAGAGCTTAAAATTTAACATTCTAGTCACTATTGAATTTTGTTTTTTAAAATGTTTTACTGGTTTTAGATAACCGATAACTTTTGTAGCTCATCAAATTTGTTGTTGTTCTATATTTATTTAGATTTTACTTTTTCAATGTTTAATTCTATTCAACTACTTTTATATCATACTCAACTTTGGTCTTTGTGAATAATAAATTGTAATCCAGAATTAGATAATTTCTAATTGTAACTAGGCCCTCTGAATCAAAATAAACCTTATTTAATTGGAGCATCAAAAGATATGCAAAGCATGTCAAAAAGTCAAGATAATGAAAGCACCTGTATGATCAAAAACCCCTAACCCATTTTATGTGTATTAATTCATGTTAGGAGAGGGATAAGCCTTCGATTGTATGGTTTTTTATGACAGTCAGCTGCATTGATGCTCCTGAGTAACATGTATATTGTGTGTTGGATAAATCAATCAAACAAAATCTCATCTCCAAAGATTGCTTTTTCTTGAATGAGATGCTTCTGAAATCCTCTTGTCTTTTAGAGTTAAATCTGTTTAAAAGCCATTCTGTGATCTTGATAGTAAGCTACTTTTCATTCAAGTGAAGCACATCCTTTTAGATATACTGGACTTGTTACAAATGTCTTACACATCCACATCTCTCACAACATCCCACTATCTTATATATTGCTTATCTCTGCTTGTCTAGCTATTTTTAGAACCAGTAGCATTTTAGGGGAAGGCATGCTGGTGGTCCTAAATTTCAAAACTTCCACAATCATGTGACCATCATCAATACTGAAAGCATGAAGACCATTTGCTCTTTTCAGATAGACTTTAAGACTATGAGATGCATTTTACTATTGTTGCTAATATTTAATATATGAAGGTATCTTTTAGCATCTGTGTCTCTCTCATCTTCTCCCCATCACCTATTTTGGCCTCAGGGGAACAAACATATTCCTTAGTGTCCAAGGAATGGAATGGAATGGAATGGAATGGAATGGAATGGAATAGAATAGAATAGAATAGAATAGAATAGAATAGAATAGAATAGAATAGAATAGAGAGTTGGAAGGGACCTTGGAGGTCTTCTAGTCCAACCACCTGCTTAGGCAGGACACCATTTCAGACAAAGGGTTATCCAATCTCTTCTTAAAAACTTCCAGTGTTGGAGCATTTACAACCTCTGGATGCAAGTTGTTCCACTGAAATTTCTCCTTAGTTCTAAGATGCTTCTCCCCTTGATTAATTTTCACCCATTGATTCTTGTCCTACCCTCAGGTGCTTTGGAGAATAGTTTGATTCCCTCTTCTTTGTGACAACCCCTGAGATATTGGAACACTGCTATCATGTCTCCCCGGTCCTTCTTTTCATCAGACTAGACATAAGCAGTTCCAGCAACTATTCTTTATATGTTTTAGCCTCCAGTCCCCTAATCATCTTTGTTGCTCTTCTCTGCACTCTTTCTAGAGTCTCCACATCTTTTCTACATCGTGGCGACCAAAACTGAATGCAGTATTCCAAGTGTGGCCTTACCAAGGCATTATAAAGTGGTATTAACACGTCACGTGATCTTGATTCTATCCCTCTGTTTATGCAGCCTAGAACTGTGTTGGCTTTTTTGGCAGCTGCTGCACACGGCTGGCTCATATTTAAGTGATTGTCCACTAAGACTCCAAGATCCCTCTCACAGTTACTATTAATGAGCAAGGTACCACATATACTGTACCTGTGCATTTTGTTTTTCTTGCCTAAATGTAGAACCTTACTTACTAATTGCGATGATTGCACACAAGAAATTTCGGCCTTGGGAGATAGCCATATGATACAAGAAGAGTTGGTATTTAGCTGGTTCAGACCAGTTCGCTTAAACTGGTAGTGGAAATCACGGGTGGGCCTGCCCCCGCCCACCCGCCCCAGCTCTATGTCATCCTATTTAGGCACATTTTTGAGGCCGAGCACATGTGCAGAAGACCAGGGGCATGCACAAAGCGAGTGGGCACACATGCAGGAAACCGGTGATTACAAAATGTGAAGCCTACAGATGGATACAAGGCACCATAGACTATAGAGCTTCCATAGCTTAATTCTATCATAATTGGCCAGGTTTACTGAGCCATGTGTTATACTTATAGATTATAATTATGGAAAGAACATTAGCAGACAATATCAAAATAATTATTTTATGAAGTATCTGTGAGCCCAACCTATGATAGTCCCCAATGAAGCTTCCATACTCAAAATCAGATACTGCTGAAAAGCAGCTACAAATAGAAATAATACAATAGTTTTTTGTCTAACTGCCTGTGTGTGATGATCTTGGACTCCACTTCTCACAAATGCAATTCTGCATGGCTTTGACTTTGAGCCACACAGCACTTCCTACATTCTTATCTGTACCTAAACATTATATCCATCACAGAATTATTGAATAAAATATTTTGAGTGATTGTCAATGCTTCTAAGCCAGCAACCACACACAAATATAAATAAGGAAATACTTTAACACATTTTGGTTATTAATCCTGCCAAATACGTTTACATGAATCATATTGATTTCAGTAGTAAATAAATGTATGGTGGAGTGGCTTTAAACTGAGAAAGTAAGGATTCAAATTTATGTTTGGCCATGGCATCAATGGAAGTCTTAGGCACTTGGTAACTGCCTGCCTTACCCTCCTTCACAGGACAAAGGTAAAGGTTCCCCTTGCACATATGTGCTAATCCAATTCCAATTCTAGAGGGCGGTGCTCATCTCCATTTCAAAGCCAAAGAGCCAACGCTATCTGAAGAAGTCTCCATGGTCATGTGGCCGGCATGAGTAAACACCGAAGGCGCACAGAACACTGTTACCTTCCCACCAAAAGTGGTTCCTATTTTTCTACTTGCATTTTTTACATGCTTACAAACTGCTAGGTTGGCAGAAGCTGGGACAAGTAGCGTGAGCACACTCCGTTATGCAGCCCTAGGGATTCAAACTATCGAACTGCTGACCTTTCTGATTGACAAGTTCAGCGTCTTATCCAATGAGCACCCACTCCTGTCCTTCACAAGATAGTTGTACATTAAGTGAGAGAAATGAATCGCTGAACTGTTTGAGTTTATTTTATTGCACATTTGCTGTGCATTTCCTCCTCTACCTTACATCACTCTTATTTGAATGTGTACTTTAAACATTAGTGATCATATTAAAAAAATGAATCAATAACTAGAAATAGACTGATTTTTTATTTATTTATTTATACTGCTTCAGGACAGTAAAATGTTTGCTGTACAACTATTTTGACCATTTAATTGAAGTTATGTACTCAACATAAACACAAGCAAATAATTAGGAATATCAGTCTGCATTTCTAAAGCTTAATATTTTTGTCTAGTTATGAAAATTAATGAAGAAACCATCCAATGTTTTTGTTAAATAAAATCCAATATGATTTTTAAGTTGCTTTATCTTCTCTCCATGACAATTTGAGAAGTTAAAATTCAAATTCAAATTGTACTAAAGAATAATGTTAGATGAGCAGAGTCCTAGCTCCATCACTCAAAAAGGAATTTGAAGTCATTGCAACAAATACTGCTAATTAATTGAGCCCTGGCTATCATACAACAGCAATTTTAGTACAGTTCCTACTGTTGAGGAAAGAAAAACAATGAAATAATAAAGGCAGTTCTGATAGTATATAATAGGCATAATTTAAGACACATTATGTGGACCAAAAAAGACACAGGGCAGCACAGTTAAGGATCCCTTGAATTTTCAAACTATTCTTCTTGCAGGAATAATTGAACTTGTTGGCTCATCCCATCTTGAAAAGAATTCAAGTGCCTTGTCAGCCTGCCTCAAATAGTAGCCATTTTACTCAAGTGTAAGAGAGAAGGCCTTTAGAGCTGATTACATTTCCCTTTCATTTACTCCTGCCAAGAGAATGTTTAACTTCTGGGCCAGCTCTACCACTTGGGAGAGAGAAGCAGCTGCCTGGCACGGCAATAGGTACTATGAAATATGCCCAGTACTTCTAAAATAGCTCCTTCCTTTCAGATTCTGTATAGGATATTATCCCATTCCACAATAAAGGAGATTTCCACTACCATTCACTTAACTATTCTGAATGGGATGGAGAAATCATCTTATCCCTTGCCTCCAACAGTAATATATTTAACTCTGTCTTACTGATAGACAAAGCTATTGCAAATCTATAACATCTATCTATAGCAGTGATGGCGAACCTATGGCATGGGTGCCACAGGTGGCACGCGGAACCATTTCTTAGGGCATGCGAGGCATTGCCCTGTCAGCTCCAGCATGCATGTGTGCACTGGCCAGCTGATTTAGGCCTTCTTTTGAGGCTATTTTTCACCCCCTGGGGGCTTCAGGGAAGCTCCTGAAGCCTCTGGAGGTAGGGGGGAGGCTGTTTTCACCCTCCTCAGGATCCTAGAAAGCCTCTGGACCCTGAGGAGGGAGAAAAAAGTGTGCCAAAAGCAGGGGGTCACGCACTTAGCATTATGGGTGTGGCACGCCCAGGCACGACCCCCCTGCCCTCCCCCCACTTTTGGCACGCAAGTCAAAAAAGTTTAGCCATCACTGATCTATAGCAAATCTAAACAGCATACTAAAAAGCAGAGTCATCACCCAGCCAACAAAAGTGTGTATAGTCAAGGCTATGATTTTCCAGTTGCAATGTATGGCTGTGAAAGTTGGACCATAAGAAAGGTTCAGTGCCAAAGAATTGAGGCCTCTGAACTATGGTGCTGGAGAAGACTCCTGCGAGTCCCTTGGACTGCAAGGTGATCCAACCGGTTGGTCCTAGACGAGATCAACCCTGACTGCTCTTTAGAAGGCCAGATCCTAAAGATGAAACTCAAATACTTTGGTCAACTTGGGTTTTTTTCCCCTTTAATAAACAAGCATTTGAATGTACTGTAATTGCCAAACAACATTGCAGAAAAGATAGAACAAAGAAAAAAGTCTTCCTTTGAGTGAAGTCTAACTATTCATCTCATTTTATTCAGTGGTGGGATGCTGCCAGTTTAACAACTGATTGAGTGAGCGCGCCCCTTGCACGCATGTGTGCTTTGCGTGCATGCGCAGCACTGAAAATGGAGCATTTAGAAGCTCAGCTGCTTACCTTCCAAGTCAGCAACTGTAAGTAAAGCAGCTGAGGGAGAAATTAGCCATGGGCTTGAGATGAGCTAGAAAGCAGGAAATAAGGACAGGATAGAGCAGGGGCAGAAGGCTGATCGTCAGAGTTTTCGGTTCGTCCGAAATAGTAAAATCCCACCCCTGATTTTATTGTTTTTAAGGAAATAATCCAACTCTGTGTGTGTGTGTGTGTGTGTGTGTGTGTGTGTGTGTCTTTTTTAATGAAGATTTGATCAAATTTTGGCCAGCTGCTATAGATATATCTTTACAGCAGGGGTCCCCAACCTTTGCAACTTTAAGTCTGAAGGACTTCAGCTCCCAGAATTCTGGGGGCTGAAGTCCTTCAGATTTAAAGTTGCAAAGGTTGGGGACCCCTGCTTTACAGAACAATGATTAGAACGTTTCTTCTTGACCTTCAATTAACAGTATTTCAATATTTCCTTTGACCTTACTTTTTTATGGAAGAATGGGTATCCAACACACAAGGTTACAAGAATATAAATTCTATTGTGGATCAATGATACCAATGTAAGAGTTATCTCGCTGAAAAAGACCCAAGGTTAATCTTAGGATTGTGGAAACTGTGGTCCTCCAAGTATTGCTGGGTTATCATTCTGAGAAGTACAAACATTTATTGTCTTAAGTCCCATCCTGTTTTCCATAGTAGATAACCAAATGCTTACTGAAATACTCACAAGCAGGATATTAAAAGTAAAAAATATAGAACAAAGCACAGTAGGAAAGAATGGAAGGATTGAAAGCTCTAGATGTTACTAGTTGTACAGGCTTTGATAAAACAAACTAAAAGACAGTTTGTGACTAAGATGACATATCTAACCTATGATTGCTTAATTCTAGTTTGGTGAATAAGGTACAATTGGCTGGGTTTACGTACCCAGATATTATGAATTATAAGCTACAGTTGCAGGATCTGCAGGGCGCACAATGGCAAAGACAAAGGGATCGTGTTATGATTTACAGTGATATCTGTGACTTCAATTATGGTGGTCACCACACTAAGGAAAGATGGAAGGATGATCTAGAAGTTTATTTCCATGCTAAAGTTGAAAACTGAGGTATAGAGAAAAAGAGCCCTCTGCATTATAATAAACATCACTTTTATAGTCATAGATCCTGGCAGGGGAAAAAATGATCTTGCTAGTTCTCTCAAATCTATCAGTCATATTACAAATGGATCTCCTCCATTTTGTGCTCCTTGGGAGATGGATCAATCCCAAAAAAATCATTTCAAAGTGCTGTCAGCAACCATAGAATTATATGTGCTGTATATCATAGGTGGAAAACTGATTAAAGGTTGTCACAGCTGCTATCAGTCTTCACAAATCAACTTCTTTGAAATAGCTCTTGGTACAGGGTAGTTATTTTCCATAAAGGGCAAAAAAAATGTGTCCAAATTTCAACACTTCCAGGCTAACATTTGATAGACCAATCTATAAATATTTTGTGTTATTATATATCTGTTTGCTAGATATATCTGTAATAAGCAAACGGCATAGTGTGGATTAAATAGGCTTCTGATGAAACTAATGAAAACATGAATGAGGAGTACCCTGATTTAATGATACACATCTTGTAAAAGGAACTCATAAGGAAAAAATTATGTGTTAATTTGTGCCTTTGAAGATCTACAGCAAATTCAACACTGCTACACCTTTATTATTTAAATTCTTATGTAGCATTTCAAAGATTACACACAAAAGATGACTATAACTTTTATATATCTATTTTGTTACCTAAATGCCAGGAAAAATGTAGAAAATTACCTCTTGAATCTATTTCTCAAAATAATTATTCCTTCTAAAATGCGAGATTGTGAACATGCTGGGAAAGGACCAGTCATGTAAAACAATTCACACAACTTGTTGGTTATCATCTTTAAAGCGCTCCATGGCACAGGACCTAGTTATTTGCGGGATCGTATCCTGCCCCATACATCCCTTCGGCCGATTCGCTCCCACAGAGAGGGACTTCTCCGGGTGCCGTCCACTAGACAATGCCAGCGGGCGACGCCCAGGGGAAGGGCTTTCTCTGTGGCGGGCCCAACCCTTTGGAACGACCTACCCCCTGATATCAGAACCACCACGGACCTCCGCTCCTTCTGCCAGAAACTTAAAACTCATCTATTCCATCAAGCCGGCTTGGCCTAATTTTTGCTTCTTGCCCCAGTCTGTAATTTAAATTGTTTTATTTGGTTTTAATGGGTTTAGTTTTTAACGTTTATAAATTTGTACAGGGTTATTTAATTCAATTTTAATTTTGTATGTATTGTCATGTTTTTAGTAGTTTTAATTTTCCTGTACACCGCCCCGAGTCCCTTCGGGGAGAGGGGGCGGTCTAGAAATTCAATAAAATAAATAAATAAATAAATAACTTCTTGCCCCTAGTGAGTGTGATGATTGTAGCAGGAATTCCTTCTTATTGTCTCAGGACTTGGGGAGGGATTATAAGACCTCATCATCAGTTGATGAGTAACTAAAAAAAAGCAGAAAGAATTAAAAGAGTGATAGGAAACTGTTTTTACTATTAAGTCTTGTTAATCCACTAGAACAGGGGTCCCCAACCTTTTTTTTACCAGGGACCGGTTTCATTTTAAAGAAAATTCTGCGGACCGGCTGAGGGGCTCAGCAGTCATGTGACTGGGTGGGCGTGGCCAACTTTGAAAATGTGAAACTCACTTAACAATGATCTTGGTTAGCAACCAAACTTTTGGCCTCAACTGTGGTCATAAGTTCTTTCTTTCTTTCTCTCTCTCTCTTTCTTTCTCTTTCTTTGTCTCTGTCTCTTTTTCTCTCTCGCTATTTCTTTCTTTCTCTTTCCCTTTCTCTCTATTTCTTTCTCTTTCTTTTTCTCTTTCCCTCTTTCTGTATCTTTTCCTGTCTCTTTCTTTCCTTTCTGTCTCTTTCTCTCTGTCTTTCTCTCTCCCACTTTTTTCTTTCTGTCTCTCTTTCCCTGTGTCTCTCCTTCATCCGCCCATTTCTGTCACTCTGTGTGTGTGTGTGTCTGTCTGTCTGTCTTGCATTCATTCATTCAATCACTCCTTCTGTGTCTCTGTCTATCTTTCTCTCCCTCCCTCCCTCCCTCTGTCTCTCTATGTGTGTCTGTCGTCGTCGTCATCGTCGTCCCGTCCCCCCGCCCCCAGCCTCCTCATCCTGCCTGCCAGGCTTGGTCGCTCGTTCGCTCGTTCGCTCGGTCAGGCTCCGTGGCTGGATAGGAGCCAGGCTGGAGAGGAGGAGGAGGGAGGGGGGCAGCCCATTGGGAAGAGAGCGCGTGGGGGCTCTTCCTCCACCCTCGTCGACGGAGGGACTCCTTGCGCCGCCGGAGCAACCCGCCAGTTCCCACCCCAGCCCGCAGAGCCTCCGCAGTCCCTGGATGAAAACGAGTGGCCGGCATGCCAGCAGGGGAGGGAATCGGTGGCCGGTCCGGCGGCGTCCAGGAGTCCCTCCGTCGACGAGGGTGGAGGAAGAGTCACACTCCAACGGTGCGAACAGCCGCGCCTGCGTTCTCCTGTGCGCTCTGCTCAGGGGGCAGCCCCCTCCTCCCTCCCTCCTCCTCTCTAGCCTTGCGGCCCGGCTCCCATCCAGCCACGGACCGGCACCGGTCCGCGGCCCGGGGGTTGGGGACCCCTGCACTAGAACATAAAAATTGGAGTGTGTGCAGCTAAAGATGGCTCAGCAAGGCAGATCAAAAAGTGAATGGGATTTTCAAACACTGCAGGATTATATAGCTGTTTTTCAGAGTGGCCTGAGAATAGGATAATGCTGAGAATGGCATATCATTAGTCCAAGACTTCCATGCTTTTGCTCTGAGACAGAAGGAAAATGTGAATTAATGGTCCAGCATATGCAGATTAAACAGCTATTGAATGGTACTTCTTGAAATCCCTGCATGAAATTGGCATGAAGTACACGTAATCGTCCATTTCTGTTGCTAAGCAAGGGAATTGTTCTGAGTTTTGCCCCAGTTTATGACCTTTCTTGACACAGTTGTTAAGGGAATCACTGCAATTATTAAGCTAGTAACACAGTAAAGAGAATCTTGCTTCCCCATTGATTTTGCTTGTCAGAAGGTCACAAAAGGTCACACAAGGTGATCACATGACTCTGGGACACTACAATGGTCAAGCATCCAAATTTTGATCATAAGACCATGGGGATCCTGCAACAGTTGTAAGTGTGAAAAACGGTCATACGTTTTCAGTACCATTGTAACTTTGAACAGTCACTAAACAAATGTTTGTAAATTAAGGACAACCTATGACAAAAAATACTTGATTTGCTGATCACCACTAGAACTCTCCTCTCATGTAGACACACAGGTACATCTTTCTTTGGCTCCCACTTACTATAAATTAGTGTTTATTCAATACTAAATTATTCCTTCCTCCATTTTCTCCTCCTCCCTTACATCCCCTTGCAATGATTTTATTTATTACTCCATTTCCCCCATTCTTATTTTTCTACAGAATAACAGTTTTGAATCCAACATCAATTTGTGAGTCTAAAATAAATCATCTTTTCATTTGCTGGTTTTGCCTTTTGGGTTTTTGCAGGTTTTTTTGGAAGTGATTTGGGTCTCCACCCTCCGGTAAGGGTCGTGGAACAAGGAGAGTGGAGAAAGTAGGGACAGCAGCTTGGAACAAAACTGATGCAGAAAGAATCATCCATTAGTAATAGAAACACTGCAGAAAGTGGATGTAAGGGACATGGGTGGGCTGTTGGATTTGTTTGCATGGCAAAGAAGCAAAGATATGAGGTCTGATATATGTGTGAAACTCAGATATGGAGGTGAAGGATATAATTTTGCTCCTGTTCTATTTTGATTTTGTATAATGCAGGGGCATTCTACCTCTGCATAAAGGGTTAATGGCAAGCAGATCTGCTGCAGCTTTGTAAAAATATAAATATTTTAAAATAAATAAATAATGTGACTGTTAATCTACAGTCATCCCCTTGGCTGCCATGTGAAATAAGATGTTATACTAACTTGATTCCAATTCTATCCATCCACCTGTTTTCCTATTATAATTTCTCCATATTCTTTTGAGTTTTGTTTTTCCTTTCAGTTCCACATTCTTTTATTTCCATTGTGGACAAAACAGAGTTTACAAGGCAGTGCGTCATGGCTGCCATTTTGCCAAGCTAGGCATCCTAAGATGACAGCCTGATATCAGTAATGGAGGGAGGAAATGGTGGGGAATAGGGACGTAGGGACGCAGTGGTGGGTTTCCATTTTTTACTACTGGTTTGCTCATGTGCTTGGCACTTCTGAGCATCTAGGCAGGTGGATGCTCCCACTGCCGCCACTACCGGTTCGCCCAATCTGGGCAGAACTGAGAGCAGCCCACCTCTGGTAGGGAGGGAACTCAGAGGAATCTAAACCAAGCTGTACCATCCCATGGAAAGCACCAGCAGTCTCAAGATCACGCTAAAAGAATGCAGAACCCCTGAGGGCACGAAGACAGGGACCATTTCCTAAACAATTTATTAACACCCAGTTGGACATTGACTGATAACCAGGGGGTTGGCTGGGAACAAGGAAAGTTAACTATATCTTTTATGTGTGAAAATCTCAGATCCAGCTTTGACTCTTCTCTAACCACTTTGGTAAAGTATGTTTTTGGCTAATTGTGGACCAAGTTTCTAATTTACCAAGTTGGGACAGTGTTTTTTTTAATTCGACTTATTAACCGCCCCCTCTCCCCACAGGGACTCAGGGCGGTGCACAGGAAAATATAAAAAAATACAATACATCACAATAAATACATAAATACATTAAAACTATATTAAATTACACCCTGTGCTAAAAAAAACCCATTAAAATCCCTAAAGCCCAATTTAAAATTTCTCTACTAAACAACTGAGGCTGAAACCGGTAGGTTAGGCCAGGCCGGCTGTTGGAAAAAGTAGGTTTTTAGTTGCTGGCGGAAGGAGCGGAGGTCGGGGATAGATCTAAGTTCGGGGGGAAGGTCGTTCCAGAGGGTCGGGCCCGCCACAGAGAAGGCCCTTCCCCTGGGCGTCACACGCTGGCATTGCCTAGTGGATGGCACCTGGAGAAACCCCTCTCTGTGGGAGCGAATCGGCCGAAGGGATGTATGGGGTAGGATGCGATCCCGCAGATAACTAGGTCCCGTGCCATCGAGCGCTTTGAAGATGGTGACCAGCACCTTGAAGCACACCCGAAAGACCACAGGCAGCCAGTGCAGCTCGCGCAGGAGCGGTGTTACATGGGAATACCTAGAGGTATCCAATATTGCCCGCGCGGCTGCATTCTGAACTAGCTGTAGTCTTCGGGTGCACCTCAAGGGGAGCCCCATGTACAGTTGACACTGTACAGCAGATATTGTTCAGCAATCTATTCTGTGCATTTGTATGTCCTCTTAATAAAGTGTGCAGGGATAGATTAAGGCTTCAACATTAAATTAAGACTTTTGTAAGTGTACTTTCCAGATTATACTAGCAGCACTGCACTATGTTTGACACATTTAAAAGGGAAGCGCAATGTTTTAAAAGATGCTTCTGTCTTTTGGCATTTTAATGACTATAGTATGAACAAAAATGCCAGGTAAAGAAAATCATTTAGGAACAGTATAATCATGCTCCTCAAAAATGAAAGTACATGTATAATGTGACCTATCATTCTTGTTGGTCCTGAAATAACATCATTAGACTTTGCCATGATTAAAAACACTGATAAACAATCTTCAATTGTATTAGGGAGATGACTCATCCAGACATACCAAAGTCATCCTGCTTTGATATTGGAAAGAATTTCAGAAAGTGAATTGCAAATTAATATTGAGTCCAGTAATAGGAGCTATAAAGACTGTGACTTCCAACTTGAAAATTAACACTATTAAGTTTATTACCATTCAGATGTTGCTGAGCTATTACTCCTAACAGATAAAACTAGGATAACCAATCATGAGTGATACAGTGAGTAATAATTTAACAACATCTGAAAATCACACCTGGAGATACTTATGCTGCAAAAGGATGAACCTCCTATTTTTGCATGACAATTTTAAAAAATGTATACCAGGTCAGATCAAAATTTGGAAAGACCAATTGAAATCAGCAACTAGTTTAAGTCCTAAGAATGACTAATTCTCAATCCAATTTAGTGAAAATCAGAAACAAAAAGAGCTGATATTTTGATCCAAACTTTCTTATGAGCAATTTAGTTATTTAATGCAATGTTTCTATTTTATGTCATATAAAACAATTTTATCTAGGATATGTTAAATAATTTACAATATGCACTGTTAAATCTATTCTACCTAAAAACTAAAGATTAATAATTAATAATAAACCACATTAATAATATAGTAAAATTTTTAAACAATACTTATACAGATACACATGAAGTTCCATAATAGATTTATTTAAAAAAATGAATTTGTTTAGTGATAGTTTGGATCTAGATTTAGAAATCTAGATAATCTGCAGTTGAATGTTGACTCATACAGCTAAATAATATAGAATATTTTATTAAGGTGAAAAAACTTTGTTCTGAATCTTCAGGACTGAAGACAAGATCCAAAAATAGCTAACGGGAGTATTACTTTTATTTTTCCAATTTGGAAACTGGAAGTTGAAATTTTAGGTTAAAAGATTATTACAAAAATAACCTCTTTTTGGGATCTCAAGCAACTATCTCCAGAAAACCAATGCCACAAAATGAATAATATGAATTGACTGGAACAAAGAATTTTCATTCACTGATGTGCATGATTGGGCTCTCTACATGGGGCTCTCCTTGAGGTGCATCCGGAGGCTCCAGCTAGTACAGAATGTGGCTGCGTGGGGGATCCTGGGAGCATCTCGAAGCTCCCACGTAACACCTCTCCTGCGCGAGCTGCACTGGCTGCCGGTGGCCTTCCGGGTGCGCTTTAAGGTGCTTAATAATAATAATAATAATAATAATAATAATAATAATAATAATAATAATAATAATAATAATAATAATAATAATAATAATAATAATAATAATAATAATTTTATTTCTAACCCGCTCTCTCTCCCCGAGGGGACTCGAGGCGGGGCACAGGGGAATTAAAAACAAGTACAAAGTTAAAAGCAATAAATATAATAAATAATTAAGTAAAAGGTAAATTAAACAGTACTCCCTGCGCTAAAACCCCCCAATTAGTTAATAAAATCCCTAACCATAAAAGAGACTACCCTAGGCCGGCCAAGCGAAAAATATGTGTTTGTCCTGAGGAGGTCCGTAGTTGTCCTGATATCGGGGGGAAGGTCGTTCCAGAGGGCTGGGCCCGCTTGTTACCATCTTTAAATCGCTCCATGGCACAGGGCCTAGTTATTTGCGGGACCGTCTCCTGCCGCATACCTCCCTCCGTCCGATCCGCTCTCATAGGGAGGGCCTCCTCAGGGTACCATCCGCCGGCCAATGCCTGCTAGTGGTGCCCAGGGGGAGGGCCTTCTCAGTGGCTGGGCCATCCCTCTGGAACGACCTACCCCCCGAACTTCGGACCATCACAGACCTTCCCCTCTTTCGCCGCTCACTTAAGACTTATCTGTTCCATCAAGCCGGCCTAGCTTAGCCAATGAGTAAATGTATTTTAGAATTTTAATTGGGATTTTTAGCACAGGCTTTTAGTTTAATTTATTCTTAATTCTTCTGTATTTATTGTTATTTATCAATTTTAATTTCCTGTGCACCGCCCTGAGTCCATTTCGATGGAGAAGGGCGGTTCTATAAATCTAAATAAATTAAATTAAATTAAATTAAATTAATTAAATTGTATGTTAAACCACAAGGAAACAACACAGTTATAGGCAGGAGTAGGATGAAAATAATGACAAGCCTGTTTGACATTGAGAGTAAGAACTGTGTAGCTGTGTCCCTGCTATTAAACTGTAGTAATAGCTTGTGATTGTAATCAATCTTTCCAGAAGTTAAGACTTGTTGGATATGCACAGAAAAAATAAAAAAAGTAAAAACTTAGTATAGCAATAGCAATATCACTTAGACTTATATACTGCTTCACAATGTTTTTACAGCCCTCTCTAAGAGTTTACAGAGTCAGCATATTACCCCCAACAATCTGGGTCCTCATTTTACCAACCTCAGAAGGGTGGTAACCTTGAATTGGTTAGGATCGAACTCCTGGCAGTGGGCAGAGTCAGCCTACAATACTGCATGCCACATGCATTAAATGCATTGTTTTCAACTTCCCTCCAACTTTATGCCCAACTCCACCCCAAAATAACCCTTGAAACATCTTGCAGTTCCCAAACTAATTTGCTAAGAAAAAGCTTGAGCTTCAGTATACTGCATGTAACTCCTTCTTGCAAGATGCAGATATTAGTATGCTGATTTAATCTAAAATCCAAAGTAGTTCTTTTGATTAGAGATATATGTACTAATCTGCACGAGAAAGCAACAACATTCTTGGGGTAAAATTGGGCTTTGTTGCATTTGTGGCATAGTGACCAAAATTGTCCAAGTCAACCAATATTTGACCATACCTATAACAGGGAAGACTGAAAGTGGTGTAAGTATTACCAAGGCTGGTACCCTATTCTTTCCATATCTTCTTAAAATATATTGTTTAAAGGCTTTGGTTGTTCATTCTGAATGAAGGGAACCTGGGCTAAAATGTTATTATATTCCGTAACATGAATTGATGGGTGGAAACGAAAAGAGAATATTGAAAAAGCAATCAATTCAAAAGAATGGATATTAATTGTGATTGTTTGATGAGCAACTGCTTAGAAAGATGCATTCTATTTGAATATGTGATTGAAGTCTAAGTCTCTTCATGTGTGCCCATGGCAAATGAATTAATCTAAAGCATGTTTAATTTGATAATGTTCAAAGAGTAAAAGAATTAGTGAAGCATACAGGGGTGATGAGGGAGTCTGAGAGTGAGTAAGAAGATTTTTTCATAGGGTCAGAAATAGAACTTGGGAAGAGTTTGGAGGAAAATGAAAGAAATGAAAGAAACTTGGGAACGGATAATGACTGTAGGAAAAGAAAGGACAAATCCTATATGTAAAGCAGGGGTCTCCAACCTTTGCAACTTTAAGTCTGAAGGACTTCAACTCACAGAGTTCTCCAGCCAGCTTTGCTGGCTGGAGAACTCTGGGAGCTGAAGTCCTTCAGATTTAAAGTTGCAAAGGTTGGAGACCCCTGATGTAAAGTATTCATAGATTTATCTTTTAGCCACAATGAATGGTGAAGTAAGGTGAGGTGAGGTGAGAAAACATTATGAGGATTATATTCAGAACAGAGTGAAAAGAATTAACTTGAAAGTGCAGAAGTATTCAAGGTATTCTGAGCAGGGTATGAAAAAGTAGGTTTGGTGGAAAGATGAAGTAAAAGAGGCTGTGGATTAGAAAAGGTGCATATAGGAAATAGTTATTGCAAAACAAAAGATATAATGTGCATGGGGCTAAAATAGTTGCAAAGTTATGATTAAAAAGGAATAGTTAAGATTATATTGTGATTTTGATAGAAAAAATGTTTTAGCTGTAGACAAAGAAGCTAAACAAAGGGCATTTATTTTACTTATTTATTAGATTTCTATTCCTCCTTTATTACTTTATAAATAACTCAAGGCAGCAAAGGTATATAATAGCTGTTCCTTCTCCTGTTTTGCCCACAAGAGTGATGGCTTCTCCTTCAGTTGGCTTTCATGCCTAAGGCAGGACTAGAACTCACAATCTCCTGGTTTCTAAACCAGCACCTGAACTACTACACCAAACCTTAGTAGAATCAATGAAATTAAGAATAAAAATGTTCAGGTGATTAGGATGAAGTGAGAGAAAGTGATAAGTAGAAAAATAATAAAGCACAGACGTGATTTGCTTATGGAATTACTGAACAACATGTTTGAATTGTTCTCATACATAAAAGGAAAGTACAAAGATGAATACCAAACTATAAAGGGATTAGTTTGTTAAGTGTGCCTGAAAAGATGTTTGGCAGAATTCTGACTGAAGCGGTACACAAAGAATCACGAAAATTTGGAAAATACTATGTAATTTTATGCTTGGTGAGGGATGCACAAATCAGATTTTTCCTGTTGAGCAGATAATTAAGAAATGAATGAATGAGAGGTGGAAGAAAAGGTCATTGTATGCTTCTTGACTTAGACAATGTTCATGATAAATGAAAATGGTTTGAATTATGGAAAATTTCTAGGAATGTGAAGTTAAATGTTGGTTGCTGAACGCCATAAAAGCAGAATATAATGGAAGAAAATATGCATAAAAATCAATAGACTTCTTAGAAAATGATTCAACATTGAACAGGGAGTGGACAAAAATGTGAGTTTCTGGCTACTTCATATAAATATGGGATAATATATAAGGGATACTTGTAGTTACACAGATGTGCTGACTGAGGATATGAATGGATATATACATACTGTATATCCACTGAGAACCCAAATTACTTGCAACAAATATTAGTTAAAATGATGCAACAAAGGAATCATAGACCTCAAAAAAGTATTTGTCAAGGAAAATAAAGTGAATGCTTGTAAACCCTACATGAACTGAGAAAAAAATGGGTAGATAAATATATTTGTGTACCTTTTATAAACTTCACTAAAGATTAAAATAAATGAAGAAATGTGCAACTGTTGTAGAGATATAGTAAAAATCAAAGCATGGCTAAAAGTCAAGTGACTATCAAGATAATGAAGCCTTTGAAAGTTGGTTTGTAAAAGATGATTTAAAATATTATGGACTGAATGTATATGAGATGTGACTGTCCTCCTAAGCAGGATAAATATATGAAAATCATAAATAACAGGAAAGGAAATTTCAAAGCTTAGGACACATGATGCATATGGATTAACTGTAGATATGAGTGTTATGTACAATGAAGCACATTCAAACGGTTTGGACATAAAGAGTAAGTAGGGACCAAATGGTAGCCAAATATATATAGGAAGAATGAATGGTTTAAAAGAGGTCATGGTTGAATGGAGTTGATGAGATCCTAAATAAAAGAGTGTGAGAAATGTAATAATAATAATAATAATAATAATAATAATAATAATAATAATAATAATAATAATAATAATAATAATAATAATAATAATAATCTTTATTGTCATTGTAATAAGATTGTAATAAAATTACAATGAGATTGGTTAAAATGTAATATATAAGTTGATAAAAGCAAGAGGAGTTTGCAGCCTAGAATGATATGGAAACAATATTGAATGTTGTTGATATAAACTGGATTTAATTAGATTTTCTTTTTATCTCCTGCAGTTAATTTCTTGAGCTTAATACTTCTTGTCCTTTTTCTGCACTCAGCATCAACATGTAACTGAATGGAAGTAGTTTGATAGGCATGTACATATAAGTGTATATTTAACTGTGTGATTATTGCTTTACAATCTATAGGCAAGTGTTGTGGCCCAGCCGGCTCCGGATGAGCTGCTGATGAACTCTTCTAGTGAGGTGTCCTATGAGTCTGCTCTGGAGGAGGACCTTGAGGAAGCAGAGAGCCTGGTTGGCCACCAGGAGGCGCCTGGGTCTTGGAATAGTAGGGAGGATCAGGGCCAGTTTGTCCCTGATGCTAGATTGCGCAGGGCTGAGAAGAGGAGGCAACAGTTACGCAAGAAGTGAGCTCGGAGGCCCTGAATTGGACTCAGCTGGTTAAGGAATGGCCCCTCCCAAGAACGTTTATAAGGAAGGCTGGGAGGAGGAGTCATTTGCAGGGCACAACATTGACAACACTTTCTTGTAAATTCTGGTTAATCGCATCTGAACAATCTTTGTCTTTGTTACGTGAAATTAAGACTCGCAGTCAAGAAGATAGTGGCAAGCCAAGGGAGATAGTGGCAAGCAGCCAATCTTGTATCTGTGGGGCAGAACAGGCAAGAATGCCTCGAGGCCTAGTTTTGTCACTCAGACCTTGTTTCAAACATTGAAAAAATTGAAGACAATTTCAAAAAAATAAAATAAAATGGGAAGCAGTATAGCAATAGCAATAATAATATCACTTAGACTTATACCATGCTTCACATTGCTTTACAACTCTCTCTAAGCAGTTTATAGAGTCAGCATAATGCCCCCATCAATCTTTTACTGACCTCAGAAGGATGGAAAGGCTGAGTCAACCTTGAGGCAGTTAGAATAGAACTGCTGCCAATTCTGCCAGCAGAATTAGCCAGTTCTAAGTATAATAACTGTTTAAATAAATACAATACTCCAATACAATGTTGTTTGAAAGAATATATGGTGGACTACTTCTATATGTACTTATTTACTCCTATTTCAACAAATCTCTTAGACTTCTCAAATTACTAGCATAATTAGATGCATTTAGAAACTTTAATTATTCCAATAGAAGCTTTAATTATATGAATCTGCAAAAGTGTTTGACTTCATATCTATTCACTTTAAAATCTCATGATTTTACATACAATATTTTAATATATGTATATGTTCTTTTTCTCATCAAGCATCCAAGTTAGTGTTTTCTAATCCAGCATATTATTTTTATAATAAAGTAATACCATCTTTAAACTAGAATATTTTTAAAGTAAAGTAAAAATTTTAAGAATTACACAAAAGCAGACCAAAACGAAGACATAATTTTTGCTGCTTTAACTGAATAATATTCATGTCACCCTTGTACCGGAGTGATAAATAAAATAACATCTGACAAAATGCTCTGTGAAGAAGAAGTTCAAAATATTGAAGAAGACTAGTCTTCAGTTATAATTCATTTAACTACTGATGGCATGAAGAGCTTTAAGCAAGTTTTCCATTAATAGCTGGAACTTAGAAGCAAAGTAATATGGGAAAAAGAGACCCTTGGATGGCCTGGAGCATTTTAAAGCTTAATAAGTCAGCAAAACATTTTGAAGTGTGTTCACACTCAGCCTAGCTACTCATTCTCTTTAAGCACTTGCACTCAGAGCTGCAGCTCCAGCTAATAAATTGTCTATTAAAACCCAACCAACTTTTCCCCATTTCTTTAAACACAATTCTTTGTAAAAAAAAAAAAAGTTATAATTGTAGGGGTACTTTGTAAATAATTAAAGCATAGCCCATATGATCATATTGCTTTGTTTTAAAGGGGCTTCTAGCTTATTTTCAGCCAGGTTCCTTTGACATTTTCCACCCAGAGTTGTCAAACTGGTGCCCCGTAGGCTGGATGCATCATGCCCAGGATGCGTCTCCCCCAGCTCTGCAGAGGCTAAAAATGTTGCAATATATCACATAATGTCACATGATGTGATCGAGTTTGACACCCATGCTCTAGACGTTATCCCTGTTTTTTCATATGTGTAAGCTCTGAGGTACAGGTAGTCTTCAACGTACATTCATTTATGTAGTAACTTCAAAGATACAGTATCAAAAAGTTGATGTATGACCATTTTCACACTTATGACCATTGCAGTATCCCCATGGTGACATGGTCAAAATTCAGATGCTTGGCAACTGGTTCGCATTTATGACGGTTGCAGTATCTTGGGGGTTATGTGATCACCTTTGTAATCTTCTGACTAGCAAATTCAATGAGGAAGCCAGATTTGAGTTAACGATCATGTTACTAATTGAACAACTGCAGTGATTCACTTAACAACTGGCAAGAAAGGTTGCAAAATGGGACAAAACTGTGTAATACAACTGTCTCCCTTAGCATTGGAAATTTTGGATTCAACTGTGGTTTTGTTTTGAGGTAAACAAAATTAGATTTAATCAGTAGGAGAGAGAGAGAGAGTTTAGGAATAATGATATCAACATCACAAGTCATTTATCCACCCTACGGATTGTTGTGAAAGCCAGGTTTTGAACTTGACATCACAATAGATTATTCTAATTAATAGACAGAACATATGCGTTTCAGTTAACACAGAATATGAGAGGAATTGGACTCTTATGAAGTCCTTCCATCTTCCTAGATAGGAGGAGCAAAGGTGGGTTCCTACTTGTGCAGACCAGTTCAACTGAGTAGGTAGTAACTCAGTCTGCCACGCCCCCAAACTGGTTCCCTCAGTGGTGCCATAGGCACCACCATGTTGTTTTTTGCATGCACAATAGCATTTTTAGTACTGTGCACGCACAGTGCACAGTGCCTCCCTGAGTGAAATGGCAGTAGTAGCAGCAGCCGGAACCCACCCCTGAGGAAGAGCTTCATTAAATTAGGAGAATGTAAACAAATCTCGGAGGGAATGGATAAAAAACAAGAAGATGATTACTAGTGAAAAATGAAAGCTGACTATTCTTACCCAGCCTCAGAAATTCCAGGAAGAAGGGATTTTCAGGTGACTGAAACTGAGGTAGCTTCTATTTTCATGAAAAATCTAAGAGAAAGTCAACAGAGCACTTTGCTGTACCGTATGTGCTATTGAGTAATTCTATTTCTTTCTGTTCCAAATTGCATAGGATGTTTAATGTCAATTTCTTTCATCCATGCATGAATACAAGAATTTGACCTTGAAGTGGGGCTTTGTTGCTATTGTTTCTTTGTAACCTGAATTACTAAACTGCGCTATCTTCTATTTTCCAAAGGGGGCATAGCAGAACCTTCTCTTATTATCTGCCAGAATTCTGCTACTTACTTTTATATATTCTGATATACTCTTTCGGCTGTTGCTTTCTATTTATTTGCAGTTGCTGGACTGCCAGATTCACTGGGAAACTGATTTATATTTCCCAACACTTATTACCTGCTTTCCGGGGACAAGGTGGCACAGCAGCTTAAAGACAATGGATTTGTCAGCCAGCTATGGTTCAAGCCCATGACACTGTGTGGGGGACTGAGCTCCTATCATTTGAACATCAGCTCCTGCCCACTTAGCAGTTTGAAAGCATGTAAAAATGCAAGTAGATAAATAGCAGTGGTGGGTTTCTGCAGGCTCGCACCTACTCGCGAGAGCCGGTTGGTGAAATTTAGAGAACCGGTGAGAGGGGGTTCCACCGGCGTACCTGGAAGTAAATCTGGCCTGCCGCTGCCAGTGACCCAACGGGAAGGAAAGGAAAGGAAAGGAAGGAAGGAAGGAAAGAAAGGAAAGAAAGGAAAGAAGAAAGGAAGGAAGGAAGGAAGAAAGAAAGAAAGAAAGAAAGAAAGAAAGAAAGAAAGAAAGAAAGAAAGAAAGAAACAAAGAAAGAAAGAAAGGGAAAGAAAGAATTTATCATCGCAATTGAGTCCAAAATTTTGGTTGCTAAGCAAGAGCATTGTTAAATGAGTTTCACCACATTTTAAAAGGTGGTCACTCCCACCCTGTCACATGACTGCCAAGCCACGCCCACAAAATAGGCCACACCTACAGAGTAGGTACTAAAAAATTTTGAAACCCACCACTGATAAATAGGTACCACTCCAGTGGGAAAGCTAGCAGCATTCCACGAGGAACCAGGAGAGGGTTACCGGACATTTCCCAAATGCTGCTTAGACAGTCGGTGCAAAGCTAGTTTGCCCCTGTGATGTACTATGGGTAGTGTGCATGTGTGAACAAAATGAACTAGCAATTTTAGGCCAGAGCTATTCTGTTGTAAAAAGCATTGTAGAGTCCCCTGGCTATGTATGCCATATGGTTAAAAAAATCTGAATTTAATATTTAATGCTAAAATGTGTTTTTTTTAAATCTTTTAAATCAGTTTTGCTGTTTTTAATTATCTTGCTGCTATAAGGCCAGGACGTGCTGTATAGCTTTTCTCCTCTTATCTAATAATTCTCTAAAGGAATCAAAGGTGTACGAGTCCCATCTCTACCACACATCAATGTTGGGGAGATGATGTCCTACAATATAGTGGCAACACAAAATTAGCTACAATCCAAGGGGTGGGGGAGAAAGGCAGGACTAGAAAAGGAAGACCCAAAAGTCTTTGGAAAAGACATTTTGCAATCATGAGTCCTCTACCATAGCAGGTCAGCCTTGCAGAGTGATTAGTTCAATTAGATTTGAATAAGAAATCATTATGCTCCTTTTTTTCTGGCAATTGTCATTGACATTCTATCCATGCAGATTCTCAAAGTGCTTGTATAGCTGAACGTTACCAACTAGCAATTTACTTATAGGAAGTAAATAGTAACCTGACCTCATATTTAAATCACTTGCATCTCAACCAGCCAATAACAAGTAAAGCATAGTTTTAGATGATAGATAGATAGATAGATAGATAGATAGATAGATAGATAGATAGATAGATAGATAGATAGATAGATAGATAGATAGATAGAGATAGGCAAGACTGTAAACATTAGGAAAAATCTGTGACTGCAAGTCACTTTACTGACAGTCACTGTGACTTGATTATTTGCTGTAACATCATAACTGAACAGTTTAGCTGCTCATTTGAGGTTCATATGTAGGAAATAACCTATTTTCAAGTTAGTGGCCTGAAAGGCAGGATATATATATAATAAACTAAGATATCACTCTTAAAATTTTGTTGCAAGTCTTCTTACTGGTTGTGAACCGTGTTATTGTTAAAGCTCCGAAAGCTGGTGTTAAAAAGCTTCTGAGTCTGGCACTGCATATTGTGACATAGAATATTAACTGTTGAGTAGCAAGCTCACTCCTAAATATAATATTAAAATAGTTATTCTTTGGCATTAAAAACAGTACATTTTTATAAGCCAAATGAAATTGCCATTTAGTAGAAGATATGGAGTTTAATGATGAACTAGCAATGACATTATATATCTAACATCCAATGCTTTCTCATACACCTAAAGGTAAAGATTCCCCTTGCACATATGTGCTAGTCATTCCCAACTCTAGGGAGCAGTGCTCATCTCTGTTTCAAAGCCGAAGAGCCAGTGCTGTCCAAAGACATCTCCATGTCATGTATCTGGCATGACTTAATGCCAAAGACGCACGGAACGCTGTTACCTTCCCACCAAAGGTGGTTCCTCTTTTTCTACTTGCATTTTTACATGCTTTCGAACTGCTGAGTCCCTCCGGGGAGATAGGCACGGTTATATAAATTTAATAAAATAAAAATAAAATAGGTTGGCAGAAGCTGGGACAAATAATAGGAGCTCACTCCATTACACAGTGCTAGGGATTCAAACCGCTGAACTGCTGACCATTCAGATCAGCTCAGCATCTTAGCCTCTGAGCCACCGTGTCCCTTTTCTCATACACCTATAAAAATCTAAAATCCTTTCCCTTCATAGTTTCAGACACAAACCCATGCAAATACAAATATCACTGAACGCTCTTCGGCAATAAATAGCTCATTTCACATTGTGATAATAAATTAAAACCAAAAGTAATAATAACCACATTATGCTTAAGAATTACTGAATTTGTTCCAGTTTTCTGTGTTCTTGAAAAATAATAGCTTCCCTGGACTATGTTTGAACATTGTCATTTGGTCCCATTAATTTGATTATCTGAGAAAAATGTCAGCTTTGTTTCATATCTAATTGCTAAGCTGTTAGAAGAGCATTCACAATCTGATTGCACTGCCGTTTGCTAGAATTCTAGTTTTCATTCTCACTGGACATTTTTCTCTTTAATTCTTTATTGGTTTTATTTATTAATAACGGTTCTATGCTATCTTTTCTCCAAAGCTGTGAATAGTAAGCTGGGCAGAGCCCTGGAAAACAATAATAAAAGCCTTTAAAAATGTGAGAACAATCTAAGGCAATCTGAAAGGTCAAGCTCAAAAAATTGATTCCTGGTTCCTTTTTTGAAAGCCTGGAGAATGGGGACAAGTATTACTCTGATGGGGGAACCACATAGCCTAAGAGCAATACTAAATATATCCATTCCTCATGAGCCAATTCATGTTTGGTTTTTCTTTCCTATTTTTAAAACTTGGTTTACACACCATCATCCCATTTTCTCTAGAAGAAAGCTTTGGGTTTTGCCTGAAGGTTATCTACAAAGTTATCAATTGCATGCGATACATCAAGTGTT
This sequence comes from Rhabdophis nuchalis, assembly GCA_039707465.1. Classification (NCBI taxonomy): domain Eukaryota; kingdom Metazoa; phylum Chordata; class Lepidosauria; order Squamata; family Natricidae; genus Rhabdophis; species Rhabdophis nuchalis. The sequence continues at coordinate 37,670,340 of CM077651.1, read as the reverse complement.
AACAGAATTATGAATGTATATGAACACAGCAAACACACATGCACACACACAAACATTGCTTACACACATTTTGTGAGATTGTAAACAATGCGAAATGCAGATTTTTTTATTGTTGGTGGTCATTTCATAAACCAAAGGCTAGGTGATAGCACCATTTTTTTTCCTTAGGAGAGGGGTCAGCAAGCTGCAGCTATGAAGCCGCATGTGGCTCTTTCATCCCTCTGCTGTGGCTCCCTGTTAGTCAAAATATGCATCATAATCACCAATAAATCGTATGCCACTGGCATACGATTTATTGAGCTTTTCGACCCCTGGTAGGCCAACCATGGATAAATCCAAGAAAAGAAAAGTTTCAGAAGAAAACAGAATGTTTAATTCAACTACATATGCTAGTTCTATGACTGCTCAGGAAATAGTCAGGCATGGGAAGGATTTTTTGTGGCTCCCAGTGTTTTCTTTTCTGTGGGAAATGGGTCCAAATGGCTCTTTGGGTGTTTAAGGTTGCTGACCCCTGCCCTAGGAGAAGCTGATTATTATTATTATTTTTTAAAAAAAGCTCTTTTCAAGCCATATGGAATCAAATATTTAAGTGGAACCACAATCTTCAACCACTAAAGTGTGCTTCCACTGGATAATATAGTTACCTTTCAAATAATATTCCAATGCCTGTATCTGTGTGTATGTTCATTTGTGCATCTATCTAAACCAGGGGTCTCCAACCTTTGCAACTTTAAGTCTGAAGGACTTCTATTAACACAGAACAGCTCTTACTGGCTCTACATTTCAATTAACTAGAGACAGTAAGAGGAAGACAGTTCAATGGAAATCTGTGTTAATCTATCCTTTTTTCTCATTAGTGGAAAGCTATTCTTTTTTTGGCCCAATAAACTCAGATTTCTTTAGCCAAAGCGTTTCATGAACAATATTATTGTTGATATCCTTGCTAGGCTGCCAAATCACGATCAAAATGGGTTTGCAAAAAGGTAACTTCCCAAAATGAAACGCTTGATCTTTATAATCAACTAATCAGAGCAAATTATGCATCAGAATATGACTTGGATAGAGACAGACTTTGCTAGTAGGGAAAAATAGTGAAGAACAAATAACTCAATGCTCCAATCAACCCTTTTTCAAAAAGTGTTTGCAATAGCTGTCTTGCATATCTTCAGCTTTTCATATATAATCATAACATATTTCTCTCTGTGAATATATGTATCTGTGTGTGTATGTGTGTGTGTGTCTATATATATATAAAAGCCAAATACCACTCATCACAAAATCTCCAGAACTGTAAAGCCTACAAACTTGAAATTCAGCCTGTATGTTCCTCTTGGCTTCTAGATGCCGGCTAAGAAAGGATTTTTCAAAATTACCATCTGATCATTGTATTTATTATGCAGTATTATATTAACACAAGTCAATGCTAAGGAGTTAGACCTTTTACTCCCCCTCCCCACCTGAAAGGAACTCTGTTCCAACTGCCAGTTGCCTTATATGGGCATGGCCAGCATGTGACTCATGTGGCCTGAGGACTGGGAGTTTAGACATTCTACTCCCCCCTCCCCACCTGAAAAGAACTCTGTTCCAACTGCCAGTTGCCTTATATTAACACTCACTGATGCTAAGGAGGTACACATTCTACATTAATTTTCAAGTTTTAAGTGTCAATGTATCAAGCCTGATCACATAGTTTTATAGTGAAGCATGGGTATCCAGCAAGTATATACATACATACATACATACATACATACATACATACATACATACATACATACATACGTTTTTGAGCTGATAAATAAATAAATAAGGGAGACTAGGATAGATCTATTTCGAGATTTTTAGCTCTCATCAGCTAGCCATACCCTTACTGGGATTTGAACCGGGGCTGTATTACATGTTAGGCAGATGTTTTAGCCACTAAGCCACCAGGTTCTCCTCCTGATCAGCTGAGACAGGGGAAATAAGCATATGCTTGTGTCAGCTCAAAAACTGGGATTTGAACCGGTGCCCTCCAGCATATGAGGCAAGCCTCTCTATGCCTTGAGCTATCCGGTATCCCTGATACATCAGCCAATTTACAGGACTCTTAAAATGAGAGAATATTATCACAGCTCCTGTTCAAGTAGAATCCCAGTAGAAGGAGTATGGCCAGCTGAAGAAGGCTAATAAGCCTGAAATGGATCCATCCTGGTCTCTTTATTTTCAGCCCTTAAAAATCTAACACATATCTAAAAAATGTCACACAGCAGTAATCTAATTGGTTCTCTGTCTGGATGATCTCTAGGTTGAGTCGAAGGGCAGAGAGGGATGACGTTAAGTCTCCTCCCCTTAAAGGGACCCTTGAACAGGAGCTGTGATAATATTCTCTCATTTTAAGAGTCCTGTAAATTGGCTGATGTATCAGGGATACCGGATAGCTCAAGGCATAGAGAGGCTTGCCTCATATGCTGGAGGGCACCGGTTCAAATCCCAGTAGAAGGAGTATGGCCAGCTGAAGAAGGCTAATAAGCCTGAAATGGATCCATCCTGGTATATATGATATATATATATATATATATATATATATATATATATATATATATGTATGTATGTATGTATGTATGTATGTATGTATGTATGTATGTATGTATATACATACATACATACATACATACATACATACATACATACATATAGCTTCTGTCAATCGAGGGTAACAAATCCTGCATTTGATGAAATAAATGTTATCAGCCCATAAATGCTTATATTATAATAACTCTGAATTTTTAACTTGTCACAAGCCTGTTATTTTTTGTTGTTGCTTTGATTAATATAGCTACCTCCCAAGTGGCAGAGAATGAAAAGAAGCTGTGCTTCAGCATACTTTGTTATAGAGATCTATTACTTCTAAAACCAAGGGCCATTCTTCATTATCATGGTTAATATTTGCAGAGAAAATGCTCAGCTTCTGCAAATTTGCCTAACAGTTTTTAAAGGGGCTTTACCCTAATGCCCATTTCTATATCCTGATAATAAATATTGTGGATAAATTGCACATCAGAGTTTAACTTCTGCAAGTTTAATTTAATTAATAGCATTTAAAAAAATGATTTGTATCAATAGTATACTCACAGTATCCATTTTATTCTTGCCTACCACTTATGAGCTACCTCTGGCCTTTCAAATATTATTAGCATCAGCTGTAGTAGGAACGTTAATATTCAGGATGATAAAAAATGTATTCTGTCAACTTCCAGAGAACTACCAGATGCTCATTCCTGAGAGCTTTAATCACCTTTATCTTGCGCTCAAGAAATGATGCTAAATTCAATGTCCATTTCCTGATCTTTTTTAAAAAACCTACTTTCAATCATAACAGCATAATTTTGGAGTATCCTGGAGATGGAGTTGAAATTAAAATTTACAATGTTCATAATCTAAATGTAGATGAATAAATAATTATACTATTATATAATGAATTACTTAATTTATATTTAAATGTACAGTATATCTCCTTAGTGTGATGCTTGAAGCTTGTACCTTATACCAGGGGTCTCCAACCTTTTAAGTCTGAAGGACTTCAGCTCCCAGAATTCTCCAGCCAGCTGGCTGGAGAAGTCTGGGAGCTGAAGTCCTTCAGACTTAAAGTTGCAAAGGTTGGAGACCCCTGCTTTATATTACCATGCTAGTTCTAATCAGACTGAAGCAAAACTCTACCAATAAGTATACCTTTCAGATCATGGTGATTGATCATTATAATGAGAATAACCACCTGCAATTAGATATGTAAGTATTCATAGTCAGCTTCTCAGAAATTGGCAAGAAAAAACACTTACTTCCAATATCGGGTCGCAGCTTTTTATCATATTCTCTCAGTAACTTGTTTAACAACAGTGTCACATCAGTATCGTGAGCTTTTGGAGACATTACCCATTTTTGGTTTGTTGTAATATCATCAAAGTCATCCTCTTCCACCTTTTGTGAGCTGCAATTTAAAACAATTTAAAATCATGTAAATTACGGGCAATAGAAGAATAAAAGTTGACAGACCTGAGAAAATCCCTCATGTGAATGTGTTTTTATTATTAGGTTAAAAGCAAGTTAGTTTGTCAAACCCTTGACTGTTTTGGAAGGCTGAAGGCTAAAAGAGCACTCTAATAAAAATAATTGCATACTTTTACATCAGTGTTTGCCCACCAGATCACAAATTTAGGAAAAACATAAATGTATGTATGTATGTATGTATGTATGTATGTATGTATGTATGTATGTATGTATGTATATATATGCTGGTATTGCCATCCTCGGGTGTTTTCCCGTGTATATAGCATGGAATTTTTATTGCAACGTTTCGGCAAGATCTCACTTGCCATCCTCAGGCTTCGGTCTGTGACTGTGACTGCGAAGGCGTCGGCCTTCCTTAAATCTTGGTGGGGTGGGGGTGGAGTGCTGACTATTGTTGTGAGTGGGTTGATTGGCTGTGCAGCTGTATCATGATTGGTAGATTGATGCTGATTGGTCTTATTTGTATGTTTCTCCTTATTTTGAATTTCAACAGCTTGGGTGGAGGGTGGGGCCCGAAGCCTGAGGATGGCAAGTGAGATCTTGCCGAAACGTTGCAACAAAAATTCCATGCTATATACACGGGAAAACACCCGAGGATGGCAATACCAGCATACCTACACCCGTGAAAATCTACGAAAACATATATATATAATGAGAGAGAGAGAGAGAGAAAGAGCTCTTTTAGCCTTTAGCCTTTCAGAAGGCATTTAGCTTTTAGCCTTACACACACACACACACATGTACACACACACACACACACACATACATACATACATACATACATGTGATGCCTTCATTTATTTATTTTTCTAAGTTGTAGGAACCAGGAATAAGAGAGCAATCTAGAAACTTCAAATGCAGTATTAATTACTCTTTTATCTGCAAATATTATAATAGAAAACATTCAAATGCAAAATCTCATAATTTACCCCATTTTAAATTATTTTATATCCTCTATGCAAAGAAGCCTTGGCAAGAAATTTGGGGACAAAGTTATTGAATCATGTGACCCCCAACCTTCTTAACTAACAAATTGATTTGGATTTCTTCCAGAATCATGAAGGATCAGCCTACAGTGAATGCACTGAAGTTAGATTGGCTTTTTTCAAAACTTTTTTTTAGCAATATAAATTTTTGACTGGAGCACTAGGTACTGAAAATCTGAACTGACACCAGAAATTTTAAAGTGCCAAGTTTGATTCTACCACTTCCACTATTTTCAGAAAGCAGGGAGACATAAAGAACATTTTGATACAAAACTGTTCTATTACACAGCTGGGGAGGGATCATATACATTAATATGGATGTTTGCAAGTTCAGTCTGTAATTTAGTTCAAAGAATCTGGTAGCTGAATAGGGGAGGAAATTCTCTCACTTCTCAGGTTTTCTCTTCCCTGTAGCTCCTCCCATCCGGCTGCTTCTTATGATGCGTCATGCACATGCCTCTCCCATTTCCAACGGTCGTTTCCTCAGCAACCGAATAAGCCTCTAATGTTCCCACACTGCATGGAGGCCTACTAGGCCCAAAACTAGGCATGGGTGGTAGCACACTCCCATGTGGCCCATTTTTGGTCGCAGGAGGCTGTATGGATGCCTACTAGGCCCAAAACTAGGCATGCTGAGTAGCACACACCCAGGTGGCCCATTTTTGGTCCCAGGAGGCTGTATGGACACCTACTAGGCCCAAAACTAGGCATGGGGGGTAGCAGACTCCCATGTGGCCCATTTTGGGTTCCAGGAGGCTGTATGGATGCCCACTAGGCCCCAAAAAAAGATAGAGAGAGGAAAAAATACAGTAGGTAGGTAGGTATGTAGGTAGAGGGATAGGGAGAGGGGGAAAATACGATAGGTAGGTAGGTAGGTAGGTAGGTTGAGGGATAGATAGAGACGGAGAAGTACAGTAGGTAGGTAGGTTGGGGGTTATACGGTGGTTGTGTGTATGTGTTTGTGTGTGCAGGTGTACATCTACACACAGATTGGTTGGCCATTTAACCAGACTGGGTCACAGCAACGCGTGGCCGGGTACAGCTAGTATTTTATAAAAAGGAGAAATAAAGCCAAACATTCCCTGATTGGCTATTCATGAGTAGAATGAATACTTTTTGGGTTCATTTATGCTCACCATCATAAAGCCCTGGTCTTCTTAATGTGAGTTTTTCGCTTCATTTCATCCTTTTTGCTTACCTCTCCACAAGTAAAACCTTTTTTCATATTTTGCCATCTCTCATTGCATCTGAAAGTTTGTTGCAGCTTAATTTAATTTATATAAGCACCAGCAAGCAACCAAACATGAGTGCCGCCTAAGTTAAATTACTTATTCCGAGTGCTATATTAAGTACTAAGTTAAATTAGTGCATCTTCAATATTTGAACTAAAAAAAACTCAAAGGAAACTGTAATTTGTTTCTCATGGCACTTAGTGGTTCACTCCTAAGTCTTCCTATGCCTGTTTCATTTCAAATGCTGACATCCATGATTTGTCAAGACACATTAGCTGAATTATTTTTCTTGCTGGAATGACTTATTAGAGGATACAAGGTAAATTCAATTTGTATTCAGATGGAGCCATTCCAATTTTACTTAAATAAGCAGGCTTGGGTGCTGAGCATTTCTGGCAAAGCAGTGTCTTGAGCCTATGTTGGCCCAGAAAATCATTTCTTGCATCCACTTGCAAACTTTGAGGCATTGAAAATAAGTCAGAGGTTGAGCCACAGCATCAGCTGCAATATCTTTGTGCTTTCATCAGAATGATGAAAACAAAACAATGACATCCTACCACACTCCCTGATCATTCTAATGTAATAAATACTGTATACAGTTTTGGTCACCATGATGTAAAAAAATATGTGGAGACTCTAGGAAGAGTGCAGATAAGAACAACCAAGATGATTAGGGGACTGGAGGCTAAAACATATGAAGAACGGTTGCAGGAACTGGGTATGTCTAGTTTAATGAAAAGAAGGACTAGGGGGTGACATAATAGCAGTGTTCAGATATTTTAGGGGTTGATACAAAGAAGAGGGAGTCAAACTATTCTCCAAAGCACCTGAGGGTAGAACAATGGGTGGAAACTAATCAAGGAGAGAAGCAACTTAGAACTGAGGAGAAATTTCCTGACAATTAGAACAATTAATCAGTGGAACAACTTGCCTCCAGAAGTTGTGAATCCCCCAACACTGGAAGTTTTTAAGATGTTGGATAACCATTTGTCTGAAGTGGTGTAGGGTTTCCTGCCTAGGCAGGGGGTTGGACTAGAAAACTCCAAAATCCCTTCCAACTGTTATTCTATTCTATTTTGGGTGTGCAATTTAATTCTTCTTATCTACTCTGCAGATGCCAAAGGGGTTGATTCCTAATAGAATAGATATAGGTGACAATATAACATGCTAATTTAAAGGAGGGAAACCCCTCCAAGTTCAAGTAAGATTGTGAAGTCCAAAATCTAACATTTCTTAAGTACCGGTAGTCCTCAATTTATGTCTACAATTGGGCCCAAAATGTATGCTGCTAAATTGAAAAATGTGCTAAGTGAGTTTTCCCCCATTTTATGACTTTTCTTGCCACATTTGTTAAGTGAATCACTGCAGTTGTTAAATTAGTTACACCATTGTTAAGTGAATCTAGCTTTCCTATCCACTTTGTTAGGATATTCAGGATATATTGGGTTGACAATATATATGAGCCTATGTTCTTAAAGAGTACATGTAGCTTTAAGAACTGTGTTAAATTCTAATTGGCTGTGCTTCTCAGCTCTACCATATAAGCAAGCTCAGAATCACAGTTCATTCCTTTTTTGATTCCCTTTGATTCCTGTTCTTACTGTTTGCCGCTGAGTAGCTGAAGCTGAAGACTAAAGACTGAAAAAGTATTTGTTTTGCATCACTGTAAGATAACTCTGTGTTTTTGGTGAAGGACTGTTATTGTTTTGAGAAGTTAGAATCACTGGTAGGAAGAAGTATTTTAGTATTTTGGGTCCTGGTTATTTGCAGAACCGCCTCCTGCCACATACCTCCATCCGACCTGTCCGCTCCCACAGGGAGGGCCTCCTCAGGGTGCCGTCTGCTGGACAATGCCGGCTGGCGACTCCCAGGGGAAGGACCTTCTCTGTGGCGGGTCCAGCCCTCTGAAATGACCTGCTCCCTGACCTTTGTACTATCATGGACCTTCACCTCTTCCATCGAGCATTAAAGACCTGCTTCTTTCATAGTTTGTTTTTACTATTGCTTGTTTTTACCATCGTTTTAATAGGGTTTCTTAATATTTTAGCACGGGTTAAATTTGTTTAATTTAGTTTTAAATTTATTTATTGATTGTATTATATGTATTTTATCTTTTTTATCTTTTATTATCCCTGTGCACCGCCCTGAGTCCCAACGGGAGAGAAGGCGGTATACAAATTAAATTTAAAAAAAAAAGTTGCTACAAAGTAAAGACTATTTATTTTCTTACTATCACTGTTTTAGAGTTTGTGTGTGGTTAAAGCAACGTATCTCTTTACTGTCAGGTGTATTACACTACCCCGCATTATTTTCAAACAGGGGTGTTTGTTACCCCTAACACTGGTTATGGGACCAGAGTTGTAACACTGGTTCTGAACCCAGAGTTGCTAACACACTTTACTTGCCAGAAGGTCATAAAAGGTGATCACCATGACACTGCAACAGTCGTAAATATGAACCAGTTGTCAAGCATCCGAATTTAAATCACATGACCATGGGAATGCGGCAACAGTCGTAAGTGTGAAAACTGGTCGTAAGTCCCTTTTTTCAGTGCCATTGTAACTTCGAATGGTCACTAAATGAACTGTCGTAAGTCGAGGACCATATGTACTAGAATCCTGAAGTTTAAGTTCCATCCTGGTTTTCTTGCGATAGATTTCTCTTCAAGGTGTCAAGGGTCAATCCGCAACCAAATCCTGTATTTATTCTATGCTGTAGAAATAACAATTCTGAAAGGATTTGGTTTTGGTTTTGTCATTTTCACTCAAGCCCTCGTTATTTCCCGCCTGGACTACTGCAATGCTCTCTACATGGGGCTCCCCTTGAGGTGCACCAGGAGACTCCAGCTGGTACAGAATGCGGCCGCGCGGGGGATTCTGGGAGCCTCACGGTACTCCCGTATAACACCTCTCCTGCATGAGCTGCACTGGCTGCCTGTGGTCTTCCGGGTGTGCTTCAAGGTGTTGGTAACCATCTTCAAAGCGCTCCATGGCACGGGTCCTGGTTATTTGTGAGACCGCCTCCTACCGCACACCTCCCTCCGTCCTGTCCGCTCCCACAGAGAGGGCCTCCTCAGGCTGCCGTCCACTGGTCAATGCCGGCTGGCGACTCCCAGGAATAAGGCCTTCTCTGTGGCGGGTCCGGCCCTTTGGAATGACCTACCCCCAATCTTCGCACCATCGCTGACCTACGCCTATTCCGTCGGACGCTCAAAACGCATTTCTTCCACCTGGCCCACCTGGCATAGATTAATTGGTTTAATTTTAAATTTAATATTTAATTGTTTAAACTATTTTAGCACAGATTTAATTATTTAATTCGGTTTTATATTGTACATATTTGTTGTGGTTTTATCTTTTCTGTGCACCGCCCTGAGTCCTACCTCGGAGAATAGGGCGGTATATAAATTTAATAAATACAATAAATAAAAAATTTGAAGCTTTTATTCAGAAAGAGGAGATAATCTATTTAGAAGTTACTGAGCAACCAGCTCACCCTGCACTTTCTATTACTTTGTGAAACGTTAGTGAAGTTCAGAACTGGGAGGACAAAAGATCCGTGTAAAATTAACTTTTTTGACCTTCTAACACAGGGGTCTCCAACCTTTGTAACTTTAAGTCTGAAGGACTTCAACTCCCAGAATTCTGGCTGGAGAATTCTGGAAGCTGAAGTCCTTCAGACTTAAAGTTGCAAAGGTTGGAGACCCCTGTTCTAACAAGCCAAGCAACGAAGAGGAAGAGTGGGGTTAACAGAAATTCCTTGCATATAAAACCAACAATGTATGCTGCTGAGCCTTGAATTCTGTAATCATTCATGCAAGATTTCAGTGAGTCCAGACTGGACTATGGGAGCTTCCTCTGAAGATGGCTCCGATGCTCCAGTAGAATAGAATGTGGCACTCAGCTGATTAGTTAGCGCAGGGACGGCGAACCTTTTTAGGCTCGCATGCCATAAGGGGGAGGAGCGCAGGGGGGTCGTGCGCCAGCGTGCCACACCCATAATACAATGCACCCCCCCCAGTGAGCATGCGTGCATGATAGGCACTCCGCCCCACCATTTTTACATGCTTTTTTCGCTCTCCACAGGCTCCAAAGGCTTAATAAGTCCGGTTTGCTCATAGCATCGTTTTTAGTCCTCTGGAGGCTTCAGGGAAGCCTTCTGAAGGTCCCTGAAGCCTCTGGAGGGCCTCTGGAGGGCGGGGGGACTGTTTTCCCCCTCCCCAGGCTCATAAAAAGCCTGGGGGAGGGCAAAAAATGGCTTTAAAATGGCTGAATCAGCTGGCCAGCGTGCGCATGTGTGCTGGCCAGCTGACAGGGCAACGCCTCATGTGCCCTGCCAAATGGCTCCACGTGCCACCTGTGGCACGCGTCCCATATGTTCGCCATCCCTGAGTTAGGGTAACTGGGTTTTTCCCCCCTGAATTATACCCACTCTGAAATCAGTGCATTGGCTAATGGTGTGATTGTAGACTGAGTGTAATGTTTTACTTTACTTTACTTTATTTTAAATTTGTATACCGCCCTTTTCTCTTTCGGGACTCAGGGCGGTGAACAGGCATCAATAAAAACAGCAATAAAAACATCGAAATATATTAAGATACACTAAAAATGATATTAGATGGGTGGCCTGTTCTAAAATCCAGATCAAAACCCCTGGTAAAAACAATTAAAAACTACACCAGGCTGGCCGCGCAGAATAAGTGTTGTTTTGCAGGGTTGATCATGAGATTGTTGTTTCTCCCTGTTGCACACTAGCTGGAGTCTTTTTGATTGAGGCTGTCTACATATTGAAAACAACTAACTAAACCAATCGATAAAAATGAAGTCGCTCTGCATGCAGTATCTTTTATGAGGAGATATTATAATATAACCCAAACAAAAGACACTGTGCTGCATTTTGTTTTTTCTATTTGATAGGTTGTGATAAGAAGGGGGTAAAACAATATGTGAAAGTACCTCACATATTATAACTGGAGGAGAAGGGGGGTATGAAAAAAGGCTATAATGTCTGTGTTCTCTTCCTGTAAAATTGTGGGGGGGGGGGGAGTAGAATAACTGCAGAGTAATAGCCTCATCCGGAACAGCTCAAATAATTAAAAATAAATGAACATTCTTCACCCTTTCTATCTTTATTTTTCTGTTCTTATCCACTCAGGGTCAAATGCTGGATATGTTCCTTCGGCTCTCTCTGCACTGTGAATATTAAGCCTTTAAAATCACCAAATTGCACCGAAATTTGCAGTTGAAATGACTGCTGTAAATTATGGGTGAGGGGAGTATAACAGCAGTATCTGCATTCTTGACAAATATTTCAGGTTTTCTTTAATGGCTGTGCCAGATTATGTATGTGAGTGGGTGGGGGAAGAGACTGAATTAACTCAACTTTCATCTTCATCATTGGTTTTAGAGGGAAAGGAAAAAAATATTTCGATGTGTATCTTGTGCTGTAATCAAAACACCCTCTGATTGAATTGAGATTACTTTAAGATCTACAACTCCCGTCATTACCCCACTCTGTAATTGCCCTGTCTGGGCCCCATGGGAAGTGGAATCCAAAGCATTTGGAAGGCCACCGACTCTCCACCCAGGCTTAAAGAAGGTTATTTAATTAAATTGATAGGAAAATTAAGAGTTCCTTTGGAATGTTAAAGATCAAAACATATGCGGACTGCATTGTTTTCACTTTCTCAGAGCACTGTTATGATTTACAGCTTTTCCTGTGGTGTGAATTCACTTTTATGCGATTTATCATTTGGCTAAGAATTTGCGTTCAGTGAAAAAAAAAATCGATATTATGCAAATTATGGAGTCACGGTTAAGTTGCACCAGAGATCTAGAAACATATTAAAACTTCTTCACACCAAAACCACCTAAGATTTCCCCAACAAAACCCATTTATCATAATGTTGTGCTATGGTTCTACTTGTGTTCTATCATTGTGTTCTATCATCATGTTGTTCTATGGTTCTACCATTTACTTTTCAGCATCTTTTGGTGGAGGGTTGGGGGGGGAGATCTTCAGGTGGTTTTGATGAGAAATCTTCAGGTGGTTTTGATATGTTTCCAGATCTCTGGTGTTAATGAACCATGCTTTCGTGTGTGTATGTGTGTGTGTGTGTGTGTGTGTGTGTGTGTGTGTTACGTTTTTGAGCTGATCAATAAATAAGTCAGGGAGACTAGTATAGATCTATTTCAAGTCTAGTCGAACTAGTCTCCCTGACTTATCAAAAACGTAACACACATATAAAAAAATCACACAATGGAACTCTTGGCTTTCTGTCTAGATGGTCTCTGGTGATGAGCCGAAAGGCAGAAAAGGAAACAGTATGTCTCCTCCCTTAATTGGGGCCTAACAGGGTGTGGTGGAACACACACACACACACACACACACACACACACACATATCTCAGAAACCAAATTCTTAGCCAAATGATAAATGACATAAAAGTGAATTCACACCATGGGAAAACCTGCAAGCCACAACAGTGCTCTTATCCCTATTATCTTTTGCCTTACCCCAAAGCTGAAGGATTCTCAGCCTTGGGATGAGTTTTCAATCTGGGCAAATCTGCTATGCACAACGTTAGAAAGAATGCTAATAAAATGTGTCGTGCAGTTCTACCTCTTGTCTGTTATGATACCCGCGTGCAATAGAACAAGTGCAGAAATGCTTTTACCATCCATAGAACATGAGAGAAGAAATGAAACGTGTTTGAACAATGTAGCACAAGGGTTTTAAAATTATGAACATATTTTTCATGTGTTCGGATTCAAAAATTTGATACCATACCCTGCCACCCTGTTTTTCCATGAGTTCAGTGTTTCATTTTATGCAAGATTTTCAGGGAAAGTAATCCTATATAAACCAAGGAAATCTTGTTCTTATTTCAAGAAATGGACATAATTATATGATCCATAGAGATCCCTAATCAAACTGCAGACTTTAGACACAACGAATACATGTTGCTTGCAAGAAGCTGACTCAAAAGGCTGATCATTAACTATCACCACTATCACTCATTAGCAATTAATTCCCTCATCATGATCCCAAAGCCATCAGATAAGAGAATCGGTCTTCCGTGGTCCAGTAACTAATTAACGAAGAGAAACCAAGCAACCAGTTGAATGGTGTGAAGAATCTCTCTAATCATCTGCATGATGAGGGAATCATGAATTATTTCATTTATAACAGAATCAGAATATAAAGGGTGTCTAGGGTCATGCATTCTGCCAAGCCTTAATGTGGCTTGCTGGAAACTAACCAAGCAGAGGAGAAATCTAGAGCTCGGGAGAAAATTCCTAACAGAGCAATCAACCAATGGAGTAGTTTGCCTTCAGAACTTGTGGGTGCTCCATTACTCGAGGCTTCTAAAAAAGAGGCTGGTCAACCATTTGTCTGAAATGGTATAGGGCCGTGATAGTGAACCTATGGCATGGGTACCAGAGGTGACACTCAGAGCCCTCTTTGTGGGCACTTGCGCTATTGCAAGTGCCCACAGCATTTTGGGGCAATTTTCAAGCCCAAAAAACAGGCATGGTGCTGGTCTTTGGGTTTCTGGTGCTCAAGTGTGAGCGAAGACCAGCTGACCAGCATGTGCTGGAGAGCAGCTGGCTAGCGCAAGGCAACCCAACTGGCCTTCAGGTTTCTGGTGCTCTGGTGTGCACACATGCATGTGCATGCATGCATGTTCCGGTTTGGCCACTCGGTGCTGAAAAGGTTTAATAATAATAATAATTAATAATTTATTAAATTTGTTGACCGCTCCCTCTCCCCGAAGGGACTCGGAGCGGTGCACAGGGCTAATAAAACAATAAATACATACATATAGTTAAAAACAAATTAAATATTTCCCTGCGCTAAAAATTCCAATTAAAAAACTAAAATCCCCATCTAAAATTTCTGGCAACCCCATCGAAGAGAGACTATCCTAGGCCGGCCAAGCAGAACAGATATGTTTTTAGTTTTAGACGGAAGGAGCGGAGGTCCGTGGTAGTTCTAATGTCGGGGGGAAGGTCGTTCCAGAGGGCTGGGCCCGCCACAGAGAGAGCCCTTCCCCTGGGCGTTGCCCGCTGACAAAGTCTAGTGGACGGCACCCAGAGAAGTCCCTCTCTGTGGGAGCGAATCGGCCGTGTGGATGTGTGCGGCAGGATCCGATCCTGCAAATAGCTAGGTCCCGAGCCATGGAGCGCTTTAAAGATGATAACTAGATGTCACGAGAGCATGAGTGACTGTGCGAAGGGCGTCCCGATCCAATAGGGGGCTGGTATAGCGTCTCCTGCTTGAGCAAGAGATTGGACCAGAATATCTTCAAGGTCCCTTCTCTATCATTCTATGTTCTATTTTCTATGAGTATGCTGGCCAAATCAAGTCTAGACTCTGACAAATCAGTATTTATGTTCTAAGCTGTCATTTGAACCCAATCAACCCAAGTTTGGCCCATCTTAGCCGGATCTCTGAACCAGACCTAAAGGACTTACAGTATATGGGCCAACAAAATAAGATTTGATGTAATACAAAGTGCTGTAAATTTGGGGAAGAAACCCCTGTGGTGATAATCAGACAGGGCTGCAAAATAAAAAGATCATGGGGCTGAGATAGTGAGTTACAAATCTCAGTTCAGTGAGCAGTTGGGATACAAAAGAAACATTTGTCTCCAAAATTATTGGGAAGGAGTTGGAAATAAAAAGGTTAGTCACTTCCTCTGTTCATACAAATATGTGGTTTCATTGCATCTGGATGATCATGCAAAGCTCTAATCATCCCATCACATGGGACAACGTTGGAAAGGTGTAGAAAAGAGCAAATTGAACAGAAGGTAGAATATTGTGGAAGATGGTTTTTAAGGGCTTTTCAGTCAAGAA
This sequence comes from Rhabdophis nuchalis, assembly GCA_039707465.1. Classification (NCBI taxonomy): domain Eukaryota; kingdom Metazoa; phylum Chordata; class Lepidosauria; order Squamata; family Natricidae; genus Rhabdophis; species Rhabdophis nuchalis. Next base: position 37,655,217 of record CM077651.1, on the reverse strand, counting down.
GAGGATGGTGATATAAACATAAACAAAATATGTAGCAAGTCCATACAGAGGACAATTTGTGTTTATTCCAACACTCAAGAACATTCATTAAACAGGGTAGATTCCATTGCCAGAGAATATGGGGATTATTTCCACTGTCTTTGATGACTTGGATGTTAGATCATCTCATAAACCTGGTCAAGCACTTTGCCATACTCTATAAAAAAGGAAAGACCAATTTTATTTTGTTTGCCACAATGTAGAAAAGATGTCGAGACTCTAGAAGGAGTACAGAGAAAAGCAACAAAGATGTTGAGGGAACTGGATGCTAAAACATATAAAGAACGGTTGCAGGAATTGGGTATGTCTAGTTTAACGAAAAGAAGGACCAGGTGTGACATGGTAGCAAGATCTCAGAGGTTGCCACAAAGAAGAGACCTTCAAGCTATTCTTGAATGCACTAGCAAACTGAAGCATCCTGAAAACTCTTTCCTAGATGCCACAATCAAGATAAACTAAGTTTTAAAGCTAGCATCAACACTCCAGATTTCAGCATTGCCACATCTTAGCCATGGTAACACCTACACAAATCACGGTATCACTTCTTATCCCCAAGGACTTATTGTGAACATGGAGCCGGAGGTTAGGCACGGAACACAGCTATTTCTGCAGCCTCAAAAAGCAGCCCACACAATCTGCAGTAAGAGGTCTTCTAGTGCAGGGGTCCCCAACCTTTGCAACTTTAAGTCTGAAGGACTTCAGCTCCCAGAATTCTCCAGCCAGCAAAGCTGGCTGGAGAATTCTGGGAGCTGAAGTCCTTCAGACTTAAAGTTGCAAAGGTTGGGGACCCCTGTTCTAGTGAACTTCTCCATTATCTCTCCACTTTGTGCTTTACTGGCTTGCAAAAAATCAATTAAGAAATGCACCTTGAACCAGATTATTCTCCTCTTAGGAATGCACAACTCTTCCTCCTATAGAAAATTCCAAAATCTTGAGCATTATCGTGCATCCTTTTTAGTTTGGAGTTGCTACATTTGCTTCCTGTGGAAAGTTGGTAAATTTGGGTACACATCAATAACTACAGATGAGAAAAAAAGAATTAAAAGAATGGCTCTGGCCATATCTAGGTGAACGGCTTTCCAAAATGATGATTGAATAGGCTGCTGGTCACCTTGGTCCAATATCTGCCACCGAGTGTTAAGAAAGAAGTTATGGATGGAAAATCTACTCTAATGGTTTCCAGAGGAATAAACTGTGAGAATCTTTTTGCAGCAATCCTCCTCCTGCCATTTTTATTCCAGGAATTAGATCTGCCAATCGCTTCTTTGATCAATAGTTTTGAATGTTTCCTGATCTTGGAATCTCCATATGATGGCTTTGCCTCATTTGATGTTCACCTGAAGATTCAAACATATTCCTACAAAATAAACAATGCAGACAAAAGTAGCCTAATATTTTGCTTCAGTGTGCCCTCGGGCATCTCACCACCCATCACACACACACACACACACACACAAACACAGATGAACTACTGTATTATGGATAGTGGGAACACATAGTGGGATTTGCTTTTGTTGCCAGGAGCAATGGCCTTAATCATTCTTACCTCCCACTCCCACCAACGACATTGAAGCAATAGGGGAAATTAAGGACTAAGCTACATCTCACAGGATCTCCCTTGAGATCCTTTTATGAATTGTGCATTAAATGTGCACTCCGTCAAAAATTAAAAACACACTTTTTCTGCTTGGCCGGCCTAGGGTAGTCTCTTCCTTAGGGTTTTTTAGGGAACATTAGTTTTAATGGGGATTTTAGTGCAGGGACAATTAGTTTAATTTATTTTTATTCTACTGTATTATTGATGTACTTATTTTATGTGTTTTTAGTTTTCCCTGTGCACTGCTCCGAGTCCCTCTGGGGAGAGGACGCCGTATATAAAATAAAAATAGTATTATTATTATTATTATTAAATACTAAACCTTCTAGATCAGGGGTCTCCAACCTTTACAACTTTAAGTCTGAAGGACTTCAGCTCCCAGACTTCTCCAGCCAGCTTTGCTTTTCTGGGAGCTGAAGTCCTTCAGACTTAAAGTGGCAAAGGTTGGAGACCCCTGTTCTAGATGTTAGCAGGGGCTTAGAATTTACCCAAGAAATTAATGCTTGGGTCAAGGATGTGTATCTCTTTCCTTCTTGTTATCCTAACTCCACCTCCTCTCCATTATCATTCATCACTCAAGGGGGAGGGAAGGAAAACATAGCTTATCCCTAATAATAATTTGGGAGTAAGAAAAAAAATGTCCATACTTCATTTTTATACTTTTCAAAAACATGTCATTTGAATGAATGCCTCTTGTAAGACGAAGCCTGCCACCTGCCTTTCAAAAGAAAGAAAATAAAAGCTATGTTCAAATAATTGTGATATGTTGCACCTTAACCAGGAAGATCTTTTTGGTTGATTAAGGCATGGCTTTAAAATGGAATTCAAGAAGATCCTATTGGGATCGCTCTAGTTCAAGGATCTATCCCAGAGTGACAGACTCCACGAAGCCTCCAAGCAAGAGTCAAGTGCGAACCACCTTCTAACTAGCATTCCCCAACAGATGAATGAAGGAGAACAGCTGGCACTCAGCAAAAGCAGCCACTTGTAATTTTATCCTCCAAGTCTCTCTTTAAAGCCACACAGGTGATTCAGAATCTTAGGGTTGCACGTATGTGTATGTATATTTATGTATGCATATTCGGCGATTTGCAAATTAGAAGAGGGAAAGGTGCTGTACCATCTTAGAATGGTTTAGAAATCTGTGAGCGCCACTCCACTGACAGTTCTCTCTGGTTCTATCCATTTGAACTTGAACAGTTCAAATGGATAGAACCAAATCGTTAATCATGGTTCACTCCGTGAGTTGCCATTTCGTGAAGGGTTGGTCCTGAGAATGGAAAAGGAGGCAGGGAGAGAAAGCTGGGCAGTGGTTCAATGCCAAGGCAACTGAACACCAGCAAAGTCGCAAACAGATCTGAATCACCATCACTTTCACGATTGACACGGCGATTGTAGATATTTGGTTGGGTGGCATCGGGTTGTACATTCTGAAAGGAAGCTATCTGGTTGGATAATCCCCTTCCCCCAAATACCATTCAAGGCAATCGCTTTGAGCCATCGAAGGCGATGAGCCTCTGGAGACAGTCCAAAATCAGTTGTGGAGACACAAAACACGGTTAATAAAGCTCGCGGCTGTCCCCACGTTCCCATTCCGTCTGGCTTCTTGGGGGATGGTTCCTTTCATTGAATTTAGGGAAGAGGCTCCTTTATTTGCAGGTCTTCACCGAGTCCCCGCCGATCTCGCTTCTCTTCCTAGCCTTTTCCCCAATCCTGACCGGCCCAAGACCGAAGGGCGCTCGCTTCGATTTCATTGTCACCCCTGAATCCGAGCCACGGGAAAGGCAACCAGACGTCCTGCCGTCGCCACGGGAGTCTTCCCAACGCGTCCGGATCCAGCATCTCTCCCTTCCCCCTTCCCCCCGCCCCAGACGCCCGTTTCCCGACCACGCAGACAACCGCACGAGCTTCCTAAACCAGGGGTCCCCAATCTTTGCAACTTTAAGTCTGAAGGACTTCAGCTCCCTGACTTCTGGGAGCTGAAGTCCTTCAGACTTAAAGTTGCAAAGGATGGAGACCCCTGAGCTAAAGAACATTTGTTGGCAACATAATTCTTACTATATCATAGTATGGCTTCATAAATCTGGGCTTAGATTGAAGAGAGAATTGGCCCCTTGTCTATTCTAATATTGTTCCAGGCAGCATTAAGATTCCTAAATAGCTGGCTGGAGAAGTCTGGGAGCTGAAGTCCTTCAGACTTAAAGTTGCAAAGGTTGGGGACCCCTGCCCTAAACGGCGGGAGAGATAGAGGAAAGGGAAGCTCCCTTTTGGGGTCTTTAGCAAATGAAGTGGAGAGGAAAACTTTCCGCCCAAGAGGAATTCAAGCCAAGGGTCGAAGTGGTCGCGGTTCTTAATCAGGACCACGAGCCGGTTTATGGGGGGGGGGGTGTTGGGGGGGAGGAGAGGGGGTTGCGTTGCCTCTTCCGAACCTGGGCAATAAGGCGGGGGAGGGGGGCGAAGAGCAGGGGGGCGCAGCTGTCCTCAGTCGCGATGGGGCTGGTGCCGAGGTCCAAGTCCATTTCCCTGCGCTTCTACTGCGTGCGTCTATCTAACCAATTTCCAGTGCGCGCCTCCCCAACGCATCTGCTCGGCTCTCACCAAAGTACCAAGTTTATTTTGGTTGTCCTGGGAAGCCCCCAAGTGGAACGGAGAGGGCTGCGGGGGTGGGAGGAGGGGTGGAGGGCTAGATGACTCTGTTGCCTGTCAGATTGGCTTTGTTTTTAGGGGAACCTCTTAAAAAAACAACAAGAAGAAAGAGAGAGAAGGAGAGAGAGAGAGAGAGAGAGAGAGAGAGAGAGAGAGAGAGAGAGAGAGAGAGAGAGAGAGAGAGAAGGGAGAGAGAGAGAGAGAGAGAGAGAGAGAGATCAGCAGGTGACAAAATGCGCCAGGGACACTTACCAGGCTTGGAAAACGGAGAGGAGGAAGAAGAGCCCTAGAAGCTTAGCGGACATGATCCGAGCAGCCGAGAGGAGACGGAGGAAAGTGCAGCCAGCCTGCAGGGAACGTTGCTGGAGGCTCAGAAGCGGCTGGGTGGAGAAGAGGGCAGATGTGGACCCCTCGCTTCTTTTTCTTTTTTTGCGACCCCCTCCCCTCTGGTTCGGTGCCAGGAAAAGTCCGCGCCTGCAAAACGGGGTCGCGTCCTTCCAAAGCGAGAGGCTCCGATCCAAAAGGGGCGCCAGGATCCTCCGCAGGTTCTGACAGGTGGTGGTCGGAGGCGCTCCAGTCCGTCCTTTCTCCCCTCCCCGCGCACTCGCCCACCCCCACCCGCGACGGTCACTTGCCTGGAGGAATCACGGCGCCTTTGGCGGTCCCGGGAGTTGCCTTAGCCGGGACCCTCGGGGAGGGCGGGCTGGTCCCAGAAGGAGGAGGAGGAGGAGGCACCTGCAGAAAACACATCAGGCGACGCGGGGCCAAACGGGAGAAGTCCCGGAGCCCGGAGCGGGACGCCTCCTCTGGACCTCGCCGGGCCCCGGGCCAGGCACTGGGTCTGCCAGGGAGGCGCCTTGCGCGGGGTCTGGCACCATCGGAGAGGCGCCCGCGGGATCCCCGCCGGCCGGCCAACAGGTCCGCGGCTGGTCGCCTCCAAGATCCGGTCCGCCCTGAAGAAAAAGGCGGCGGGGGGGGGGGGTGGAAGTTGGGAACGAGGGACTGGGAGCCCCGGCTCGGCTTCCCTCGGCGGCGGGCGGCGGCCCCTCCCGGTGTCAGCGCCGCCTGCGCTTGGCGGCGAGGCTGCTGGGCTCGGCGGGCTCCGCGACGACAGTTCTGGAGGAGGCAGCCAGCCCCTGCCTCGTCAACATCGCCCCGGCTGTCCTTGCCCACGGAGGGAGGTCCCTGCCAAGCGCGGGGTTGGCGAGGCGAGTGGCGATCGGCGAGCGGGGGGGTCAGCGGACGGGCGGGCGGGCGGGTGGCGTTGCTTCGTTCGGGTGGGCGCCACGGGAGCGCCTCTTGATCTTAAGAGATCCGGGGCGGGCGCCGTTGCCACCCGCCCACGGATCGAGCCAAGATAGGCTCGAGGAGTTCATTCATATGCAGGGCTGCGTCTGACCGTCTAGCTAGCGGTTAGGCTATGGCTGAGAGAAGCCTTTGGGGTTTCTAGTCCCTAGGAATAGGGGATTTCCCTCCTTCTGAACATATTGAGCAGCTAGCGGATCCTAATGTTTGAAACAACTGAGGAAAGAAAGAAAGAAAGAAAGAAAGAAAGAAAGAAAGAAAGAAAGAAAGAAAGAAAGAAAGAAAGAAAGAAAGAAAGAAAGAAAGAAAGAAAGAAAGAGGGAGGGAGGGAGGCAAGGCAAGAAGGGAGGGAGGGAGGGAAGGGAGGGAGGGAGGGAGGGAGGGAGGGAGGAAGGAAGGAAGGAAGGAAGGAAGGAAGGAAGGAAGGAAGGAAGGAAGGAAGGAAGGAAGGAGTTTAGTAGTTTACAAGGCAGATGGGGATCCAACCAGAGAATGGGCAAATCAGTTGTTTCCTGGCTTAAATAGACCAGCAACCACAATCGTTTAAAAAAAAATATATCATAGGATGTTTTAACCAGTTTCTCCTCCTCTGTTCTCGGGAAAAGTGGACCAAGGGTTCCAACTCTACTTGCTGACTACTGAAATTGATTGTGCCAGAGCTTCCGTTTGTTCCTTCCCATCATTTCCCAAGGTTCGAGGCTCACAAGTCTTGCTGTTCAGACAGGGTGTAGGATTTGATATGACATGTCAGAAACATCTCTTCCCCCATTGCAGGTGAGGAGATGCTTAAAGGTTTCCCAAGCAAAACATTCTGCAAGAGAAATCCACCCCTCCAAAGTTTAAGGCTCTGTGCACAATTTATTTATGAAGGGCACAATTTAATTAGTTAGTTATTAAATTTGTTTGCTGCAAGGGACAATATTATCAATGACTGCAGCTGAAGTGATTGTCCTGTCATCTTTTTTTGGGGGGGGTTACTAAATCCGCATAGTCTTGAGTCAAGAAAAAAGTAAGCAAATAAACATCATTACAGCAATAAGAAGTAAAAATTCTGTCTCAATATTGTTACTGGTTTGCTTGGTGATCCTGTATTGTAAACTGCTACAAACCACAGATTTCCACTTGCTGGGAATAGAGAAGGTTGCAGTCTTAAACAGAAGAATTGGTTGTTGCTACCTTTACTTCAAGAAAAACTTCAGTCAAGGAGGGTTTTATTGTTTTTAATCTTTGAAGCATTTCTGGAGCAATTGTGATACTTCTTAGGATTATTTTTCCATGCCACCCAATAAATATATTATTTAAAAAGATGGAAGATTCACATTTATCTTTTCTTTTTAGAAGGTAACATAGTCTTAAGTGAGCTACTCAGGAGTAAGTTTACCTTAGTTAATTGAAATATATTAAGGAAATCCATTTTAAGCTTCTGCATTTAACTTTGGCATTATATCAATTTAGCATGACCCAGTTTTCTGCACATTCACGAGCATTCTTTGCAATTCTATACAACTCTTTCACATCACAATAGGGAAATAGGTAAATTAATTCATACTCCTTCCTACTCCATATATTAAATAATTTCTGCTTTGGAGAAAAATAACACTGTAGGCTATAAATTCTATGGCATAGACGTTCTTGGTCACATTACCTAACTATATTTCATGCAAATTAGTAAATGCATGTTGTAAAAGGTGAAATTTTTTTTGCTATTAAAAGAAAAGTCATTCAGATTATGAGAAAATAGCTTGGTTTTTGAGGATTCTTATTCTTGATTTATATTTCATCCAATATACTTCCTGTTAATTTTCTACTTCAGATATTATTTAAGTGAAGCATAACTTCTATGGAGGCAAGATAAGGCCACTGGAGAACAGTAGTCTAGCTTGGCAGCAATAACTGTATGACAAGTGTGATAGCTAAACTGTGTGATTCACACATCTTTGTAAATGGAAGGCATTTTAGAGGTCCTTGGTGCTCTCTGAGTTTGGTTGTTTTCTTGCAGATGTCTCATTACCCAAACTAAGTAACATCATCAGTGTAGTAAGAGAATGGGATTTGCTCTCAATGTTTACAGTATCCTAGTGCAGGGGTCTCCAACCTTTGCAACTTTAAGTCTGAAGGACTTCAGCTCCCAGAATTCTCCAGCCAGCTTTGCTGGCTGGAGAATTCTGGGAGCTGAAGTCCTTCAGACTTAAAGTTGCAAAGGTTGGAGACCCCTGTCCTAGTGGCTTGTCCTGTCAGTGTTGATGGGCATGATCTTGCGGTTCTTTGGTTAATTGTTGCCTTGTTTGGCAGTTCCTTGATTGGGATATTCCTTACTTCTTGATTGTTGGTCTGATGTTAATCTTGGACTTCATCCATGCTCATCTGAATGTGGTGGGGAGATGTTTTGGTCTTTTTCTTCACTTTTTGGCTTGTTGATTGTCTATTTTGCAAAGTCTATAGATGTTGTTTATGTCTATGTCTATCACCTTTAAAGCGCTCCATGGCACGGGACCTAGTTATCTATAGGATCGCATCCTGCCCCATACATCCCTTCGGCTGATTCGCTCCCACAGAGAGGGACTTCTCCGGGTGCCGTCCACCAGGCAATGCCAGCGGGCGACGCCCAGGGGAAGGGCCTTCTCTGTGGTGGGCCCAACTCTCTGGAACGACTTGCCCCCCCCGAACTGAGAACGATCACGGACCTCCGTTCCTTCCGCCAGAACCTTAAAACTTATTTTTTCCAACAGGCCTAGCTCACACCACCTAGCCTATAGTCTGCAGTTAAATTGTTTTAAATCGGTTTTTAGAGATACTGTTTTAACCCATTTAAATTTTTTAGCACAGGGATACTAATTTAATCTGGTTTTATATTTTGTATATTGTTATGTTTATATATGTTTTAAATTGCCTGTGCACCGCCCCGAGTCCCTTTTGGGAAAGGGTGCAATATATAAATTTAATACATTTAATTTTTTTTTAAATTTATGTGTCTATTGATGACCAATTTGCCAGCAGGCAGGCTTCCAGGAATTATCTAGTATTTTTGGACTTGGCTTGATCTAAGATGATCATGGTTTCCCAGCTGAAGCTGTGGTTAAGTCTGTCCATAGGTTGTGAAATTAAAGAGTTTTCATCATGTATTCTGACTGCTAATTGGTGTTTGTGGCTGTTATCTGCTAATCTTCTGCCTGAGCGTGCTTCACTGATGTCATATCGTTGTGATAGTCTGTTGGTGGTTTCTGAGATGGTATTGATGTATGTGAGTGTTGCCCTTTTTGCGGCTTGTGTTGGTTGTTCTATATTGGGGGTGAGTGGTCAGGTACTTTTTGATGAAGTTGCATGGATATTCATTTTATCTATTTATTTAGAAAATTGATATTGCAGTCTACTCAGTGCGGCTCTAGGCGGCTTACAAAAAATCGAAACACAGTATAGAAAAAATAAAATAAAATACAAAACAGTAAAAAAAAAAATCATAACCCCCCATCCCCCATGACAACACACAGTCAAATACACCAGGGGTCTCCAACCTTTGCAACTTTAAGTCTGAAGGATTTCAGCTCCTAGAATTCTCCAGCCAGCTTTGCTGGCTGGAGAATTCTGGGAGCTGAAGTCCTTCAGACTTAAAGTTGCAAAGGTTGGAGACCCCTGAAATTCACCATTTGATGAGTTCCCTCATACTCTGGCTTCCCTAGGCAAAACCAAGTCTTTAGGTCCTTATGAAAGAGTGTCAAAGTGGGGGTCAATCTAACTCCTGAAGGAATACTATTCCAAAGGGAGGGAGCCACTACAAAGAAGGCCCTTCTTCTAGGTCCCACCAGATGTACTCCTTATGGGATGGGACCCACAACATTTCTTGCCACCCCACTGTAGTAGGTCAGGTGGCCAGCAAGAGACAGTCCCTCAGCTCACCTGGTCCCAAGCCATGAAAGACTTTAAATTTTGTTGGAAGATGTTGTATAGGTGATCTGTTTCCTTTGTCTACTGTTCACTGTTGCTGCAGTATGTTTGTGCTCATCCAAATAAGAGTTCTTACTCATGTTAAATTTCTTAGGAGATCCACAAGGGATGAGATATTGAGGGCCCAACGGGAATGGAATTTTAAAGTATCAAGATAAAGAAATAATCATTTTGAAACAAATTCCGAAAAAAATTAGAGAAATAAGAAGGAAGTATTCCTTCTTGTCTAAGAAATTATACAAAAAAGGAATCTGGTTCAAGTGGTTATTGCCAGAGGGAATGCTGATCTTCTGGGAGGGGGGTAGAGTAAGAGTTAAAACACTAAGTGAGGCGGAAGCCTTTATTAAAAAAACATTCTTCCCTTCTAGGGGACGAAGATGGGGGAACAAAGGGAACGACGGCCCCGCCCAGTGACCGGGAAGAAGAGTCAATAGCGAAAATGATCGCAAAAATGATTTTATTCGAAATCTTATTGTAATTGTTGATACAAGATAAAATGGCAAAGAACAAGATGATTGAATGTATGGACTGTACAATGTAATCTTCATATATGCCTATCCTTTATTCTTAAAATTGTAAACTTATGAAGTTTTTTGGGGGGCCCACCACCAACGGCATGGGAGCTACCAAAATGTTATACTTACCCTATACCTTTTCCCTATATGTATTTTGAAAACCAATAAAAAACTTTTATAAAAAAAACAAAAAACAAATAGAGTTCTTACACAGTTTCTCTTGTGGGAGGTTGGATTATTACTTTGGTAATGGAATACTTGACTCATAGCGGAGTTCATAATACAACATCTGGAACCATTAGTACTCCCACAAATACAACCCAATACAACCCAAAATATGAATGAGGTATGTAGATAGCATGTTCTCCATAGTAAAAGAGGACCAGTTAGAGAACATCCACAAAACCATCAACTACATCTTCCAGTTCACAAGGGGAGCAGAAAACAATAACTGACTACTCATTTCATTCCTGAGCTACACATAGTTTCCTTTCTTTGAAGGCATATTGTCAGAAGTGATTCTCCAGCATTTATTCATATGTCAATGTTCCCATGATAGATCTTAACTGAGGTATGCATCATTCCACTGGTGGGTTTCAAATTTTTTTAGAACCTCTTCTGTAGGTGTGGCCTGCTTTGTGGAAGTGGCTTGCTGGCCATGTGACCGGGTGGGAGTGGCTTGGCAGTCATGTGACTGAGTGGATGTGGCTGAAACTCACTTAACAACGCTCTTGCTTAGCAACCAGAATGTTGGCTCAGAAACTCTGGCATTTGAAGCACACACGTCTTAAAGCTGTCAAGTTACAAGACCCTTGCACCCCTAACCATTTAGAAGAAAACCCAGGGGTGTTCAAACTTGACAGCTTTAAGACTTGTGGGCTTCAACTCCAGAATTCCTCCTCCGGTCATGTTGGCTCAGGAACTCTGGCATTGAAGTGTGCGAGTCTTAAAGTTGTCAAGTTACAAGACCCTTGCACCACTACCCCTTTAGAAAAAAAAAACCAGGGGTGTTCAAACTTGACAGCTCTAAGACTTGTGGACTTCAACTCCCAGAATTCCTCCTCTCGCTCTTCATCTTGAGGATGTGCAGACGGGTGGGGGGAGGGAGCTGGAACCGGTTCTAAACGGCACTGTAGATTTGTAGAGGTTAGAACTGGCAGGAACCCAGCCCTGCATCATTCCAAAGAAGAAGAGGGCAGAGCATGAGTCTTGTGCTACAGCTCCAATTCAAACCACTTTAAACCTACCACCAAACACTGCAAAAAAGCAATATTAGTGAAGAGTCTGGTATCCCAGGCTGCAACCTTCCCTACAGTTAACATCAGCAGGGGAATCTCACAAGGCTCACGGATCATGCTACATTATAATGCGATGTGTTAAGTTTCAGTTTAATACACTGAATAGTTGAATCTTGCTAATAGCAGAAGGAAACCAACCATCTTCAGAAGGATTTTCGGAGGAGTGGGAAATTGAATCTTTAGTCAACCATCATGTATATGCTATAAAGACATCTTTGTAATTATACATTATATGTGTGGGTGTGTGATAGTGCTGGGGGCTAGTTGTGAAGTCCGTAAGTGTTTTTTTTTTAATGAAAAAAAAGTTTTATTGGTTTTTACAAAAATTTAAAAATAGGAAAAGGGTATAAGGTGTTACAAAGATATTTTGAGGACATCTATGTCGGAGGTGTCGGCCCCCTCTGAGGCTTCTTACAAAAAAAATATAATACAAATCATTTTTCATTTTCCTACAAAGTGGAAAGAGATACAAATATATCATTTTATATTCATGCAATCAATCATTATTTCTATAAACATCCAGATAGAAGTTACACTATATAGAAAAAAGTCATTTGTGAGATCTAAGTCTTTTAGCAATTGTATCTTCCTCTCCCTGACCTCCACTGGGCAGAGCTGTGCCCAGTTCATGAACAGACTTCTGAGTTGCCCGTTGGGCCATTTTTCTCCCTCCGGAGGGCAAAAAACAGCCCAATGCACAAACCGGAAGTTTGGGAATGGACTTTCAGGTTGCCAGTTGGGTTGCCCAGAGGTGAGAAACTGCTGAAAATCAAGGCTGAAAATCAGCTGGCCAGTGCATGCATGTGCACTGGAGCTGACAGGGCAATGCCTCGTGTACCCTCAGAAACGACTCTATGTGCCATCTGTGGCATTCATGCCATAGGTTCACCATCACAGAACTATGGTGCTGGAGAAGACTCCTGCAAGTCCCTTGGACTGCAAGGCGATCAAACTGATCAGTCCTAGAGGAGATCAACCCTGACTGCTCTTTAGAAGGCCAGATCATGAAGATGAAACCCAAATACTTTGGCCACCAAATGAGAAGGAAGGACTCACTGGAGAAGAGCCTAATGCTGGGAAAGATTGAGGGCAAAAGAAGAAGGGGACGACAGAGAATGATGTAGCTGGATGGAGTCATGAAGCAGTTGGCATGAGCTTAAATGGACTCCAGAGGATGGTAGAGGACAGGAAGGCCTGGAGGAACGTTGCCCATGGGGTTGTGATGGATCTGACATGACTTTGACACTAACAACAACAACAACAAAATCTGTATTCCTTATTTGAATTGCCTGATGCTCCATGATCACTGATTATGCCTTCATAGTATCTGTCAAATAAAAATCCATCATATCTGCAAAATGACCACAGACATCTTCGGCCTTCATAATTCTTATTTGACTGCAGGATTCTTTTGCAGCTAATCCAAGAAGAGAGAAAGTCTCTGTTACTATGGCTTAGTTGCCAGCTGAGCCTATTCCTTCCCTCCCATAGATTTAGCTAGAAGCAAGCTATCGGAAGTTCTATTTACAAGAAACTTGCCATCAATTTTAGGCTGGCAGCTTCAAATTGTTCTTGGATCTTTGTGCTTTAATAGAAAATCTTCAGTGCCCATCAGGTACATTTAGAAAGGAGAGTCCTTTCTCTTTTTAAATATCCCATTAAGGGAGGCAGACAGAAGACTGGCAGCCGCATAACATGTACATGCTATTCAGGACCATCTTGAGATTAGTTACTATTGTACAACTCCATCGAAAAGTATGGTTTGAAATGACATTCAAGATAGGAAATCTGCATGACACATCACAGATGTAGGATCTTGTTTTTGTGGTTACAAATGATGAACATTCGTGAAGAAACTTACTGATGGCACTAACATTCCAGTATTTAAATACTATGTAAAATTATAGTGCTATCCTAAGTAAAAGGAGGAGGAGGAGGAAGTAAAAGAAGAAATCACTAATAAAAAGACTAGTTATACTTTACATATCTGAAAATCTTTGGAGGAATAGCCAAAGTAGATATTCTCATTCAATGGATTATCTCTTGCCTTTCACATATTGTTGAACAGCAGTTTCTATCGTCCATGATCATTGTAATTAGGCAGGGTTTTAAATGGGTTTTTAGCACGGGTTTTAAATAATTTAATATGTTTTAATGATGTATATTGTTTTATTGTGGTTTTAATAATGCCTGTGCGCCGCCCTGGGTCCTAACAAGGAGAAGGGCGGGGTATAAATTCGATAAAATAAATAAAAAAATAAAATAAACTGGGCTTGACAAAGTTGGAATTCAAATGCATGCAAAACGTAGCATTGGGTGTTACAGGCAAACAGTTTCTGCCTATCTCCATATGTTTTCAAAGCAAGGGAGGCAAACCAAAGAGTGTGATTCATGAACAATAGCAGTTACTGTATATAAAATATTATTCTGAATATAATTTATAAAGCTTCTAGGGCAACCCATGACCTGTTGGGTCAATTCAGAGGTATTTCCTTAGTAGAAACAGAGAAACAGAATTGGGTGGGCCAAAAACCAGTGGCAGCAAGACCATCTTCTGTTTTCATGTAAACTTTCCCATTGAATTTTCTTGGAAGAAAGTAGCAGGGAACAATCAAAATCACCCCCATCCCTACTTAGCAGACAGGTGGGGGAGGAGTAAGAGGTTGCCTGCAGAGTACAAGTGTAGAAGGGTTAGGGAAAGCTGCATGGGTGGGGAAGACTTACCTGAGCAATCTTTCCTGCCAGCTTCTCCACTGACTTTCTCCCTGCAGGTGTGTCACAAGCAAAATTTTTACTATTGGGAAGGCTGCAGGTGTCATTGGCAATCACAATCAATTTTACAGTTCCTGCCTGCTTCCCCACTGATTTCTGGGAAGCAGTCAGGAAGTGTGGGAAATAAGGATCATGAGACCTCCTTATCCTGAGCATTGTGGAGACACAATGCTGAAGGAGCAGCAGTGCAGTAGCACAGAAGTACTAACAACTGTCCCAATTTGATTCCCATAGCAGTCCTGGGCCCTGGCATTCCATAAATTAGTCCACCTGAATTACCTTGGTTCAATAATTGTTGCCTTACACCTTCCAATTATACCCAACTGAAAGTTGCAAACAGACCCAAGATACTGAACAGTCAGCTGAGAGGTACATGCACCACACTAAAACAATTCAGCATTCAAAGTCTTTGGGGTATAAATCCTCTCCTTTAAAAACCTCTTTCTATATACCATTGTTTAATTCAAATAACTCTTCTAAAAGTGGATGGTTATATTCAGTGGTGGGTTTCTGCAGGCTCGCACCTACTCGCGAGAGCCGGTTGGTGAAATTTAGAGAACCGGTGAGAGGGGTTTCCACCGGCGTACCTGGAAGTAAATCTGGCCCGCCGCTGCCAGTGACCCAACAGGAAGGAAAGGAAAGGAAAGGAAGGAAGAAAGGAAAGGAAAGGAAAGGAAAGGAAAAGAAAGAAAGAAAGAAAGAAAGAAAGAAAGAAAGAAAGAAAGAAAGAAAGAAAGAAAGAAAGAAAGAAAGAAAGAAAGAAAGAAAGAAAGAAAGAAAGAAAATTTATCATTACTCCAAAATTTTGGTTGCTAAGCAAGAGCGTTGCTAAATGAGTTTCACCGCCTTTTAAAAGGTGGCCACTCCCACCCTGTCACATGACAGCCAAGCCACGCCCACAAAATAGGCCACGCCTACAGAGTAGGTTCTAAAAAATTTGAAACCCACCACTGGTTATATTGGTAAAATATTTCCCTGTTTATCATTTTGCAGTGTTCTTTTTGTGAAGTTCAAGTAATCTCCCAAAATCCTGTTTTTGAGGTGTTGAGAATGAATATAGATGTCCCAGGATAATATTAGAGGATTTAATCTGGGTCAGTCACGGGGACCAGAGGTTTACTCTTCTGAGCTTTCGGACTAGTGCTGGAACCCATCCATAGGGAATTTCTCTCTAGCAGTGTGTGTGCTTTGACCTATACTCTGTATGATATTGTATACTCCCCACCCAATAACTCAGAAGATTAAACCTCTGGTCCCAGTGATTGACCCAGATTGGATCCTCATTATGGTGTTGGTTGTTGTGATGGAGATAGTGAAGTTTGAGTTACTGCTATTAGAAAGATCATCATCAGTATATCTATACTCAGGGAACTATGAAACTAGCAGGGTTCATCATTGGCCAAAAGCCATTTCTGCTTTATTGCCATCTATGTGAATCACTCTGTGTGAGGGGTAGGACTACTTTCTGAGCAAATGTTTCTGTTTACTGTACAATTCCCTCTTCCCAAGATCTTTCTTAGAAAACTCATTTTCTGAAAGATAATATTTGATCGCAATGAAACATTTGACTACAAACAGCGGTATCATTTGAAAGTTAATTTTTTTTTCTGGTCACAGCCATTAATTAGTCTGAAACCTGAAATGGGAAAATTGATTTATCCAGCAAGTATTGCGGAGTTCCGAAATCTGATAACACAATCTTCTAGCTTTAAAGATTTCTCCTGTGGTGTTCTAACTAAATCTCCATTTGGCTAGGATAAAACGATATAATGAACAAGCTTGTCCAATGTTATTACAAATGCAATGGAAATCAGTTATATAATTTACAAGCATCCACAATGTAAAAACAGATCATATATACCACTCTGAAACCCAAAGGTATATTGTCTTACAATGGTTTTATAACAAGCTGGGAACCTGTTTGCAAAAGAAATGATTACAAATAATATAAGATGATCATTTCAGATCAAAACATACCATTTAGGATTTGCTGGTTCCTAAAAATAGTAAGAAGGTAATACACGATACACTGACTGCATACAGTTCCTTACTGCAGGGATGTCCAAACTTGGGAACTTTAAGACTTGTGGACTTCAACTCCCAGAATTCCCCAGCCAGCATAGCTGGGGAATTCTGGGAGTTGAAGTCCACAAGTCTTAAAGTTCCCAAGTTTGGACATCCCTGCCTTACTGGAAACCATAGTTCAAAGCAGTAATGGTATTCTATTTTCTTCATTACCAGTTTGATAGCAGGAGCGCATGCACTGCCCCTGTGGGTCACATGCACAGACATGTCCTGATGACGTCTGGGTGGGTGGGAAGAGTTGCGCGCAAACCGGTGCGAACCGGCAGCATACCACCTCTGGTTCAAGATTTCTATCAATTTCAGACCCAGTTATTTATTACTTTCATCATTTGTAAGAATAAATTGCGAATAACTGCACAAAAGCTACAGGAGATGTCAAGGTTAATGTTGGATAATCAAATCAACTAACATGGCTTTCCTAAAAACATTTTTATATTCAGGTTGGATCCAAATTCAAACGGAGGGTGATGAAATCAAAAGAAAAGTGCATTAAAATAGATGTTTGCAAAAGCATGAATTTCGGAAAGTCTGTACAAAGCTATCACATTGCAACACAGAGATATAAAAACCATGTGACAGTACACTTAAAGAAAAAACAATCTTGGAGAAATTTGAAATGTATCAATGTAACATTACACGGCATTCTTTACTAGTGTAATTTTAGTCTTGATACTTTAGGAACATAACATCTACTAACCAGACATTTAATTTACTGATAACATTACCAATTTAGTATTTCAGTATCTACTGTGTTTACGATATACAGTGATCCCTCGTTTTTCGCGGCTTCATGTTTCACGGCTTCAGTGCTTCGCGGGTTTTTCAAAAATACAGAATAGAAAAAAAATGCATCGGTAGGAGGCAAGCGCCCCCTAGTGCTTGCTTTAAACGATGTCCACCAACTCAAGTTTCCGGTGCGAATCCTACTTCGCGGTTTTTCAGTTTTCGTGGAAGGTTCCGGTCCCCATTAACCGCGAAAAACGAGGGATCACTGTACAGAAAAAAGTACTTACTATACAAGTGACATGGTGGCCTAGTGGTGAAGATGCTTGCCTCCTACTTGGAAGGTCGAGAGTTCCATCCTAGGCATAGGGATTATTCTTTATACTATGTATTGTTGTTTCTATTTTTTGTCATGGATTGCACCAGTGAGGCTAAAACCAATTTCATTATATACATGATGTACAATGACAATAAAGGCTATACCATGCTAGGCTAGGCTAGGCTAGGCTAGGCAAAATATAGTTGAATCTTGGTACAATAGTGAAAGGAAGTTAATGATTGTCATCTTAGACTCTTACACATATTCAATTTTTGACAAGGAAAATTAGCAACATAAACATTTGTCCGATAGGTATCTACTCAGTCTCGTTCTGAGATACCAATATTGTAACGGGAGACTTGTAAAATAAGATTTCATTTTTATTCTCTAGATAGATTTCTGATTCTAAAACGGGAAGATTTCCTTAGAGTGGAACAAGATGTTTTTCTAGCCTTACGCATTAGTTCTCGGGATAAAGGATCTCTTGCCACTTCTAGAATTTTAGACAGAAACATTGATTATGACATTTAAACCTGTAGTTCAAGGCTCTCAAGACTGCCAGAGGTTTTTCCCCCCTACATGATAGCTATGGGGAAAAAAGCTGCATCATTTCAGGAACATGACTGTTTTAAAGGCATTTTAGCCAGTGCTGTTTGTATCCCATTTTGCTTTTGAATCTGACACTCTTCATAGCCCAGGGGTGTCCAAACTTGGGAACTTTAAGACTTGTGGACTTCAACTCCCAGAATTCCCCAGCCAGCATAGCTGTCTGGGGAATTCTGGGAGTTGAAGTCCACAAGTCTTAAAGTTCCCAAGTTTGGACACCCCTGTCATAGCCTTTTCTCTTTATGCATGCGAATCTTTGGATGGTGATTGGGGCAAACCTAATGAGATAGGGCCAATTTACTGAAAAGCATCCTTTCTTGGGTTGGGCTTCATACTTTGACTTGGCTGTACATTTTCTTTTCTCAAAATACTGTCTTCCTTATTTGGTAATTGGCTTTCTAAACAGAATATTCTCAAGCATGATTCAACTAGGTTACAATTTATTGTGTCAAGAATTGACACCTGATAATTTGCTTTCTGCCTCAAGCCTTTGTTTCCATCTTTAGGCTCTTCTTTTGAGGGCCTTGAGAGAAAACTGAAGCTATGTTTATATAGGGATTCTCTCAAGCATAGAGACTGGTGAGTTCTTCTTTGCCAGATTCTTGCAAGGCCAAGTAACCATAGACTTTGCTGATTGAGGGCTCTTCCATATTTGTGTTTCTGACCTAGGCTTCCTGTTCCTAAGGACACACTTAGTCCCCAAAACCCTCTTTTTATTTCAAAGGCTGTGTATTATGTTCATTCATAGCCTGTAATGAGTCCCAAATAGTTGTAAAAAGTCCTATAGTAGGCTGCCAAAGTCTTTCGTGATAAGAATGATAAGCACCCACCTTTATCTTCCTTGAAATGCTGCCAAAGACTTAATTGGCAATTAGCTTGGCAAGGCCACATGGAGCAAAGAGTCAAAACGGAGCTTCCGAAGGTCAACTGACCATCATGAACCAAGTTGCTTTCTGCAACCACTCACATGCCTTTGCTCCTCCTTTATTGGAGCCAATCACCTCCAAGCCTTACCACCGATTTGTGCCTTCTGTCTTCTGTTCTTGCCTGCTGGCAGCTCTGCACATAAGCGCACTGGGATCAGGGGGAGTCTATTTCTCTGACTTCTGATGTCCAACTGGAAGCTCCGGAGGCAGCACATAACTCCCAGATGGCCCTGTCCCCCTCGCTGCCTCCAACACAAAGCCCTCATGTGAGCCTTCCCCAGACTCCAGGACTGGCCTATGTTCCACTCCAACCTCCTCACTCTCTGACTCTGCTGCTAGCTCCACAGGCCACCGGCGGACCACAACACGTTGCATCCTTAAACTGTTTGACATCCATATTTTTCTTTTCTTTTTATGTAATCCCTTTCTTTGGGGTGGAGTCAAGGCGACTGAATAGACCTAAGGATTTACTTGGTGGAAGACCTTCGTGATGCCTATATGGAGCTCCTAGCTCAGGGATGTCCAAACTTGGGAACTTTAAAACTTGTGGACTTCAACTCCCAGAATTCCCCAGCCAGCTATGCTGGCTGGGGAATTCTGGGAGTTGAAGTCCACAAGTCTTAAAGTTCCCAAGTTTGGACATCCCTGTCTAGCTAATATTTTGTCTTTGCATCCTGATAGAGAAACATCTGCCGCTGCCTGGGATTGAACCCTCAACCTTCCAAGCAGGAGGTGAGTGTCTTCATCTCTAGGCCACCATGCTACTCTGCTTGCATTACATATATAAATCAGCAAAAATGAAAGTAACAATGCTTTTCTTTTTGGGGATTTCGGCCCATTCTTACATTTTGACTGTTATAGTGGCATGGTGTTCTATTCACGTTGTACCTGCTACAGCTCTGATTTATGGATTCTCCTTCGTTTCATTCATGCTGGGAGAGCAAATATTTAAGAGATTATTAATTTTAAAGAAAATTCTTAAAATTCTCCTGGTTTTTAAAAATAATAGAAACACCATGTTATAATGGCATTGGTTAATCTCTAAATGGAAAAGAAAAAAATGTAGTGGTTTACCAGCCCAGCATTCTTCCTTTCAATTTTGGTCCCATTTCTATCCAAACTTACAATTAATTCCTGGAGGATTAGACTAAAAGTTCAAGAGGACTGTATGAATTTTAATTTTAATTTTAATTCTCATGGTTTTAAAGGGTTTTTAGCACGGGATTTAATTTAATAGTTTTTTAAAAAGGTATTTTGTATTTTGTATGGTTTTATATTGCCTGTGCGCCACCCTGGGTCCTTACAAGGAGAAGGGTGGGGTATAAATTAAATAAAATAAAATAAATGAAGTCCAGACAATATAGGTTTCAGTGCATACAGTGAGAACAGCATAAGAACAGCGGTATACTGAGCTGATAATTCATTTGACTTCTTAATCTCATATAAAATGGTTCAGAATTTTAACTAATTCTACTAGAAATTATCCTGAAATAAGTATGAAAAGTATAATTTAAATGTTTATGATGAGAAAAAAATCAATGAACAGTGAAATATATATTTCTACATAAATATTATAGAATTGATTGGCCTACAATTTTCCTCATTTATTTGAAAATATGCTCTATTGAACTCTGTTCTATTGAATATTCCATAAAATCAATACAGATAGAATTGAACTGTATGTCAGACAGCTCAACTATTTTGCACTATGATGTCATCATTATATGCTAAAGCTGTGATATTACGAAAGTTTGAAAAGTTGCATAGTACTACTTAACCTTCTTAAAAGCTGACCCCAAAAATTAAATGCCAAGTAATCACAACAGTCTTCTTCCTGTAGCTTTATCCACATAAAGTGTCTCTGGAACAATGTTTTTCAAATTTGGCAACTTTAAGATGTATGGAATTCAACTCCCAGGATTCCCCAGTCATGAGGAAATTTGGGAGTTTTAAAGTCTGAAAAAATAGTGCTCCAGAGGTAATGCCCCACAATACGTATGATAATTGAAGTAGAGTGACTTCATGGATTCCATTTTGCGGATTGTTGATGCAACATATCAGATTTTCATCCAGATATCCTTCCAAAATAATAAAAAAGTCCTTTCCATCCATGTATTATGGAGGAAATAAGTTAGGTTTTATGTTAATGTTACCTTAATATTAGCATATCCACAATAATTTAAGTAACTTGCACCATGATGCAAACTGTTATTTATATTCATGTATGTCATTTGTGTAGGGACGTGGTGGCTCAGTGGCTAAGACGCTGAGCTTGTCAATCAGAAAGTTTGGCAGTTTCGCAGTTCGAATCCCAAGTGCCGCATAATGGAGTGAGCTCCCGTTACTTGACCAAAGAAAGTATCTACCATTTATTGCTGACTGGAAACCCATAATGGACTGTGAAAAAAATGAACTTATGATTTATGGTTTGGATGATCAGACAGACTAGATTATATAAAGAGAGTTGATTGTAACCATAGAGTAAAAGCAAATTTAGAATTGTATGTATAAGTGCTATAAAGAAGATTGGAAGCCATTTTCTTTTATATTTGTTTTCCTTTTCCCTTTCCCCCCTTTCTTGTACTTTCAATTTTCTCTTTGATTTCTTCCTTGTTCTTACTTTTGTATTATAAGGAACATGGTGGCTCATTGGCTAAGACGTTGAGCTTGTCGATCAGAAAAGTCAGTAGTTCGGTGGTTCGAATCCCTAGCACTGCATAACAGAGTGAGTTCCCGTTACTTACTTGTCCCAGTTTCTGCCAACCTAACAGTTTGAAAGCATGTAAAAATACAAATAGAAAAATAGGGACCACCTTTGGTGAGAAGGTAACAGCGTTCCGTGTGCCTTTGACATTTAGTCATGCTGGCCACATGGCAATGGAGAGGTCTTCATCTCTCTATCCCTCTACCTACCTACCTACCTACCTACCTACCTACCTACCTCTCCCTCTCTATCCCTCTACCTACCTACCTACCTACCTACCTACCTACCTACCTACTGTATTTCTCCCTCTCCCTCTCTATCCCTCTACCTACCTACCTACCTACTGTATTTATCTATCTCTCTATCCCTCTACCTACCTACCTACCTACCTACCTACCTACCTACCTACCTACCTACTGTATGTCTCCCTCTCCCTCTCTATCCCTCTACCTACCTACCTACTATATTTCTCCCTCTCCCTCTCTTATTTATTTATTTATTTTAATTTATTTTATTCGATTTATAAACCGCCCTATCTCCCCGAAGGGACTCAGGGCGGTGCACAGGAAACAATAAAATCACATTCAATAAATACAATATAAGATAATTAAAATGAATTAAATATACCTGTGCTAAAATAAATTTAATACCCTAGTAAAAACCATTCTAAAATTATGCCAGGCCGGCCATCTGAAACAGGTGAGTTTTTAGTGTCTGGCGGAAGAAGCAAAGGTCCGTGATTGTGCGGAGGTCGGGGGGAAGGTCATTCCAGAGGGCGGGGCCTGCCACAGAGAAGGCTCTTCCCCTGGGCGCCACCAACCAGCATTAGCTAGCTGATGGCACCCTGAGGAGGCCCACCCTGTGGGAGCGGACAGGTCAAAAGGAGGTATGTGGTAGGAGGTGGTCCCGCAAGTAACCAGGTCCCGTGCCATGGAGCGCTTTAAAGATGATTACTAGCACCTTGAAGCGCACCCGGAAGGCCACAGGGAGCCAGTGCAGCTCGTGCAGGAGGGGTTTCACATGGGAGTATCTAGAGACTCCCAAAATACCCCACGCAGCCGCATTCTGGACTAGCTGGAGCCTCCGGGTGCACCTCAAGGGGAACCCTCTACTACCTACTTACCTACCTACCTACCTACCTACCTACCTACTGTATTTCTCCCTCTCCATCTCTGTCCCTCTACCTACCTACCTACCTACCTACCTACCTACCTACCTACTGTATTTCTCCCTCTCCCTCTCTGTCCCTCTACCTACCTACCTACCTTGCTACCTACCGACTGTATTTCTCCCTCTCTATCCCTCTACCTACCTACCTACCGTATTTCTCCCTCTCCCTCTCTATCCCTCTACCTACCTACCTACCTACCTACCTACCTACCTACCTACCTACTGCATTTCTCCCTCAGAGTATTTTATGTCATAAAGGATGACATAATACTTGTGGCCCACTGCTCTCTCTGTATCCATCTACCCATTTTTTAACAATTTTTTACATTTCCGTTGTGTGTACCTGGCACAGGTGTGACATCTACACAATCTATATATATATCATTGATGCCGTACTTGAAAGGAACGTTGTGTGAAAATTTGGAAGTGATCGGTGCAGTACTTTCAGAGATTAGCGGTTTTGAACAAACTCTTGTTACATTTTTATTTATATAGATTTTGAAAAGGAGAAACCAATGACGGAATATTATTATCTACTATTAAACTTACTATATGGCTGAAATAACAACTAATATTTCATAGTGTTATTTCTGCCCTACAGGGACAATCTCTGTAATGTGAAAGAAATCAGTGTTACTGCTGCAGTGGTTGTGTGCTTATTATTATTTTTTTTCCTATCTTAAGATAAGAATTTTAAAACTACTTGAAAGTTAGCGAGTGAAGGATATCAGAGCTGCAGGAGAAACCACAGGCGTGATATTTTAAAAAGCTTTTCTCATTACTTGTCTTACTTTTGTTTATTGCTCACCATCTCAAAAAAAATGGAAGTCACCCAATGCAAATGCTTCCTAGTGCAACATCTATCTAATCTAGGGACCTAAGCAGGGGTCTGCAAAGTCGGCTCTTTTAAGACTGGTGGACTTCAACTCCCAGAGTTCCCCAGCCAGCATAGCTGGCTGGGGAATTCTGGGAATTGAAGTCCACCAGTCTTAAAAGAGCCGACTTTGCAGACCTCTGAAGGGAAAACTATAAACAGGTCATAAATGCAACAGCATCTTTTTACGTTGCCTGGCAATCTGGCACTTCTGCCTTTCTCCTAGGAACAAAACATAGCCATTGTAACAAGAAGCTATGCATATCACCCTCTATTAGTTTATACAGCTAGGTATATTTTGAGACAATGCATTCCATAGTTCTATATAAAATACTCCAATCATTCCGCCTCCTTAAATGACACCGCATTATAGGACAGTAAGGGGAAAATATGGCAAGTGCTTCAAAATGAAATTTTCTTGCAGCAGTTTATCCTTGTTAGTATTTTCATCAATGAATGCACAGCACTTTTAAAACAAAAATAACTACCCCCTGATGAATCAAGTAAGGTCTAAGGCTACAGTGACCTTCATGCTTATATGGAAAATCTAAAACTTAGTCTTTCTCCACTGTATCCTTCATTAAACCGAAATGTTATTCCATTTATAGCTGACAGTCCTTTCTTACCAGTTTTTTTTTACATTCCAGCAGCTGTTTCTGATAACAGAGAACATACTGGAACTGGAATGCCTGTATATAAAGAAGAAAAAGAAATTGGAGGCAAAATGAATTAAAGTTGCCAATGTGAGCCAGGATCCTTAATGCACTTTCAGAATTGGTCTCTGTTGGGACAAAAGGGATGAATATATTGCCTGGGGTGATAGATAGACATAGACGCCAATCAGAGTGGCAGCTGAATATTCTTTCAACCTTGAAGATGGAGGCAATATTTATTTCTATTAAGCGGCAAACACAACTTAGCTTGATTTATTACAAATAAATATAGGACCATATGCCACAGAGGCCAAAAAAACAATGTCCTTCAGTAATTTGCAGTGGTTGCTGATTGTATGTTATGATGCGCTGTGTTGGCTATATTCGTTTATTCCAGCTAAGGAGAGGACTCCCCTGCTGTATGGGGAAATTATCCATTCCACCTTATTTATTGTCCACTTTTTATTGCATAGCATAGAATCAATTTATGTACAAGTTGCTTAGTTCTTTATGGTCTACCCTGAACTAGCATGAAATAATTGTTTGCAGGTCCTGCTACAGGTACATTACTTTCGCTGGCAGAGTTTATGCCCTATTGTAAATGGAAGCATTATTATTATTTTGAAGGGATTGAAAACTTACTTGCTTATTCAAGCTGTTTTAATTTTTTTTTTAAAAAACACCTATCTTCACCTTTTTCTAATTGTGTGCAGTGTTGTTTCAATAATATTTAAGGCCTGTTTTCTTTAGATGCTTTAATTATATTTTTAAGTCACCTGGAGAGTATATCTATATAAATAAAAATGTAACAAGAGTTTGTTCAAAACCGCTAATCTCCGAAAGTACTGCACCGATCGCTTCTCAATTTTCACACAACATTCCTTTCAAGTACAGCACCAATGATATATATAGATTGTGTAGATGTCACACTTGTGCCTGGTACACGCAACGGAAATGTAAAAAATTGTAAAACAGGTAGGTAGATGGATACAGAGAGCAGTGGATCACAGGTATTATGTCCTATGACATAAAATATTCTGAGGGAGAAATACGGTAGGTAGGTAGGTAGGTGGATAGAGAGGGAGAGGGAGAAATACAGTAGGTAGGTAGGTAGGTAGGTAGGTAGGTAGGTAGGTAGGTAGAGGGATAGAGGGAGAGGGAGTAATACGATAGGTAGGTAGGTAGGTAAGTAGGTAGAGGGATAGAGAGAGGGGGAAATACAGTAGGTAGGTAGGTAGGTAGGTGGATAGAGAGAGGGAGAAATACAGTAGGTAGGTAGGTAGGTAGAGGGATAGAGAGAGGGAATAATACAGTAGGTAGGTAGGCAGGTAGGTAGGTAGAGAGGGAAAAATACGGTAGGTGGGTAGGTAGGTAGAGGGATAGAGAGGGAGAGGGAGAAATTCAGTAGGTAGGTAGGTTGGGGGTTATACGGTGGTTGTGTGTATGTTTTTGTGTGTGCAGGTGTAGATCTACACACATTTTGGGTGGCCATTTAACCAGACTGGGCCACAGCAACACGTGGCTGGGAACGGCTAGTGGATAAATAAGACAGACAAAATTGTGGACTACTCCTTAAGAACTTTATATAAAAGAATGAAGTCTAGGAAGTGGGTGTTTGGGCTATGAGTCAAACTTAGTAAATACCCGTGACTGCTTTAATTAAGCCTCAGATTGACTGAAACAATATTTGAAGTCCTGAGGTTACTTATGAGAACACTGCTAGTTTTTCAACAGCAATGAAAACTTTGTATCAAGACCATGACTAAGTCAGCTTCAATATTCTTTCATTCTTGCTAATGAATGGTTTTAAAAATAGCCATGTGGTTGTGTGATTACTAATTAGTGGATTTGATTCCTTGCTTGTTAATTTGACTTTTGCTTTCCTTAACAAAATCCCTCCCAAAACCCAAACATGTTCGATCCAGTCACTCATTTCCATTGGCACACAAAATGCTGAAGAATTGAGTTATTTCTCTGTTCCTGACATCTGAAGGAGGTGGATTATCTAAATTTATTCAGGTCTAGATATCATTCAGTCAGAGTTTGTCCCCTAAGTAGGCATTTTATGCTGGAAACTAGATGGGACGGGGTGAGTACCTCCAGGCCAGAGCGAGTTAGGACCTAGTGCAGTGATGGTGAACCTTTTGGACACCAAGTGCCAAAAAGGGACTGCACACGCTTGTCAGGTCCACAACCCAAACATGTTTGATCACTTTGGGTTTGGGTTTTGGAAGAGGAAATGCCCATGGGGCATACGCATGCTGGGAAATGAACTTCTGGTTTTTGGCACACGTTGCATGTGACAATCAGCTCATTGGCACACATATGCACACTGGAAATTGGAAGACTAGCTTTTCCAGTTTCAGGCACTGCTGCACATGTGAAAGCCAGCTGACCATTGCACACGTATGTGTGCTAGAAACCCAGAAGAGGAATGGGTGGTGCTATGCATGCCAGGCGATATGGCTCTTCGGGCATGCGTGTCATAGGTTCGCCATCACAGACCTAGTGCCATTGTTTGGTCCTTCTTGAAAGGAACATTTTGACACTTGGTTCTGGGAGGCTCCTATTCTGCACAATTACTATTAGCCTATGGTGACCTTCAGAGGGATTAATAACACTTCTCGTGTTATTTAAATATATATGAAGCTGTTGGCGAATCTGCTCAACATTTTGGCATTGAGTGTTGTAAGATCCAAAGCAAGGTTTCTAATTCTAAATCAGTGTCTGGTGCTGGTGAGGACAAAATGTAGATACAGGGAATAAGGATTTCATCTGTATTGGTAGGCACTAAAGTCAGGTACACAGCTAAGGTAACTCTTGTTTAGCCCTTAATTCAGTAGTTCAGATTTTAGCGGATGCCTAGAATGCAATTTACACAATTAAGAATGAAATGTTACTAGCCCAACTTTATTTTACTGACTGGAATAAATCGCCAATTTGCACCTATAACATCTTAGCTAGCTGGAGGCCAGAATAATTCAAAGGCTGTATTTTCTACTTAAGTTAACTGATACTTTTAAGATCTTAAGATTTTTTTGGTCTCATCTTCTGCACTCTCGTGGAACTGTTTAATGGGAATCTATGCTATCCTAGAAGTTTCTCCCAGTTTTTGGAAATGTTTAGTCTGGAGGTCTTGTTAATTCTTCCTCTTCTCCTTTTCCTGGCAGGTTGATCTTTGAGATGTCAATAGGCTACTGCTGAGTTGATAGCTGCTACTTCTTTTTTTCTTTTTCTTTTAATGACCCTGTAATCCCTTGCTTCTAGGTCAGGGGTGGGCAAACTTTGCAACTTTAAGTCTGAAGTCCTTCAGACTTAAAGTTGCAAAGTTTGCCCACCCCTGTTCTAGGTGGAATCAACGTGACAGAATAGAACTGAGCATTTATTGGTTGGATGCCCTTCCTGACACCTCTGCAGGGTTCGCTTTGCACCGAGAAATATCTGCCGCCACCAAGGATTGAACTCACAATCTCCTGATTGTGAGCTGAGAGCTCCACCTCTAGGCCACCGTGAAGCTGTTTTGTGCTACTTCTTTTATAATCAATACAAATTAATAATGTTTATTAATTATTATTTTATATTTTTATTAAGCGGATATGGTGGCCTAGCGGTTAAGATGCTGGGCTGTCGACCCGATGGGCAGTTCAAGACGGAAATACCGCGTGATGGGCTGAGCTTCCATTCTTTTTCCAGGTGCTACCAACTAAGCAGTTTGAAAGCAGGCAAATGCAAGTAGATAAAAAGGTACCACTTTGATGGGAAGGGTTAGGGTCAGGTGTACAGCATTCTGTACGCCTCAGTGTATAGTCATGCTGGCCACATGACCACAGAAGTGTCTTTGGACAACGATGGCTCCTTCAGCTAGGAAATGGAGACGAGCAATGTACCATAGTTGGACCTGATTGGATTGTGAAAACCTATACCTTTTTTTAAAAAAAACTTTGACTTCTTTTATTAGGTAGAATTGTAATGAAATTTGAAACAGGCTACTTTGTTTTTGATTTTCACTTACATTGTGTTTGGCTATCTCCATTAAGTTAATAACTGAATAAATCCAGAAGACGGCTTTCTTCCTGTCTTTTTATTGGCCAGATAATTGAACTATTGCACTAGGACAGGGGTCTGCAAAGTTGTCTCTTTTAAGACTGGTGGACTTCAACTCCCAGAATTCCCCCACCAGCTTCGCTGGCGGGGGAATTCTGGGAGTTGAAGTCCACCAGTCTTAAAAGAGACAACTTTGCAGACCCCTGCACTAGGATATTAGGGGTATCACATGTATTAGGGGTATCACATATAATCTCTTGTGGGGTAGAGACTGGGCAACTGAACAGAGCAAGCAGAGCAAAGAACAAGTATTTTATGTATCGATGTCTTTTGTATGTTTTTATTGATGCCTGTTCACCGCCCTGAATCCCGCAAGGGAAAAGGGCGGTATACAAATTTAACAATAAACTAAACCAAACTAAACTAAGTGGGGCCTGTTTGCTTGTGATAACCAAAGCATCCACTATCTACCACAAGGCGATATCAACAGGCTTGGTGAAATATACTACCCGAACTTCCTTAAGTACAATAAACTAGGGGTAGGGAGTGGAAAGATCTCCAAAACTGCACAGAGAGTGACAAGACCTCCAAACTGAATTAAGAGTATTCAGTTCCCATGAACGGACTACTGAAAAGAAATGGAAAACCGGACCTGAATATTTTATTTTACAACATTTGTGGTAGGTCCCACTTGTTCCCCTGACAAACAACCTTGGGAAAAGATGACATAAAACACTCTTTTTCTTTCTTTTCTTTTCTTTTTTTTTTAATTTAAACAGTAAGATAAAATTACAAAAGCTTCTGAAGCAATGTCTCTATGCAGGGGGAAAAAACCCAATCCATTGAAGTAAACTCAAATTACATACGCAGCCTGGTACTAGGCATAGTTACACAAAAATACATGTTGTGTTGTGTTCTCTTCCAACTCAGTGTACATAGGACTGCAGCTTTCCAAAATAATCTCCACATTTTCTCAGAAGTCCTATGGATCTCAGTGGGAATTAATCCCAGGTATACTGTACATGCATAGGACTGCATGTTAATCATTCACAAACAAAGCAAATAACATTGGAAATATAAGTTATCCAAAAAGGCATGGTACCAAACCAAATACTGGTGAAGTTGAATGAAACAGTTTTGAAATGGAACTTCATTTCTTTGTCTTTATTTTAGTAGAAATATTGTAGGATGATTTTGTCTGAACGCTAGAAGGAAATGTTATAAAAATGTTTATGTTTTTCTTATGAAAAAAAATGAAGAATTAAACTGGGTATTGTTCTAATCTACTTTTAAAATGTGATCTCATGCAATATATGACTGTTTAGGAGCGGTGATGATCGAGAAGCCAGGAAGCAGCTTAAATTTGAATCAAAGTTTGTATTTCCCTGAAAGGTAAAATTCCTCATTTTCCTAATGGGTGTGTAGGTAATGGCCTTAAAATTCAAGTAATCAGTGAACAGAGTCTTAGCAAGTGCATTTTAAAACATCTCCATGGATATCAAAATGCCTGTTCTCACAGTGACTGAGAGCCTGGGACAATGGCATCAATGACAGATGTCTCACTCTGCCAAGGGTCACTGAAATGCAATAAAAGGCAAAAAAAAATGTGGTTCATGCACATTTTGTTATGATAAAGTCTATGTAAAGAAGTCTGTTGTCTTTGTGTGTTTGCGCTCATGTAGACCACACACACACACCTTTGAGTCCGAAATTGATTCCAGGTAACTGCCTGGACATGTCCCTGCAGTTTTCCTGGAAATATTTTGAAAGTGGTTGCCATTGTCTGTTTCTTAGGGCTGAGAGAGAGGGACTGGCCCAAAGTTACCAATCAGCTTCTTGCTTAAGGCAAGACTAAACTCATAGCCTCTTGGTTTCTAGCCAAGTAGTGTCTTAAACTCTACACCAAATTGTCCTCACACTGTCATTAAAGGTAGCAATATATTTGCTCTCTGCATGATTTATTTCCAACACACTATCCGGGTAAAACAATTTTAAGTTTTTGCTTTGCATTTTAGTGTACGTCTATGCAGAGATAACATCAATTTAGGGAATCCTAACTGATATATAGTTTGAATAGCACGTATTTTTTATCCTTCATGCAGGAAGATCCAACTTTTGGAAACTATCGAGGTTTTAATGAGCTACGATTTTGTTCTTATGTGCTAGCAAGATTCAGACTCTGGGTAATTTTGGCAGATTGGTAAATTGGTAAACTGCTTCAACATTGTTCTAATTCATGCTGTTTTGTATTCATTTTTAAAACTCCTTTATAATTTGGGATGAGAATTATACCACATTAAATAAATAAATCTTCTTTTGTGTAAAAGCATAGTACATCTGTAAGTTTCGATTCAACTCCGAATAGAATTGGAAGGGACCTTGGAGGTCTTCTCATCCATCCCCTTGCTCAAGCAGCAGACCCTATACTGAGCAGACCATATATCATTTCAGACAAGTGGTTGTCCTGGCTCTTCTTAAAAACCTCCCGTGATGAAGCACCCACAACATCAGAAGGCAATCTATTCCACTGGTTAATTGTTCTCAGTGTTAGGAAGTTTTCCTTAATTCCAGTTGCTTCTGTCCTTGATTAGTTTGCATCCATTGCTTCTTGTCCTGCCCTTTGGTGCTTTGGAAAACAAGTTGACCCCACTCTTCTTTGTGGCAGCCCCTCAAATACTAGAATATGGCAGTCCCTCAAATACGAGTATTCCAATATTCTTTCAATCCTTCTTTTGTCTAGACTAGCCATACCCAAAATTCTAGGGTAGTCAATTGGGATTCTGCAGTTGCTCTTCTTGTGGCCTGCTACAATGCAAGCAATATCATTGCAGTAACCTTTTATTGTCATGGGACTGATTAACAGTTTTATATTAATTTTCATACCGACTGTGGCAGGGTGCTATAGTTTGACTATGAACAGAAAAAAGAGAAGCAGTTGGTAGGTAAGCCAAATAAATAATATCATAAATATATTGGAAATAATACAATTTCATTGCAAGCATTTTATAATCAAATGAAGCAGCTAAATCTGCTAAATTACATATGACTAACCTCTGTTGTGGTCACTGTTGTGGCTTATTGTAAAACCTGAGATGGCCTAGAATGGGTAGTTGTTAAGATTCTCAGAATGGCAAAGAAAGAATTGTGGAAATGGGTGAATCGAGAGTGGCGTCTGGAGAAGGCAACCACAGTGTTATTGCCAGAACTGGCCTTATCATAGAAGTGAAGATATCTGCTTGAACTAACCCAGGACCTGGCAACCTTAAACACTCAAAAGAGCCATTTGGACCTGTTTCCCACAGAAAAGAAAACACCGGGACCCACAAAACCATTCCCATGCTTGACTATTTCCTGATTGCCCATAAAACTAGCATATATATTGATATTAAAGGTTCTGTTTCCTTCTGAAACTTTTCTTTTCTTGGATTTATCCATGGTTGGCCTATTGGGGGTCGAAAAGTTCAATAAATCGTCTGCTGTCAGATGTCGCACATTGGCGGTTGTGACGCATATTTTGAGCGACAGGGAGCCACAGCAGAGGGATGAAAGAGCCACCTGCGGCTCCAGAACTAACCGGTCCAAGTGGGCAGGTGGGAGAGTAACTTTCAGTATCTTTACCTTGCATTTCAGGCACAACAGTGCATTTAGGCCACTACTGTTTCAAAGTCCTAGGTTCGGAAATTACCTGAGCCTTCAGGGACTATGTAGCCACTAAGGAGGGAGCCACTTGATTTGCAGAAAGCCACTCAGTTCAAATGCCAAGTCATGGACCAGAATCAAGAGAATGTGGCTGATATACCGATACGAAGCGCTACATCTGGTTCAACAAAACCTGCACAAGTTTTACAAATGCAAAGAAAGGAAGGGCCAGTTCCTGTACACTGCTGAATATTATGCACTCTATGACATTATCTAGGAAAGTCTTACCCACGGCAGTCGTCACAGGGTTCAGGGTCCCCTATGGTATGTATGTCATGGGAACCAGTAATATTTAACAGTTCTCATCAGCATTAAGTGTTAGACAGTTTGACACACCGAGCACTGCTACCACATATCAAAGCTGAGGACAGATAATAGGTTGGAAAATTAGTCCCCGGTTTCAGAGATTTGTATTTCAAAGTGTAGATGGCCTTCATAAAAAAAAAATGCTGCATTCAGAGGCAAAAAGAAATCTGTGCCTGTGACACTAGAGCGGTCATGTTTGTTCCACACAGCCAAGTTATCAAGGGAGGAGTGTAGACTTCTGTCAAAAGTTGCTTGTGGGCATGTGCTCTTAAGAGGTGCTGCTGTTAATCCACTTCATGTGCATTCAGCATGACTATGAGCTAGAGTGTTCCAGAATGGACAAACTCTGGAACAGCTTGTAAGAATACCTCTGCAGGTTGCAAAGTTCACAGTCCCACTATGTGCATGAATGTACATTCGAAATATAAAAAAATGGCAGATGTCTTATATGCCCAAACAGTTTTTAAAAAATATACCCTATTTCATTTGTAAACTATCAATGCAGGATACCCAGCAGCATAGAAACTATGTTCCAAGTCTTCTATTGTCCTAAAAAGATTAGTGTCTGCTGCCATTTATGTAATTGTCACAAACATCTGAGGTTACATGTAGAAATAATCAAGGCAAGAATAATTTTGTACATATTGTTAAACATGCAAAAACTTCCTGAAGAATATTGCCCAAAGGTCAAAAATCTTTTGGAACCTCAAATTCTCCTCGGTAGCATTTGTTTTTGCAAGTATGGCTAACACTTGAATCTGGAAGTCCTTCCATTTATTTTGGAGAAGCAGCACCTTTAATAACAGGTTCCCTGTTCAAATATGTGGCCCAATAAACTAAATTGAATGTTCCAAACAAGACGGGGAAAACTATTCGGGACATTTTGTCAATCTTACTGATGCTGTTATACGTCTTTTTGTTTTCAGCCGGTTTCTCAGTGGGCACGGCTGGAGAAGAAACAGAGTTGGAGATGACTGAAGGGGTGGAGTCCTTTGGTATGTTTAATGTGGGCGTCATCTTTCCAGCAGCATAGCTGTTTATGGCTTTATTTGCCATTAATTCACGTTCTTTTTTCTGAAACACAACAACAATAGCGTTGGAACACTTTTAAAAAGAGAGAGAGAGATGCTTGGGTCATTAAAATGCATTTTATACAGAGTCCCTACAATCTCTGGTTATACTATGTATAATAGAATATTCATTGGATTTACAGCATCCTGTTTATTTACAGCTTCCTTGTTTATTAAAGGTAAGTGGTTTCCCATTCTGCAAGCATGATGTGGCACAGCCTTTAAGAATGGGTTCATAAAGGCATCATTTTTACATGGAGTAGCATCACCATTCTAGTTACATCTAAAGGAGGTTCTTAATACACGGTAAAATTCTTTTTGAGAATGGTTTATCAGGTTAGGGGAGTGAAATATTTATCTTAACATTTAAATCCAGAAAGAATAAAGAAAGTTCGTTCTTATCATCCATTAAGCATGGAATCTGCTTTTAGAGCACCTGTTATGTTACTTCAGCTTCCATTGCTTTTATTAAACATTTGGGTTGAATCTCTTAGTCCTCAACTCCATATGAATCAAAGACTAAGAACATATGAATGCTTTTATTTATATTATTCCCCTAACTTTCCCCCCCCCCCTTTCTTTTGTCTTCCTGTTCTAAATCCCCAGGATTGTTCGTGTCTCCCAGAAAATCCTTTATGGACTTTTCTTGCTACTATATGGCCTGTTTTGTTTTGACTCTTTACTTCTCATGGTTTATGGGATGCATGTAAATTTACATCTGTCACTCGTGCCCAAAGAATTTTGAAAGCATTAAGTGTAGCAGATATGTTCAATTAATTGCATTATATAATAATGAGGACAACTCATAATCGAGAAAGGGGCAGTAGAAGAATGTAAATATCCAAACAGGTTAGGGAGGGGAAACAATCCAATGGGAAGTCTAGAACATTTGTGACACCCTCCCCCTTGATACTTATTTGTTCTGACTCCCTCCCGACACAAGACAAATGACTAGACTGACTGCTACTTGGCAGCTTGCCTGAACTAACCTTGACTAGAAGATAACACGATACAAACTCTCTGACTCTGTAAAACTCTCTGACTCTGAAAAACCTCTCTGTTGTTTCCTGCAAACCTTTTTATGTGCCGAGGATTTCTTTTAAAGCCTCTTGGGAGGGGCCAGTCAATTAGGCAGCTGCTACTGATTATCTCCGACTGCGTCGTTCTGCTAATTGCCGTTGCCTCCTCTCAATCCTTCTTAGCCTGACATCAGGGACAAACTGGGTTTCCTCCTCCCCACTACACCAAGCCCCAGGTGCCTCCTGATGCCTAGCCGGACTCTCTGCTCTCTCACTCTCGGCCTCCTCACTAGAGGAGCAGCTCATCCCGAGCCGGCTGGGCCACAACACTTATTAATATACTTCTTCAAGGAGTTGTAATAGCCACCTTCTTTTTTGCAGCCTCCAAAGCTTTTTTGCCATCCCAGGCCCAGCTTCTTTTGGTAAAATAGTTGACCGTGGCAAATTCAATCAGGGCAGAAAAGACAAAGGCATAGCATACGGCGATAAACCAATCCATCGCAGTAGCATAAGCCACTTTGGGTAGAGAGTTGCGGGCACTGATGCTTAAGGTCGTCATTGTAAGAACTGTAGTCACGCCTTTTAAAAGAAGAAAGAGAGAGAGAGAGAGAGAGAGAGAGAGAGAGACAAAGAAAAAGATATAAGTTACCTAAAATGCATGTATTTATTATTTATTTAGCACATCGTGATGTTATATTAATCAGGAGACCATAATGTTAATATAGAGTAGTAGTTTGGCTGCCTAACTAATATCTAGCCTTCTTTGGTTCACACTCGCGTGCTTTCCAAAGTGCACCACGCTCTGCGCAAGAAAGAAAGACAAGCAGCTTTTCTGCAGGGTTATCCAGGAGCTTCTCCCTCCACCGAAGCCACCTCACAAATGGGAATCACAACTGGGAGGATCCAGCACCAGTGGGATTCTAACTGTCTGCCTGAAGCACTGGCTTCTCTTCCCACTGAAGTGGTAACCTACTCACATTGTTTCACATTGTTAGGTGGGCAGAAGCTGGCGCGAGTAATGGGGGCTCACCCCACCACAAGTGCTAGGACTTGAACCACTTGAGCAGCGATGGCGAACCTTTTTTGGTTCATGTGCCAAAAGCAGGGGGAGCACAGGGGGGTCATGCACAGGTGTGCCACACCCATAATGTTATGCACATGACCCCAGTGTGCATGCGCGTACGACCAATGCTCCCCCCATTGGTTCCAGAGAGTTTATAGGAGCCTGGGGAGGGTGAAAACAGCCTCGCCCGCCCCCTGGAGGCCCTCCGGAGGCTTCAGCAGCTTCCCTGAAGCCTCCGGAGCATGAAAGACTGGTCTGTTTCCAAATTTCCAGTTTGCCCATAGGGCTGGTTTTTCATACTCCAGAGGCTTCCGGATGGCAAAAAATGGCCTCAAAATAAGGCTGAAGTCAGCTGGCCAGCGTATGCATGTGCGCTGGCCACCTGGCAGGGCAACACTTTGTGTGCCCTGACAAATGGCTCCGTGTGCCACCTGTGCCATCATGGCACTAGAGTAAAGACCATCTCCAGTATCATTAAGCCACTAAACCACCATGCTTCACTGTTACCTAAAATGTGTAATATGTAAACTTTTTCAGATGGGTCACTTCCAAAGTGAATTTGTCAATGGCATAGGGGTGTCAAACTCAAGGTGCGGAGGCCAGATCCGGCCCATGGGGTGCTTAGATCTGGCCTGTGATGCTGCCCTGGAAACAGCAAATAACCAGCCCGCAGTGCCTCTGGCAGCAAAAATGGTGCTTGGGAGAGCTGTGTGCAGGAGGCCATCACAGCTGAAAATAGAGCTCACGAAGGCCACCAGTGGCACTCCCAAATCCATTTTCACTGGCAGAGGATTACAGGAGGCCATTGTAGCCAAAAATGGATTTTGTGAGGGCCACGGGCAGCTCTCCCAAGCTCTGTTTTTGCTGGCAGAGGGCCGCAGGAGGCCACACATCCGAAACAGAGCTTGGGAGCCTGTTTTTGCTGGCAGAGCACTCGGGCCATTACACCCCCAACACGAGTGACGTTGAGCTGGTCACACTAACCCAGCACCTCAAGGTCAAGCACAGCCCTGATGCAGCCCTAAGTGAAATTGAGTTTGACACCCCTGGCATAGGGAATAATCCTTAAGGACAGTGGAAAGATCCACTACTAAATCCACTACTAAAACTACTAGGTCCACTACTTAAAATTTTAGCGCAGGGTTAACGGTTTAATTCGGTTTTAACATTTGTATTGTCACGTTTATATGGTTTTTAAATTTCCTGTGCACCGCCCCGAGTCCCTTCGGGGAGAGGGGGCGGTTTATAAATTTAAAAAATAAAATAAATAAATAAAAATAAATAAGACAACAAACAGATAAGGGTGATTTAAGTCAATTCCAAGAAACTAATTTGAGAAATCCCCTCAGACAGACCCCTCTCTAATAAGCATGAAGATAAAGCAGAGGAGGAGAGAAGCATACTCAAACTTGCAAGATTCTGTTACTCTATTACTATACTTTAATAATAATAGCTTTAGCTGTGCACACTGTCTGTTTCTTAGTCTGTTGTATCCTGAAGGGTAGACAGAATGCTTGCTATTACATACTAACCTAACCCCAGGCAGGATTGGATGGCTTGCCTAAAGTATCCAAGCAGGGGCATTGTGCTGTATCTAAATAGGTGCAGTCACATGGGAAAACGAAGCCAGAAATCCTGCTATATGCTCCAATACATCTGGAGGGCATTTGCTTGGAAAAGACTGACCCAGATGATCTGTAGACAGTTAACTGGATAAAAGAGACTACAGAGAAGGAGAGGAGGTTACCTTGCATAACTGAATGTTGTATTATTACTTCTGTAATGGTATGTGGGAATGACCTTGGGAGAGTGGGCCCAGAGACACACATAGGGAACAGTCAAATAAGAGACAATATGGACCTAAGCTGGATAGTGGGGTGGGTTGGGGTGGGAGAGAGACTCAGAAGAGACCCTCCCTCATTTCTCGGGTGTAAGGAAATGGGAGAGGAATTGTGCTTTCTGACTGACAAGATTCAGTTAAGATAGCCTTATAGTAAAGTACTCTGTTTCCCTGAAAATAAGACCTGCCCGGAAAATAAGCCCAATTGGGCTTTTGAGTGCATGCGCTAAAATAATCGCTCCCCCAAAATATTGCAACACAGCAGCAGCCATGAGCTGAACATGCTTGTCGCCTCCTACACTTCAAAAATAATAAGACCTCCCTGAAAATAAGGCCAGACACTTATTTGGGGGGGGGGGTTCAAAAGAAAATAAGACCCTGTCTTATTTTCAGGTAAACATGGTAGAATTAACTTATCTGGTTCTGTTTCCTGCCATCTGGCTGATAGTTCTGGTTGTTAAATTGTATACCTGGAATTTAGCCTTACTGGTAGCTAGGTTTCTCAAGTAACCATCCTCAGACCACAAATGAATTGATATACATGATCCTTCTACTGGCTCTCTAGTACAATCCTATTCTATTCTGTGACACCTACATTGTTCTAGGCTTCAATTTTTCTACGGAGAAAAAGAAAAGTGGGTCAATTCACCGGATATGAATTGATTCACAGTATCTAGAGTTACTTTTCATTTTGTATCTTCCTTGGTTGGGGAGGAGGAAAGAAGTGATAAGGTATTTGGATTGGGTACAGGTGCAGGGGGAATTTCATGTCAGGAGGAATTAAGCATTGCTGCTTTCTTCAGAGATTTCCCCCTGCATTCTGTTGCAAAGGAAATTAGGTTTGGAAATCCCAGAATAAAGGCTCTTTTAAGGATGAAGGAGAGTACTTACCAAAGACCGTTCGAGCAGGGACAGATTCTCTGTTTAACCAAAATGATACTTGTGATAAGATTACTGTCATAATGCAGGGAAGGTAAGTCTGGATGACAAAATAACCAATCTTCCTTTTTAGGTGAAAATGCGCCCTCATTATAGTGTATTCCCCTAGGTAGAAGAAAATAAAGGTGTATCTTAGCAAAAATAAAAAAACAACACAATTATTAACTCCTTCCATTTAAGTAGCTACTCCACAAGCCACTTCAGCAGTCCTAGACTATCCCAAACAGAATGTTGACTTGAGGATATTAAACATCAGCCACTAATGGCTGGGGACTGGAGATTGATTCACAAGATCCGTTTTTCTTCTCCCAAAAGGTAAACCTCCATCCCTGATCTTATTGCTAAGCCTTGAGATCACAGACCTTGTATCCAAGCTTCATAAATAATCCAGAGCGGAGGCTCTGACTTGCTACTTGCACATTTGTCAAAGAGAACACTGACTTCGGTAGCCTTTGCCAGCCTGCATGTTACAGTCCACTGCTGAGGCTGCGGGAAAGGCTTTCGCCAAAGAGCTTCTTCATTAAATGAAGATGCCATACTGATTCTTTATGATGGAAGACAACACAGCTCATGGAGAGTCTTTACACCACTGTAGCACATTCCTAGCAGCAAGCCAATCAGCGCTGCCAGGGTCTCTCTGCATGGGGCAGAAGATCATTGTGTTAGTGACACTACATGTTGAGACTCCCTGTAGAGGTACTGCCCAAAGAAATCATTTCAAGGGCACCCATTTGAGAAACATGACAATTCCACGGAAAGGCTCTTTCTCTTATAATTGTATAGCTGCATGGAATGCAGGCAGCTATTGTGAACTGGTGCTAAAGGAAGCTAACTGTTTAGAAACTTGCTCTCTTGTGCAAGTTCTGGAAGATCAGATTAATCCCACTTTTTTTTCCTCCACATCCAACAGAGGCAAGGAAATGCAAGGATTTACTAAAACTGGGCAAATATTTTAAAAGAATGCCATGCAATGCAAGAGGAAAGAAAATGAGAAAAAAACATCTCTTGTGTAAATATTCTTTTGCACACAAAAGAAATCTTTGGTGGATCAGCAGTCTCTTGGGCTTCAACCACCCCTTCCCAGTCAGCTGTGAGATTCTGTTCCTCCATGGCTGCTATTGCTTTGGTTGCTGGAGAAAGTGGAACCTGATAAGTTTCCCCCCCAAAAAAACTATTGTGCCTCTCCATGTATTCACTGTATAAATACTGTATAAATTAGACAACGGACTTCAGATTTGGCTTCTGCCTTAAGTTGCATCTTTCAAAACTAAAATCTG
This sequence comes from Rhabdophis nuchalis, assembly GCA_039707465.1. Lineage (NCBI taxonomy): Eukaryota > Metazoa > Chordata > Lepidosauria > Squamata > Natricidae > Rhabdophis > Rhabdophis nuchalis. The sequence goes on along the minus strand of CM077651.1, from coordinate 37,615,786 downwards.
TAAAAATATAAAAAATGTAAAAAAAGAAAAAAGAACTGATAACACACATTCAAATTTTAGTAAGATTAAAAAAAAGTATCTCACAGAACATGTGTCTTGGCAGGGACTGGCAACTTTAAAAAATCACAAAGAAATATATATTTAAGAAAGACGTACATTACAAAATGGGGGGAAATTCATACAAAAACCTGCTTAACACAAATTAAAATAAAGCACTGGAGTAGTTCTGTTTTTTAAAAGTGTAATTTATGGAAAATCACTTGTAGGAAGATGATTAGGAAAAGTTAAGTGGTATAATGTGGATTTTCCTGTTTTTGTATCAATACTTCTATGATACAAAGCAACTAAATCTAAAAACTTATAGAGTTTACAGTTACAGTTTATTGAATTTGAATACCGCTCTTGTCTCCAGATGGACTCAGGGCGGTGCACAGGGAATTAAGAATACCACGATAACAACAATGAATAGAATACAATAATAAAATAAGATTAAATTAGAATAACCTGTGCTAAAAATTTAGCTAAAAATATTAAAATCTCAACCAATCCACTAAAAATATCCCCAGTTCTAAAATCTAAGCTAAAATATAGACTAAAATCTAACTCATAATCTAAATATTATGATCCTAATAGAATACAATACAATCAATAGCAGAGTTGGAAGGGACCTTGTAGGTCTTCTAGTCCAACCCCCTGCGTGGGCAGGAACCTTATACCATTTCAGACAAATGGCTATCTAACATCTTCTCAAAGACTTCCAGTGTTGGGGCATTCACAACTTCTGGAGGCAAGCTGTTCCAGAGGTTAATTGTTCTGACTGTCAGGAAATTTCTCCTTAGTTCTAAGTTGCTGCTCTCCTTGATTAGTTTCCACCCATTGCTTCTTGTCCTGCCCCCAGGTGCCTTGGAGAATAGTTTGACTCCCTCTTCTTTGTGGCACCCTCTAATATTTTATAAACGTATGATCCTAATATTTTATACTACAAATATTTGCCCCAGCCAACCTGATCTAATTATTACAGGAATAATAATCTAAAACTCCTCTATGACTCATCGTTTTGCAAAATCACTCCTCTGTTGTAACAACAAGGTTCAAAAATGAGCAAGAAGGCCCAGGAATGTTCATGCATTCTGAGATAGGCTGAATCACTTGTTTTTGTTTCTTAAAGCAGGGGTCTCCAACCTTTGCAAATTTAAGTCTGAAGGACTTCAGTTCCCAGAATTCTCCAGCCAGCTTTGCTGGCTGGAGAATTCTGGGAACTGAAGTCCTTCAGACTTAAATTTGCAAAGGTTGGAGACCCCTGTCTTAAAGCATCTGATCGCCTGAAACAAAAAGGGTCCCAGACATAGGAAAGCATCTTTCTCAGCTGGGCCAGTGGATACTGCATTAAAAGCTTCATGGTGCAAACTGATTTGTCTTTAATTCATAACCTCAAGCAAGGGGAAGTCTGTATCTAGAGATGGTTCTCTCTAGTTGGACCAAGGTAAAGATGTAGGAGTTGAATGTGGGAAGCCAAGTGAAAATAAAATGAGAAATTTATCCTTGACTTTTCTCTTTTTTCCTTTTTAGGATTTTGTACAGGTCTGTGATTACAATAAAATTGATTTGATTCAATTTTAATATATGTAACACACATGCACACATGTATGGTTTTGTCTAACTAAGAAATTGTAACAAAAATAACACATGAAACTGTACGTTATTTTTATATTCTCAGCTCGAGAAAAGGAAATAACATCTTAGAAATCCTGATTACAGGCATCCCAAAAGCTTGCTAAAGACCAGAAAATCCTTAGTTGACTAATGCTTTCCCTGTGTGAAATCGGATTTCTGTATTTTGTTAATCCTCGGTTACAATCTGTGTCCTACTATTTCTGACCCAGGCTGTATTGAGAGCTCAACCTGATCAGAGGTAACCTGGGACAATTGCAAAGTGAAATAGGAGGGGGGAAGAGAAAGAAAGCTATTAAAAATATTTGACGTTCAGCATCCGCCATTCTTAAGGAAATTTCTGTGAAAGGTAATTCTTGGATAAAGCTCTGATTGTGGATTGTCCTCAGAATCTCTTTCGGTCTTTAGTGTAACGTCAGCCAGAAGCCTTGGTAAGCACTGCTAAGAACTGGATGAGTGCCTGACAGCCTGGCAGATTCCCTGTGGACATCTTGCTCTTCGAAAGCTGCTCCATACAGATCTAGGAGATGCTTCAGGAAACCTTCTGGACTTTTTTCTTGGTGGCCGTGAAAGTGAAAGGGGAGCTGCCATTCATTGCAGAGAATAATGCTGCTATAATGGTGAACTGGTAAGAAATCTTTTATGATGAACTTATTTTACTGGTCAATGTTTCCTTTCCCATCCCCCCACCCCACCCTCTTGTGAGATCTTGTGGTCTTCGAGTGATCTCGAATTGCGTCTTTCTCTCCTTCTTATCACCATTCTTAGAAGAAAACGAGTGCTGTAGCTTTCAGAGTGCTCTGTGGAGTACAGTAGAAGGGAGATACTGGGCTCCTTAATCTGATTGTGTTAAGGTCACTGTGCTATTTACCTCCTTTCTCTTTATTTTTGCACTTTTGAGATTGTGTGGACTTCCTGAAAAAACTGGCTGAGTTCTCAGGAGGCTGTCATTTTGGGAACAGTTTGTTCATTTACTGATTGAGCAGGCAAGACTTTAAGCACTGCCATTCTTTAATCTTTACAGACTCTAGGGGATGTGTGTCTGTGTGTCTGTGTATACATGCATGTCTCTGGGTCTATTACAAATCACTTAAATATCTATTCTCCCTACAGAGTAACAGGCAACTGACCTCTTTTTTCCCCCTAAGTCTCAAATTAGCAGAGAACCCTGCTGGTGTGCTATGGGAGCCTGGGCCACGAATAGCAAATAAATCCAGTGTTTTCTTGGGTTGCTCCATCAATTTATTGGCATTCCTTCAAAACCTACAGAGGAAAACGCAGCATGGAGCCACCTGATTCCAACCTCTCAGGCAGAGTCTTTTGTCTCTTAATTACCAGGATTCTCAATTTCTATTTCATTCTCAAAAGCAAGTTGGGGGGGACGGGACATAAATCAGGTCCTACACCTCTTTATCACCTGTCCTTTTTTATGCACGCGTCACCAGACACAAGAAACAATTGCCTTGAAATCCTCATGTGGATGCCTGGATTGGCATGCAAGCTCTTTAGGCCTGTAGTGCTGCCGTGTTCAGCACCTTTTTTTCCAGCTACCGAAATCTGAATCCTAGCATCTCTTTCCCCACACATGGTATCTAGACATACTATGGAGCAGGGCCACAGCTGCCACTTTTCCCTTCTCCTTTGCCCCAAAGTTTTTATTGAACACATTGTTGAATATGGGGGAAGAAATCTATCTATAGATGCTTGCTTGGCTCCTGTGGGAAAACAAGCTAGCAAAAGACGTAGCAGTTTAAGCAACTGAAGAGGAGCTCTCCGTTCCTAGAGCGTCTTTTCAAGCTTGGATAGTTTGTCTGCTACATCTGTTTTATCCAGCAGAAAGAAATGTTCTTTAGCACAGTGTCAAGAGGAAGAGCTTTTTGGAAGCCAAGGAATACTGCATCTGATGAATGTGCTTTTTAACCAACAACCCATTTATAAAATTGTGGCAAGTTTAATAGGTAGCTGAGAATTGTTAGTTGTACTTTTATACTAAATGGCCTTAATTTTTCTTACATCTAGGCATAATTCTATTGATTAAGTATAATAAAGCCCTTTTTACTTCCAATTAACCATCCTATCTATAGCTACCTTTGGGTGCATTGTCAAGCATAAATCATTTTAGCATGTACTAATTAAACGACAACTTCTATCAGGGCTGTGCAGCACTTCAGATCCAATTCCCAAAACCCAGCAAGGAGCTTGTGGTGATATATCCATCCTCTCCCCTTTAAAACCATCCCAATTCTTCTCTCTAGCATCACACAGCAATTCTCAAGGGCAACCATATATCCTAGGCAAGATGAAGCTGCTTTAAAGGGTTATTTTCATGATTCATTCACATTTTGAATTGCATCCAAAGTACTGCACGCCCTAATATTGTGCATCTCAAAACATGCAATCAGCATGTAGCGTCTCCTTTTTTAATTTATTTCAATACAATAAAATGTTGAAAATCAGACCATCATGACGAGCGAATGTTACATGGTGCCACATTATTACAGAGAAAACGTCCAACCTATATTATGTGAATTTTATCATGGCTTTATTGAAATTTGAATCACAATCTGAGTTTATACTGGGTGGGTAAAAGATACACATGATCATCTCCTGAACAGCATCCCATAGTTAACTTGTACAGAAGAAGGGGCCGTCCTAAGTCAAATACCACAAATAGTTCTTCTATATTACCGTTCCTTTCACAATGCTGTTCAGTGGTATCATTCAGCAATTCAATTATGACTGATAATGTGTGAATGGTGCAGTATTGCTTCTGTTGCTTATCTAGAGAGTCCTAAACAATGAAAACTGGCTGCCTCAAAAAATCCTTCTCGCTATATTAATCTGCTGTAATCTGAGGATGGAACGGAATGGAAAGGAAATTGCACGAAGTGATGATGTAAGATGGGTTCTTTGCATCTAATGCCACATTGACTGACTTTTCATGATGAAGTTTTACGAGTGGTAAAATATCTATTTTATTTATATCTACTTGCCTTGTACTTTGTCTAAAGATTCCAGGCAACTCAATGCCTTTTCATTTGGTATTTATGAATGAATGACTACGGTAGAATTTGTGGTTTTGTTTTATTTATAGTTTATTGATTTGACTGAGATAAGGTTTTTAAAAATTGTTGTCTGTTTTATTATTTCCTTACCAGCTTGGGATAGTTTTATCAATAGGATAAAAAAGATACATGCATGTGGTGTATTCAGGAATGAATGAAAGAGGCCACACACAAGTAACAATCAAACATGTATGAAAACACTGAGGAAGATTGAAATTGGGCATAGAGAAGTGGACAGCAAAAGGCAAATCAACCAAGATGACTTATTTTGAAAAAAACACCAAGCTGTCAGCATGAACCTTAGGCCTTTCCTGCAATTCAAAGGATAATTTTGTTACCTGTACTGGTACTGATGTTTTCAGAATCTACACTTTGCCCCATCAGGTGATATTGGTTAAGCCTAGAACCATCTTCTGCTACTACCACTGAGTTTGCTGAGGTGTTTGTCCACACGTAGATCACTTCTGAATTGGGATAAGCGTCTGGGTTAAAAGAAAGAAAGAAAAAGTCACCAATGATGTTTCAACATTAATATTCATATACTGTAACTTCTACCTGAAAAGTCAAGCTTAATTCCTGCCAAGGTTCAATTTCATATTCTCATCTCATTATCAAGATTCAGTTCCTGGATATGTGAATGTATATAAAATAATAGAATGTTCACTTCAACTAAAAATAGTTCTCATTTTAACAAGAAACACAAAGAAGAGCTTTCAAAGTACGTGGTCTATGTTCACTCCCTTTTCCTGGAAATGAAGCTTTGATTATTAACAAAAGCACAGAAAAGAATTGGTGTCTTACAAATTTATAATCTGCCTCAGGTCCCAATATCCACAAGAATTCTATTTCCTCATTTATTCTGCGAGATTCAATTACTATGATATTTTATAGATGGAAATCAGAAACTGAGAAATAGTATGACCACAGGTTCATTCATCAAGGGACAGCTTCTGAATATTACGAAAAGCAGATACATTTCCATTTTTGTGTTATCCCACTCTGCCTGTACCGAACAGGCTGGAATAATCATCAGATAAAGGATGGGGATTATTTCAGAACAAAAGTAGAAATAATTAATATGTAATTAAATGAACAGATGTTGCGTCTGCATAGATTGTGAATAGAGTTGGTGCAGGTTGGGGTGGCTTCCCTTGCTGCCATATTACACACATATATACAAACCTTCTAAAGAGATTTCTCTCATTATTGCAGCATTATGTGCGCATCAAAGCATGAATACAAGATGGTAAACAAAGATCGTCCTGTGGTTGATGCTTGTCTCTTTTACCGGCAACTACCACAAACTTGCCTGCAACATCACCAGTTCAGTGTGCTTAGCCCATTAGCCCTCTGAATGTCTTGGGTTGGCACCTGCCTGGTATTACCAAATGAGAAGCATTATCAAGCATCATAAAATCCAGATTGTGGATTGGATTTGTCTAAATGTGGCTGATCACAAATTATGCAATGTAAATGACAGGAAAAAGCAAAAGATTAGTATTAACCCAAGCTTACATTACTAAGGGTGGAAGCAGAGCTTTGTAGTGCTCTGCCAGAGCTTTTACTCCTTTCTTTACACCTGGACTTTGAGGCTGAATTGTTGGAGCACTCCTGTGCTATAAGGGAAAGGCACTTTCTGCACCTAGATGCAGTCCGTGTATTGTCCACAACAGACAATATGCATTCATGGGGTGGACAAAAGGCAAAGAGGAAGCTGCAGGTGTGAAAAGAGGCAATAAGAAAGGCCAACACAAACAAACTTGCTGCAGGGTTAGGGAGCGGGGGTATCTTTAAGTCTGGAAAAAGTAGGGGCAGCTTGAGATGCTCAAATGAGGAAAGCTGAAAGGAGTGGCAGAGCTTGGAAACCAGTGGTGGGTTTCTGCAGGTTCGCACCTACTCGCGAGAGCCGGTTGGTGAAATTTAGAGAACCGGTGAGAGGGGGTTCCACCGGCATACCTGGAAGTAAATCTGGCCCGCCGCTGCCAGTGACCCAATGGGAAGGAAAGGAAAGGAAAGGAAAAGGAAGGAAGGAAGAAAAGAAGGAAAGGAAGAAAGAAAGAAAGAAAGAAAGAAAGAAAGAAAGAAAGAAAGAAAGAAAGAAAGAAAGAAAGAAAGAAAGAATTTATCATCACAATTGAGTTCAAAGTTTTGGTTGCTAAGCAAGAGCATTGTTAAATGAGTTTCACCACATTTTAAAAGGTGGCCACTCCCACCCTGTCACATGACTGCCAAGCCACACCCACAGAATAGGCCACACCTACAGAGTAGGTTCTAAAAAAAATTGAAACCCACCACTGTTGGAAACCATGCCATCTTCTCCAGAAGAGCCAACAATGAACAGCTGGGAGATGCTAAATACCCTCCAGCTGTTCAGGATAGCGGCATCCAATGTTTGGCTGTAAAGCCTAAAAACTCCAGCCAGCCTGACACAAAATCAGCCAAATACACGGTGGGTGGCTTGAACGTAGGCGGCAAAGTTTTCCCACCATCTAGAGTTGGGAAAGTAGCCGGTAATTTACTCAAGGCTAGACAATGCAAGAAATGGGAGAGGAAGAAAAGGAGTTAATACAAAGTCATACAAATTGTGGCTAAGAATCCTTAAAGTTAAATACATAACATAAAAATTACACCTATAGGCACACAGGAAGAGTTATAGTGATGAAATTCAGAAATAAATGGGTTTATCATTGGTTTTATTTATAGTAGAATGGTTATTTTTGTATAATAAGCTCTTTGTGCAACAATGGAGGGGAAAAAAGAGATTCTCGTTATTTATGGTCGTTTTCATTCACGTAAAAGAACCCATTACAGCAGCAAATTTAGAAAAAATTAAAGGATCTCTAAAGTTACACACAACTTTAGCAACATTGAAGTATAAAAATAGGTAACACATAAAAATTAATACCCGTGTAAACAGCCCTGGAATAGATATTTTAAGTCAATGACAATAGAAAGCTGTAAGAAAAAGAGTAACAAAGAATCCCTGATACATTTAACATCATTTTATATCAGTTAATACAAATATTATTGCACACACTACAAAGACAAACCAAGTCCCCCATACTAATCTGATAATTCCTGAATAGAGTAAATGTTTGATGCGGCTCTTCCACAAGGAATAGGCTATTGCTGGAATATTTTCTTTCCTCATTCTTCCCTTTTTCATATATATTCTCATCTGTTATATTGTGAACCTCTTACCTTATATTTATACCACATACTTGCAAAAATGCAAGCATTTAACAGGGAAACATTAGCAAGTAGCAACAGCATAAAAAGACATATAAAAAGATGCAATTTGTAATGTTGAAAACATATAATATAAATATATTTCCTGGTTTTACATGGATATTATTCCTTTTTATTTGTCTGGTTAGCAATATGTAAAACTGTGCCCAACCCAGGAATAGTGGGAAAAGTACAGTAAGATTTGATCTATAAGCAGATACGTGTAAAAGTGTCAATGGAGCCATATTTTACATTGGCTCGGAACAGTTGACTCTAGAAACACCTGTATCACAAAACCATTGATTAAATTATAAAATGGCTGGAAAATGGAATCAAAGCTTTCCATCTGATGATGTTGCTTTTTTATTGTGTTGCCCTGTGATGAAACAGATTTCTAGGATGGCATACAAGAGATGAGGACAGCACAGAAGAAAACTGAATTCAGACAATTGCTTGATTTCTCTTTCTTTTCCTTGAAAGCTCTATTTCAGAACTACATTGACTGGCATACTTCTGTCCTTAGGTTAGCAGAACTATAAGCTGCCATAATATGCACCACCCAATTAGCACCCTATTCTGTCAGAGAATGAATGTTCATAGACTGGAATAGACATGGTAACAGGTCAGCCAATGGGGACTGTTTGGAAACTGAAACATAGTATTTATTTGTATGGGGCCCTAAGAGACAGTTTGGAGTCTGGGTGTGGCTTAGACTTGCTGAACTGTATATAAGAGTTGGTTTGGCCTGTGTAACTTTGCAGCTTCTGTACAATATAGGGCTCTGTATCTCTCTACTCTGCAATAACTTGCTTCTGTGAATATTGCTTCTATGTTCCTGATTTTGTATTCTGATGTACGCTGTATGTTATTGTATATAAAGACATTTCTTATGCAGATGAACCTTGCAGAAGTTCATTTGCTTGTGTGCTGGTTGGATGATCTGCCGTAAACTCTCTGATATATTCTGCTTTGGGATGATCCTGGGAACAGCTGTTCTCCCTCCAGTTTTGTTTTGTTTTTTAATGAGGGGAACGAGATTCCTTGATCCTGGTTTTCTCTCACAACAGGTATCATCTGCCTGGGAAAAAGACTACCACCCCTTGCTATCCCTCACCTGTGATGGGGAGGGCTTGGATAGTTGTAAATGTGGAACCTTGAGTGGATGCCAATCTGCATTGGCAAAATGCAGAGTGACAAAGTCACTGGTCTGGTGTTTCTCTGAACCAGTACTTGGCTATTTTTGAGCATAGGTCTACTGATAATCTGCAGGTCTGTAAGACCTGTTTGTTTAAATGTCTGCTATGGCTCTTCCAGAAGAGTGCTAAAGCCCCCCCAAACAGTTAAGCTAACAGGTTGTGCACATGTTGAAGGGGTGCAGGCTGAAGTCTGAAAAAACTTTCAGAGAAGACTTTTCTACATCGCCCTGCACCTCCCCTCCATTTATTGATATATAGATTGGTGTGGAATGAATAAACAGGGAAGGATCGGTGACTTGCAAGTGAATGACAGTTACTGCAAGTCCCTGGCCAGTGTCAGATTAAGCCTGCGCCCCTCGACTGTATCTGTGATCTTTAATTCCGTTTAAAAGCAGAAACGAGAAAAGTTCTTGTGAATAATCAATAGTCCTGGAAAGGAATGATGTGGTGACTGTGGCCTGCAGCACTTTGGGATACACAAAGCAATATGCTTTATTTATCTGAAGTAAATAAATATAGCCATGAAAAAGCAATGGAAAAACTGTAACATATTCATTTGGAACATAACCAACAAGGAACAACTGGCAGAAACATGACTTCTTTCATGGTTTAAATAAATCATAATGCTATCCTTTTTAAATTAACAGGTCTAGCACCTTTTGTATTGCTATTGAGGACATTTTAAGACAGATCTATCATTGCTCCAGAAGAATGGCACCAAACACCTGATTATAAGGAGCCTGTAAAAGACCCAGTCAAAACATTATGTGTGGAAGTAAATCTAAAGGTATCAGGTGTCTGGTTCTTCTGGAAACCCAAGTCAAAATAGTTATGGAAGACCACACCCAGAGGTTGGAGAGGAGGCAGGGCATCTGTAGCATATAAAGCAAACAACAGAAGCTTAGAAAAATTGTAAATGCAATATTGCAAAGGAGGAACATGGAGGTGAAATTTGGGCCATCGAGTCCATACTTTGTTCAGTATAGAATCTCCAAATTAAAAATGGTTGTCCAACCTGTGTTTGAACATACCCGAAGGTATGATTCTTCTAGACAATGAGTCCCGCTGTTAAGGCAAATTTTGATCATACGGATGTTGCAATGGTTGTAAATGTGAAAAATGGTTTTAAGTTACTTTTTTCAGGGCTGTTGTAACTCTGCATAACTCAAGCAATTTCAACCAAACTTTGTACACAGATGACTTACTCTCTCGAAAAAAAATACTATGGAGGTAAGATACCCCTTGTGGTGTGTGTTTCTGTTAAGATACAGCCTGTTGTGCCTTGAAATGGCTTCTACTGTACTACCGTAAAATGGATTCTATTGTTCAGCACAATGGAGTTTCCATGGTAACGGCTTCACAAGGAGGCTCCTTCTAGTAAGGGGGAAAATCCAACATTAAAAATTATGCTTGTTCCAGACATTTCACTCCAATAAATAAATACCCAGGGAACGCTATCAACTAGTCATTAAAAAAAAACCTTCAAAAATCATAAAGATTTGGAAGGTCAGGAAACTCTCTTCCTGATCTTGTGAACATTTCCAATAATATTTTTACAGCTGATTGCTGGAAGAAAAGGTAGAGAACAAATTCTGAAGTTGGATAAGGGATCTAGTAGGTGGGACAAACAATCTTTACAATTTAAAAAAGCTCTCCAGAATTCTAAATCTAAAAATTATCCTATGAGTTTCATAGGTAGAAATATATTCCGGTTTGTTTGGGGAAGGGGAGGAAGAATGCCGTTGAATATCCTGCTTCTCTGGCAGAAACCAAATCTGAGCTGTGCAAACCCACAGGCAAGATCAGGAGTCTCCAACCTTTGCAACTTTAAGTCTGAAGGACTTCAGTTCCCAGAATTCTCCAGAATTTCGCTTGGGTTCATCTACTGCAATATATGTAGCCCTGACAAAGATTTTGTGGTATATTTCAGGGGTCCCCAACCTTTGCAACTTTAAGTCTGAAGGACTTCAGCTCCCAGAATTCTCCAACCAGCAAAGGTTGGGGACCCCTGGGCAAGATGATCTTCCCAGTAATAATAATCATACTTACCATTTGTGGAATGTGTTTCAAGTATTCAATTATTTCAGAATATTATCTAAACAATCCTTATTGTATCCAAAGGATATAGATTTTTATTTTCCATGTTATGTAGGGATATGCAACAAGAGTTTCCTTTTTGAAAAGCTATTTATTTTTCTTGTTTAAAATGTTGTTTCTCTCTTTAAAAAAAACCCCTGGTTCTTAAGAAATACGTTCCATTTAATTTTTGCTGCTAGTATTTGTTGAAGAGACCATGTTCTTATTTCAAGTGTTGTTCTTCGGTGTGCATAATTATTTTCCAAGAAAGATCTTGACATTGGTTTCTTCGAGGACATCATATCAACCATCAATGCATTCAAAATGATGTTACCTTTTCATAGGCAACTGTTCTCTCGGATCATGCATTGTCCCAGACATTGGGTGAAAAAGTAAACCTGAGCAAATAAAAAACAGCTTGGACTGTGGCAATAATTTTGTGATGAATTGTTCCTGTGTGACATAATTTGTTCTGCTTTCCATAGGGGATGCTATTTGCATTTCCAGTAGGACTTTTAACAAAGCATTTTGCTTGGAAGTTGTGTCTGACTTTTACCTGGTCTGCAACAATTTCCTATTCTTTACAATTTAATTGTCCCTGCTCAGTTATGTTAATATTTATAGTGGATATTTATTCTGGGATGCAACATTTGATCTGGAATTAGCCTGAAAGTTTATTTTGAACTGCGCTTTGCTGTTGCTGCATAATTGTCCTTCAAAAGAAAACTGCCAGAATTGGCCATTTCAGCCACTATTGTTTTCTTTGGTGTGCTTTTCTTTACTCTTGCCAACTTTTAGTCACTGTATATGTATATGTATATGCATATGTTGTTGTTTTTTAAAAGACACTGTTTAGCATTGTAATAGTACTAGTCCAGAGGTCTGCAAAGTTGGCTCTTTTAAGACGGGTGGACTTCAACTCCCAGAATCCCCCAGCCAGCATAGCTGGCTGGGGGATTCTGGGAGTTGAAGTCCACCCGTCTTAAAAGAGCCAACTTTGCAGATCCCTGGACTAGTCAGTTGAAACATCTTTAAAAACTGAAAATAATTAGGAAGTACTGTATAGACTGGAATAATAAAGTCGAGACCCTGAACCAATCTGACACAGCCAAGGATTCAAAATGTTTTTAGATTGTTGTAATGTTTCCTGCTCTTACTGACTACAGGTTTAATGACTGTCAACTGCAAAGGCATCAAGAGGAATTACATCCAATTTGAGCTTGAATATAATTTTCAACATGTTTGAGTGCAATTGATCAAACATCCTGGAAGAAAGAGGGGAAAGTAGAAGAAGACAGAGAATTAGAATGTTGCTAGGAGGCAGGATACTGTCTTATGCAGTTTTAAATTTTTAATTTCAAAAGTGCTTGGTTTTTGTAGAGATTCTATTTTGTAGAGATTCTATATTTCTGGCCCAAATCCTTGAATCACTCATGACGACGTCTCTAATTTGAAAGCAGAACTGGTTATTAGTCAGCTTCCAGATGCAGTTCAACAGACTCATTGTCATCTGTAAAGCCCTTCATGGCTCAGGACATGGATGCCTATGGAACTGCCCATTCTAAAAAGCTTTTGCCCACCCATTTACATCATGAAGAGTAGTAAAAGAAGCCCCCCAAATTCCCTGTGGCTTCTTCAGAGGAAAGCTTCTCAATCCATAGCCTTCTTCTCTGGAACAGCATCTCCATCAAGAGATAGGGATGCTGCCACAACTCTATTGGGTTTCAGAATTACAACAGGTAGTTGAGGGGAGCAAATGAAGTATGTTGATACTACTTGACATGGCTCTTCTGCCTAAGAATATTATTAATATCCCCTCTGTTTTTGGTTTGAGATGTACTTTTTGGTGTGTTTAATACTGTTGAAATATGGCAGGATTTTAAACTCAGAAGTAGTAACAAGCATGGCAAGGCATATTCGCTTACAGAGCTTTACTAGAGTAAAATAAATAAATAATATTGAAGGACATCAGGTTGGAATGACTATGGTGGTACTGTCTGAGCGATTGTCTATTTCTGATAGTTTCTGTCCATCCAGTATGATTGGACAGAGCTAGCACACTTCAGGTTTCACCAATTAAATTGAATCTGATTTAACACTGCCATATAGGAGCCGTGACCAAGAGGGCTTTTTACCAGGTACGTCTGATACGCCAGTTACGTCCATTTCTTAACCGGGATGCCCTCCGCACTGTCACTCAAGCACTTGTGACATCCTGCCTAGACTATTGCAACGCTCTCTACATGGGGCTCCCCTTGAGGTGCATCCGGAGGCTCCAGTTGGTACAGAGTGCGGCCACGCGAGGAATCATGGGAGCCTCTCGATGCTCCCATATAACACCTCTCCTACGCAAGCTGCATTGGCCACCGGTGGCGTTCCGGGTTCACTTCAAGGTGCTTGTCACCATCTTTAAATTGCTCCATGGCTCGGGGCCTAGTTACTTGCGGAACCGTCTCCTACCACATACTTCCCACCGACCGATTCACTCCCAGGGGGAGGGCCTCCTCAGGGTGCCGACCGCCGGTCAATTCTGGCTATCGGCGTCCAGGGGTAGGGCCTTCTCTGTGGCAGGGTCCACCCTCTGGAACGACCTGCCCCCCGACCTTCGCACTATCACGGACCTTCCCCTCTTTCGCCGGTCACTCAAGACTCATTTCTTCCAGCAAGCTGGACTAGCCTAGAATTTTATACCTCATATACACCAAAACTCCAACCAAACTAGTAAATGGTTAATAGGTTAATGGGAATTTAATACAAGTTAATTTAATTAATTTTAATTCTTTTATTGTATATGTTATTATTTATTACGGTAGATTTATCTGTACACCGCCCTGAGTCCATTTCGATGGAGATAGGCACGATTTACAAATCGAAATAAATAAATAAATAAATAAATAAACACAAGAAAATGGCTCTGATGCCTATAGCATCTGTCCTGTAGGATAGTATCCTCTTACTCTCCTGCCAATATCAGTATGGTCATTCCCCTAAACCAGGGGTCTGCAAAGTCGGCTCTTTTAAGACTGGTGGACTTCAACTCCCAGAATTCTGGGAGTTGAAGTCCACCAGTCTTAAAAGAGCCGACTTTGCAGACCCCTGTCCTAAACCATATTTTAAAGATCTTCAAAAAAAACCTAGTATTTTCTACAGGCCTTGGGCTAGTGTAGGTGGTAAAACTTTTAGTAAACTTTCAGCACAGTTAGTATTAATGCTTTTTTCTCTTCTGGATATCATCATTATTTTCTTTGTCATATTTTTATTTTTAACATTCTATGCAACCCAGAATCTTTATGGAGTTGGGTGACCTTTTCAACACAGTCAACACACACAGTAAAATTAGAAGGAAGGTAATAAAACCAAGGAGAGATTTCAAATTGTGACGTCAATAATGGAATTAATTCAGGAAGAACAAAGACTTGTGTATAGGAACCAGGAAAGATAGTAAAACAAACCTTTGCATCAACTGAAAAACAGCCCAACCACGAGCTCTGCAATACTGCAGTGTTATAGAGGTAAACCCAATTTTCTAATAATTTCTAATAAACCAAGTGAAGAAATCAGCTCTCCAAAGCCAGCAATATTGGGAGAGTTGCTTCGGAACTGCTGCAAATCTCTCGCAGCTGTCTTTAAAACCAAGTCATCCACAAAATGTCATCAATATTTTATTGCAGAGAAATCTACCCACTTCTGAGTCCTGTGACTGCTGTATCATACACTAACACATACCCTAACATTTATGCTTTTGAGTCTTTCAGATGTTTTATTACAATTCCCATTAGCTTTGACCAGTATGGCCAATGGTGAGGAATCCTGAATCTGTTCACCACAAATGTTAGATCCAAGCTGAAGAAAGCTGCCCTAATTTAACAAGTCAAACTAGAAAGGAGACAACATCTTAGCTCTCAGATTTTGCACTGAAAAATCTGCTGCAAGAAAGGAAAACTTGGAATTGTTAAATCTACATGTAGCCCTAAGAGGGAACAGAACTAAGGGACTTAAGCATTAATGTTATGAGCATTCGTTCCAACGAGACGGATGAGTAAAAACTATGCAATAGGCCAAATTTCTGGAGACAAAATGAAAGCATTTATCAATATCAGGAGGAAGTTAAAATAATATTCATAATCATAAGAGAACAAAGAGTTTATTACATTCAGGATCAATAGACTAGTGAAGGGTGTTCTGTAATTTGCTACTGATGAAAAATGAATACTTCAAAGGGCAACAGTCCATGTGAGAAGTAGTTTGTGAGGCTTGAGGACAGTCATGATGAATTCTTAAGTGTATGTGATACTTTAAGTTTAGAAACAAATAGAATAGAAGAGAATCAATGCTCCTTGACCAAGTCGAACACTTCTGTTTAGGCTGCCTTTTTAGTTTTATTGTAGAATTTGCAAGTGAGCCGCAGCCCTGGTATATAGTTTTGCTTTCAGAAAAAATAAAACCAGAAGAAATCTAAATGTCCAGAATTACCACCACAAAATGGCTATATATTTCTTCCTATATGATACCATGATGTGACGTCGAAGAACTGAAGACTTATAGCTGTGATGGCGAATCTATGGCACGCATGACACAAATGGCACACAGAGCCCCAGCCCAGCCCCACCACGAATACACATGTGCATCCTACCAGCCAGCTGGTCTTTGGGTCTCTGCTGCGCATGTAGGGTGGAGCGCATGCATGGGGAGGAGTCGCATTACATTTTGGGGCTTTGCACAGTGCCCCCATGCCCCGTTTTGGCTTATAGGTTGGTGCAAGAAGCCTTCCAGGCCCAAAGCGGGATGCAGGAGCAGCGCGCACGCCCCCCCCCCCCCCTGCACCCTATTTTGGCTTCCAGGTTGGTGCAGAAGGCCTTCTGTGGCCAAAATGGGGCACAGGAGAGTGTACGAGGCCCTCCGCGCCCTGTTTTGGACTTGCACCAACCTGGAAACCAAAAACAGACAGGGGGAGGAGTGTATGTGTGCGGGGTGGGGGAGTGGCTTGTATGGGGGTGGGGGGGGGCAAATGTGGGTCACGTGGACATCCACAGGGATCGTGGAGGGGGTGTCCCACATGCGCATTGCATTACATTATGGGTGTGGGCTTTTGGCACACGATGACAGAAAAGTTAGCCATCCTTGACTTATAGTATCTATGCAATGTCTACAACAGGGGTGTCCAAACTTGGGAACTTTAAGACTTGTGTACTTCAACTCCCAGAATTCTCCAGCCAGCATAGCTGGAGAAGTCTTAAAGTTGCCAAGATTGGGAACCCCTGGTCTAAAGGGAATTTTTATTTTCCTGAATGCAATTTACAGACCTGATTTATACTTATAAAAACTCTATCCAGCTTTGGAGTGGGAGTAATGTATTTAAAAATGTTCGCAAATGAACTTAATTTTTAAGAACCCTGTCAGAGATCCTTCTCTAGGACAGGAGTCTCCAACCTTTGCAACTTTAAGTCTGAAGGACTTCAGCAAAGCTGGCTGGAGAATTCTGAGAGCTGAAGTCCTTCAGACTTAAAGTTGCAAAGGTTGGAGACTCCAGCTCTAGGAGGTTCATTATTTATTTATTCAGGTTTTTTTACCCATAGCAATTGAGAGGCCCTTGATGTTATCTGAACTTCACTTTGCGAGATCTTGCAACTGTTCTTTTATGTTGTTGGGAGCCAGTTATGGGAGCCTCAAGGCAGTCCCACATAACACCTCTCCTGCGCGAGCTGCACTGGCTACCTGTGACCTTTCGGGTGCGCTTCAAGGTGTTGATTACCATCTTCAAAGCGCTCCATGGCACGGGGCCTAGTTATGTGCCCCACACATCCCTTCAACTGATCTGCTCCCATAGAGAGGGTCTTCTCCAGGTGCCATTGGCCGGGCAATGCCGGTTGGCGACGCCCAGGGGAAGGGCCTTCTCTGTGGCGGGCCCAACCCTCTGGAACGACCTGCCTCCCAAACTCCATATCATCTCGGACCTCCGCCTTTTCCGCCAGCGCCTGAAGACGCACCTTTTCCATCAAGCCGGCCTAGCATGACCACCCTGTAACAACTGAGTTTTAAATTACCAAATTTTTTATCAGAGGGATTTTAATAATATTTTAGCACAGGGTTTTCTAAGTTTAATTTTGGTTTTATGATATTTATTATGTATTTGTATATTTGTATTTTGTTTTAATTTCCTGTGCGCCGCCCTGAGTCCCTTTTTGGGAGATAGGTGCGGGATATAAGTCGAATAAATATCAAACATCAACATCAACACTCTTGCAGTGTCATTTGCTTAGTTACCTTGAAAAGCTAATGCTTTTTAAAAAGCTTTCTCGGGCTTTTAGAGGAACACGCAGCTGCTTTTGCATCAGTTGTTTTTTGTCCTTATTGCTATTTTTACTTTTATTGATAGCCCTCTTTCTGTTCCTGCTTCTGCTTTTACTAGTGTCATCGTCAATTCAGTCTAGGGATTCTACATAGTAATTTGGTGCAGACTGACTAGAAGTAAACATGTTCAGGATTGTATTATCAGAGTTTTATGGTTTAATCATAATTCCTCTCCATTAAGACCTTGGGAAGTCTTCTGGTAAAAGAAAGATGACTTTAAAAAAAAGTAACAGACCTTACGCCTTAACATTTTCTAAGCATGCACAGACAATCTGGGAAACCCATTTCAAACAGCTACGCTGAGTGTTCTCGACCTAGAACATATAGTCTGATGAGTACTTGACTTGTATTAACATGCCTCATGAAGCATCCTTATAAAGCTTTCCACAGTCACAATTAAAACAAAATACATTAAATAATTAATGATTTGCTGCCCATTATTCCAATCCAAAGTCTTCTGCTTGGGATGCTGGCTTGATTCTCTCTCTCAGCAGAGCCATCTCTGTCTTCTTCCCTATTACACTGCATTAAAAAAAAATACAGTGCTCACTTCAAATATTCTCAGGATCATGCAGCTAAATCTGATTGTTTCCATGATGCCACTGCACTATTTAAAGCAGAATCAAGAGAAATGTAGTATCTTTGAAAAGCAAGCAACAGTGCAGGTATTGTTTGAAGATGTCTTCTGTTTCCTTAATTTTGTTGACAAATGCTGAACATAAGTCTAATTTTATGTGTGATTGCTAAAGATTGTCTGGGAGGCGTGATAGCTATGGAAACCTTCCTGTTCTTCCTGCACACATTCGTTCCTGTTTGTTCTCAATTATTTCGCATACTGCAGCATGAAATTAAAATGTGATGCTAACATCTTTATATTAGTCTCTTACTTGATTCCAAAACTTAATGTTTTCCTCAAGGCTGAGCGTTAATTGTTCTTCTCCATATGACTATTATTCTCCATATGATATCAAAGCAAAATTGTAGACATTAAATAGCCTGGACTTTTGCTTCATTGGGAGCAAAAAAATATTCACTGTAGGAGATGACCAGCTGAGCTCAAGAGAGAGTTCAAATGTGTCATCAGTTATGAGTCCCTTTGCACCCACAAGAGATCTAAATCCAGCTCACTTTGAATTATTTCTGTATTTATCTACCCGCCCATTTCCTTTGGCCACTAGTAGTTCAGATTCTTGTAGAGAGCTTAAGCTTGCAATAAATCTTTATACCAATTTGAACTGGATTTCCTAATATCTCAATGCTTCTCACACATTATTGAAAGCGTATCACATCTTACCAGAATAATACATTTTCCACATTTATTGGAGGAGGTGGAGAAAGAAATTATTTCAAGTGCTTGAATAGAAAAAGTTGGGATTGTATAATTCTGGGAGCTGAAGTCCTTCAGACTTAAAGTTGCAAAGGTTGGAGACCCCTGTCCTAAATGATATTGCACTTCTTACTATTCCCTTATTAAACTTCCCGTTCTACTATTTCCTATATTCCATAATTTTTATGTCATACAATGTTATGCGTATCATTTCCAGTCTTGATACTCCTTTGTTTTCTGGGCTTTTTTCTCCCAATACAGTGTTCTTTAAAAATAGCAAACAATTATGTTGTAAATCAGAAATGATTAAATGCTTTTATGGAATGACTTCAGTGAACTGCTTTATCACAGAGGATTTCAAATTCCATATGCCAGTCATGGCTAACCTTTTTTGGGTCACGTGCCAAAAGCGGAGAGAGCGCAGGGGTGTCGTGCATGGGCGTGCCACACCCATAATGCTATGTGCACGACCCCCTGCTTTTGGCATGGTTTTTTCACCCTCCCCAGGCTCCAGAGGCTTTCTAGGAGCCTGGGGAGGGTGAAAAAAGCCTCCCCCCCCACCTCCAGAAGCTTCAGCAGCTTCCCTGAAGCCTCCAGAGGGTGAAAAACGGTCTCAAAAGAAGGCCTATATCAGCTGGCCAGTGCACACATGTGTGCTGGAGCTGATAGGGCAACACCTCGCGTGTCCTAAGAAATGGTTCCGCATGCCACCTGTGGAACCCGTGCCATAGGTTCGCCATCACTGCCATATGCTATAAGAAAATACACAACAAGGATTTTATCACAAAGATTTGTAAGCAAGAAGCAATACTTTTACTTTAGCTATTTTCTTTCAAAATCAACTATTATTGAGGAACACTTTGTTTTTAGTAAAAAGAAATTGCTATGTCAATATTCTTCTCTGGATCAGACTCTTTTATTTTATTTTCACATGAAAGATTTCACAAAGAGATTAAGTGATTGAAATCCATAATTGAGCCACTGTTTCTGGAATACCTATTTGGTTCAGGAACCACTAGATTTTATTCCTGATGCAACAGCTGATGCCTGACCTTCTGCCAAGATAAAATCTTTCATCTGACATTCATGTGTGGTTTAGGCTGCAGTTTGTCAAAGATCTTCTTGATAGCTTATCTGCTAATTATAATGGATATCTTTTAACATAGGAAGACCCTACCTTAGTTTATATCCTTGTTTGTATTTCACTTGTTTTTCTACTATCCAAACACGTAATAAAAAAGCACTGCTTGAGACACATAATTAAACAGAAGCAAAATACTAAAGAAGCATCTGCACCAGTGGTGGGTTTCAAATTTTTTAGAACCTACTCTGTAGGTGTGGCCTATTTTGTGGGTGTGGCTTGGTAGTCATGTGACAGGGTGGGAGTGGCCACCTTTTAAAATGTGGTGAAACTCATTTAACAACTCTCTTGCTTAGCAACCAAAATTTTGGACTCAATTGTGATGATAAATTCTTTCTTTCTTTCTTTCTTTCTTTCTTTCTTTCTTTCTTTCTTTCTTTCTTTCTTTCTTTCTTTCTTTCTTTCTTTCTCCTTTCCTTTCCTTCCCGTTGGGTCACTGGCAGCGGCGGGCCAGATTTACTTCCAGGTATGCCGGTGGAACCCCCT
Organism: Rhabdophis nuchalis; assembly: GCA_039707465.1. Lineage (NCBI taxonomy): Eukaryota > Metazoa > Chordata > Lepidosauria > Squamata > Natricidae > Rhabdophis > Rhabdophis nuchalis. The sequence continues at coordinate 37,595,245 of CM077651.1, read as the reverse complement.
CTCACCGGTTCTCTAAATTTCACCAACCGGCTCTCGCGAGTAGGTGCAAGCCTGCAGAAACCCACCACTGATCTGCACTGAATGTCAGCCAAATTAAATAGTGTGAAACTTCTCTCAATTTCCTTCTTTTAGTGACACTATGAAGCCTAAACCAATTTTGATGCGATAGCTGATCTGCTACTTGGCCTGGTCATGTCAAAAGAAGCTCTATGAAACTCTTAACAAATGAGAAATTCTAGTAAATTCTGACATTATTTTGCCTACAATGATAAAAGCATCTGATCAATGTTTCTCAACCTCAGCAACTTGAAGTTCGGTGAAGGTTGACAAACACTTCAGCTGATCATCATGAAACTTCCTTTGATGTATCGAAGCATGGGTGTCAAACTTGATTGCGTCACGTGACGTATCGTGACATATTGTGTTTTTGCCTTTGCGGAGCTGGGGTTGGCATTCCCTGCATGTGATGCATCCAGCCCGTGGGGCGCCGGTTTGACAGGCCGGTATTGAAGGGTTCTTGACTGAGTCTTGATAAGATACAAATTAGCACCTGAAACTTGCTGAAATTTACATGTCATATCTTTTATTTTGATCTTGAAAACTTTTCTTTTTCATTAGTAACATTTCAGACATACTTCTTAGCATTTAAACCAGGAGTTCCCAAACTTGGCAACTTTAAGACTTGTGGACTTCAACTCCCAGAATACTCCAGCCAGCATAGCTGGGAGTTGAAGTCCACAAGTCTTAAAGTTGCCAAGTTTGGGAACCCCTAATTTAAACCCTTATTTTCTTCTGCATTTCCTGCTAAAAGAAATGGTGTGGGTCTTTATGAAATTTTCCTCCTTAAATTGTAACTCTATTGGTACTTATTATAACACAAATTTGACTGACTATTGATTAACAGGTGAGACTGTGATCAGGGACAATGAATTTAAATTGAAACCAAGCCAAAGAATGCTGCCACTGTCTTCAGTTATATGAGATTAAAGAAGTCTGATTTTTCTAAACTAAATAATGAAAACAGGCAAGAGAATTGTACACAGAACTTTACTTCTTTAATAAACACACCACAGAAGCTAATGCAATAAAAGAGATGCATTATTCAATTAAAAGGTAAACACAGGCCCAAGAATGAGAATAAAATATCAGCTGTTAACAACTTTTAGATGGCCAGCAGAATTCAGACTGTAATTCTGAAGCAGCATCTGTAAGATAGTCTCTAAGTAATGGAAGTGAAACAAAACAGCTCATTAAGGTTGAAACATAATATATTCCCATACAAGCTCTAATGTTTCTCTAATGAGGTCCTGGTGTTAGAAAAATGACTAACATACATACATACATAAGTGGCACAGTGGTTTAAATGCAGTACTGCAGGATACTTCTTCAGTACTGCAATTTGGCAGATCGAATCTCACCAGGCTCAAGGTTGACTCCGTCTTCTGAGGTGGGTAAAATGAGGACCCAGATTGTTGGGGGCAACATGCTGACTCTGAAAACCACTTAGAGAGGGCTGTAAAAACACTGTGAAGCAGTATGTAAGTCTAAGTGCTACTGCTATTGCTATCTGCAAACGTATAATTGGAGAAGACCCGAATGGCTTCTGAAGTCTAGCAAATGGCCACAGGATATGATGTGATATGACACTGAAATAACCATTTTAATATGAATAATTTCTTCAATTCATACCAAGAAAACTGCTCTGATAGAAGAGAAAGCAATACACCTCAGGCTTTCCGAACCTACCATGTTTCCCCGAAAATAAGACAGGATCTTAATTTCTTTTGACCCCTGAAATAAGCACTTGGCCTTATTTTTAGGGAGGTCTTATTATTTTTGAGGTCCAGGAGGTGGCGAGCGTGGTCACCTCATTTCCGCTGCTGTGCTGCAATATTTTGGGGGAGGGCTTATTTTAGCACATGCACTCAAAAGCCTGATTGTGCTCATTATCCAGGGAAACAGGGTACCACAGCCTACCCATATTCACCATGTTTAGACTCCACATATGTTGAAGATGTAAGAGTGATGAAGTGTGGTCTAGCTTTTTACCATTTAGAAGATGTTACGTGCTTAGCAGTTCAGTATGAATGATGATGGTTGTGGTGAAAAGGACAATCATAGCCACTGAAAAGGTGCCCCCAAAGTCAAGACATCAAAGTCCTCCACAGAGAATAACTGTACATATTATGAAATCTGGAAACTGAATCACAAATTAGAAAGAACTATGTGCATCCCCTTTCACAATTCTATTGGAATACTACAACCTTCAGTTGATCTAACTATTATTTTGAGCCTTTTAGATTTATTTAGATTTATTCAGATTTATAACCCGCACCTTCTCCAAAAGGACCCAGGACAGCGCACAGGAAATTTAAAACATAACAAATATAACAAAAGGTACAAAATTTAAAAAAAACTATTAAATATTAAATATACCCTGTGCTAAAATTGTATAAAATCCCCCAAATTAAAACTATCTAAAAAACAGTCAAAACGGGAGGTTATGTTAGGCCGGCTTGTTGGAAAAGATGCGTCTTAAGATGCTGGCGGAAGAGGCGGAGGTCTGAGATGGTACGTAGTTTGGAGGGTAAGTCGTTCCAGAGGGTAGGGCCCGCCACAGAGAAGGCCCTTCCCCTGGGTGTCGCCAACTGGCATTGTCCAGCCGACGGCACCCTGAGAAGGCCCTCTCTGTGGGAGCGGATCGGACGAAGGGATGTATGGGGCAGAAGGCGGTCTCGCATATAACTAGGCCCTGAGCCATGCTGGGACAATAGAGAGATTTTCATATTCTTCTGTGTGGTATTTGAAAAATACTATTATGCTTCCCCTGAGTTTTATTACCAATTCTCTCCTTGCCTCTGATCAAATCCTTTGATCCAATTCATTAATTGTTGAATCAGGCCCAAGACAGAGCTCTATTTAATAACTTCAGTGTAATAATAAATAATATTTAATGAGAATAACTTCAGTTACAATGTTAAGCCAATTGTGTGGATCTACCTAATAAATATGCCATCCGACTTGTAACTAGTTTGGTTACAAAAATGGTATTAGATATGAATCATTTCCCCAATCTAACAAGCAAGATACCAGATTCAAACATGGAATAAGTTTAGTTTATAAGACTTTTTCCTCTACAAATTCCACTGAAGTCTCATTATTACTGCATTATTTTTAAGTCAAGGTAGTCCCTGACTTATAACAGACTGTTGTATAGACTTTCATTTAGTCTCTCATTTAGAGACTGTTAGAAGTTATAACAGAACCAGAAAAGTGATTTACGGCCGTTTTTCACATTATGACCATTGCAGCACCCCCATGGTCATGTGATCAAAATTCAGGCACTCCGTGATTGGTTTCATATTTATGACATCGGTAGTCATGGGATCATGTGATCACAAATGTCTGACAAGCAAAGACAATAGGAAGCAAGATTAATTTAACAACCATGTTACAAATGTCTCACTTAACACCAGAAATTTTCAGCTCAATTGAGATTGTAAGGCAAGGATCATCTGTATATGATAACAGGACTTTATGATTCATTCTAAAATCATCCTGAGGCAGGGCATTGGCATAAAGTGAGACCTGGTTGTTAAGAGTGAAATGATGTGGGGTTGGACTGGATGACCCAAAGGGTCCCTTTTTCTGTATTGTAGCTCTGAATTGTCTGAGCTGCAACAGGATGCGCCAAACCGCAAACACCTGCTTGTAAATAGGTCGAGTTAGATGGCAAGTCAGACAACGGGCTTAACCACAAAGGCTGGAAGTTCATCTTAGCAATAACAGGATATGTTTGTGGTTTTCTTTTTTGACGATAATCGTGTAACCAATCAGAGAAAGAGTAAGAATCTTCATGATAAAACTAAACTATAAATATGATTATTATCCTTTTGGTCGGAATTCAGAATTCTTGGATGCTAGCCTCTGACTAGCTTTCTGAATCATGGCAGCCATAATAAACTTTTCCTGATTTTGAGAAGTCCAAGTCTCGTGCTCTTTTTTTTCTGCAACAATCCCAACTATCAATATCAGGCTATGCATATTATTCTCCTTTTCTACTTTTTATAAGGCAGGGATGACCTGCTGCAGTTACGTAATACAGTATTTTAATCATTTGAATATTTCTCAAAGGCAATGCATATCTATTTAGAAGGATAAACAAGAAAGTAAAGAAAATTCAGTAAGTTCCTTCAATATCCTACAATGCAGTTTTCTTCACCCAAGAGAGCTGAACTCACTCAAGCTAAGTAGCTATTCCATGTCTAGGTTTCTATTAAGCATAAGCAAGAATCCTTTTGCTTCAACTAACCCTTCACAAATAGCCTGGCTAATCACATAAACTATGTCTTTTCTCTTTCTTTAAATCTATAGCAAGAAACCTGTCAATTATTCTTATTATATTTATCATTCTGAACTTCAACTTTCCTGATGCATACATACATACATACATACATACATACATACATACATACATACATACATACATACAATCATGCACAGTGTGGACAAAGTAGAAAAGGAAAAACTGTTTTCTCTATCGCACAACACTAAAACTAGGGGGCACTCCATGAAACTTTTGGAAGCTAGACCTCAAACAAATAAGAGGAAGTACTTTTTCACCCAGAGGATCACTGGTCTATGGAACTCCCTGCCAGAAGAAGTGGTGACAGCTGTCAGCCTCGACACCTTTAAGAAAGGATGAGAGGAGTTCATGGAGAACAAGGGTATCAATGGCTATCATGATGGATGCCTAAGGACACCCTCCGGGTTGGAGAGATAGGCAGGATATCTCTCAATGCCATTTGCAGGGAATCATAAGCAGGTGAAGACATCTGCTTGGGAAGACCCTGAAGCAAATGGGGAGCCACTGTGTGAGACAGAATGCTGGACTGGATGGGCTGTGGCCTGTTCCAGCAAGGCTATTCTTATGTTATGTTCTGATACACACACACTACAAGCACATCCTTTTCTTTCAGATTTTCACTACATCTGTGTAGTCACATTAGCATGATATCTTTTTCCCTGTGCTGGAATAAGTTTTGGTTATGCTTTCAGGGAATATAAATTTTATTTTTGGAAATATTTCTCATTATTTGAATCACTTCCTTTAATGCTCTGTTTTAGGCAACTAAATGCCTCCAGGAGTTTCATCTAGGCAATGGTTTCAATTAAGTGACCATTTTTGTTCTTTCCGTTTAAGATTCATATTTTGATTTTAATATCTTTCCTTTTTATTCTCTGAACAGAAGGAAAGGTCTCGTGGCAAATGGGATGACCAACTTCTAATAACATTTTTTTTCCAACCTTTTTCAATTAACTCATGATAAAAGCACAGAACATTGCTCGTTAACCTGTATTAGGCCTGGAACATTTACCAATTGGATCTTTCCAATGCAATAATTTATGTTGATTATCAGAGTCTGAATAAGTCCTTGCAAGTCACAATTTTTAAGGTCTTTGAAAAGACAAGAAACATTTCTCTTTACAACCTCATCACTTATAACCTAAATGCCATAAAAACAGAAAGGGCAGGAATATCTTGAAATGCCACAAATTCATTTAAAACTGAAATGGATTTTATAACAAGCAGTGTGAAAGAAAAAGGAGCTTGCCCACTGCAAGAGGTGGTTTTGGGGGTTAATATGTGGTCTATGGAGCATGTTGTCACACCCATTTAAACCATTTTCCCCATAACACTATGGTTATGTTAAGACATGTCTTTGAGATCCTTTTGAACCATTCCCATTCAAAGATTAATTATATACAATAGCAGAGTTGGAAGGGACCTTGGAGGTCTTCTAGTCCAACCCCCTGCCTAGGCATGAATCCCTATGTCGTTTCAGACAAATGGCTATCCAACATCTTCTTAAAGACTTGCAGTGTTGGGGCATTCACAACTTCTGGAGGCAAGCTGTTCCACTGATTAATTGTTCTCACTGTCAGGAAATTTCTCCTCAGTTCTAAGTTGCTTCTCTCCTTGATTAGTTTCCACCCATTGCTTCTTGTTCTGCCCTCAGGTGCCCTGGAGAATAGTTTGACTCCCTCTTCTTTGTGACAACCCCTGAGATATTGGAACACTGCTATCATGTCTCCCCTAGTCCTTCTTTTTTTATTAAACTAGACATACCCAGTTCCTGCAACCTAATTGTTTTCTAAAGTTTTCCAGCTGTCCAAATCTCCATTTCAAGAATTCATTACTACCAATCAAAAAATGTTTAAGCATGAGTGTGGGTTTAAAAACCCCCCAAAAACAAACCAATAACATTAAAGCACATTTGGTGACCTCCAACTTTAACCAAAACTATTTCAATGTACTTCTCTAAGCTGTAAGGATGAATTTTAGTACACAAGTAATGGAACAGTTAAGATTAAGTAATATACATACTTACATACTGCATATAATCTATTTTGAGGCGTCTGCCTATAGTTATGGTATCAGAACAATTCCAGGAAATTGACCATCTTAGACTATTTAGAGTAGCTATTATCTAATAGTATTTATGAAAAACACTTCAAGTATAGATTTAAAAAGATCTAATCAAAATAATCATCTTTTCTAGGCATTCAATGGGAAGGATGCAAATTGTTAACTAAAATGTCATGCTTCAATTGGCATAAAAACTGCATCAACAGAGGATAATGACCTCTAATAATAAAACATTATACGTATTTCTTATAGCTGACATAAGCTGTATTGCTGTTCTTGGGAGAGAGGATGGCCACCAAATAAATCCACATTATATATTCCAGAAAGTCAACATTACAACATTTTCACCCACATATACCCACACAAATACTTTGTTTAGAAAATTTATATAAATCTCAAATCAAGAATGAGAACAATGTAAAAGTTTCAATCACAGCAATCACTGTCAAAACAACGGCAAGTATTAACAAAGTCATCTTCAATGCAACGTCCTTAACACTCTATGTACAATGTAATTTAGAAAGTGCACCAATTGCCAGAAGAAGGGGTCTCCTTTATCTAGATATCTATTTGTTCAGACAAAGAAAGTGGGGTAAAATTTTCCTTCTCGCATAGCTTTGCTTGAATGCCCTTGAAAGAAAGTCAATTAACCTTTTTTTGCTTTAAATATATTCTCTCACAATATATTCCCTGCTTTTGCTCAGCAGCTGGAAGTTCTTATTCAATACCACAGAATAACTTTGGGGCAGGAAGGAAGATAAAACACTGATCAGAGGAGAATATATTTTCCTGAGTTTTAAGCCTATAAAAAGTATTTTTTTTAAAAAAAATCATGGAGGTGGGGTACTGTTATCAGGTGGAGAGTGGTATTATTGGTGCTGCTTTCTTACACTACTGTGTTTCACTGAAAATAAGACAGGGTCTTATTTTCATTTGACCCCCAAAATAAGCGCTTGGTCTTATTTTCGGGGAGGTCTTACTATTTTTGAGGTGCAGGAGGTGGTGAGCGTGGTCATCTCATGGCTGCTGCTGTGTTGCAATATTTTCAGAGAGGGCTTATTTTAGCGCATGCGCTCCAAAACCCAATTGGGCGTATTATCCAGGGAGGGCTTATTTTCAGGGAAACAGGTTAGTTTCCCTGAAAATGGCTCGGGACCTAGCTATCTGCGGGATCGGATTCTGCCCCATACATCCTCCCGGCCGATTCGCTCCCACAGAGAGGGACTTCTCCGGGTGCCGTCCACTAGACTTTGTCAGCGGGCGACGCCCAGGGGAAGGGCCTTCTCTGTGGCGGGCCCAGCCCTCTGGAACGACCTTCCCCCCGACATTAGAACAACTACAGACCTCCGCTCCTTCCGTCAGAAATTAAAAACTCATTTTTTCTGCTTAGCCGGCCTAGGTTAGTCTCTACCCAGGGATTAGGGATTGTTAATTTTAAATGGGAATTTTAGTGCAGGGATAGTTAAATTTAATTTGTTTTTAGTGTATTTATGTATATATTTTATGCTGTTTTAATTTCTCCCTGTACACCGCTCCGAGTCCCCTAGGGGAGAGGATGCGGTTATACAAAATAAATATTCATAAATTCGTAAATATTCGTAGTTTGATCACATTCTGCAGCTATGAGAGCTATCTCTGGCAAAGTGTCCTAAGAGAAATTTACTCATGAGTTTCTTTAGGGATTAAATGGACTACAAGGAACCTTAGAGGTACAACTAGAGGTACAACAACTAGAATGATTGTACAATGAAAAGTAAGGCCCTTCCTATTGGGGATCTTAACTTAGTGGGAGCCCTTTTTAGAAGATGTGGGTCCTTAGCATGTCCAGAACACTGAAGCAATATCGAATACTTTCAGAACTTCAAGGGGAAAAAATTCTAGTTCATTTATTTTGGAAAGAGTATGGTTGATATGGGCTTGGCCCAGATATCAATGCATGCTGCTGAAAGACATTTTTATTATCTATATAAATAAAAATGTAATAAGAGTTTGTTCAAAACCGCTAATCTCCGAAAGTACTGCACCGATCACTTCCCAATTTTCACACAACGTTCCTTTCAAATATGGCACCAATGATATATATATAGATAGATTGTGTAGATGTCACACTTGTGCCAGGTACATGCAATGGAAATGTAAAAAATTGTAAAAAAGGTAGGTAGATGGATACAGAGAAAGCAGTGGGCCACAGGTATTATGTCATCCTTTATGACATAAAATACTCTGTCCATAAGATTCAAGGAGAAATACAGTAGGTAGATAGGTAGGCAGCTATAGGGATAGAGAGAGGGAGGGAGAAATGCAGTAAGTAGGTAGGTAGGTAGGTAGAGCAGTGATGGCAAACCTATGGCATTAAACCATTTCTTAGGGCATGCGAGGCATTGCCCTGTCAGCTCCAGTATGCATGTGTGCGCTGGCCAGATGATTTAAACCTTCTTTTGAGGCTGTTTTTCGCCCTCTGGAGGCTTTAGGGAAGCTCCTGAAGTCTGTGGAGGTGGGGGGGAGGCTGTTTTCACCCTCCCCAGGCTCCTAGAAAGCCTCTGGAGCTTGGGGAGGGCAAAAAAAGTGTGCCAAAAGCAGGGTGTCGCGCACATAGCATTATGGGTGTGGCACGCCCACACACGACCCCCCTGCACTCCCCCTGCTTTTGGCACGCAAGCCAAAAAAGGTTAGCCATCACTGAGTTAGAGGGATAGAGAGAGGAGAAATACAGTAGATAGGTAGGTAGGTGGATAGAGAGAGAGGAAGAAATACAGTAGGTAGGTAGAGGGAGAGCAGGAGGTAGGTAGGTTTGGGGTTATACGGTGGTTGGGTGCATGTGTTTGTGTGTGCAGGTGTAGATCTACACACAGATTGGTTGGCCATTTAACCAGACTGGGCCCCAGCAACGCGTGGCCGGGAACGGCTACTATTTGAAATGAAAATATTCAAATACACGTGACCTACTTCTACCTAAACTACATCTTGAACTGAGGGAAGCACAAGGAAGATACAAAGAGAAGATATCTTTGTCTTTTAAACACAGGGACTAATTGTACTCACAATAAAGCTGATGAAGAGACTGCATGTGAAGTTTCTCTCATCCATCACTTGCCATTTGCCTAACAGTCAAAGTCACAGTTGCGGAGTCACATTGCTCTCATGTGACATATCCCAGCATTTTCCCCCTTCATGGAGCTGGGGTGGGGGTGGCCTGCCTGTGATGCCTCTGACCTGCAAGCTGCCAGTTTGACACCCCTAGTCAAAGTGGACTCACAGAAGTGAAGAGATTATCAATACAGCCTCCCACTCCTTCACATATTCTTAGGTCAGTTCAAAACTAAAATATCTGTAAGCATTCAGATATGAGAACTTTATCCAAACTTTGGGAAAATAAAGGGTTGGAAATCAATCTATTTTCAATGAAAGAAAATTGAAAAAAAACAAGTGAATTTTTGTAAAAAAACATATCGCACTAGTTTCTCAACCTCTGAAGAGAAGTTTTATGATAGGATTCTCCCCAAACCTATTTGCAACTCTATGTAATATTTCCCCTCTTAGTTATTTGCATTTAATTATGTATAAATTAATCAGAAAATAAATTAGTTTCAGATCATTTACATTTAAAAAGAGGATCTCAGAAGCATTAAGATGAATCGTTGGTTTTGAGAAGATTATGTTTGGTAAAAAAAAAACATCCCACAATTATTAGAGGCTGCTTTTTCACAGCAGGTTTTTCTCATCTCTAAATTCTTTCAGTTCCTGCTGATCTTCATCTGTTCACTCTCCTCCCTACAAGTCCAGCCAACCAGCCAGCCAGCTCCATAACCATTAATTAACAGGCCAGATGAAAGGAGAAGAATATTGTGGATCTGGTGGGCAGGAGAGAAAAAAGAAATAAATAAAAATAACTAACCCCACCACTCATTTCTTTTCATATACTTCCCTGCTGCAGCCATTTTCTTTTTCTTGACTTCAGCTAGAGCAGGGGTCTCCAACCTTTGCAACTTTAAGTCTGAAGCTTTGCTGGCTGGAGAAGTCTGGGAGCTGAAGTCCTTCAGACTTAAAGTTGCAAAGGTTGGAGACCCCTGAGCTAGAGAATATTTAGGCACAGTGTTGAAATTCATTTTTTTTAAACTACCGGTTCTGTGGGCATGGCTTGGTGGGCGTGGTAGGGGAAGGATACTGCAAAATCTCCATTCCCAGCCCACTCTGGGACCAGCCAGAGGTGGTATTTGCCAGTTCTCCAAACTACTCAAAATTTCCGCTACCGGTTCGCCAGAACCTGTCAGAATCTGCTGAATTTCACCCCTGCTTAGGCATTAATTGGCAAAGGTCAGGAAGCAGAAAATGGATGCAGCAGGAATTAAAAATGGAAAAGGGAACAGTTATTATCCTGCTCTCTCTGATACTTTTGCTCCTCCCTCTTCTATTTGTTGAAGCCCCATATTTTCCTTTTTCTTCTAATTGAGTTGTATATCTGCATAAGCATGTATTCCCTCCACTATTACCACTTGTTGTGACTGTAATCCAGTGGTGGGTTGCAGACGGTACTCCCTGGTACAGGCGTACCAGTGCCTGCTGGGAGCACCAGGTACCATTCTGGTATGGTGCTCTGGAGGCACCACCCATTGTCTTTACCTGTATTTGAGCTCTTTGGAGCGTCTGCGCATGTGCATGGCGCATACAGCGCATGCACGATGCTCTGCCGAGCAGCTGGAGCATCACAGATGCATCGCAGGAGGGAAAGACGCATGTGTGCACACTGCGTGCGTTCATGTCATATCTGCGGGATCGTATCCTACCCCACACATCCCTTTGGCCGATTTGCTCCCACAGAGAGGGACTTCTCCGGGTGCCGTCCACTAGGCAGTGCCAATGGGCGACGCCCAGGGGAAGGGCCTTCTCTGTGGCGGGCCCAACCCTCTGGAACGACCTACCCCCCGAACTCAGAACTATCACGGACCTCCGCTCTTTCCGCCAAAACTTAAAGACATACTTCTTCCATCTTGCCGGCCTGGCCTAATCCACACTATCAAGCTTGCAGACTGAATGCTAAATTGTTTTAATTTGGATTTTAAGGGGTAGAGTTTTTAGGATTTTTAGCACAGGGTTATTGGTATTTAATTGTTTTTTAATATTTATTGTTTGCTATGTTTTATATTTTCCCATTTTAATCTCCTGTGCACCGCCCCGAGTTCTTTCGGGGAGAGTGGTGCGGTATATAAATTTAATAAAATGAAATGAAAATGAAATGTGGTGGATGCCGGGCCTCGTTGCATCATACTGGTTGCACCGGGATCCAGAACCCACCACTGCTGTAATCCTAAAACTGGGAATGGTTTGTATAAAATTAGCATGGCCAGGGTTTTTTTAAGGTCTGGTACGATGTTTATATTTAAATTGGACACCACTGAGAATATAAAAAAATTAGAAAACTGCTAACATGAACTTGAATTGCTTCTGAATTACACTGCACCGACACATTTCGGATTCAATTACATACTTACAGGTAAAAGGAACCAGTCTAGTACAGCACTGTCAAACTCGCAGCCCACAGGATGCATGGGTCATACGCCTGCCCATGCTCATCTTGCCATGATACATGAGTTTTACACCCCTGGTCTAGTGAGTACTTTAATGAAAGGTTTTGTACTCAAACTTTTCTCCCTCCTCATGATCCTGTTTATTTATGAAGTAAATTGCTGGGAAATTATTATATGATGTATAACTGTGGCTGTTATGTCATGACAAGAAAAATTGTCACCACATGTAGTTGCCGCTATATATTTTTCAAGAATGATAGAGACATTTTCTCCACACTGTGTCCAGGGTGGTATGTTGTACCTGTGTTGGCTTATTTGCATATATTCATCACTATCAGGATGACTGCTATACAACTGAGAACCAATGATATCTCGCTTATACCGAACCTCAGATTATGGCATGCCAAAATGTAATATTTCTGCATATGTACAAAGGACAATAAATCCTGCCCTGTATTACCTGAGGGAAGACAAAAAGCACACTGAGCCAAAAAAATTCTAATATGTCTCTACTGTGCGGTACACAGAACATTCCAATACACCATAACACAAACATCTGTGCTAATGTTTCTTGAAAATGAATGGGATTGTAAAAACCCTAAACCCCAGAACCTCAGATTTCAAATTCTGATGAATAAGTGTGTTGTGCAGTTTTTCTTTCATGTACACTGAAAAGTTTCAAAATACACTTTCCTCCATTGACAAGGAAAGCTATATAACACATAGGTTATTAGCTTCTTTTTATTTGCTCTATTTGAAATATTCCAAATAGTACTACCTATAACCTTCAAGTATCCTTATTTGTGACTCACAGCAAAACTATGGATAAGTCAATTCATTTCTGATAAGAGCCGTTCACCCTTCTGGCTGCTGGCTACAAAGTTATCCCAGTGCAGAGAATGGATATCTATTTGTCACTAAGATGATCAGAAATCAGCTACCAACATTTCAGGACTAAATCGTCTTTTTTGTTTATGTTCTATCTAAGTTCTAATATTAACTTGTGACTATTAAAATCATCTGCTGTTAAAGAAAACTGCATTTAAAAATAATTTAAATTTAATCTGCATTTAAACGTATATTTGAAGAGATACAATTAATTTTTTTGTTCAAAAATATATATGGAGGTATACTTTTTCCAATATCATTGCTTGGTATATTATGTATTTAACATCAAGGCATGTTGAGTCTTAGCAATTATGTAGACAGACTTTCCCAGCCTTATCTTACAGGCCTTCCAACACCCATCTATCACTGCTGTATTTCATTCCATGCACCTTGTTGCTTCCATCTTCTTCTTCTCTTTCCTTTATTGTTTCCTAGTGCGATAGACTTGTAAAAAGAGCTAAATCTTGTCCTGCATGATCATTTGAACCTAGTCATTTGCAATTTGAGTGAAAATTGTGGGTTGATTTATTCAATTATCTATTTGTTTATTTTCTTAGTTATCCCTGCTACGTATTCTGAGGAGTCTTCTCCAACACTAGAATTCAAAATCATCACTAATTCTCTTTATCCTGCTTTTTCAAAGGTCAACTTTGGCTTCCAAAAAGTGTCACAGGAAAAACCATTTCTTGCATTATTCTGACCACTGTACAGATTGTCATCCTAGCATCTGGGATATTCACTGCTACTCTTATCAAGTGCTAGTATGTTCTTTCAATATACAGTGGTACCTCGGACCACGAACGCCTCTCATCACGTCCAATTCGCTTCACGACCAAAAATTTCCCAAAAAATGTGCCCCGGTTCACGAACACCGTTTTGCTGCACGAACGGAAAAGTTCGTAAAAAATGCTCCGCTGCACGAACTCCGTCTCACTTCATGAACTCTGCCTCGCATCACGAACTCCGCCCTCGCATCACGAACGGAAAAGTTCGTAAAAATGCCCGGATTCATGACCTCCGTTTCGCTTCACGAACCGGAGCCGCGGACATTTTAAAAACAAGGTCAGAACGGATTAACCGGATTTACATTGAACCCTATGGGAAACTGTGCCTCGCATCACAACCAAAAAACAAGGTCGGAACGGATTAATCGGATTTACATTGAACCCTATGGGAAATTGTGCCTCGCATCACAACCAAATCGGATCGCGACCAGAGTCATTTCACGAATTAAGTTCGTGATCCGAGGTACCACTGTACACAGTTCTAAATTCAAAGATTGTCAACTAAGCAGCACACAGTAATATTCAACAATATGTGATCAGCTACACACAACAGTATGCCAAGATACATCCCAGTCCTGGAAATATGTATGAACCCCTTTATAATTACAGAAATACCTCAAGCATATTGCTAGGAATAAGCCTGGAAAACATAGAGTAGTGTCAAATTCTTGACTGAGTTATGCTGCCCTTACTAAACACAGCAGTTCCATAAAAACATTATTTAGAAATCGTATTAAAGAGAATAAAGCACTTACAGCTTCCAAATTTTAACGGACAAGCATGGGCATCCATAGGAAAGTCTTCAAGTTGCATGGGGCATTCCGCAGATATGGTTAACCTAACAGGAAGAGAGACAGAATTCAAGTTTTTCCTCTGATTCAGAAATCAAAATCTTTGTTTCAAGTGAAGAGTGTCAGGCTGTTTTGGATTTTTATTTTGACAGTTAAAGGAATTCTAGGCTACAGAAGCACTGAACATTTATGGGTAACATTTTCTCAGACTGTGTAATTAACAGTTTCCTCGCTGTAGAAAAACCTTGATTCGGCAGATATCAATGAAATGGATTTTGGACAAAAAATTCTGATGTATTTATACTAAAGTAAAAGTAAAAATTTCCCTGTCCAGTAATGTCCAACTCTAGGATGACATCTCTGTTTTTTGGCCAAGACAGCCAATGCTGTCTGAAGACATTTTCTGTGATCATGTGACAGCATGGCTATCCACCAAAGGTGCACGGAATGCTGTTACTTCCCCACCTAAATGGTGCCTTTTAATCTACTTGCATTTTCATGCTTTTGAACTGTTAGATGGGTAGGAACTGGTGCAAGGAATGGGAGCTCGCCCCATTGTGCGGTGCTCAAGGCTTGAACCACAGCTGTTAGCTTTCCAGCTGTCTTTAACTATTGAGCCATCATGCCCAGTATTTATCATATTTTATATAATTTTCATAAGTGCCATTGATGATATTCTCTCCAACTTAGTGGATAATTGGGAATAATAGCAATAGCACTTAGTCTTATATATTGCTTCACAGTGCTTTTCAGCCCTCTCTAAGTGGTTTACAGACCCAGCATATTGCCCACAACAATCTGGGTCCTCATTTTATCGACCTCGAAAGGATGGAAGGCTGAGTCAACCTCAAGCCTGTTGAGATTCGAACTGCCAAACAGTTGGCAGCCAGCAGAAGTAGCCTGCAGTACTGCATTCTAACCACTCTGCCACCACGGCTCTAATGGAAAACTTCTCATCTCAAGTGATTTATTAAATTGAGGTTTCATTGAATTTTAATGTTTAGTGTTAATAACTTAGGCAGACAAAAAAGGAACTATATTTTTAAATCTCAATAAATGCTTTGTAAACTTAACAGTAGTCCTGGTAATCTTCCATATCTATCTCACTCCAGAGCTAGGCCAACATTAAACAAGGTGGAGGAGATGTCAAATGGAATTCAAATGCAACAGAGACTCCTTTTAAGAGTTCCATATTACATCAAACACAATAAAGCACAAGTAAATAATCAAATAATGTGACCAGGATCTTTATCACTGGAGCCTAGCATCAGGTAGATAATTACTTCTTAAAGAAGGTTTCAGCGTGGTGAACTGCATTGGGCTACAGGAAATTGCAATTCATATTAGTGCTGGATAATGATGGGTGACAAGACAATTGGCCATCTAGTTTAGTCTTCTAAGGTCTCTTGAGGTACATGCAAATCAACAAACTCTGGGGGTCTTCAAAAGTTATGAGCAAATTATAGCTTTTTTGTGACAGAAATTATTAAACATATAATTAGAAAGTGAGCGTATAGGTTGTATTTAATTTGGGTGAACATAAAGCAGTAAGTCTTAGGTTAAGCCAGGATGGGATGGGTCAGAGCAATCTTCTACTTACTGGACAAGTAGTAGAATAATATCTGTTTCTAGCATCTGCTCCAGAACATTTCCCTTTCCAGCTGTAAATGCTCTTTTATGAATCCCAAGACCAGTTAGTTACCTGAAGTGACTATTAGTTTCTATCATTCCACAAAGCCAGTCCAAAATAATCTACTTCCTATGACTAAACATCAAATGGCTTCGGAACTGTTGATGTGTGTCAAGGTATTTTAAAATCAATCAATTTATGTTAGCAGAAACTCTCTGAAGGGCTTCATTTCCTCTTTTCTGGATGCTCCATTATGATCAGCAACTTTTTTATGACATTAGAAATCAGCTGCCTGACATGGATGCACCATTTAAAGTCAATGGGGAATTATTATACAGTAAATGACTATTATTATATGGTAGGAATATAAGAGTAATGTGAGGGTTATAGCCTAACCTCCCATGGGGACTTTTAGAATAGTTTTAAATTGGGTTTTTAATAATTGGTTTTAGCATAGGATCGGGATAATTTAATATATATTTTAAATTATTTATTTATTTTCTATTTTGTATATCTTTTAAATTTCCTGTGCGCCGCCCTGGGTCCTCTGCGGAGAAGGGCGGGATATAAATGTAATAAAATAAAAAATAAAATAAAAATATTACAATTCCTAAATCCCAGCTATGGTTTTGTAAACCAAATATTAGCCCTATGAGGTAGCTGAGACAAGAAGTATCAATCATGAGTACCAACACTACTTTTACTATAAGGTTACAGTAACAAAATCTTGCAAGTCTGAAAGTACATCTCTCCCTCTCATCTTTACAGACCAAGAAATATAGGAAGACTTCTTCCTAAGATGTCTGCCATGCCTCTCCCATTGTTTCTGTGAGCTCAACTGATGTTTATCTTACCATTAGCAATAGCACTTAGACTTATATATTGCTCCATAGTGCTTAGCATAGCACTCTCTCAGCAGTTTACAGAGTCAGCATATTACCCACATCAATCTGGGTCCTCAGTTTACCAACCTTGGAAGGAAGGAAGGCTGAGTCAACTTGAGCCAGTCAGGATCGAAGGAATCAAACTCCTGGCAATGGGAACAGAGTTAGACTGCAATATGGCATTCTAACCACTGTGCCACCACGGCTCGTATCTAGTCTGCAGCTCCTCCTGCTCTTCCCCATTTCTCAAGAACATTCTCACAGAGAATTACACCAACATTACTCACAGCAAGGAAAAATCTTCTTGAGTTTTCTGCTACAAATATCCTATGTTGTATGTGCAGTTACAGTATGATGTGAAAATAAAATAGGCATTACACCAGGATCTTTTTTTCTCCAATTATCTATAATAATGCTGTAATATTTCACCTGGGAAGCATCTCAACTTTAAGAGTAAAGGAAAAATTAGCTTTTAAGAGTATGTTATTGGATTTTTAAGTAGTGTACTATACTTGTATCCATCCCTTGTATCTCTTTCGATTTCATGTTAACCATTCATTATTGTGCTTCAATATGTGGTCCTTTTCACGCATGCCTGTGCATGGTGGGGACAATTTTAGGTAGCTACGGTATTTCTCTTTACATATGTATTTTATAAATAAACTGGGAAGTGACTGTATTTTCTGATGGTTGCCTTATATAACTTAGTCACATTATATTAATAGCTTTTGATATATCTATTACCAGCAGCATCCACCTATTCAGTGAATGGCCTGAAATTGTCAGGTCTGCCCAACATAGACATTAGGAAAGAAATGACCCTCGACTTCATTTCTTTGATCTGAAAGGTTCATTTACTAAAATCAAGTGGCTACAGCAAAAGTAAATCTGAATCGGAATGTTCCAACGCAAAACTTACAATTTCCTTTCCCTTAGCCTTCCCCTTGTGCAGAGAAGAGCAACAAAGTGCAGAGAAGAGCAACAAAGATGATTAAGGGACTAGAGACTAAAACATATGATGAACGGTTGCAGGAACTGGGTATGTCGAGTTTAATAAAAAGAAGGACTAGGGGAGACATGATAGCAGTGTTTCAATATCTCAGGGGTTGCCACAAAGAAGAGGGAGTCAAACTATTCTCCAAAGCACCTGAGGGCAGAACAAGAAGTAATGGGTGGAAACTAATCAAGGAGAGGAGCAACTTAGAACTGATTAGAAATTTCCTGACAGAACAATTAATCAGTGGAACAGCTTGCCTCCAGAAGTTGTGAATGCCCCAACACTGCAAGTCTTCAAGAAGATGTTGGATAGCCATTTGTCTAAAATGGCATAGGGCTTCCTGCCTAGGCAGGGAGTTGGACTAGGTGACCTCCAAGGTCCCTTCCAACTCTGCTATTGTATTTGTATTTTATTTGGCTAGTCCATCAGGAGCCAATGGTATTCACATTGCACATTATAGGGCATTAAGTTCTTTATATGATTTTTTTCCCCTCTGCTCTTTGCCAGTATTAGTATAAGGTATGAGATGCTTCTCATCTTCATATTCTGGAATTATGAGAGAGTATTCCAGGTAAAGGGATCATCCTGGAAGATAGGTAATGTACTAAGCAGCAACACCATAGCAGGAAATTGGGCCAGAGTTTGTAAATGGACTCAGTCTGCTGTTCCATAAATGTCACTGTTTGGCATTTAAGGTGGACATTGGAAAACACAATTTCTTCCTTTTCTCCTTCCAGTCTTCAGTGACTTCTGCTCTATCAACTCTGGCGAACGCTTTGTGAATTTTCTCCAGCATTTAGTGCTTGAACTCTGCAGAGCTTTATTGTGGATGAACAGATCAACACTCCAAATTCAGAAACCATAACTTCTACTCATTTCCTGCTCATAGATAGTTTGCAAACTTTGTACCCAGAACATTTTTACTGTTTTTGGGACCACAGTACAGTAATAAGGTTTAAAGGCTATTGGGCTGTTTCGGGAAATGCTTTCATAACCTCCATTAGCAGAAGGAAGAGCAGGGCAAAGAATGATCCTCATGGTTGTGGGGAGATGGGATCGTTTACCATTGCCATTACAAGGCTTTATTATTATGGAAGATCCACCCAAATTCCATGAATATAATAACAATAGGCTCCAAAAAAGAATGAATTTTAGAAATTATGTAGGTAAGCCACAGGGCTTATGGCCAAACCGAACAGAAGCATTGTGTTACTGTCTTATTGACTTCTGAAACTCCTTGCTGTCCTGTTCCCATCATCCTACCCTTTTCCCTTTGCTATTGACAAATGATAAGCTCTACTTTCTGCTTTCTGTCTTCTGCTCAACTCTAAGGTAAAGGTAAAGGTTCCCCTCACACTAGTCATTCCCGACTCTAGAGGGCAGTGCTCATCTCCGTTTCAAAGCAGAAGAGCCAGCGCTGTCCGAAGACGTCTCAGTGGTCATGTGGCCAGCATGACTAAGCACTGAAGGCGCACAGAACACTGTTACCTTCCCACCAAAGGTGGTCCCTATTTTTCTACTTGCATTTCTACATGCTTTCGAACTGCTAGGTTGGCAGAAGCTGGGACAAGTAACAGAAGCTCACTCCGTTATGCAGCACTAGGGATTTGAACCGCTGAACTGCCGACCTTTCTGGTCGATAAGCTCAGTGCCTTACCCACTGCTTAACTTTTAAAGGGTCCAGGAAATTAGTCTGTCCCTGCAGCTCTGCGTTCTGAATCCAGCTTCATACAAATGGGTGTATTCGTATTTACTCTTAAGTTCTTTTATCTTCATTTCTGAATTTAAAATAGAATTCAATACAATCCCTAGTAGTAAAAGTCCAGGTACTGGCAACATTTGCCCTCAAGATTCTGTTGGGTTGTAACTCCCATCTATACTAATTTTCCAAACTGCTATAGCTTCAGGGAGTTAATTTAAAAACACCTGGTGAGACAGATGTTCTCCATTCCTGCAGTTGTCAATACAAAAATGCCTCTAGTATTGTAAGTTGTCAGTTTCTGAGAAGCTTATATTATTATTTAAGTTCTGCTACAACTTGTATATGCTGGTCAGGCAACGTTTTATTATCCATAGTGAATAATAATGGATGCCTACATGTGGTCACTTATATGGAGTACAACATTTTTACACTGCTATCATTTTCCATGGGAAAATCAATATCGAAAAATGTCACAGGCTCATAAAACTAGTTACTGACATCTCACCGTATAGGTTTATTGTTTAAAATAACTTTGTTGGTGGCTGTTCTGAGGAAACTTGTATATATATTTAATACATCTGAATGTAATCTGCCAACTACAGAAACTGAACCTCCCTGTAGTTCCCAAAAGAAATATATACACCTAGCCTGCAAGTTGTCCCCCGAAAACATTCAGATTTCAGGCCTGATGCAGAACCACATGGTTTTAATGAACTGTAACAATTTGGATAGTATTATAATCGTGTGTGTGTGTTACGTTTGTGCTGATAAATAAATATATACTTGAGCATTTATTTTCCCAACCACATAATGGGTTGTGAGATCTATTAGGGACAGTTTTGTTTTCCTTTGGCCTCTTATGAAGAAAACAGTGTTAATCTCTGCCAGAATTATATACAGAGGATGATCAAGCTATCTATCTATCTATCTATCTATCTATCTATCTATCTATCTATCTATCTATCTATCTATCTATCTATCTATCTATCTATCTATCTATCTATCTATCATCTATCTATCTATCTATCTATCTATCATCTATCTATCTATCTATCTATCTATCTATCTATCATCTATCTATCTATCTGAATAAATGAATTTTTGAATGAATTGAATGAATGAATTTTTTATTTATAACCCGCTCTCTCTCCCCGAAGGGACTCGAGGCGGGGCACAGGGAATTAAAAACGGTTAAAAAGGCAAAATACAAAATTAAAACAATAAATGTACATAAATAACTAACTAAACAGCTGACCCTGCGCTAAAATTCCCCAAATATATTTAAACAGCTGACCCTGCGCTAAAATTC
The DNA here is from genome assembly GCA_039707465.1 of Rhabdophis nuchalis. NCBI lineage: Eukaryota > Metazoa > Chordata > Lepidosauria > Squamata > Natricidae > Rhabdophis > Rhabdophis nuchalis. The sequence goes on along the minus strand of CM077651.1, from coordinate 37,574,304 downwards.
CCCAAATATATTTACTAAAATCCCTAAACAATCAGGAGAGACTATCCTAGGCCAGCCAAGCGAAAAAGATGTGTTTTTAATTTCAAACGGAAGGAGCGGAGGTCCGTGGTAGTTCTAATGTCGGGGGGAAGGTCGTTCCAGAGGGCAGGGCCCGCCACAGAGAAGGCCCTTCCCCTGGGCGTCGCCCGCTGACACAGTCTAGTGGACGGCACCCGGAGAAGTCCCTCTCTGTGGGAGCGAATCGGCCGTGAGGATGTATGGGGCAGGATCCGATCCCGCAGATAGCTAGGTCCCGAGCCATGGAGCGCTTTGAAGATGACAACTAGCACCTTGAAGCGCACCCGAAAGACGACAGGCAGCCAGTGCAGCTCGCGCAAGAGCGGTGTTACATGGGTAAACCTTGAGGTTCCCATTATTGCTCGCGCGGCTGCATTCTGGACCAGCTGAAGTCTCCGGGTGCACCTCAAGGGGAGCCCCATGTAGAGAGAGTTACAATAGTCCAGTCGGGATGTCACGAGAGCATGAGTGACTGTGCGAAGGGCACCCCGATCCAATAGGGGGCGCAACTGGCGTACCAAGCGAACCTGGTAAAACGCCCTCCTGGCCACGGCTGTCACTTGATCTTCCATGGACAGCCGAGTATCCAGGAGGACACCCAAGTTGCGCGCCCCATCCACAGGGGCAAGATGTTCGCCTCCTATGGCCAGCGGTGGAATCAGCTGGTTGAATCGGGCAGCCGGAAACCACAGCCACTCGGTCTTGGTCGGGTTGAGCCTGAGTCCGTTACTCCCCATCCAGCCCCGCACGGCTTCCAGGCACTGGCACATCACCGCTACGGCATCGTTGGGGTGGTTTGGGGTAGATATATACAGCTGTGTATCATCAGCGTAGAGGTGATACTCTACCCTAAAACCACGGATGATCTCACCCAGCGGCTTCATATATGTGTTGAACAGGAGAGGCGAGAGGACGGACCCCTGAGGCACCCCACATGTGAGGGGTCTCGAGGTTGACCTCTGCTCTCCTGTCAACACAAATTGCGATCGGCCAGAGAGGTAGGAGGAGAACCACTGTAAAACGGTGCCTCCCACCCCCAACCCCCCCAGCCGATGCAATAGGATACCATGGTCGATGGTATCGAAAGCCGCCGAGAGGTCTAATAGGACCAGGATGGAGGAACAACCCCCATCTCTGGCCCTCCAGAGATCATCTACCAATGCGACCAATGCCGTCTCGGTGCTATGCCCGGGCCGAAAGCCGGACTGGCGTGGGTCTAGATAATCAACTTCCTCCAGGTGCCGGGGAAACTGTTGTGCCACCACACTCTCAACAACCTTCGCCAAAAAGGGAAGGTTGGAGACGGGACGATAGTTGGTTAATAAAGCTGGGTCCAAAGAGGGATTCTTCAGGAGGGGCCTCACCATGGCCTCTTTAAGGGAGGCAGGCAAGGAACCCTCACTTAAGGAAGCGTTGACAACCTCCTGGAGCCAGCCTCGTGTCACCTCCCAGGATGCCAGTACAAGCCAGGAGGGACACGGGTCCAATAAACATGTGGTGGCTCGCAGTCGCCCACGTAACCTGTCCATATCGTCAGAGGTAACGGAGTCAAACTCCTCCCAAACAAGATCCACCTCGTGCAATCCCACTGGGCCATCAATGGGGGCTAACTCGTTCTGTATCTGAGCGATTTTCTCCTGCAGATAAATCACAAATTCCTCTGCTCTACCCTGTAATGGGGCTTCCCGCACCCTCTGTTGAAGGAGGGAACGGGTCACCCTAAACAGGG